>CM046957.1:23116298-24366298 GCA_025698475.1 Gossypium anomalum
TAGAATCAACAACTCCAGTTTTTTACTTATCTCTCTTGTCATTCTCGAAATCCCTTCCAATCTTATTCTGTAATTTATAGCATTCAGACTTAATGTGACCATTCTTCTTATAGTAGCCACATTCTTTGTCATAGTTTCTGGATTTAGATCTCACTTTAGACTTATTTCAATTTGGCTTTTTGAATTTTTGCCTGCCTCTTGCAACTAGAACTGAGACTTGCCCGTCTAGCTTTTTGTTTGGACCTAACTCATTGTTGAGTTTATGCTTACTTAGTAGATTTCCCTTCACATCCTCAAATGAGAGGTTATCTTTCTCATATATAAGAGTTTCTCTGAAAGTTTTATAAGAAGAGGGCAAAGAGCATAACAACATAGCTTGATCCCTGTCACTAATCTCTGCTTCGAGATTCTTTAAGTCATTAAGAAGGGTAAAAGGCTCACTATTATGAGTTCTATTGGACTCACCTTTGGCCATTCTAAACATGCAGAGATGTTGTTTTAATACTAGCCTGTTGGCCAAGGATTTCGTCATGTAAAGGGTTTCCAATTTCTTCCATAATGTATATGTTGTTTTCCCCTTCAAAACTTCTGGTAACACATTATTTGTTACACATAATTGAATTGTGGATAAGGCTTTTTTTTTAATCTAACTTATTCCATTATGCCTGATCCATGTTCGCGGGCTTCATCTTTGTAATGATCCTCTCAAGATCACATTGAATCAAAGTTGCTGACATATGAACTTGTCACAAACTGAAATTTGCAATATTGTCGAACTTCTCAATATCAAACCTTGACGCTACCATCTCTGAACAGGTTGGATGCGGAAATCGAACTAGCTCTGATATTAGTTTGTAGGGAATTAACCCATGTTATGCAATGAACAAGCAAATAAAGCAAAATTGAAAAGACTGAGCATTCAAATTTTACGTTGAAAAACTCCTCAAAAGAGGATAAAATCATGGGCAAAAGGAGATTTCACTATAATAAAGAAGAGTGCAAAAGATGGAGATAATTAAAGGAAAACTCGAATCTCCAAAAGAAAAACTTTTTAAAACAAAGAACAAAATTCTCTCAATCTAAATTTTTTTGTTGTATGAAACCTAGAGTAAGTAAGGTCTTTTTATAGGTTGAAATTCGTAACATATATGACTACAACAATCCTAGGTTAACTAGAGTTTAAGTGAGAAACTAAAAACAGAGTTTAACTAGGAGAAGAAAGCCAAAAAACTTGAGGTGTACATCGCCACGTTGTGATGTGGCATTCGCATTGTCAGGACGAGGGGACATCGTGTCATCGGGTAGAAGGCTCTCTTCTCGTTGTGTCATCGACTGTTCATCGGGATGAAGAACACTTCTTCGTTGCGACATCACACACTATTTAGTCCAAAATGCGAGGCATAAATCCACATAACATTTAGATTTTACATCAATTTTTTATAAATTCGTTACATATTTATTTTCACCCACAGTAGGTGTACCATAATCTAGTAAAAATAATTTATTTTTACACATGAACACATATTTTAAAGAACAATAATAGTAGCATCAAGATTGATGCCATTGCATGTATAAACCAATGTTATTTGAATTGGACTGAACCGTCTGGACAAATCACTTGGGATTAGAAATCGGCCGGTACATAGGTCTGAGTATAGGAGTTAAACCATCCTTTAGATAAAATATTCGAAATTGGTAAAAATCAAAAACTAAGACTAAAAATCGACAGTTGAATTACTTTTATAATTTTTTTATAAAATTTTAAATTATTTATTTAATTATTATTGAGTAAAACAAACAATCCGATTAAATAAAAAACCATGATATAACTAACTCGATTTCCTGTACACTCATAAAAAGGATTGTATAATTTTTGAAAGGAAAAGGAAAAAGAATTGAGAGCAGAAACTAAACCTTGAGTGTGGGTCCAAATCTCCGAATATCTATCTATATATATATATATAGCAACAATCAATTAAATCAAGCTACCACCGACATCCTAAGTAGAATTTTTTTGGCTTAGTACGTTAAGCTAATCTTCCTTAAGTACGATGATTATTGCAAGACACAGACGTTGCTTTATTTAATTAGAGCAATTTGTTTATAGTTATCAAACCAGGTTCATTATAGTAAAGTTCGTTTTAAGAGTAAGGTTGGATCAAATTACGGTTTGAAGTAGTCTTAATCTTTCCTTATTTAAAGTCTCAATCGAAAACTGGAATTATACTAAATTTAAAAAAAAAAATATTTATGATAATATTTATATAATAGGGGGGTGAGGAGCTGCATGCAAAGTGCATGGGGGTGTTTGAAAGCGAAAGTGGGGAGAAAGGTGTGTTTGTGGTTTTCCAATTTGTAGGGTCTGAAATCTGGATTGGCTTTATTTATTGTAGTAGGGAATCACATCTAACGAGATTGTGGCCACGAAAGTTGAGGTTCTAAGGCTAACAGCGCTGCTGATAATGACAGCGGCCGACGCTTTGGATCAAATACAAGGAATCCCTTGAGTCAGTCTCACTCAACTAATCATCACATTGCAATCCAAGCACCAAGAAGGAAAATTCTATAAGAAGTTGCCTAATATCACCTTCAGTCAGCTCCAAACAAATATACATTATTATATAAAGTTTTGGTTTTAAAAATTTTAATTTGAACTCATTAAGAAAAAAGAAAAAAGAAAAAAGAAAATGAAAGAATTATTTAAAACATTTTTTAATTCATAAAATTTAAAAGAATTGTTTAAAACATGAAAGAGTTACTATGAAAATGAAAATAATTTTAAAAATTTAAGTAATTCATAAGATAGGAAGGAGTTTTAAGAAATTAATTACGTGTATGAAAGAATTACATAAAAAATAAATACTTAATTAAATTTTTTTAAGAAATTACATAATTCATAAAACATGAAAGAATTAATTAAATCCTAAAAAAGTTAATTAAAACATGAAACGATTCTAAGAAGTTAAGTAATTTATAATCACTAAAGAATTACTTAAAAGCCGAAACAATTACTTAAAA
Source organism: Gossypium anomalum (assembly GCA_025698475.1). Classification (NCBI taxonomy): domain Eukaryota; kingdom Viridiplantae; phylum Streptophyta; class Magnoliopsida; order Malvales; family Malvaceae; genus Gossypium; species Gossypium anomalum. The sequence continues at coordinate 23,119,317 of CM046957.1, forward strand.
CATGCAAGGATTCTAAAAAATTAAATAATTCGTAATATATGAAAGAATTTTTTTAAAGAATTCTAAAAATTAAGTATTTCATAATAAATGAAAGAATTACTTAAAACAATAAAAATTTTCTAAAAAATTAAGTAATTCATAAAACATGAAAGAGTTCTAAGAAATTAGTTTACTGTACATGAAAGAATTACTTAAAATATGAAATAGTTACTTAAAATATAAAAATATTTCTAAAAAATTAAGTAATTCATAAAACATGAAAAAATTCTAGGAAAATAATTTATAGTACATGAAAGAATTACTTAAAGTATGAAATAGTTACTTCAAACGTGAAAAGATTTCGAAGAGATTACGTAATTCGTAAAAACATGAAAGATAAGTGAATATTTCTGCTTAAATGATAAACCGTTTACCTTCATTTTTGCATTGTTTTAAGGTAAAATTAAGATGATTAAGCCCGAAATCAATGCTAACAATGAGCTTAAAGAAAATAACATTTTTTTTTAAAAGTTTACCATTTTCCCCATGTTTTATTGAAAGATTATCAATGAATCTTGAATTTCCTTGCAATTTTGTACTTGAGCATATGCAAAGATTAACTAGTCACCAACAAATAATAAATGAATAATGTTAGACACTATTTGTTAATTTTGAAGGGTTTTAATATTCCTTCTTTTCAAATGAATAAAGTTATACAATATTTGTTAATTTTGAAAGATTTTAATATTCCTTTTTTATCAGTTGTTTCGAATAATTGTGAAAGAAAATTGATATAACGACAAAAAAGAGGGTAGATCCTTTTCCCCAAACTTAAAAGTTGAGAAAGTTGAGTAAGTTGAATAATCACCATTTAAAATTATTGAGAAAGTTGGTGTCAAACCATAATCCATGACTCTACTAACATAAAACTTGCAAAATCCCATTTTCTTTACATAGTTTTTAGGAAATTCCAGTCAACTTTATTCAAAGTATAATTTTAAGGCCATTAACCCATGATATCTCCTATTCTTCTTCTTGATCACATTGAAAGCTTTATGGGAAACTATGATGTTGTCTTATAAAGGTAGCTTGAGCACTTAAGGTAGTATATCTCAACAATAGTCTCATTCTAATGGTCATGATTCATGCAATGATTTTGTGGCAAAGTTGTAACACCCCTCACCCGTATTCGACATCGTAACAGGGTTACGAGGCGTTACCGGACTTACATCGCAAACAATCATACAATTACGAGTTATAAATTTCAACCAAATTAAAACCATTTGCTTTCAATCATAAAGTTCCTAATACGAGCCTACGAGGCCCAAAACATGCGTTGGAAGTGGTCCGATATTAAATCGAGAACTTAGGAAATTTTTACAAAACTTAGAAAATTTTTGCCATGTACAGGGGTCACACGCCCGTGTGGTTTGGAACACGCCCACGTGGGCAAGCCGTGTGGTCACACACGCCCGTGTCCCTAACCCGTGTAACTCTCTAACTTGCAAGGCATGAATAAATTGAAGTCACACGGCCAAGGCACACGCTCGTGTGCTAGGTTGTGTGGTTAATTAAAATTTCATAAATAGGTGCAGACTTCACACGTCTAGGACACACGCCCGTGCTTGAGGCCGTGTCCCTCACACGACTGAGACACACACCCGTGTGCTCAATTCTGAGCATTCTGTTTCTTAAAATTTAGATGCAGGGGACACAAGGCCAAGACACATGCCCATGGAACAAGCTGTGTTTCGCACACTGCCTAGACATATGCCCGTGTGTCTACCTGTGTGGACAAAATAAAGGCTATTTTCCAAGCCATTTGTCACCCTTATTTGCACACACACATATCCACAACTTTAATGACATAAATCATAGCACATTTAGGCAACCAAAACATCCACAATCAAGGCTAAATCATGTCATTTCATTATCAACACTTAGCATACTTACAACATCATATTTTACCACACAAAATCATACCAAACTCACATTCTACAAGCTTCAATACGGCTACCATTAACATGCATTATATCATATAGATCTTCTAGCATACCAATGCACCAAACTCAAACATTTAACAACAAGCTATTTAGCCATAAATAAGCATATAACAACCCATTACAAAACACATGAACAAAAAGGCATTGGCACATATATACTTATATAAATAGGCTTACAACCATTTTAGCCAAAATAAGGCAATTACATGGCTAAATACCAAATCACCTTAAACAGTTATAAGCCAACACAATTGGGCAAATTCATAATGACACATATACCAAAATGACCAACTTCTTATACATGCCATATACTCAAAATTTTTAAGATCATTGATACCCAAAATGACAGTTTGATAGTGTGATGCGATCTCCGACGATCTCCAATCCGAGCTAGCTTGGTAACACTATAAAACATGGAAAAATAAAATGGAGTTAGCTATATAGCTTAGTAAGCTCATATGCAAGAAATAAGCAAATCTTATCATACATTCCCATGCAAATAACATAATATATGATAATGTAAATCGCAATAAATCTCATGGCCAAAATTCACTAAATCACATCTTACTAAGAATTCACCATTTCATGAATTTAACCATCACAAGTGTTACATACATACCTGTGCCATCTTGTATTAATTTCATGCTTACCCTCGTCTTTGACATACCCCTTGAACCACTTGGAATAATATCGGATACTCGGGAAATCTCGCACACAAAGTGCCATATTTGTAGCCCTTGCTAGCTCTTTCTCAATAAATGACTAAAGTGTTTGTCATAATGTGATTTTGGTGAATTGATTTTAACGATTGGACGCTTAATTTTAAAAAAGGACTAAATTGCATACAAGGAAAAGTTGTGATTTGCTAGAAAATAGTGTTAAATGGCCATGGATTATAAATTAGGGGTATTTAAAGTGTAAATAGACCCTAGGATAGTGCTTGGCCAGCTATGAGACAAGGAATTTAAAATAGTCAAAGTATTAGGTGAAATTGGGTGGCTAAATTGACTAAAAAGAAATAAAATAAAAGAAAGATGATATCATCCCTTTTTCATCTTCTTATCCACCGAAAAACATAAAAAAATAGGGGTTTGAAAGCTTGAAAATTTTAGCAACTTATAACCCTCACAAGTAAGTGATTTTGATGGTTTTTTTTTGATGATTTTTGTACTTTTAGAACCCTTGTAGCATGAGCTTTCAAATGAGGGGACTATTTTGCAAAATGGTTAAAAGGTTAGGGTTTTACCATGAGAGTTTTCATGGTTTTTTTTTCTAAAAGTTTATGGAATAAAATGAATCATGGTTGTGAAATAAACAACTTTTGTGAAGTAGTTTTTATGGAAAACCTAACTAAGGACCATTTTGCATAAGTTGTAAGATAGGTGATAAATGTGTGAAATAGTGAGAATTTTGGGCTGCTCCTAGTATAAAAAGTATTCATCTAGGCTTGTTTAATGAGAAAATGTGATAAAAATCGATTTTTGGGTCTAGGGGTAAAATGGTCATTTTGTGAAAGTCCAGGGGCAAAATGGTCATTTTGCCCAATTATAAATTTTTGAGTACCTAGATCGATAAAATGATTAAATTTTTGAATTTTTATTGTTATAGATCAAGAATTACAAAATCCAGGCCTAGACCGGGGAAAAGCAAAGCTAGTGGACTAAGCCAAATAGTCGTCATATTTTGAATACCAAGGTAAGTTGTATGTTAATAATGCAACTATATCTTTATGATGTATGATTGAATTGATATTTCATAAATTGTTTTGATTATGAACATGAGAATGCATGTTGAGAAATTAACGTAGTAAGGGCTTCCGTTCAATATTTGGAATAGACTTGGATATTTATACCGTGACATTGGGTGATATGTGTGCTAGCGTAAGACATGTATGGGACATGCATCAGCCACAATACGAGAGCCAGTGTAAGACATGCCTGGGACATGCATAGGCCTCGAGATATTTAAGCCAATGTAAGACATGTTTGGGACATGCATCGGCATTAAGACGAGAGTGAGTGTAAGACATGTTTAGGATATGCATCGGCCTCGCGTTATACAAGCTACTGTAAGACCTATTTGGGACATGGCATCAGCTTGTTGTGTGTCAGTATAAGACCTGTCTGGGACATGGCATCGACACCGATAGATGAGAGCCAGTGTAAGACCTGTCTAGGACATGGCATCGCCCTCGCTATATGAAAACTAGTGTAAGACCATGTCTGGGACATGGCATCGGCATCTTAACCCATGTTAGGGCTATTGAATATTCGGTAGTATTCCAAATGGTTCAATAAAAGATTTATGACTTATATCGAAATGAGAAAAGTTATGATCACATGATGAGTGGTACAGGTACCTATTTGAAATGTATGAGATGTGGGCTCAATATATGCAATATGAATTGTACTGGATGATGATGAGTAAGTTATACTTACGTCCATTAATGATATTCACGAATAAGCTATGAAAGGTTATGAGCACATTGTTTCATGATGATTAGTTGATGTTTATTTTCATGCAACTTACTAAGCTTTATGCTTACCCTATTTCCTCTCTATTTTCTTATAGTGCTGCCAAAGTAGTTCGAGGATCATCGCTTATGACGGAGAAGCCAGTCACACTATCATCCGAAGCACTTGGTATAGTTAGATCTTTTATTTTGATTATGGCATTTATAGGATCTTGACTTTTGAGTTTTGTGTCATTGTTAATTGGCCAAATGTGTTGGCTTACTTTGGTATTTGACTCATTTTGTATAAGGCCATTAATAATGACTAATATCATATGTTTCTATATTAATGTAAGAGGATCTTTCATAAATGTGGAGTTGTTGGTATGGTTGGTTTAGGAATCATGTTGTGTAAAATTTTGGTATGTTGGATGGAGTTATATTATGTTTCAAGGTGGAAAAAGGCTTGGTAGATAGCCTTATTTTGTCCACATGGGTGGACATACAGGTGTGTGTCTAGACCGTGTGTGACACACGGTCAGCCTCATGGGCGTGTTGTTCGGCCGTGTGTCCCCTGCACGTAAAATTTACAAGTCAGTATGCATGGTAGTAAACACACGGGCAGAGACACGGCTGTGTGTCTCAGCCGTGTGGAGGACACAGCCTCTGGTCACGGGCGTGTGCTGTGTACCCCTAATTGGATGCTGACATCAGAAATTGAATGTCAAGGTTTTTAGACACGGGCTAAGACACGGGTGTGTCATGGACGTGTGAGGGACACGGGCCATGGACATGGGCGTGTGGTAGGCTGTGTGAAAACCCTTGTAGGTTTGAATTGGAAAATAAATCTACAAGGGCAAGGGGCACAGGTGTGTTCCTAGATGCTTAGGCCGTGTGAACCACACAAGTCATCAATACGACCATGTACAAGTTTCACACGAGCGTGTTGTCCTTCCACACGGGCGTGTTCCCTGCTTCAAGTGGTATTTTTCAAAAGTTTTCAAAGATGTTGGGATTAATCCCGGGATATTTCCAAAGCGTGATTTGGGCCTCATAGGCCCATATTAAGAGCTTTTAGATTAAAAAGGAAAAGTTTTAAATTAAACCTAGTTCTTATAACTCAGATTCGATTATATGCATGCGTTTAAGTGTGGTAATGCCTCGGATTCTGTCTTGGCGTAGGGCTCGGGTGTGAGGTGTTACAAATATCCTTCCGTTTCAAATCCGCATATGATTTCTGTCGATCCGAAGCTGATTTCAAACAATCACGAATTACTTTCACTTTCTCTTCGGTTTCTCTGACCAAATCAACCTCGTGAATCTATTTCTCACTAAGCTTGGTCCAATATAGCGGAGTTCGGCACTTGCGACCATACAATGCTTGATACGGTGCCATCTTTATACTCGATTGGAAACTGTTGTTATAAGCAAATTTGACCAATGGTAGATATTTCTCCCAACTACCTTCGAACTCTAAAACACAACAGCGAAGCATATCTTCGAGAATTTGAATCATTCTCTCAGGTTGACTGTCGGATTGTGGATGAAATGCAGTGCTAAAATTCAACTTTGTACCCAACGCTTCTTGTAATTTCTTCCAAAACTGTGGCGTGAACCTCAAATCTCTATCCAAAATAATAGAAGTAGGCACCCTGTGCAGTTTAACAATCTTAGCAATGTATAATTCAACTAGTTTATCAAGTGAATAATCGATATGTGCCGGAATGAAATGAGCCGATTTCGTCAACCTATCAACAACGACCCAAAAAACATCTTTCTTCTTCAGAGTTAGAGGTAACCCCGATACGAAATTCGTCGTAACTCTATCCCATTTCCACTTGGGTATCATCATAGGTTGAAGTAAACCCAAAGGAACTTGATGTTCAGCTTGCACTTGTTGACAAATCAAACATCTCGTTACAAACTCTGAAATGTCTCGTTTCATGCCTAACCACCAATACAATTTCTTCAAATCATTATACATCTTTGTACTCCCAGGATGAATAGATAAACAACCATTATGTGCCTCATGAAGAATTTTCTGAATCAGTTCAGTATCTCTCGGTACACAAATCCTACCTCGAAACCTCAAACAATCATCGGATCCAATTTAATATTCTGAATCACTATGCAATTTGCATTGAACTCTTTTAGCTTGCAACTCATTATCACCTTTTTGAGCTTCACAAATTTACTGAAGAAATACCGGTCTAGCTTTCAACTCAGCCAAAATCGATCCATAATCAGATAAGGTTAACTGCATATTCATCGTCCTCAAAGAAATCAAGGACTTTCTACTTAAATTATCTGCAACTACGTTTGCTTTCCCCAGAAGATAGTCGATCACTAACTCATAATCTTTCAATAGTTCGAGCCATCTCTATATTCATAAATTCAAATCTTTCTGAGTCATTAAATACTTTAAACTCTTGTGATCAGCAAAGATGTGACACTTCTCACTGAATAAATGGTGTCTCCAAATTTTTAAAGCGAACACAATAGCGGCTAATTCCAAGTTGTGCATCGAATAATTCTTTTTGTGTGGTTTCAACTATCTCGAGGCATACGCTATCACTTTAACCTCTTGCATCAACACACAACCTAAACCGTTCAATGAATCATCACTGAAAATCACAAACTCTTTTCCCGACTCAGGTTGCACTAACACCGGTGCCTCAGTCAACAACGTATTTAACTGCTCAAAACTCTGTTGACATTTCTCAGACCACTTGGATTTCACATCTTTATGTAACAGTCTGGTCATAGGTGTAGCAATCTTCGATAATCCCTTAACAAAACACCTATAATAACCGGCCAAGCCCAAAAAGCTTCTAACTTTGGATATATTTCTCGGTGGTTTCCAATCAACAACTGCCGAAATCTTACTCGGATCAACCCGTATGCCATCCCTGAAACAATGTGCCCCAAAAATCTGACTTCTTGGAGCCAAAACTCACTTTTGCTAAATTTAGCAAACAATTTCTTATCTCTCAAAGTCTGCAATACAATTCTTAAATGTTCGGCATGCTCAAACTCATCTTGGGAATAAATCAGAATTTTATAAATAAATACAACCACAAACTTATCTAAACACGGTCTGAAGATTCGATTAATCAAGTTCATAAAAACTGCGAGAGCATTTTCAAATCCAAACGACATAACAAGGAATTCATAATGCCCGTACCTCGTTCTGAATGCGATTTTCGGTACATCCGAATCTTTAACTCTCAACTGATACTAGTCTGATCTCAAGTCTATCTTCGAGAACACCGTTGCTCCTTTCAATTGATCAACTTAATCCCTCATTTAACTCATTTAATCATCAAGCTATTCAATTCAGTCCAAAATCACATTATGGAAAAAATTACATTTTTGCCCCTAACATTTCAACATTTTACGATTTAATCCCTAGGCTCGTAAAATGAATTTCTTTCAATTTCTTCACAACCCAAGCCTAGCGGAACCTTACCGCTACTCATAACAGCCCGCATTTTTCATTTATTCACACTTTACCACACATTTTACAACACTTTACAAATAAGTCCCTATTTGACATTTTTACTGAAAATCACTTTACAGATCTTTAACTAACAACAAACATGCATTTTCTACCATCAAACATCAAAATACAAGCATATTCAACATGGGTAAAATTTTAGACTTTAACTTTCTCTCAAATTAGTCATTGACATAGCTAGATCAAGTTACTACGATCTCAAAAATATAGAAATCATTAAAAACGGGATAAGAACGAACTTACAATTGAGCTTGAAAGTTGGCCAAACCCTAGCTACGTCTTCCTTGTAAAATTTAGCTATGGGGGATGAAATTGAAGAAGATGGACACTTTTATTTTAGTTAATTTTGTCCTTATTTACCAAATTACTAAAATACCCTTAATGCATAACTTTAAAATTTCACCTAACCATGTCAATTTTTGTCCACCCTAAAGTATAGTAGTCTAATTACCATTTAAGGACCTCCAATTAAAATTTCATAATAACTTAAACACCTTTAGCTAAGGGAACTCAAGTTTGGCACCTATTGTAATTTAGTCCTTTTAGCTAAATTGAGCACTCAATCAACAAAATTTCTTATCGAAATTTTCACACAATTATTCTATTATGCTGTAGACCTTAAAGAAATAATAAAATAAGTATTTATACTTTGGATTTGTGGTCCCAAAACTACTGTTCTGATTTGACCCAAAAAGGGGCTATTATAAAAGTTGCAACAACCAATAAGTCTAAAGTGAGAAATTGTTTCCAGACATTGTTGCTTGATAATTAGGGTATATTAATGGCTTTTAACCCTCTCAATAATTTGCCTAGGTTGAAGATATCTTGTACCATTTTAACCACATCATTCTTAATATCCTATTATTGTCTATGATAGAACAAAATAGAGAATCCATCTAGTCTTGTGCTTGAAAAGGCCCTAAACTAAAACCAACTTCTTTGATATCTCCTTTGTAATAGTATTTCAAAGTGGAGTATTCATTTCTTTTGAGCTTAGCACATCAATTACTTCAAAAGCTTCTTTAACACTCAATATCGATTGGTTTTCAAAAAGTTTCTAAAACTGTCTCGAGATAAGATCTTCAACTAATCCTTTATCTATGATCCAGTCCCTATTATAGCTTTTGGTATGGTGGATTTAGTTTGTTTGTTTATGTTTGATGGTTATGGAATGAAAGAAGTGATTATTTCCATTCCCTTCCAAAATCTACTAGACCTTTAATCTTTGGTGTCAATGGCATTCCTAAACTTCTAGTATCATTATGAGTTGTAAGCTTCGATCTTTAATGCCCTTTATGTAATGCCCCAAATTTTGGGCTTAGAAGTATTAGATTTAGAATAGGGGAACAGTTTGGAGTTGCACATAAATATTTAATTGTGCAAGGAAGTGACACAATTGAGTGTCAGGCCTAGTGGTTGTGTGCTCTGGGAGTGTCTGAGAAGTCCTGAGTTCAAGCCTTGCCTTATGCAAAATTTTGATTTTTGCTTGAATTAAACCTGTCTCTAGTCAGTAGGTTTTTTAAATAAAAATTTGGTAAAGTATGACATAAAAAGTCTACTGGTTCAGGGGGATAGTGACATGTTAATGAGGCTAGAGTGCAGAGGTTTGAATCCATATGGGGGTGGTAGAGTGTTTTTATTTTGCTGCAAGCGTGGTGGAGGTGTTCTAGGTTGGCTAAAACTCTGAAGAGCTTGAAAGAGATTTAAATCGGGAGGTTGAGAGATTGTAGGAGAGATTTGAGAAGTGGAACTTGGGGGTAGTAGTATTTGGCTAAAAGTGGGATTCCCCGTTGTGCAAATTCGGTCATAAGACTTTCAATCTTGTGCCGAAATAGTGTTTGATTTTTGTTCTCCATTTCAGAAATGATTACCACTTGTTGTTCATTTTTACCTTTTGAGTATTGCTTGTTTGATAGCTGAATGCCTCTAGTGTCCATTTAGGTAGTTTGGTTTTTGCTCTCCATTATCGTACTTTGCTTGATCAACTTCTTTTCTCTCCCTCACTTTTCTCCTCTTGAATATTATTGGTACTTTGCCTTTACTCACGTTCGGTTTTGTGTAACCAAACTTTTCCTCCCTTGTAGCCGAATATTGTTCTGCTCCATCAATCCTTTCTCTAGTCCTTCATTGCCGATTATCTTCTACTCTCCCACTCTCTCAAGCCTTGGTTGAATACCCTCTCATCTCTTTTGATTCTATCCTCTCTTCCCTTTCACTCGATCATTTTTCGTGGGCTCGATATCGGTTGGTAAGTATCTATGACTCTCCTCTTTCGGCCTTTCTCCTCTAACTTTCTAAATGTCGATTCTTATCTTCTTCTTTCTTTTGGTTATGGTGTTCTTTCGGGTCTAAGTAATTCGCATGGAGTAGAGGAGTTCTCTAGCGCTGCAGAAACGATTGGAACCTTTTTAGTTCGTTCTTGACCGAAGGTAATACTATTCATAGTGATTGATCTGAACTGGAATATGTTGGCTTGGGTTGGTATTGGCTGAATATTTCTTTTCCTTGTTTTGGGGTTGTATTTTCTATATGCTGATAAACATGGATTCAACCCATTTGTATAATCAATCTTGAGTAATGAATCCGCTTAATATGCAAATAACCATCAAGAAGTTTGTTAGCAATCTTTGTCAGCGATTTGGGTGGGCTAAAAATACACTCATTCAGTCAAGACAAGTATCGGTATGTTTTAGAGATGAGTATTTAAAAGAAGGTGTTTAATCTTGTTGATTATAGGACTAATCAAGGGTCTTGATTGAATATAGATTGGTGGTCGTGGTTTTTGGCGCGTTCTCTTAATCAGGTGTGTGTAACACTGCCATTAGATGGGAAACGGCAAAAGCTGAAAAGCTGAAAAGCCAAAAAGCCAAAAAGTGGGTTGTCGACACCACACGGGCGTGTGGCCACCCATGTGGTAGGCCGTGTAACAAAACATGGCCGTGTGGTCGATAAGAAGGCCATGAGCGTTTTCATGGGCCGAAACGACATTAGGCCATTTTGGGCCGAACTGGGCCATGGAGGCCCAATGGGCCTGTGGGCCCCTCACGTGAAAATCACACAAAAGTTTGGTAAATATTGGGCCAGGCTGTGTAAACCACACGGCTAAGGCCATTTCTGGGTATGTGGGCCCACATGGGCCCGCAATATTGGCTGTGGGCCCATTATCACCGATTAACTGTTAAGGTTGCACGGGTCGCCCAAGATAACTGTGGACCTACTGTTGGGTCGATAAGTATACCTGAACCCTTATTTGTTTATAAATGACTGATATACCCCTATGTGATGTATGACTGTTTGAGCATGCCATTTGTACTGTATATACATTTATATTATGTTGCATTGCATGGGGTGGGATATATGATTTTTGGAGGAAGTGTACTGAAAGGCTATAAGACTATTACTGGCAGCTCTGCTGCAATTACTGTTTTAGTGCCGCAACCGGTACTACCTGGTGTGGAGGGATGGGTGGGTCGATTTTATCCCCACATGGTGTGTAGGGTTGGTACAGAGATAGTGTGTAGAGGCTGGATTGGGTAGGATTTTCTGATAGCATACTGTACTGATACTGTAATGGGCTTAGGCCCCATTGATACTGTTATTGAAATGGGCTCAGGCCCAGACTGCTACTGTTACTGAAATAGGCTAAGGCCCTAACTGAAACTGAAAGGGCTTAGGCCTAAATTGTGTTTACTCTGATTGATCGCTATTATAGGATTTCACACACTGATTTTTCGTAAACTCACCCATCTTTTAACTGTGCAGGAAATCCCCAGGCTTAGATGGATCAATGCGACGGAAGACTCAGTGGTGGCCACTCGACTTATTTAACTCTTACTAATATAATTAAGGTTTATTTTGGGTTTTACATTATGTAATAAGGTCTCTCAAGTTTATTTTTGATTTTGGTCTTTTACTCATATTAATTTGTGATTTACAACTGCTAGCAGTAGGAAAAGCGCTGGTTTTCAAAAGATAAATGTTTTTCAAAAATACCACGAATATGTAAACAGTTTTAAGAGCTATCACAAGAAAACAACATTTTACAAAGTAAACGCAAGTACGTAACTATTTTAAAAAGCTTCCACTATAAACGAGATTTTGAAATTAATAGCGTTTTAAAGTAAATAATTTTTGATAATGACGCAAGTTTAAAATCATCTTTTAGATCACACAAAGATGTTAAATAAAAATTGGGCTTTTCAAACGAGATCACTGATCGTGATTTTTCTTGATAAGTTTTATAAATTTATAATTAATCGTTCTTGAAACTAACTATTATCACAACGTAGGCAAGTGTACCTATCAAACAGTAGTATAACTTTAGCAAGACCGGATTGTCGAACCCAAAGGACTAAAACTACTAGTAATGACTGCCTTTTTATTATCTAGCCTAAGAAATAAAAGGGCTTATTTTAACTAACTGCTTAATTAAACTAAGAAGTTTCAGAAAATAGAATTGGGAAATTACTTTTGGGAAAAACGATTGATTTAGGACAATACCTATGGAAAAATCCACCTAGACTTTTACTTGTTATTCTGGCTTCGAACCGGATGATTTATTCATTTAACTTGTTCCGTAGAAATCCCTAAGTTATGTTATTATCCCTATTCAAGACTAATAATGTCTAATCCTTAGGTTGAATAACCGAGACTTTTCTCTAATTAGCACCCTAGGGTTGCATTAACTCGATCTATGGATTCTCTTATTAGGTTTCACCCTAATCCGGCAAAATCTTGTCACCCTATCTCTAGGCGCGCAATCAACTCCGCTTAATTATGAAAAGGTCAGTCTTAGCCAGGGACTATTCATCCTCCAACTAAGATCATTAACTTGAAGTGATATCCTGAAATACCAAAACAAGAATTAAGAACACATAATTAAGAACAAGTCAAATATTTATCATACGATTTAGAAAATAATAACAAGATTCGCCTTAGGTTTCATCCCCCTTAGTTATTTAGGGGTCTTAGTTCATAACTAAATAAGAAAACATCTCAGAACAATAAAGAATACAAAACATAAAGAAAACCCAAAACTCCTGAAGGGAAATTGAGGAGAAATCTTTAGTCTTGATGATGAATTCGACTTCTGAGATGGATCAATCGACTTCCTTGGAGTAATTCCTTACCCCCTATTCTCCGTCTCCCTTTTAATCTTCCTCTAGGGTGTTTAAATAGGCTTTTAGAATGCTCAAAGCCTTAAAACTTGCCCTTTTCTGAATGGAACTTAGCTAGGGTTCAGCAGGGACACGCCCGTGTGACACGACCGTGTGCGAGTACTTTAGGCCGTGGTCAAGGCTGAGATATCAACACGCCCGTGCTGAGGTTGATTTGGGCCATGGTTGAGGCTGTTAGATTGGCACGGGCGTGTGTGATGCCCATGTGAGGAAGTCCAGGCAGTTTTGTTTTCCCTTGTCGGGCCATTTTCTCTATTTTTGGCCCATTTTTCGTTCTTTTCGTCCTCCTATGCTCACCTAGGTATAAAACATGAAATTAAAGGATTTGGAGCATCTAATTCACCAAATCTAAGGAGAAATCATTCATAAACATGTTAAGCGAGGGATAAAAATATGTATAAATTACGGTTTATCAAATACCCCCACACTTAAGCGTTTGCTTGTCCTCAAGCAAAATTCTCTCTTCATAATTAAGAATTCATTTTTCTCAACCTATAATTCCTATAAATAATATCTCAAACTAAATCCATAAGTAATCATATATTGAGAATTCAACCAAAAGAACATTAAAGCTTCAAACATTCCAAGTTGAGTATGTTAATCATGAAAAACTTAGGCATCTCCCTTTACTTAAGTAGTTACCATCAATTCGAAATCTCACAGAGTTTAACATCCTCACTAAAGATTCACTCAAATCACTCATAGTGTTTAAGGACAATGAAATCAGCACTCATTAGTGAATATGAAAAGTTATTACCATAGGCTTGCATGAAAATCAAATCTCCATCATTATAAATTGAGATGATACATCAATCAAAAGGTCTTTAGAGGGTTGTAACGATGCTTGGTTAGGGGTGTGGTCACAAGCTGTTAGAATCGAAATTGACTTGAAAAATTACTTAACTAGAAAAAAATTAATCATTACTTGCGTACAACAAAGCTTCTTCTCTGACTATGAAATTTGAATACTGAAGCTAACAAACAAAAGATCACTACTAATATATATACATGTTTTTTTTAAGAACAAGTCAAATAACATAGATTACTGTTAAGAACAAGACATAGCTAAGCAATTTATTCAAATCAACTTTCGACAAAGAATAAGGATCAAATTAATTGAGGGGATTTGATCAATAATGGTTTAAGGGTTAATATTAAGGGTAATGCAAGGAATGGCTTGTCAGGCTCAAAGGGTTTTACCAAAGGTTAACTATGGAGATAGGCTTTTCATGGTATGAGTGGGTTAATCCTAAGTGCCTCTATCATCTTGACATATCAAATCAAATAGTGTGGTCTTGACATGCATAATCAGGCAAGTTCTAGAATAACAATTCGATATTGACACTCTCAAAGAAATAATAAAAGTGAGCATAAAAGAATTAATAGATGCTCTTGAAGGCTCAAAATCTCACAAAAATTATGGCTTTGTGATGTTTAAACTTGTGGAATTCAATTCAAGATAATACCTAAACTTAGGGAAACAATCTAAAATTTTAAATTCTTTAAAAATCAACTTATCATGCTTAATTTTCTAATGTCTTAAGGTTTAAATAATCAATGCATGAATGCTAATGTTTTAATTCAAGATATATCAATAAAAATCATAAGTCAATCAAAATTCATCCTAAACATGATATGAGAAATTTACAAGAGAGCAAGACAACATTCAGGGATTTTTCAGATAATGAAATGATTACCCCCCCACACTTAAGATGCACATTGCCCTCAATGTACAAAGATAGATATATAGAAAAACATAAAATCTTAAGATAGGGAGAGAAGTGAAACTTCCTGAGTGTTCAATGAATGAACTCCCTAGTTTGGAGTTATGTAGAGTAGAGGAGGATACTCCGGTGGTGGTGGTAGAGGTTGGGTGCCACAAGTGCTAGGCCAAAAGAATATTATATCTCGTTATCGAGTAGGGCATGATAGTCATGGAAAACCTTTTCCAATGGAGTTTGAAGTTCCTAAGTAAGTGTGAGCTTTGGAGCTCTTTATAACTGTGAGGAAATCAGGAACTTTTTAGGGAACATTAGGAGGAATAATTACTCATAAAGAAATAACCGAGATTAAAATTAATTAATAAAACCTAAATAAAAGATAGTATCAAAAAGAGAAATAATATTTAAATGTCAAAAGTAAAATTAATAAAGACTGAAAAATAGAAATAGAAATAAAACTAAAAATAAAAATAAAGATAAAAATTAAATTAAATATCATCATCATCGCCGGATGGTTCGCGAGGTGCTGTTGGCGATGAGATGCGGAAGTGCGACAGATTTGTTGGAGAGTAGCATCAATGTTGTCAAATCTTTGAAAACATTGCTACTCGAATCGATTGAGGAGCTCAAAAATGTCAGCATATGAAGCCGCCGCATGAACTGGACGATGGGAGCGTAGTGGCCGGGAAGGTGGGTCCTCGTGTTGGGGAGGGACATCATCAGTAATGTCGTCTGGAGCCTCCTCCTCGGTAGATTGGGTGAGACGATATTGGGGAGGGTAGGTTCCTCGGCACCTCTCGATCATCCTCATGCTAAGCATGCTCGAGATGCCTTGTGGAGACATCTGGCTGATGAGGGTAAGGGATGATTCTTGGGCCGCGGTGTCGAGGAGTCCGAAGTGCCGCGCCAGTTGAGTCACGTAGGGGCCAATGGAGATGACCCCCCCTCCGATGTCGCTCCATCTGGTGGCGAATGGCAAGGGCTATAAAGTAGGCGAGGTTGAGGACGTGCCCGTGCGACATACACCATAAGTAGTAGACGTCGTAGGTAGTGATGACGCTAGTGCTCTCTCTCCACCCTGTCGAAGTGTGAGATAAAATAGAATGTAGATACCTTAAGGATGGAGGGAGAGATGATGCCTTCATGTGACTAGGGTCGTAGTTGGCCGCACATGGGACGAGGGCGTCCCAGCAACGTGAGAGAGAACGATGGATGTGGCGGTTGAGAGCATGTAAGTCATTCTCCTCTCTGAACTCCTCAGTATATAAGCCCAATGCAGTGCTGAATTCTGGGACGCTTAGTTGGCGGACTAATCCACCTAAGTGAAACTAGACTGTACCGGGATTATCGTAGTTCGTCATTACCGTTTGAAGATGGAATGTTGAGCATAGTTCCATTGTGAGCTCTAAGTATGTCGGCTCGATGATCCCAAAGAATAGCTCCCAAGGATCAGTGGTAAGGAGGGCCCGAATAGCATCAGCCAGCTAAACTTGTTCTATCGCAGCCCAGTCGATGTAGAGGCCCGTAGTTAAAGGTCAGGCCCGGAGTATTTGGAAAAGTTCTTATTGGGGCCCGTTTGGGAATTGTAGGAAAGGGTGGCAAATTTTTGTGGTAGGGCCCGAGAAAGATGACGCTCCCTTCCTTTTCTTTGAGGTAGGGACGGCAGCTTTCTTCCCTCACGAAGACGACATGGTGAACCTGCAATCAAAACCATTACTTTGTTTTGATGAGTGGACAAGGGAAAATATATCTAAATTCAAAAAGAGAAAAGTCATAGATTAGGGATAATACTTTCAGCCACAACTATTAACACTTAACAATTCTAATTAAACTAATCCATTTTATAGCATACTTTTGTGGCATTGCATGATAGTAGCATGAATAATAAAAAAAATGGCAAATAACAAGAAGCATTTGAAAACTATGAGTATTGTGTTAGAATATGTGAAAAAGGTATGAGCATTCCACCTATCCTAACTATGAATATTTTACTCTAAACTAATCAAATGGAATAGAGGAATCATGTAATGGGTAAGAACTTTAACATTAACAAGATGATAATTATCCTAGATATGACATTTGATTGATAAAAATATGGAAATAACATGAAAAATTGCATACTATTATGATAAATAGCCTTAGAAATCAGTAAAATAGATAAGAAAAGAGTGAACAAACGCTAGAAAGGGGAGAATGGGCGTCAAAATTAGAGTTGGAGGTGGCGCACGGGGGTGGCAAGGAGGCCGTGTGGGATTACAGCGACTAGGGTTAGGGATTTTGAGTGAAGAAGACAATGAATAGTGCACCCTATTTATAGAATTTGGGCCACATGGCTAGGGGACACACCCGTGTTCCCCATTTTCAACCTGTGTGTTTCGCGTTTTTTTTCCTATTTTGGTGCGTTTGAAATTCGTCCCACGCTCGTGTACCTTGGGCATGTTGGTGCACATGGCCGTGTCGCACGGCCGTGTCTAGCTTCATTCGCTTCTCCCACGCTCGTGTATGCTAACCCACGGTCGTGTTAATTTGACAGGTTCGACCACGGGTACTAGCCATGGGTGTGTCGCATGCCCGTGCTAGTTTCTAAGTTTCAACAACGGTCTTGGGGCACGGGCGTGTCGCACGCCCATGTTGTTTTGGCAGGTTCACCCACAGCCATGTCGCACGGCCGTGGCGATTTATCGCAGCCTGTGTTTTGAGGAAATCTCTGCCTTGTTTCCACATAGTCCGAAGCACGCCCGTGTGCTTGGCCGTGTCTCTGTGGTGAACCTGTTTTCAAGAGCTCCATTAATAGGTTAGGTGTTTAACACTAAAATTTAAAGAAGTTAATACAGTTAGTGCTCGGGTTGCCTCCCGAAAGCGCTTATTTATAGTCTAAGCTCGACTTACCTCTCCATTGAATGGTCATGGTGGTTTGAGGAGTTCATACTCCTCATTCCTGCTATCAATCTGATTAAAATAAGGTTTTAGATAGGTGTTGTTTACCTTAAAAGTGCCAAACTTGGGGTGACTTACCTCGACTGTACCGAATGGGAAAATATTAAGTACCGTAAGAGGGATTTCTTCATTCGGGTTGGCAAAGGATGCGTGAGGATCTCATGCATCTAGTAAGACTTTATCTCTAAGCTTAAGTTGATTTGGAGAGGTATCGAGCTCGTTCTGGTGTAGTTTTAGTTTATCGTGTGTTCTCAGTTTATGTATTCGCCATTCATCTAGCTCCTCTATTTGCAGCCTTCGTTCTTCATGAATAGGTCCTATATTGTTGCTGGAATATGGCTCATGTATTTCTTTCAGACTCAATTCCTACAAAGTAGGTTGTGTCATATTGTCAGTTTTAGTAGACTAGTGTGGAAAATTACCTTCAATTTTTGATGTGTTGCAAGAATTACGAGCTTGAAGGGTGATCATTTCATCTCCCACACGAAGTGTGAGCTTACCTGTGCCAACATCAATAATTATTTTAGCAGTTGCTAAAAAAGGCCTCTCTAAAATCAAAGGGGTGTTGTTATCCTCCTCTATGTCTATAACAACAAATTCAACGGGGAATATAAATTTATTGATTTTAACTAGTACATCTTCAATAATACCCCTAGGAAATCTTATAGTTTTATCTGCTAATTGAATGCTCATCCTAGTCTGTTTTGGTTTCCCAAGACCTAGTTGCTTAAACATTTTGTAAGGTATGACGTTAATGCTTGCCCCTAAATCAGCTAATGCATTATTAACATCTAAACTACCAATTAAGCAAGGAATTGTAAAACTCCCTGGATCTTTTAATTTGTTGGGTAGCTTATTCTGTAGAATAGCTGAGCAAACTGCGTTTAGTTCCACATGCGACGATTCGTCCAATTTTCGCTTCTTTGCTAAAAGCTCCCTTAAAAACTTCATTGCATTCGGCATCTGCGATAGAGCTTCAATAAACGGCAATTTAATATGTAATTTTTTCAAAAGTTTAAGGAATTTACCAAATTGTTTGTCTAAGCGGTCTTTTCTTATCGCGTTAGGGTATGGCACACGAGGTTTATATTCTACACTCACCGTTTTGTTTTCATTATGACTTACACCACCTTTACCTTTGCTCACCACAATTTCTTGCCTTGGTTCTGGCTCAGGCTCAATGAATCCTTATTCATCTTGAACATTAATTGCGTTAAGTTGTTCACTTGGGTTCGGTTCAGTATTGCTTGGCAAGCTACCTTGTGGTCGTTCTGAAATTAGATTGGATAGCTGACCTATCTGAGTTTCGAGCCCTTGGATTGATGCTTGTTGATTTTTAAGTGCTGTCTCGGTATTCTGGAAACGAGTTTCTAACACCGCAATAAATTTGGATAGTATCTTCTCAAGGTTCGACTTTTTCTCTTTTTGGTAAAGTGGTTGTTGGAAGCCTGAGGGTGGTGGCGGTCTTTGATTTCCTTGACTTCCCCATGAGAAGTTTGGGTGATTCCTCCAATCTGTATTATAGGTATTACTGTAAGGATTATTTTGAGATCGAGGATTATTGCCCAAATAATTTAATTGCTCGTTCTCCATGTTGTGGCCATAGGGTTGACATTCTGGATTACCCGATCCACCTCCACTCGCTTCACATTGCATTATTAGATGAACCTGTGTAGAACCAAGTAAACCATCAATATTTTTATTTAGAAGTTCTACCTGATTTGACAGCATAGTAATCGAGTCGACGTTATAAATGCCCGCTGTTTTGGTTGGCTTAGTCCTCATGACTTGCCACTGATAGTTATTCAGTGACATCTCCTCAATAAATTCGTAAGCCTCTTCAGGTGTTTTGTTGTTGATGGTTCCACCAGCGGCTGCATCAATCATCTATCTTGTTGAGGGATTCACACCATTGTAGAACATTTGAACTTGCAGCCATAGAGGTAACCCATGGTGAGGGCACCTTCGCAGTAGGTCTTTATATCTCTTTCATGCATCGTAAAGTGTTTCTAAATCCATCTGCACAAAAGAAGAGATATCATTATGTAACTTGGCTGTTTTAGCTGGTAGAAAATATTTTAATAAAAGCTTTTCGGTCATTTGTTCCTGAATAGTGATGGACCCTCGTGGTAATAAGTTCAACCACTGTTTAGCCTTGTTCCTCAGTGAAAAAGGGAATAACCGAAGACGAATGGCTTCATCAGAGACGCCATTAATTTTAAAAGTATCGCAGATTTCTAAAAAATTCACCAAGTGAGTGTTGGGATTCTCATCCTACAAACCATCAAACTGAACAAATTGCTGTATCATTTGAGTAGTGTTAGGTTTCAGTTCAAAATTATTTGCAGCAATAGCAGACCTAACTATACTTGATTCAGTTCCTGTTAAACTAGGTTTAGCACAATCATACAAGTACGAGGAGCACGATTCTTATTTGCTAATTCAGCGGGTATCGCAAGAGGTAGCTGATTGTCTTGATTTTTAGCCATCTCTTCGATTGTAGTTGAGATATCGTCCTCTTGCTTTTCTTCTGTGTATCTTAGGCTTCGCCTTGTTTTTCGTCGGTTTCTACGAGCTGTGCGATTAATTTCTTCGTCAAAAAGCAGTGGTCCCGACGAGTTTCTTCTAGTCATAAACTATAAGAACCTATCAGAAGAAAGAAAAAGAAAATCAGTAAATTAAAATAAAATTAAAATTAAAATTAAAATTAAAATTAAATTGCAAGTAAAATAAATGGCTAAAATAATAAAAATTGAGTGTTCCTAATATTTTAGTCCCCGACAATGACGCCAAAAACTTGATCGTGATTTTCCGTGATAAGTTTTACAAATTTATAATCAAACATTCTTGAAACTAACTATTATCACGACAAAGGCAAGTGTACCTATCGAACAGTAGTATAACTTTAGCAAGACCAGATTGTCAAACCCAAAGGACTAAAAGTACTAGTAATGACTGTCTTTTTATTATCTTTAACTAAATAATTAATTAAACTAAGAAGTTGCAGAAAATAGAATTGGGAAATTACTTTTGGGAGAAATGATTGATTTAGGACAATACCTAAGGAAAAATCCACCTAGACTTTTACTTGTTATTCTGGCTCCGAACCGGATGATTTATTCATTTAACTTGTTCTGTAGAAATCCCTAAGTTATGTTATTATCCCTATTCAAGACTAATAACGTCTAATCCCTAGGTTGAATAACTGAGACTTTTCTCTAATTAACACCCTAGGGTTGCATTAACTCGATCTATGGATTCCCTTGCTAGGTTTCACCCTAATCTGGCAAAATCTTGTCACCCTATCTCTAGGCGCGCAATCAACTCCGCCTAATTATGACAAAGTCAGTCTTAGCCAGGGACTATTCATTCTCCAACTAAGAGCATTTACTTAAAGTGATATCCTGAAATACCAAAACAAGAATTAAGAACACATAATTAAGAACAAGTCAAATATTTATCATACGATTCAGAAAATAATAACAAGATTCGTCTTGGGTTTCATCCCCTTTAGGTATTTAGGGGTCTTAGTTCATAACTAAATAAGAAAAAATCTTAGAATAATAAAGAATACAAAACATAAAGAAAACCCAAAACTCCTGAAGGGAAATTAAGGAGAAATCTTCAGTCTTAATGATGAATCTGGCTTCTAAGATGGATCAATCGGCTTCCTTGGAGTAATTCCTTACTCCCTATTCTCCGTCTCCCTTTTAGCTTCCTCTAGGGTGTTTAAATAGGCTTTTAGAATGCCTTAAAGCCCTAAAACTTGCCCCTTTTCGAATGAAACTTAGCTAGGGTTCGGCAGGGACACGCTCGTGTGACACGGCCGTGTGCGAGACTTCAGGCCGTGGTCGAGGCTGAGATATCAACACGCCCGTGCTGAGGTTGATTTGGGCCGTGGTCGAGCCTGTTAGATTGGCACGGGCGTGTGTGATGCCCGTGTGAGGAAGTCCAGGCCATGTTGTTTTCCCTTGTCGGCCTGTTTTCTCCGTTTTTGGCCCGTTTCTCGTTCTTTTCGTCCTCCTATGCTCACCTAAGTATAAAACATGAAATTAAAGGATTAGGAGCATCAAATTCACCAAATCTAAGGAGAAATCATTCATAAACGTGTTAAGCGAGGGATAAAAATATGTATAAATTACGATTTATCAATCATGCTTTACGAAAAACACTTCAATGTGACATCGCCAGATTCGGCCATAACGTCTAGGCCCAGTTTTGGGGTGTTACACTTTATTACATATTCTGATCGACACTAGTTTGGAGTTCCAAAATTTTACTTTTTAATTCCATAATTATCTGTTTGGGATTTCAATATTTGTTTTTACACCATTGTCCCAATTTAGTTTAACATTTTTTATTTTTTTATTTTGTAACTCCCTATATTCTAATATTGATACATGTTTTTTTTTACCATTTATTATGAGTTATTTCCTCTCTCTTCCCTCTTTTATTAGCCATTTGGATTCAAATATGATTTCCCCCTTGTTCTAGTTCTTTTATTCAAAGTAACTAGATTAGGGTTGTGGTTTGACTCTATGGTTGGTTCGACAAATTCAAAGTTAGGAAAAATCTGTAAGGATTTTTGTGCCATTGGTATAGTAATTTCATTTGTAACAGCCCGTTTTTAGTCAAATCAAAACAGTGGTTTCGGAACCACATATTCAAAGTCAAAATATTTATTTTATTGTTATTTTAATGTTTATAGCATGTTGGAGTGATTGTGTGAAAATTTCGTTAAGAAATTTTATTGCTTGAGTGGTCAATTCGATAAAAGGGACTAAATCGCGTAAAGTGAAAAATGCATGTTCTATTAGTTTAAATGTGTATTAGCTATGGATCATTAAAGTGGAGGTCCTTATGTTGTAATTATACCATTAAAAGGTGGGTGAACAATTATGGGCTTATATTAAGTGAATTTTGATCTTTTAAACCAAGGTTAATTTAGTAATTTATGAATAATGTTATATTAAACAAAACCAAATTAACTCTTCATCTTTTATTTCTCCTTTCACCACTGAAAATAGAAGAAAAAATTAACCATTGTTGAGCTTGAAGTTTCGGCAACTTCACCTTGCTATTTGGTATGATTTTTGACTCAGTTTTTAATGATTTCTATGTTTTTATGATCGCTGCAATTAGTATTAGCTAGCCCAGGGACTAATTTTAAAATTTTTTAAAGATTTTGAATGTTTCCATTGATTAATAAATATTTTGATATTTAATGATAGATTATGAATATTTGATGTTAGTTAAGCAAGTTTTGTTAAGTGATTTTTAGTGAAAATGAAAATTAGGGGCTAAATTGTAAAATGTGAAATAAATGAAAAATATGGGCTGCTCGGGGCATAATGGTAATTCAGCTAGCATGGGTTAGTCTTGAATTTCATGAATTTGTGATTTTGTGTAATAAGGACTAAATAGTAAAAAATGTGAAAGTTTAAAGGAAAAAGTATAAATGTTCCTTAAAGAGTGTTTTGGACTAAATTGAATGAATAGATGATTAAATAAGTTAATTTGAATATATTTAGACCAAGAAAAGCAAAATACGGACTTAGATCGGGGAAAAGATAAAGTTATCAACTAATCGACTCAATTCATCTGAGGTAAGTTCGTATGTGATAAACATTGTTACAATTATGCTTTAAATGTTTTGATATTACATAAATTGTGTTTATGAACTTATAGTCATGTTCAATGACAATTGGGATATATATATATGGCACTTAGTGTGCGATTCAGAATAGCTTCGGCTATATATAGCACTTAGTGTGCGAGACTGAGATAACTTTGGCTATGTAAGGCACTTAGTGTGCGAAATTATAATAGCTTCGACTATGTATTAGCACTTAGTGTGCGAGATATCGAGTATTCGACAGTGTTTCGAAAAGGTATGCATTAGTTACAAATTTGTACAGGTATGTATATGTAAAGTATGAGATGCAAGTAGAAGAAGTTATGAATTTGCATAGAAGCATATGATTAAGCATATGGAAGGTTTGTTGTTTTCATAAATTATATGTTATATAGTTCAAATTTATGATTTGTGTATTATGATTTGTTGAGTATATTTCATATGAACTTACTAAGCTTTATAGCTTACTTTGTATATTTTTTTATGTTTTATAGTCTTTCAAAGCTAGCTCGGATTCGAGGATCGCCAGAGACTTTATCGCACTATCGAACATCTATTTTGGTACTTTTAAAGTTATGTATATATTGGTATATGGCATGTATAACCTTGAGTCATTTTAAGTATGTTTGATGTACATGTATCTATAGGCCATTTGAGTTGGCTTGTGATAATGAAATTGTGAATGTATTAAGTTGTGTAAATGGCTTTATTTTAAGTTAGGTAATTAACTATATTGAGTGAATGGAGTTGAATTGATAATGCATGTTGGAATGGTTTAACCATATGAATTATATATGTCAATTATGTCTAGTAGAACAAGTTGAGTTGATAGGTATTTGAATTGGTAAATGACATTGAATTTAGTATTGAAATGGTTGAAATGGATATAGTATGATTGTGTATTGGTTGATGACTTTTGGCTGCATATTTGTGTCTTAAAATGGTATCAATTGGGCTTGTATAAGTATGTACAAAATGGGTAGCAAAATGGCTTGGTAAATGGCCTATTTTTGTCCGCACGGGCAGAGACACGGGCGTTTGTCTCAACCGTGTGTGACACACGGTCATGTTGCACGGCTGTGTGTCCCTTGGTGTTGAAATTAAAATGAAGTCAGTATGCTCCGCACGGACTCACCCACTGGTGTGTGACCGGCCGTGTGGTACAAGTTAGTATACCCTCTAATTTGTACACGGCCTAGCACACGGGCGTGTGACTTGGCCGTGTTGCATAAGTTAGTATACCCTACAGGTTTGGCATGGCCTAGCACACGGGTGTGTGTGGCTACTTTGAAGGGCAGACGGGCTAAACACACGGGCATGTGGTTGGTCGTGTGACCCAAGTTAGTATATACCCCCTCTATTTACACAGCTTGTGACACGGGCGTGTCTGGTGGTCGTGTGAGACACACGGCCTGCTCACACGGGCGTGTGTCCTCTATTTTAAGAAAATTTTCAAAGTTTTGTGATAGTTTTATAAATTATCAGTTTAGTCCCGAACCACTCCTAAAGCATGTTTTGGGCCTCGTAGGCTATTTTAAGGGACAAATTGATTAAGATTGAGTGATAATTGTACGAATTTATTGAATGGATGAGAAAAGTATAGTTATATGTGTTATAAGTTTGGTAATGCTCCGTAACCCTATTCTGGCCTTGAATACGGATAAGGAGTGTTACATCATCATATTTGATAAATTGCTAAAATGATCAAAATGATTATTCATAGAATAAACAAATGTTATGCATATTCTCTTTTGCTAGATTGTTCTCAATGGTTTTTGCTCAAAAAAAATGTATTAGCAAATATTGGTTCATTGATTACCTAGGTTTAACTAATGTTAAGCTAGAATTATATGGATGAATTATAATATGAAAAGACAACTTATATTGATAGGTAATCTAAATTTTTCATAGTCCACAAAACCAAATGAGCAAATGATTTAAATAATAGAGGACTATTAAGTCATTTATAAGTTCAATTGAGGAGATAGATTATCTTGAACATCAAAGCTAGATTGAATCTCAGAATTAGAGACATAGATGTGATTGTCTAGTTCTCTACTTCCTTATCCACCGCATTTCTTGATTTCTTTGACATCATCACTAAAAATACAATAATTTCAAGCAACTTTAAGGACTCTTCTATAATTGAGACTAAAAAAAAATCCTATATAATTTTAGAAATAAGTTAAATTAATTTGAAGGCTTTAAAATGATCTTTAAAGCATTTAGAAATTTTTTCGGGGATAGGAGGTGTTCGATGGCAAGGAAACAACTAAAACAGTGCAAGGGCACTATCTAAGGTACCAAAATATTAGCACCTAAGGCCTAGGTATTGGTACCTAGGTCCTTGTACTATAGTTTTTGACATTCTACCAACTTGGGTACCGATACCAACAGCAAGGGTACCGAACACTAGTCCCCTAAAGCTGAAATTTGTAAACACACTTAAAAACATTCTCAATTAACACCATATTTTACTAACAAGTTATAAATCATTTAAAACATTCATGTGACTCATAGAACTCATATTTATTCGTAAAAACATGTATAACACTTTTAAGAACAAACTATAGCACATCATTCATCAAGATTAGAATAAATTGTACAACCTTGTTATTGAACAAAACCCATTCTATGTACATGTAATGCTATAGGATTCAAGAACTAATTATTAATACATACTATAACACCCTATATCTGACCCAACCACAAAATCTGGATACCAAGTACCACAATTACCCTTATCTGTTATACCACTATTACTAAATTTCATAAGTAATAATAACTTCTCATTTTAAACATTGAAATAATTACTATTCCATATATGTACTAGGCTCGTGTCACCATTCCATCTTAAGGGACTCGAATAGTTATTACAACTTAATGAGACTTATGAATTTGCTACGATTATACTCAATAAATCCTTGAGGTGTGACCTCAAAAGGTGCCCTCTGTGTGCATGAAACAACTACCACCATTCACATGGGCTTGGATATGTCTGGTTTGATCTCCCACCACAATCCTCGAGTCAACCATTGGCCCTGGAACCATACATTTCAAATATAAGTTTAGACGAAATTAATGAGATTTCATTCAGCAATGTCATACAGATTCTGTAGTTTAGGAGACAATAAATGAAACACAAAATTTAAAACTCCCTGTGTATCATTGAGAGCACAATGGATTTCCTGGCCTAGCCAATGCCTAGCATTCCTCGTACTATAGTGGCAGTCTATCGAATTATCTGTCGCAATTGGCAGATTCTTACGGCGTTACCCTTACTATGTCCTTCTTGCAATTCGGCACGTGCTTGAACTTTTCTTTTGGGTAAAACCCCCTTTTCAATCATTTTTATCAGCCATCTTGCTTGGGAGATTTAGTGAATATGTAATCCCCCCATTCATTGCGATTTTGTACTTGCATAATGACCCTATAGGACTTTCCAAACTTCTGGTTATCCTTTCATGACGTCCTCGAGGTGTCAGACAGTACTCGACGACTAACTCTTCCTCAAGTTTTCCTTGGAGAAATCATTTGATGTGCTTATGGCTCCATTGCATATTACCTTCTATTATTGTCCCGATGGTCTATGCCTTTCAGTCACTCTTTACTCATATATACTTGTGACTTATTGTGCCAGTCACGTTGTTCTTACAAATTCAGTTCTTGGCATATGTCCTGAATGGAAAACTTCCTCGTTAGGATTCCCATGACTTACATCTTGGCAGACTTTTCCGCTTTTATCGTCCCTACAGAGTACCCATTATACCCTAGTGCCATACAACCATGGTCTTACTCAACCTAACCCCATGTTTAACGTCTTGGCGAACTATCTATTCTTATGTCCCAGCGGATTCTCTTGGTTGTCTTAGTCTAACTAAGGTCTTATACCATTCTTACCATGTATTCCCTTGGTCTTGGAAGATCACCCTGTGTTTACTATCCTAGTAGACTATCTATTACGTGTTTAGTGTCCCAACATATTATTTGTTATGTGTTTAATGTCCTAGTGAACTATCTATTATGTGTTTACTGTCCCAGCGGACTATTTGTACTATGTTTACTATCCCTGTAACAACCTATTTTTCAGTGGTGTTGGAAATAGTAGTTTTAGGGCCACCAAATTTGATGAGTAAGGTCATAAATATTATTATTTAATATTTACGAGTCAAATGTGATTTTAAAAAAGGTTTTTTATTTGATAATTTATGTTATTTAAGCGATTAATTAAGTTCAATTGGTAATACCCTAAGGTTAAGTGGTTTTAGAAAATGAGATATCGGGACTTTGTTTATATAAATTGAGCCGTAAATATTTTTATAAATATTTACGGAATGTCATTAAGGTGGTATTAAAGTTTCATTGAAAAATTTTAACATTTCGATAGTTAATTAAGCGAAAAGGACTAAATTGTATAAGTTAAAAAAGTCAATTGCTATTAGTTTAAAGGTGTTAATTGATTAAAGAATTATAATTGGATGGCCTTATTGAGTAAATTATCCATCCTAAAGATAGTGGGACGATTGGATGCTTTAATTTCTTTTAATTATAATGTTCTATATGTTATCTTATTAATAAAATAAAATAAAAGGTTAATATAATAATGAAAACATAATAAAAATAAAACATAAGTGAATATTCATCTATCTTTCTTCTATTTTGGAACCAAATACCATGGAGTTAAGGATGAAGCTTTCGGCCATGGTGATTTTCTCTTGCATGGTAAGTGATTCTTACCCGATTTTTAGTAATTTTGATATTTTTGAGATCGTTGCAACTAGGTTCAGCTAGCCCGTACCTTCAATTTTGAAACTGTTAAAGATTTTGAATGTTTCCATTGAAGAATCTAGTGATTTTCTATGTTAAATGATGAATTTTAAATATTAGTGTTATTTAAAAATATTTTGTTAAGTGATTTTTGATGAATTTATCGATTAGGGACTAAATTGCTAAAATAATAAAAGTACAAGGATTTGATGTGAAATTGTTTCAAAAATGGGCTGAAAGGGAGGCTATGAATATTCAGCTAGTGTAAAATTCCAATAAAAATGGTTAATTTGCAAGTTTTAGTCTCAGGGACTAAATTGAATAAAAGTAAAATTTTAGGGGTAATTTTGTAAAAATGTCAAAAACAACTAAATTGCAAAAAATACATTGTTTTACTGTTTAAATTAGTAGATTGAAAAAAATTATTAATTTAGATCAAGATCGAGTGGAAAGTCGAGGAGAATAGAAAATTACCAAAATACCCCTAAACTTTGTCATTTCTGTAATTTAACCAGGTAAGTTCGTAACTTGGTTAGTACAATTAATTTCTATTTTGATAAATTATTATCTATTTTTTCATATATGTGAATCAAATTTGTCAGCTTGAAGGAAACGAATAAAACCAGGGTTGAAAGACACTATGGCAACACAACATAAAAATGTACAAGACCATGGTTGGACCACAATAATGTTCACGAAGAACATAACGAGGCTATGGCTGTTTTTTAGATGTAAGACATGGTTGGGCCATGGCAGTGTATATATGTATGTAAGACCATATTTGGACTATGTCATTCTAATATAAGACCATAACTGGGTTATGGCACTATGAGCGTAAACTACGGCAAGGCCGTGGTAGTGCACATGTAAGACCATAATTGGACTATGGCACAATATGAAACATGTGACAGGGTTTCAATCGTCTTTACAGTGTTCATTGAATATGAAAAGGGATGGTTTCAACCATCGATTAAAGAAAAGGGAGGGTTTCGACCATCATTTAGCTTACTTAAGTGAGCTCCGGTAAGGGTTTCGATTAACTTCACTACGACAAATAGGGAAATGTATGATGTACCAATGATCAAAGTATGAATATTCATGATTATAAAAGGTATGATTTAAGTGATGTTACATTTATTTACCATATCTTACCATGTTATGATATTGCTAAGTTATGTGTTTAATCACTAGCTTGTGACTATGGTAAATGTTACGTTTATGTCTTTTATGTTATGCAAATGAAATGGTAAGTGTTCAATATGAATCAAGACATGTGTGTATGAAACTTATTGAAATGGTGATACATGGAAAACATGATATGCTATGAAGGATGATAAATCCAATTGGATCATGCTAAAGTATAATGGTTATCTATGTTAAGTACACATGAATTTTATTCAATTATGCTAACATTTGTTGTTGTTGGTGCTTTGGCTTGTGTAAAGTTTATGATTGAATTATATCATATTTAATCTTAATGAAATACATTGAAATGGTAAGTGCTTAATTGGTAACGTGCTTATGTCTTTGAAAAGGTGGAATAAATCAAAGTATGTACTATCTTATGCAATGGTTTATTATGTAGTTGATTCCAAAAGAGCTATGTTTAAATGCACTAGCTTGTAGTCATGGTTGATGTTATGCTTACAACTTGTGTGTTATGCATATGAAACGGGTGAGGAAAGGTAATGAAATGGTAAATTCATAGCTGAAATGAAATTTGATGAAAATAGAGTAATGAGTTTGAATGATGTACTATATGTGAGAAATTTACTTATGCTATGGATGCATATACCTATATCATAGATAAATACACTAAGTCGGGAATTGATAATGTTGTTTAGGCTTATGATAAGCTTTGGGAACGGAATGAAAAGAGAGTAAATTGAGAAGTGTATAATCTTATAGAAAGGTTGTTGATTATCAATTAAGTCCCATAAAATCCTATCATGTTATGAATGATAAATATATGCGACATTAATGAACTTACTCATTTGTGAGCTATTGATCATATTGATTTGTGAATCTTATGGCATTGACATAGATTTATGTTTTTTATGCTTAAAGTTTATATGAACTTACTAAGCATACATTGCTTACGTAGTTATTTTCCTTTACTTTACAAATTATCAGAAGCTCGATTGGGTTGGAAGCTAGTCGGAGATTCATCACACTATCCATCAAATTTATCGGTAGATTTTGAGGTTTTAGTCGTGGTTATAATGGCATGTATAGGTGGACTATATCTAATGTTTAATTGATGAGTTTGGCATGTATATTTCATTTTGGCTGATAGTTATGTCATGAAATGTTGCCTTGGATTTGTGTTACTTAAGGTACTAATGATGTCTTGTTGGTAGTGGATAATATGACCAAATTGATGCATGGTTTTATATGGCCAAAGTGGTATGTGTTGGCATGTATATATAAGTGGTTTTATGAGTGATGACATTTTGACATTTTGGTGCTTAAATGGTTAATGTTTTATTGGTCAAGTAGATGTATGTTTTTAATGTTCAATTTGGTATAGTTTATTGAGGTTTGACATATGGTCAATTGTGCTATGTCTTGGCATGATATTTGTAGTTGTGTATATTGATTTATGCCAAAACATGTATGTGTTTACGTTGATTTTAAGATTTATGTTTGAGGTGCCTTTTTGGCATATTCGTTGTTTGCAAAAATGCCATTTTGATCTAGTTTTATTATGCATGTTTTAGGTACATTTTTGAATGTTTTAAATAGGTGCGAACATGTTTTAGGTGAGGAAATTACTTGAAAAGGGCCTATCTCTTGTCCACACAGCTTGAGGCACGGGGGTGCCTCAGCCGTGTGAGTCACATGGCCATGCAACATGCCTGTGTGTTCCCTGTAGGTTTTTAAAGGTTGTATTTCAAGAGTTACACGGCCTGACACACGGGCATGTGGCTTGGTTGTTTGAACCAAATCAGAGAGTAACATGGGCACAGACACGGGCTGGGACACGACCATGTGTCCCTGCTTCGAATGTAACACCCCTTACCCATATCCAATGCCAGGCCAGGGTTCGAGGCGTTACCGGACTTAAACATACACATTCAAATAAAAGTCAGGCCATAAAATTTTCATTTAAATCAAGTTCATCCATACATGTGAAAAACATTCCTTATATGGGCCTACGAGGCCCAAAACATACTTTGAGGGTGGTTCGAGACTAAACTAGAAACTTTTCGAACTTTTACGACACTTAAAAAATTTTCATGTTTTAAAGAGTCACACGCTAGTGTGGCATGGGACACTCCCGGGTTCTCAGCCCGTGTAACTCTCTGACTATGATGTCATCAACCATATAAGTTCACACGGCCAAGGTATACGCTCGTGTCCTTAGGCCGTGTGGCGAATTAAATTCCAAAATCAGGTGCAGACTTCACACGGCTTGGGCACACACCCAGGTTCTTAGGCCGTGTCTCTCACACGGCTGAGACACACAGCAGTGTCTACTCGTGTGTTTACTATTGGGCATTTTGTTTTGCATTAATTAGGGTGCAGGGGACACACGGCCAGATCACACAACCATAAGGCAAGCCGTGTGTCACACACGGTCTAGACACACGCCCATGCGTCTACCCATGTGGACAACTTTAAGGTTATTTTCCAAGCCAATTGCCACCCTTATTTATACAAACACATATATGGCTTCAATGATACCTTAACACTCATAAACATAGCTTATGCATGACAACTTCCCTTCATATTATACTTGTTTAAGACTCCCTACTATAACAAATCGATCTTACCAACACGCACATACGAATAAGCAATATTTCTTAGGTTTGCATGCATGCATTTTCATACCATCTTATACACACCCATGACATTCATCAACATTCAATCATCAATAACCATAGGCCATACCATAATAGAATTGGCACATACATACATAGATTGATAGATTTACAACTCAATAATCATTATGAGCCATATCTCATGGCCATACACAAAATGAATCGACCATCGTTATAAGCCAACACATTTGGCTAGACCAGTATGACATATAACAAAAAGACCAAGTCCCTATACATGCCATATTCAAAATGTTGAGACTAACTATACCCAAATATTCCAATCGATAGTGTGAATGGGCCTTCGACGTACTTTGATCCCCAAGTTAGCTTGGCAATACTATAAGAAAATGGAAAGAGAGGGAGTAAGCATAATGCTTAGTAAGTTTGCATGAAATTAATAAGAAATAAAAATATGCATTTCCACACACATACATAACATAACATAAA
Organism: Gossypium anomalum; assembly: GCA_025698475.1. Classification (NCBI taxonomy): domain Eukaryota; kingdom Viridiplantae; phylum Streptophyta; class Magnoliopsida; order Malvales; family Malvaceae; genus Gossypium; species Gossypium anomalum. Next base: position 23,151,776 of record CM046957.1, read on the forward strand.
TCACCTCCTTCTCAATAATCATTGTAGTCATATCCTATCTCATTCTGTAACACCTCTAACCCATATCCATTGCCAGACTAGGGTTAAGAGGCATTACCGGACATATCAGAACATCTCGCAATCATTTCACAATCAAAAGCCATGCATTGTCATATTATAGTCAAACATCAACATTAAGTCCTTTTCTTAGGTCAATAAGACCATAAACATGCATTAGGAAGAGGTTGGGACTAAACCGAACATATACAAAATTTTTTTCCGAAACTTAACAATTTTTCTGAGTTACAAAGGTCACACACCCGTGTGATCTGACTGTGTGCCTCACATGGCATTAGACATGCCCGTGTGTCTAGGCTGTGGCAGAACAGGGCATACACACTGACTTATCCACACGGCCACAAGACACGCCCGTGTGTATAGCTAGTGGTCGAAACTGACTTGGCCACACGGCCTGGCACACGCTCGTGTGTGCACGACCATGTGGTCTGCCCAGGCTCATTTCAAAATGGCCCTCGAGCAGCACGGCAGAGATATACGCCTGTGTCCCTGCCCGTGTGGGCAAAAATAGGCCATTTACAAGGCCAATGTGCCACCCATTTGGGTCCTCCCTACAATTCCAAAATCAAGCATCATATATGCAACATTTTCAGCCAAATTCAAGTCCAAACATGTATCAATCAATCCACAATATCATCAATCAATTTCATGCTCATTCTCTATATCAATGCATATTAAAATTACATGCTAAACATTACCAAATTTCCCAACTATGAACATACCAAAATGACCATTTCACTTGGCCATATACATATATATGTCTCTAAACATATCACATTATTTGCCTTTTCAAACCGTATTCAAATAACTAATGCATCATCAATGTTATACTCATCATTTTTATCTATAAGAAAATGAACCATTAATCGAAAATACCTCCAATATTAGCATCATGAATAAGCCATTTTCGCATGGTTATATAAATACACAAGTCAAAATGAACCATCTCAAAACTAGCCTATACGTGCCACATTAAATAACTCCACTTATCTTATTTATCAATGAATGTATAACCATGCTTTCAAATTCGAATAACAACCGTTAACTCAATCATATAAGTTAAGCTTGCACATATCCATTACATCGCCAATTAAACTATGTTCATTTATTACAAATCATACATAAGGGTATAACAACTTCTTTATAAACACTTCCAAACTCGAACATCCATAATTCCCTTATTCACATAAACCAAATTTTCATATATGAACCATATAGCCAACTCAACCATTTTAATTTCTTTATCTATTCAAATTTTCAAACCAATAAATTATAAATCAAAGCCATATTTCAAATTTATGAAATATTTTCATATTTCATAAATCTCATGTCTGAAACATAAAACCACAATTTCATATAACGAGCATATATAACACATCATTCATTTATATACATTCTTATCATTCGTTGTCATATATTTCACATATGATCATATGATACATACTTAGCTTTCGTTTCTAAATTTCATAATAAATCACACGTACCTGAATCGGATACAATTGCACATGGTTATTCATTTCTCAGAATGCCCGTTGAACCGTCCGGAATCAATAAGGATACTCGGATAACTCATAAGCTCATACAATGCCAAAGTCCCAGACGTGGTCTTACATGTAATCAAATATCGATGCCACTGTCCCAGACAGTGTCTTACACGAAATCATATATGATGCCAATGTCCCAGACATGGTCTTACACATAAATCACAAGTCGATGCCAACGTCCCAGACGTGGTCTTACACGATAACAATAACACATATCGGAATCCTATTTCATGACATATGTATCATAACTATTCCTATGGTTCGTACGGGGCTTTTCAGACATTGTCACATTATCAGAACTTTCTTAACTTCACCTATTGGAACAATCCATGATCGGAACAGATTCTCCAAAGCTCAATTTAATTCGGCATCACATATATATATATGTATATATTTCTTTACAACTCAATTCAGCACATATAATGCACAGTCATTTCAATTTAACAACATTTATTTACTTATGAACTTACCTTGTACTAAAACAAACGGACCGGAACGACAATTCGATAATTTTTGACTTTCCCCAATCCAAATATGATTTCCTCATTTCTTGATCTAATTCAATACAAATTCAACTTATTTAATCATATATTCAATCAAATTCATCTAAATACACATAAATGGGCTAATTACACTTTTGCCCCTGACATTTTACATTTTTCTCAATTTAGTCCCTATTTCACAAAACACAAAAATATTCAAAATTTGACCACACCCATGCTTGGCTGAATTTCACTAAGGTCCCTAGTAGCCCATTTCTTTCATTTATTTCATATTTTGACCCCTTAATTTACAAAATTTACAATTTAGCCCAAATTACTCAAATTCATCAAAAATTCAAATCAAAACATATTTATCTATCATCAAGCTTCCATGTTTCATCAATTAACATTTCAAAACTCACAAAATCAACAATGGCATAACTCAAAATCATCATCAAATTCTGAAATTGAGGCATGGGTTTGATAAAACACGAAGCAACGATCCCAAAAACGTAAAAATTATCAAAAACTGATCAACTAACATACCTTAATCAAAGATAGCAATGGCCGAACCTAGCTTGCTTCTTATCTTTCTTATTCTTTGCTAATTTCAGTCAAAATAATGAACAAATGCATGGCCACTTTAATTATGTTTTATTATAATACATATTATTCATAAGTTACCTTTTTAACCTTTACAAATTAATATGAAAACTTTATAATCAATGTCCATTACCGTCCATGCTTATGTTCAATGGTTAAATTACAACATAAGGCCCCACATAATAAAAGCCATAGTAGTAGTCACTTTTGCATTTTACACCGATTAAGTCTTTTCTCACAAATCGGCACTCAAACGATAAAATTTTCATACGAAATTTTCACATATATCAATTCACATACTTTAAGCATAGAATATAATATTAAAATATTTTTTTGACTTAGATTCGTGGTCCCGAAACCACTGTTCCAACTAGGGTCTAAATTAGGCTGTTACACATCTAATTTACATGAAGTTCAATAGAACTCAAGATCATAATTCCTTCATTCTCATCTTTCCGAATTCCTATCATTTCGTAATCTCAATAACTACGAGCCTGGCGTACATACCTGTAACCTTTCAGCATGATCATTGTAACACCCTAAACTCGGCCCAGACGTTACGGCCGAATTCAGCATGCCACATGGAAAAAGTTGCTATTCGTTTCATCAAGAATCTCTTTCTTAGGGTTTAAAAATGTTAATGTTATAAGTTTAAGTGAATGGAAGCTGTGCACCAGGTAGGAAGCCAGAAAAGAGGAGGTGAGCTCGTTGATCGCTTAAGTACCAAGCTCTTCCCTGATCCAATCCTAGACATGCACACATCCATTGCCACACTTAAAGCATGTTATGTGTCTATGAAAAATAAATCATGTTTAAGTCAGTTTAGTTATTTATTTTCTTTGAAAACATTTATATTATGGAAGTCTTACACGTCACCGAGACATTTTGAAAACATATAGTCTTTTTAAAACACGCCCTAGTGCTAACCAGTTCAATAATCCTTAAATGAAATTATTTAATGAGCGGCCTTATTACAACCTTTAAACAAAACGAAAATAATTAAAAGTAAAAGAAGTGTGATCTAATTTAGAAACTGTAATTTATTCTTCATGGCCACTCAAATCCCGCCCACCTCCAAGTCCACCAATTAGGGCTCACCCGCAAGGATGGAAAGAAAAGGGGTGAGTTTGGGGAAACTCAGTGCATACAAAAACCCATCCAAAGCCCAAATCAGCTCGAGCCCATTGGGCCTAAGCCCTATTCGCATAACAAAGACACGAGACCAAGCCCTTTTCGAATACAATAACAAGGCCTTAGCCCCTTTTTCGAATAGTGCGCCCATAGGCCCAATTCGCATACGTGTATGATAATAACAATGAATGCAATCCCGCTTTGGGGAGACTACTCAACCCACCAACCGCTACACTCCCGCACTCACCCTACACTCCATGTGGGAATAACTCAACCCACCCAACCCTACACTCCACAGCTGTTGCGGATTGCCGCCGCTTATCGATGAAGGTGAGGCAAAGCCTCCAAAGACGTGGATGAACCACTTTAAACACTTCCTCCATCAATATCCCAATCCCATGCAATGTACATTAATGAAAGCATATCATGCGAATACAAGATTTATCAATCATGCATATTAGTCAATATAAACCCTAGGGGTATATCGGTAATTTTACTCTTTAGGGGTACATTCGTAAACTTACACCTCTACACAGGTTATTTCAGTACTTTTAACAGTTAAAAGCAATTCGAGTCTACCAACTAACTAACAGGCCGATTTGCCCATCTCTTACCCATGTTGGTCCGTAAGCCCATTGGGCCCAGTTTTGGCCCATCGAGGCCCACTTACCGATGTTCACGTATTTTCGCACACAACCAACTTACCACTTTGCGATGCTGAATCCAACCATTAGTCTATGACTTGAGAGCATTCGCGTACTCACAAGCCCATGAAATACCGGATTTCGGCTTTTCAGCTTTTGCCGACTTGAACAGAGAAAGGGTGTTCGGTACACACCTGTTTGCGACGACTGCTACCGAGATCCCTTACGCTGTCCTACAATCGTTTAGCACAGTTTTTATTTACAAACCTTCAATCACTAATCCTCAAAAATTGCTTAACCAAAAATCGAGCCATATCCCTAGAAAGTCTTTAAATCTTACCTTCCCGCCAAAACCGATAGCTTGCTCCAATCCGACTGCTTCAACAATTTACGCCTTCGATCCCACGCTTAAGAAGACTCTAATCACTAAAAGAAAACATTAATAACAAACCCTTAGAGCCTTATGCCCAAATTGACAGCCTCCCCATTTTTAGGGATTTCGGCTTTTCCTAATATCGAAAAATAAAACCAAAACTGAGATGATGAGCACTTACCCCTTTACTTCCTTTTGATTTCTACGTAGTCGATGCAGATTTAACTTCTAACCAAATGACAGAGTTCGAATCCAAGAGTCTTGAAGTTTCTGCTATAAGCCCCAAACTACATCGACACTTTCGGCTTTTGGGTGGTGAAGAAAATAATGATGTGTGACGATGACCTTGAAATAGGATTACCAAGTTAGGTATTTAGAATTAAAAAAGATGATCGTAGTTTAAATAACACAAAAGAACATAGAAGAACTGGCTTGAAGAAATTGACACAAGCAAAGATCACAGATTTTCGGCTTTTGTGATTTCGCAAAGGTGTTGAAGAATAACAGTTTAGTGAACAACTTTGAAAAGAAAGTGGAGAAGAAGAATAGAAGAGATGAAAGTTTCGGCTAGAGAGGCAAAAAGAAAGAAAAAGAAAACTCTCTGGTGGTGACTCGAAAGCAGAAGAAAAAACGGCACCACAAAAGCCCTAGGTGCCAAAATATCAACCTAAACCCTTTGCCGAATTTCCCTCTTCAATTCCCAGTTCGCCAACTCTAAACTCCGACCCAATCCCTAAATCTCTCCCCTTATCCTCCTTAATTCAAGCATTTGAACTGATCAAACACTCCTCTGGCAGAATCCCCTTGGACTCTAACACTTACTCTTTCTGCACCTAAAAATAACTGCACCAATTTACCAGCATGGGGAATCGATCCCATGCCTTCCCCCAATGCTCCACACGCCACATTTTTAGGAGCTTAGTGGCGTCACCCTTGCCACTTTACTACAGCTCTTTTTGTGATACAAATCACCCATCACTCTATATAATGACCACCTAGCCAGAACCCCTAACTCTTAAATCCAAAACTTCAACAAAATCCACGGGTTTTAGCCACCACATGGGCCTTCCATAAGCCCATTATCATACTTAAAATATTAATTTCACATCTAAATACACAGATGTTACAATTTAACCAAAATATCGAGAACCATAAATAAACCCGAAAATTAGGATGTTACAACTCTACCCTCCTTAAAGAAATTTCGACCTCGAAATTTTACCTTTCTAGAACAGTTGAGGGTACTGTTGACGCATTGCCTCCTCGATCTCCCAAGTAGCTTCTTCCCTGCCATAATTCCTCCAAAGCACTTTCACCAGTGGGACTAACTTCCTTCTCAACACCTTGACATCACGATCAAGTATTTGCACAGGTTCCTCTTCGAAAGTCAAATCTGACTGTACCTCGATTTCTGCGACTTGTATGACATGAGTTGGGTCAGATCGATACCGCCTCAGCATGGACACGTGAAAAACATCGTGGATACGATGCAGTTCCGGTGGTAACTCTAGCTGATAAGCCACTGGTCCAACTTGTTTAACAACTCGGTAAGGCCCAATAAATCGTGGGCTTAGCTTACCCTTCCTACCAAATCTCAGTATCCTCTTCCAAGGCGAAACTTTCAAAAACACCACGTCCCCAACAGCGAACTCAATCTCCTTGCGCTTTAGATCTGCATACGACTTCTGTCTATCGGATGCCTCCTTTAATCGATCCCTTATCAGTCTAACCTTGCCTTCAGTGTCTGCCACTAATTCCGGTCCAAGCACTTGTCGTTCACCCAACTCTGTCCAACATGTCGGCGTACGACATCTTCGTCCATAAAGCGCTTCATATGGAGCCATCTGAATACTTGCTTGATAGCTGTTATTGTACGCAAACTCCGCCAATGGCAAGTAGTCCTCCTAACTACCACGAAAATCGATGATACAACCTCTCAACATATCCTCTAGAACTTGAATAACCCTTTCTGACTGTCCATCTGTCTGTGGGTGAAAAGCAGTGCTAAAATCCAACCGTGTCCCCAACGCTTCTTGCAACTTCCGCTAAAACCGAGATGTAAACCTAGGGTCCCGATCAGAAATTATCGACACTGGTACCCCATGCAGTCGCACTATCTCTGCCACATATAGCTTCGCCAACTTTTACAGTGAGTAATCGGTACGAACAGGTATGAAGTGAGTAGATTTTGTTAACCTATCCACAACCACCCACACCGAATCTTTCTTGGTGGGTGTCAAAGGTAACCCACTCACAAAATCCATTGTTACTCTTTCCCACTTCCATAGCGGAATCTTTACCGGTTGCAGTAACCTAGAAGGCAATTGGTGCTCAGCCTTAACCTGCTGGCATGTCAAACATTTCCCAACGAATTCAGTCACCTCTCGTTTTAATCCAGGCCACCAGTACACCTCTCGCAAGTCTCGATATAACTTATTTCCTCCAGGATGCATGGCACAGGGTCCACCATGAGCCTCTTTTAGGATTGACTGCCTCAATTCAGAGTCCTTAGGAATACAAACCCTTCCACGAAAGCACAGAACTCCCTCATTATTCAGTCCAAAATCCTCACTCTCACCATTCCTAACTTGCTGGAATCGAAGAGCTAATGAATCGTCCTTCAACTGTTTTTCCCTAACCTGCTCAGTGCAAGTAGGCCTTACTTGCAGTTCGGCCAACAAGCTTCCATCGTCATACAGACTTAAACGTGCGAATAAAGCTCTTAAATTAGTAACAACCCTTCGACTCAACGCATCTGCCACCACATTAGCCTTTCCTGGGTGGTAGTCAATCGAACAATCGTAATCCTTGAGTAACTCCACCCATCTTCGTTGCCTAAGGTTCAACTCCTTCTGAGTCAGCAAATACTTTAGGCTCTTATGATCTGTGTATATGATACACTTTTCCCCATATAAGTAATGCCTCCAAATCTTCAACGCAAAAATTATCGCTGCTAGCTCTAAATCATGCATAGGGTAATTCACCTCATGAGTCTTAAGTTGTCGCGACGCATAAGCGACCATCTTACCCTCTTGCATCAGTACGCAACCTAACCCCACATGCGACGCATCGCTGTATACCGTAAAGTCCTTTCCGGATTAATCGGTTGAATCAATATCACGTGCTTGATCAACACCTTTTTCAACTGGTCGAAAGCTTTTTGCTATTTCTCGGTCCAGACAAACGGTACTCCTTTCCTTATGAGTTTGGTCAAAGGTGCTGCCAGCACTGAAAAACCCTCAACAAACCTTCGGTAGTAACCTGCTAATCCCAGAAAACTCTGAATTTCTGATACCGACCTAGGTGGCTTCCATTCCAACACCGCTTCAATCTTACGAGGGTCCACCTTAATCCTCTCGGCAGAGACCACATGCCCTAAGAAAGTTACCTCCCTCAACCAGAATTCACACTTGCTGAATTTTGCATAGAGTTCCTTCTCCCTTAACACTTACAACACCATACGGAGATGCTCATCATGTTTCATCTCCATTTCAGAGTATACCAGGATATCATCGATAAAGACGACTACGAACCGATCCAAGTAAGGTTGGAATACTCGATTCATTAGATCCATGAAAGCTGCAGGTGCATTCGTAAGTCCAAACGGCATGACCAAGAACTCGTAATGCCCATATCGAGTTCGAAATGCTGTCTTATGAATATCCCCTTCTTTTACCCTTAGTTGATGGTATCCAGAACGAAGATCGATTTTAGAGAATACTGAAGCCCCTCTAAGCTGATCGAACAGATCATCAATCCTTGGCAGTGGGTACTTGTTCTTAATTGTCAGTTTGTTCAACTGGCGATAATCGATGCACATGCGCATTGTTCCATCCTTTTTCTTCACAAATGTAATCGTGCTCCCCAAGGAGACACACTAGGTCTAATGAAGCCTCTATCCAACAACTCTTGGATTTGAGCTTTCAGTTCCACCAACTCCTTCGGTGCCATTCTATAAGGCGCAATGGATACTGGAGCTGTTCCAGGCAATAAATCAATTCCAAACTCGACTTCTCGATTTGGGGTAGTCCAGAAGCTCTTCCGAAAGACATCCCCAAATTCCTTAATAGCTTCATGATGGCATCCACAATCGAGTCTCACTTGACTTGGCTTACCAAAGCCAAATATGCCTCGCATCCTTTGCGCATCCACTTCTCACTTTCTTAATGCCTGTACTATATTGGACAAGAAATCCCTTCGCTTCTCCAATAATCATTACCTCCTCATCATTCACACCCTTAACACCATCCTCTTAGTCACAATCCAAAGTTGCCCTATGCTTGGTCAACCAATCCATCCCTAAAATCGAGACGAACTCTTCAACCGGTAACTCCATCAAATCTCCGCAAAACCCTACCTTGAACTCTCCAACGGCACCTCCTCTCAAGAGTTTCTCTACCATAACCGAATGACCTAAAGGACTTACCACCGACTCCCCACATACAGTCTCTTCAAAGTGTACACCCAATGCCCCAGAAATGCTATATGCCACATATGAATGAGTTGATCCCACATCAATTAGAGCAGTATAAGGCACACCATAGATCAGAAACTTACCAGTTATGACATCAGGTGCGTCTCCTTCCTCGCGACGACAAGCAGCATACACCAAAGCTGGCTGACGAGTGTCAGCGTTGCCATTACCCCTGCCAGGTGCGCCACGTCCACGACCATTACCACCGCGACCTTGTCCACGACCTCTTGGCGGCGGCGGTCCATCCCTTACTGGTTGAGCCGGTCGCACAGCCCTTTGTTCACCCTCTTGAGCCTGAGTGATCCTCTTAGGACAATCCTTAATTCTATGCTCCTTAGACCCACAACGAAGACAAGCCCCAGTACGTTTCCAGCACTCACCTTGATGCATTCTACCACAATCTCCACAAGCTTGCGGTCTAGCTGTGTTCACCGGAACTGTTCGAACCGGTTCCTCCATCTTAGCTCTCTTAGCATTACGATTTGCAGCACCAGCTGGTCCAGCATCTCTCCTGAACCGATTTCGGTCCCTATCACGATTTCTTCGTTTAGCTTGTTTCACCTCCTCAGCTATCTTTGCCTTCTCCACCAGTGCAGCAAAATACCGCTCTCTCTGTGGAGCTATGAGTACCCTTAGCTCATCCCTAAGGCCATCCTCAAACTGAACACTGCGCTCATATTCAGTGGAAACGATGCCCCCAGCATACCGGCTTAATCGTAGAAATTCTGCCTCATATTCCGCAACGGTCTTACTTCCCTGGGTCAGATTCAGAAACTCCTTTCTGCATGCATCCACATAGCTAGCTCCAACATATTTTGCCTTAAATGTCTGCTTGAATAGCTCCCATGATACCCTCTCAGCTGGGGTACCCTCTCTCACAGCAATCCACCACTGATACGCTTCATCCCGCAGCAATGACACCGCCCCTTTCAGCTTCTGTTCCACTAAACAGTCTAAGTCATCCATAATCCGCTCTGTGGCTTCCAACCAGTACTCAGCCACATTTGGGGCTACTCCAGATACGCCCCTAAAAACCTCAGCTCCGTTAGCCCGAAGTCGTTCGGAATCGACCTCTATTCATGGGCCCGACATTAGCTCCGGCCACCCTTTCCAAAATCCTCAACATGGCCTGAGACAAGGCGTCGTCCCCTGCGGCCTGATCATACGGCCCATTTTTGTTAACTTGTGGTGGACGAGCCTCACCAGCTGGTATGTGCTCCGAGGATGCAGATCCAGCTTGAGTACTACCGCGGCCTCGCCCACGACCTCTTCCCCGAGTAGCCCTTGTACTCATATCGATTTATCTGGTTACGAATTTTATGACATTAGTTATTGGTTCCACTGTTTATTATAGAATGTTTTATGAATAGATAGAGTTGCAGAGTTATTTTCGCGCAATCGCAATTCAGCTACGGTCCCAGTTTTGTAGCCTTAATACTACATTATCAATAGCACTATCTCTAAGGCTCAATACTATCTACAGTATTAATTTCAGTCCAGTTCCATAAATATTTAAAGCAGAAAAAGAACACTTACAGACTTGGTGCCGGGGATTCAGTGTGCCACTTCCTTATCAGTCCATTTAAAATTTAAAAACCAAGTTTTTGTTTATCGAAGATAAAAAGATTTGATTTGAAAACACTTTTCTTTTAAAACTATTGATTTAACCCCGTTTAACAATAGAAAAACTTGAACATCTTCGAAAAACTTACCATTTCCAAAAATACCCTTCTTAGGCCTAAGTTTTTGAAAAGATTTTTGGACCCGATCCACAGCCGAGTTGTTGCAACTTGGCTCTGATACCACTATATGTAACACCCTAAACCCGGCCCAGACGTTACAGCCGAATTTAGCATGCCACATGGAAAAGTTGTTATTCGTTTCATCAAGAATCTCTTTCTTAGGGTTTAAAAACGTTAATGTTATAAGTTTAAGTGAATGGAAGCTGTGCACCAGGTAGGAAGCCAGAAAAGAGGAGGTGAGTCTATTGAACTGCTTAAGTACCAAGCTCTTCCCGGATCCAATCCTAGACATGCACACATCCATTGCCACACTTAAAGCATGTTATGTGTCTATGAAAAATAAATCATGTTTAAGTCAGGTTTAGTTATTTATTTTCTTTGAAAACATTTATATTGCAGAAGTCTTACACGTCACCGAGACATTTTGAAAACATATAGTCTTTTTAAAACGTGCCCTAGTGCTAACCAGTTCAATAATCCTTAAATGAAATTATTTAATGAGCGGCCTTATTACAACCTTTAAACAAAACGGAAATAATTAAAAGTAAAAGAAGTGTGATCTAATTTAGAAACCAGAATTTATTCTTCATGGCCACTCAAATCCCGCCTCACCCAAGTCCACCAATTAGGGCTCACCTGCAACGATGGAAAGAAAATGGGTGAGTTTGGGGAAACTCAGTGCATACAGAAACCCATCCAAAGCCCAAATCAGCTCGAGCCCATTGGGCCTAAACCCTATTCAGAATAACAGTACACAGTGGACCGAAGCCCTTTTCAGAATACAGTAACAAGGCCTTAGCCCCTTTTTCAGAATAGTGCGGCCCATAGGCCCAATTCAGTAATACGTGTAACAGTAATAACAATGAATGCAATCCCGTTTGGGGAGACTACTCAACCCACCAACCGCTACACTCCCGCACATCACATTCTACACTCCATGTGGGGAATAACTCAACCCACCCAACCCTACACTCCATAGTTGCAGCATTGCTGCTCAGTTATCAGTAAGGTGAGGCAAAGCCTCCAGTACATGGATGAACCACTTTAAACACTTCCTCCATCAATATCCCAATCCCATGCAACAGACATTAATGAAAGCATATCATGCAGAATACAGTATTTATCAATCATGCATATTAGTCAATATAAACCCTAGGGGTATATCGGTAATTTTACTCTTTAGGGGTACATTCGTAAACTTACACCTCTACACAAGTTATTTCAGTACTTTTAACAGTTAAAAGCAATTCGAGTCTACCAACTAGCTAACAGGCCGATTTGCCCATCTCTTACCCATATTGGTCCGTAAGCCCATTGGGCCTAGTTTTGGCCCATCGAGGCCCACTTACCGATGTTCACGTATTTTCGCACACAACCAACTTACCACTTTGCGATGCCGAATCCAACCATTAGTCTATGACTTGAGAGCATTCGCGTACTCACAAGCCCATGAAATACCAGATTTAAGCTTTTCGGCTTTTACCGACTTGAACAGAGAAAGGGTGTTCGGTACACACCTGTTTGCGACGACTGCTACCGAGATCCCTTACGCTGTCCTACAATCGTTTAGCACAGTTTTTATTTACAAACCTTCAATCACTAATCCTCAAAAATTGCTTAACCAAAAATCGAGCCATATCCCTAGAAAGTCTTTAAATCTTACCTCCCTGCCAAAACCGATAGCTTGCTCCAATCCGACTGCTTCAACGATTTATGCCTTCGATCCCACGCTTAAGAAGACTCTAATCACCGAAATAAAACATTAATAACAAACCCTTAGAGCCTTATGCCCAAATCGACAGCCTCCCCATTTTTAGGGATTTCGGCTTTTCCTAATATCGAAAAATAAAACCAAAACTGAGATGATAAGCACTTACCCCCTTACTTCCTTTTGATTTCTACGTAAGCTGATGCAGATTTAACTTCTAACCAGCGACAGAGTTCGAATCCAAGAGTCTTGAAGTTTCGGCTATAAGCCCCTAAACCACTGACACTTTCGGCTTTTGGGTGGTGAAGAAAATAATGATGTGTGATGATGCCCTTGAAATAGGATTACCGTTAGGTATTTAGAATTAAGAAAAGATGATCGTAGTTTAAATAACACAAAAGAACATAGAAGAACCTGGCTTGAAGAAATCAACACAAGCAGTGATCACAGGATTTCGGCTTTTGTGATTTCGGCAAAGGTGTTGAAGAATAACAGGTTTAGTGAACAGCTTTGAAAAAGAAAGTAGAGAAGAAGAATAGAAGAGATGAAAGTTTCGGCTAGGGAGGCAAAAAGAAAGAAAAAGAAAACTCTCTGTGGTGACTGAGCAGAAGAAAACGGCACCACAAAAGCCCTAGGTGCCGAAAATATCAACCTAAACCCTTTTGCCAAATTTCCCCTCTTCAATTCCCCAGATTCGGCCAACTCTAAACTCTGACCCAATCCCTTAAATCTCTCCCCTTATCCCTCCTTAATTCAAGCATTTGAACTGATCAAACACTCCTCTGGCAGAATCCCCTTGGACTCCAACACTTACCCTTTCTGCACCTAAAAATAACTGCACCAATTTGCCAGCATGGGGAATCGATCCCATGCCTTCCCCCAATGCTCCACACGCCACATTTTTAGGAGCTTAGTGGCGTCACCCTTGCCACTTTACTACAGCTCTTTTTGTGATACAAATCACCCATCACTCTAAATAAGGACCACCTAGCCAGAACCCCTAACTCTTAAATCCAAAACTTCAACAAAATCCACGGGTTTTAGCCACCACATGGGCCTTCCATAAGCCCATTATCATACTTAAAATATTAATTTCACATCTAAATACACAGATGTTACAATTTAACCAAAATATCAAGAACCATAAATAAACCCGAAAATCAGGATGTTACAATCATACCTCGTCATTTACTTGAAAAATCCTTGGACTACCCGTTGAACCACTTGGAATACTAAGGGATACTTGGGAAACCTCATTCACATAGTAAGATGCCAACGCCATATCCCAGATATGGTATTACGTGGGATCACAACGCGATGCCAATGCCATGTCCTAGATATGGTCTTACATGGGATCTCATATGCCGATGCCAATGCCATGTCCCAGACATGGTCTTACATGGGATCTCCTATCAATGCAATATCCTAGATATGGTCTTACATGATAACACATACCGATGCCGATGCCATATCCCAGATATGGTCTTATATGGGATTTCATCAACTCAAATGATGTTATATATGTACCCTAAGTGTTTTTAAGGTTCAACCGACTTTCCTCACCTCAATTTTTTATCTGGCAATATCCATAATAGTCACAAGGATAAATGTACCATTCATGCAACATTAACTGTTTAATACATAATAGACTGCTATATCAATTACACATAAACTTACCTCGATACAAAATATGGACAGCTAATTTGATTTAGTCCAAAATCTTACTCTTTCCCCGGTCTAGGCCCGGACTCCGTCTTTCTTGATCTATAATAACAAATTTCATTTATTTAATTATCACATTATTCAAAATAGCCCATAAATAATATTTTGGCAAAATTGTAGTTTTGCCCCTAAACTTTCACATAATTACAATTTAGCCTCTAGGCTCGTAAAATGAAATGTGTCCATTTTCTTGGTTACCCAAGCTTAGTCGATTCATATTCCCTCTTATAAAAGCCCACATTTTTCATCAAACCACATTTTTAACACCTATTTTTACATGTTTTACAAACAAGTCCTTTTAGGTGTTTTCATGAAAAATCACTTAACAAAAGTTATTTATTTAACAACAAGATTCATTTTATTCCATAAAAATTTAGCAAACAAAATAATGCTCTCATGGAAAAACCCTGGTCTTTTAACCATAGTGCAAAATAGTCCCCTCATTAGCTAGATTAAGCTATGAGGGTTCCAAAAACACAAAAATCAACAAAAATGACCATCAAAATGACTTACTAGTAAGGGTTGTAAGCTGCTAAAAATTTCAAGCTTCTATGGAGGTTTTTCTCCTTACCATTTTGGTGGAAAAAGATGGAGAAGAAAGATGACCATTTGTTTTTATTTTATTTTATTAGTCTTTGCTTTTGTCATCAAATACCAAACCTATACCAAAATTTGACTTTCATTTATTACTCTTCATGTACAGCCATACACACATATAATGGTCTAATTACTCATTAAGGACCTCAACTTTTAAGTTCTATAGCTATTTAACATCTTTAGTTAGTAGAACACGACTTTCGCATTTTACGTGATTTGGTCCTTTTTCGTAAATTAAGCATTCAAACGGTAAAATTAGCTTACGAAATATTCACACATACATATTCACATGATATAAACACTAAAAATAATATTAAAATAATTTAGAACCTTGAATTTGTGGTCCCAAAACCACTGTTCCGAGTAAGCCCAAAATCGGGATGTTACATCGAATGTCCATACGGCCGTGTGACCCCTGTAGTATGGATTTTTCTATCTTTTGCCATGAAATTCTAAATATTTTTATTTAGTCCCGAATTATTTCTAAATTGTTTCTAGGGCCTCGAGGGCTCAAAAAAGGGACATTATGCATGTGTTTGATTGGATTTTGCAATGATTATGAAATGTTAGAAATGAATGATTTGAGTTGCATTTTTACAGTAATGCTCTGTAACCTTATTCTGACAACGGACAGGTTAGGGGTGTTACAATCCCAGTAGACTATCTTTGTGGATGCCATGGAGTATTTCATCCATGATCTTACACTGATTCGCCATTGATGTACTATCATATGATGCCATAGAGTCTTTTATCCATGGTCTTACACTGTATACCTTATACCTTGTACCATGTTGCCATGACTTGGCTTCTTACGATGGTAACAACATGCAAAGCCTTCTACATCTACATCCTCTTATTCTTTAGATCATCTGAAGAAGATGATACTTTGTTTAGAGAAAGAGAAGATATGTAAATAGAATTATGAAGAATTTTGTTTCCAACTCATCCTATTTATACTTCCTTGGCTCGATCTCCACAGACCGTTGCTACCATTCAATCCTAATAATTGTGTCTTCTGCTATAGAACCAATCAGTTCTAATCTAACCAAATTGGATTTGAGATCTAACTTTTCCTAACTAGCCACTTAAGTTTCCAAGCGCCTTGTTAGTGCCTAGGAAATTCTACTCCTATTCAATTAGATCCTTAACTTTTCCTCGAGTTAGAGTATTAAGATAACTGTGTATGAAAACTCCCTCACCCTTAAAGACAATTTCACCCTCAAAAGCTTCTACTCGTGGTAAGTCTGGGGCAGTTAAACAGCATCACGCGTGTGCGTATAAAATAATGATTTTAAAAGACAAATTTTAAAGCACAATTTTACTGCAAGCGTATAGGTCAATTATAATATTTATAATGTTATAATGGAACACCAGAGTATTCAAAGGATCGAACCCAAAGGAGATGGAGATTGAGTGATAACTAGCATATAAGAGAGAGTCTAAGCGGCTACTTATACGATTTTATAGTAGGACAAATCATAACAAATAGTTTGTGCAAGAAAAGTAATTATGCTAATCTATCCTCTAAATTGCAAAGAGTACAAAACTAAGAAATGAACCAAATAAATACTAGCAGTTGTTGGTTGATTTTAATGTGGTTCACTAATTCTCAAACAAATGACTTCAATCGCTTAAATTACTAAGTGGCTCCATTTTATTTTTTGATCTCAATTTTACCAAATTAGATAGCTTAACTCTGATTTATCTCTTGATCTCACCAGGTAATCTGGGACTAATGAATGAGTGAGCAACAAGATTACCTTTCGGTCACACTTGCCTAGATTTTCCCTTAGGGGTGTCATTTCCTAAGTTTTTAGGTCTATTTGATTTAGTCCAATTTATTATGATTTAGTCCTTAGTCCAAAAATCAGCTTACCCACATCTCCATCAACCAACCCCCTTTGAGGTTTAGTTACTCATGCTAAAAACAAAGAGTATGAACATGGAAATGAAAAATAGAACAACCATTAAAGTAAAACTCAAGAAAAATATTTAAATTGGGATTTTTATGCAAGAAAACTTAAAGAGCATAAAACTTAAAACATTCAACAAGAAAATCTAGATCAATAAACATAAAAGGAAAAAAACTTTAATAGATTTAAGGTAAAAGAAATTGAAATATATTAAACTAAAAGTAAAAATATCTTGCAACCAATGTATAGAGACTGAAAGTGTAAATAAACCTAAGCGACAGTGATAACTAACTTAAGTAACACTAAGAACATTAAGAATAAGAAGTAAATGTAGAAAATGAAACTCAAAACTAAGAAAGAAGAAGAGAAAAATGAAAACCCCAGAAAAAGTGTAGAAAAACTAAGAGAAAACCTATAGAAAACTAAATCTAAAACTAAGATATGTGTGTGTCTCCTCCTTAGCCAACTTTGGTTGTTTTAGGTTGTCTTTTGATGAGTTTTCGTTGCCAAAATTTCTCCTACACAAGCCTTGGGTGACTGGTGGACCAGGTGGGTAAAGACTACCCTTTTTATTTAATTTTGTCCCCCTGACGATATCAGTGTCGAGGTACCCAGAATAGGATATCACAATATCTCAGGTAGTATCGAGCCTTGGGTTCTTCTTTGAAAGGTGGATAACCTGATACACAAAAAGGATATCATGATACCACTAAAGGGTGTCTTTATTCTTTAATACTATTGGAGGTATCGCGATTCCAAGTTGTGAATGTCGCAATACCCTTTTCCTTGGTGCCATTATCGCTCTTTTTTAACCTCCAACATGTCCGTACACCACTCAAACACGTTAGGCCTCTCAAAGGCACTATTGGACAAATTGGGCCACAAATTGGGAAAAACTGAGACATTTTCACTTATTAACTTAAAATCTAAAAATTATAAAAAAAAATTATGCAAAAGACGCTACTTTGCTCGAGAATAAGCTCCTTAAGTATGCTGGAAAAGCCTAATTTGCCAAATCAATTTTTGACATGTCAACAGTCTTCAGGAAAACTTGTCATTCTTATAACCACTTAATTTAATGTAGAGGCAAACATCCTTACTTATATGGCTAGTCTTGTTCATAAGCTATACTCTTAACATATCACAAAAATTAGAGTCTTGTTCATAAATATAGTTATATACCTTATCTTGTTCATAACCTAAACACTTAAGTTATATACCTTATCTCTCAAATGTTTTGAATCACATATCACATATTTAACATAAATATAGTTTTAGGTAGGCTAAACTCTTAACATAATCATACTTCAATACATGTTTCATATACATTAACATAATTACATATCACAATATACATTCCAGGCACACACACTTAGTTGTTCGACAGAATCACATGCACCATACACTCAATTCATTACATACTGGACTCACAAAGTTGTATGAAACATAAATTAGAGTCTTGTTCATAAGCTATTTGACCAGTCAGTTTAGTTAGTTTACAACCAGATTTAGTTACTAAAACTTGCTCTACGCGGTGCTTGAACAAACTAGGCATGCTATACCTTTGGCAGTATCCTACACAAAACTTACTTTTCTTTTTATCAAATTCTTTATTTTATTGAATAACATGTCAACAACTAAATCCTGATATACTTTCATGGGCAAATATTCAATTCGCTAAAACCTTAGCTCGTAAGAAGCTTACAATTTGATGAGCTTACTACCAGAGTGCACTAGAATAGACAACGTCACGTCTATTCCCCTTGAATTCAGGTCAGACATATTTGGGTGTGACATTTACTCTTTATTTTCTTCGTGTTTTGCCTCACATTTCTTCTTTTGGCCATTGTATGCCCAACACTAGTTTTCATAGTTTGGAACACTGCACCTACTTTTCATAATACAGATTAATCATATGTAATTACTTGAGGGCATAAGCCATAGCCTCTATATCATGTATATGGGGTTGTTTTACAACTTCATACTTTCAGAGGATCGGTTAAACTGAAGCTTTAATACCACTAAATTGTAACATACTATATTTGACTCGACCACCCAATCCTGATACCAAGTGCCACAATTACCTGAATTTCTAAATAAGTTCCTAGCTGATTATTTGCAACCTTAGACAAATTATATACCCTTATCCATCTTACCACCATTACTCAATTTCATAAGTAATAATAATTTATCATTTTAAACATTGAAATAATTAATATTCCATACATGTACTAGGCTCGGGTCCCCATTTCATCTTAAGAGACTCGAACATTTATTAGAACTTAATGAAACTTATGACTTTGCTACAGTTATACTCAATAAATCCCTAAAGCATGACCTGAAAATGTGCCCCTTTATATCTATGAAACAACTACCACCATTCACATGGGCCTGGCTATGTTTAACTTGATCCCCCATCACGATCCTCGAGTCAACCATTGACCTTGCAAACATATATTTCAAACAAAAGTTTAGGCGAACTTAGTGAGATTCCATTCAATAATGTCATATAGATTCTCTAGTTCAGGAGACACGATATGAAACATAGAATTTAAAACTCCCTGTATATTGTTGGGAGCACCACGAATTTCTTGGTGTAGCCAGCAACTAGCATTCCTCATACTATTATGGCGATCTGTTGAATGATCCATCTCAATTGGCAGATTCTTATTGTGTTACTATTACTATGTCCTTCTTACAATTTAGCACATGCTTGAACTTTCATTCAGGGTAAAACACCCTTTTCAATCATTCTCATCGGTTTTCTTGCTTGGGAGATTTAGTAAATATGTAGACTTCCCATTCCTTGTGATTTTGTACTTGGATAATGACCCTATAAAACTTTCCTAAATTTTGTTTATCCCTTCATGACATCCCTGAGGCGTCAGAAAATACCCAAGGGCTAACTCTTTAGTAACTTTTCATTGGAGTAACTCATTTAATATGCTCTTGGCCCAATTCTATATTACATTCGACGAGTTGCCTTATTGTCCTAGTGGTCTATGCCTTTTGGTCACTCCTTGCTCATCTATACTTGTGACTAATAGCACCAGTCATGTTGCTCTTATTGACTTAGTTCTTGGCGTAGCTCCTGAAAGGAAATCTTCCATGTTAGGATCCCCATGACTTACATATTGGTGGACTTCTTCTCTTTTATTATCCCGGTGGACTACCCATGATATCATAGTGTGATACAACCATGGTCTTACTCAACCTAACCCTATGTTTAACATTTGGCAGACTATCTGTTCTTATGTCCAGACAGACTCTTTTATTTGCCTTAGCCAAACTAAGGTCTTATAACCTTCTTACCATGTAGTCCATTGGTCTTAGTGAACCAACCCATGTTTACTATCTTGATGGGCTATATGTTCTGTGTTTACTGTCCCAACGAACTATCTGTTTTGTGTTTACTATCTTAGCAGACTATCTATTCTATGTTTACTGTCCCAGTAGACTATTTGTTATGTGTTTACTGTCTCAGTGGACTATCTCTATAGGTGTCATGGAGTCTTTCATCCATGGTCTCACACCAATTCTCCATCCCGACGTACTATCATATTACACTTGGCTGCCATAGCATCTTCCATTTATGGCGTTTCACATTGTACCATGCTACCATGACATCTTTTATCCATGTTCTTATGTTACTTACCTCATACTAGACTAGCATAGCATCTTTTATCTATGATCTTATGTCATAACCATCATTATGGTGTTACTTCAAAGGATCAGCCAATACTGCTGTCATTTTCATGATTCTCATTTCCTGAATCTTCATCCAATTACCTTATTTACACCACCTAACCTTAATGCTCGAACACAATAGTGTTCCCTCTATAAGGCCTGGAGCTTCGCCTATAGTAGTATCTAAGAGGGTCATTCTCATTTTTCCTTTTTTACTTTATCTATCCCCATAATGATTTTCCTACGATTATCATGCAATATATGCAAATATTTTCATACAACATATTACCATGGAGTACATCATACTCCTAAATCATACAATGATCATTTCATGCATACTGACATGCATTAGCTAATACTCATGTTACCATGCATTCATGCCATTCTAAACCAACAAAGATCCTACCACCCGTGTTGGAGTATAGAATCTCACCTTGCTTCCTTATTCTTGGTAGCTTAGGTTGTCAAACTCGCTAGAGCCTCCCTCGTTCTGGTGGTAGTTCCTTATTTATCTACTACCAGATTGGCTTCTTATGATGGTAACAACATGTAAAGCATTCTACAACTACATCATCTTCTTCTACATATTTTCTGAAGAAAATGATACTTGGGTTGGAGAAGGAGAAGATGGGTAAACAAAATTGTAAATAATTTTATTTCTTCTATATGGGTCATCGTAGATGGATTGACTAACTCTACCCATTTCATACCTGTTCGTACCGATTATTCATTGCAGAAGCTGGCTAAGCTATATGTGTCAGAAATAGTAAGAATGCATGGGGTACCGATTTCTATAATATCAGATAGAGATTCTCGTTTCACGTCTTGGTTCTGGAAGAGGTTGCATGAGGCATTGGGTACAAGGATAGACTTCAGTATTGCATTCCATCCTCAGATAGATGGTCAGTCAGAGAGGGTGATTCAGATACTGGAGGACATGTTGAGGGGTTGTGTGATTGAGTTCCGAGGTAGTTGGGAGGACTATTTTCCGTTAGCAGAGTTTGGGTATAACAATAGCTACAAGTCTAGCATATAGATGGCATCTTACGAGGCACTATGTGTCGTACTCCTACGTGTTGGACTGAGTTGAGCGACCGGCGTGTTTTGGGTCTTGAATTAGTTTCTGATACTGAGGATAAAGTTAGACTGATTCGGGATCGACTGAAGGCAGCATCGGACAGACAGAAGCCGTACGCGAATCTGAAATGTAAGGAGATTGAGTATTCTATGTGAGACTTAGTTTTTCTCAAGGTCTCGCCTTGAAAGAAGGTACAAAGGTTTGGTCAGAAGGGCAAGTTAAGCCCGAGGTTCATTGGACTTTACCGTATATTGAAACGTGTAGGACCGGTTGCCTATCAGCTTGAGTTACCTTCAGAGTTGACTGGATTCATGATGTGTTTCACATCTCTATGCTCAAGCGATATCGTTTTGATCTTGCGCACATCGTCTCGACTGAGGAAATTGAAGTTAGGCCAGATCTAACCTTTGAGGAAGAGCCGATTCAGATTGTAGACCGTGATGTGAAGATTCTGAGAAGGAAGTCTATTCCATTGGTTAAGGTGTTGTGGCATAATCACGGTGCTGAGGAAGCCACATGGGAACCTGAGGAGGCGATGCAACAACAATACCCTTATCTGTTTTAATCAGGTAAATTTCGAGGCCGAAATTTTCTTTTAGGGGGTAGAGTTGTAACGCCCCAAAATATAGGTACTTATTTTTCTATGTGTTGTGCAAGTTGTGTGTCCGTTTCACTGTTTATGTGTCCGGGGAAGTGTCTAAGGAGTCTTGGGTTGTGAAAAAAAGTTTTATTTTTGGCTTAAAGGAAACCTTTGACTCTGGATAGTTGGTTTTTAAAAGATTGGGGAGGAGTTCATGGCATAAAAGGCATGTTGGCATAGTGGTAAGTAGTGTGAGGAGTGTGCCTTGGGGTCTGAGGTTCGAGGCTTGGTGTTGAAAAAGGGAGTATTTATTTTGTTGCAGGTGCTGAGGAGGTGTCCTAGGTTGACCAAAATTGAGGAGTTTTAAGAGTTTTGAATGGGCGATTGAGGAGATAATGGAGAAGGGATTTTAGGAGAGGTTGTTGGATTTGAAAATGAAAGAGGTTGTGCTGAATTTGAACTCTTGTTTAAGAGTGTTTCGGCTGAAGTGAAAAAGGGTTGGGAAGTTGCCGAATTGGGAGTTCTTTTAGGTAAAATCGGCTTTAGCTCCTCCTTTTGCTGTTGGTGCCGATTTTGGTTATTGTTTTAGTGCGACATTCTTGATTGTTAAGGCCGATTAGTGCTTATTCTATTGGGTCTTTTTCTCTTTTATACCTTGCGTTTTTATGTTTCTTTTCTAACTTCTTTTCTTCTGGGTTATTGATTTGCTATTTCCCTTTTTTTCATTCGACTTCTTCTTCCCTTCTTGACCGATTGTTGCTATCTTTTTTCCCGTCTCTTACATAATTGGTTGTGCTCTTAAGGTGATTACCTTGACCACTTCTCTCCTTTTCTTCCATTTTTCTACTCTCTCAAGCCCTTCTCACTAGTGAGTGGCCGAATACTGATTGGTAAGTCTCAGTTTGTCTCTGCTCTATTCGGCTTATCTCCTCATTTCCTCAATGTCGATTTCCATCTCTTTTCTCATTGGTCATGGTGCCTTTGTTTCGGATGTTAGTATTACTCGTGAAGTGAGGAAGTTTGCTAGGATTTCAGAAGCAATCAGAATCTTCCTCTCATCTCTTATTCTAAGGTAACACTATTCACTGGTATTTTCTTGAACTGAGGCACTTTGGTTGGGGTTCTTTGACCTCAACTGAATACTCCTTTGCATTATTGAAAGTTGTGTTTTCTTTGGGTTGGTATGTGTTGTTCAACCCTTGTGGGTAAGCAATGGGTATAATGGAATCGCTTATCATACAGATAATCTTCAAGGAGCCTGTTAGCAACTTTTGTCAACGATCTAAGTGAACTATAATCATGTTCGTTCAAGCAAGGAAATAGTATGTAATCTCTTGGAACAAGTTTCAGTTAGGGTTTCTTGAAACACATGTGGTAGATATTTAACCGACATTTCTTTTGTGATAGGTTGGAGTGCACGTGGGCTAATTTACTCATTTTCGCAACCAGGAGTGTAATCACACTGCTATTAACATAGATCGGCAAAAGTCAGAAATGTATGACTGTTGACACTACATGAGCGTACACTCGCTCATGTGGTGAACTGGATGGGCAAATGTGGGCATTCGTTCGTAGAGGCCACCATGAGCGATTTCATGGGCTTAGGCCGTTTTGGGCCACGTTGGGCCAGAATGGGCTGTGTGGGCCTCACGGGCTCATGGGCCCATACGGGTAAATCACATGAGTGTACGGAAATTATTGGGTCAGGCTGTGTAGTTTGCACAGCCAAGGCCATTGTTGGGCTTCTCAGGCCACACGGCCGTGTAGGGCTGGTACGGAGATGGTGTGTAGAGGCTACATTGGGTAGGATTTTTAGATTTCATACTGTATTGATACTATTACTGAAATAGGCTCAGGCCCAGATTGATACTGATACTGAAATGGGCTCAGGCCCATACTGCTACTGTTACTGAAATGGGCTAAGGCCCTAACTGAGACTGCAAGGGCTTATGCTCAAATTGTGTTTATTCTGATTGGTTGCTATTATGGGATTACACACTAAGTTTCGTAAACTCACCCATCTATTAACTGTGCAGGTAATCCCCAGACTTAGACAGATTGCTGTGACGGAGGACTCAGCGGTGGCCACTCACCTTACTTATCTTTTATTAACTAATGTTTTAGTTTATTTTTGGTTTTAGTTTATGTAATAAGGCCTCTTGGGTATTTATTTTTAATTTGGTATTTAACTTTTATTTATTTCATTGGATTTATGTCTGTTAGCAGTAGGATAGTTGCATGATTTCAAAGTCAAATGTTTTCAAAAACACAACGAAATCGCAACTAGTTTTAAAAGCTTCCGCGAATGAAACCAGTTTTACAAAATTAAGAATCGTTTTAATTTAAGTAAACTTTAAACATACAATCCCATATCATCAATGAACAAACTCGATTTTCATTCGGGTTTTCAAAATTATACAAAGAGGCTAACTAAAGTTTGGATCTATGTTTTTATAAAAACACTTCAATGTGATATCGCCAGGTCCGGTCATAACGTCTGGGCTGGGTTTGGGGTGTTACAATTATTATTCACTCGGTTTAGTTCGAAGCAGGAAAGAAATTGTGTATGGTGGGATGCTTAGGGATGACCTAAGGCATTGTTTGAATAACCAGTTCTCCAAAGACCATAAATTGATGCTATGAATCCCTAGTCTCCTCATTTAAGCCAGAAAACTCCTTTTTGATGAACCGATAAAAAATTGAAACCCAAAGACTACACGTAAAATGAAAACTTGAACTCTCCCCTATCCTTGGTCCTTTAAGACATTATGGGATAGACATCAAGCCATAGATATTGAGGGTTTAAGTAGATACATCACAGTGGTTTCAAAAAAAAGAGCAAAAAAGAAACAAACAATGTGATACAATGATTATAGGTCAGGCAAGAATGTGTGACAGAAAAATCAAGAAAGAGTCAAAAGTAAAAATGAGAAGAAAAAGTACAGAACAGAAACAAAAGCACTGTGATTGAGGAGAGAGTAAAAAGTCAAAGTGACAACAAAGATTCACAAAGTAAGAAATATCAGTCATCAATGCACTGAAACTCGTTAAGTCGACTGTCGAAACCTTTCTAAAAAAGGGATATTTAAAAAAAAAAAGGGGAGTCGCCACTAACCTTTTTAGGTGTGATTGGATCACCTTATAAAACATTTTGGTCTACGAAAATGTGAGAGAATAGGTTCGGGAGTCGGTTACATACGAGGAAGGATTAGCACCCTCGCAATGCCCAAAACTGGTACCAAATTGAATAATTTCTATCTTAATGTCAAAAGTTTGAAAGAATTTAAAATATGATTTTTTAAAACCGAAATAATTTGAGTTGAAAATCGAGATTCCTTCACTCCAAAAGAGTACAAACATCACGTCCAGCATGATTGGACACGATATTCTTAAACTTTCGTAACTGAAATCATCTCGTGATTTACAAAATCTATTTAGAAGGATACTTTAGACATTTAGACAAACGGGAAATTGCAACCCAGCATGTTAGGGCACTACTTCCCGAATTCCTAAATACCAAAAACATTGCCTCATTTTTAAAATTCTTTTGGATTAAATGAAATATAAAATTTTTATAACAGTGATGCATATATCATATTACAAGATATTAATGCTAAACAATATAAACTAGATGATACATACTTTAACATTTCATGCAAATATAACTTAAAATAACAACATAAATAATCAATTTTCATGCAAATATATAAAAACAATAAATAACATAAAAATAAAAAATAATTTATGAGATAAACTAACATATTAAAACGATACTAAATAAATCCAAAAAGACGCAAAAATAAATAAAAAATTATAAACATGTAAAAATAAGTAAAAAAAACTAAATACAATTAAAATTAAATGAGGTATTAAAAAATAAAATATTTAAAACAATAGATAAATAATAAAGGAGAATTTTTTAAAATGGTTATTAGATATAAAAAAAATACTATGTGATATAATAACTTAATATATATTTATAAAAATAATAATATGTTAAATAGGAACAAAATTTTATAGTAATTTTAAGAATATTACATACTGAATACTAAATATTTGATAATATACATATTATTTAATAATAATTTACAAATTTTTAAAATTATACTAATAATTATTAAATGAGGTATTAAAAAATAAAATATTTAAAACAATAGATAAATAATAAAGGAGAATTTTTTAAAATGGTTATTAGATATAAAAAATATACTATGTGATATAATAACTTAATATATATTTATAAAAATAATAATATGTTAAATAGGAACAAAATTTTATAGTAATTTTAAGAATATTACATACTAAATACTAAATATTTGATAATATACGTATTATTTAATAATATTTGATCTAGGTCCTTTATACTATGGTAATAGTAATATAATTTTAACATTATCAGACGAAGAAGAAGAAACTTCTTTAGAAGAATCATCTTCTACTATTAAAAGAAATAAAAAATCTGAAAAAAGAAAATCTATAACTCAACAAAAATATGATTTCCAATCCTATAAAGAACTTATAGAACATTGGAAAAGAAGATTTACTAACAATAAAGATAAAAATGAAAGAATAGAATACCTAAAATTAATAAAAGAACTTTATGAAAAACATAAAGATCTATGTGCTATGTTTAATTATCATTATATGTTAAATTACGACTCTATAGAAAGTAGTAGTTCTAGTAATTCTGATAATCAAGAAGATTTAAAAGTCACTAGTTATAAATCTGATTAAGAAGACACTTCAACAGATGAGGAAGAAAACATAGAAATACCAGAACCTATGGATATTGAAAATACAGATCCTTATGGTAAAAGAAAAATAGAATCAGATACTCAAAAAGATGATTATCTGAGAACTTTAAATAAAGATTTTGAAACAATAGATAATACAATTAGGATTTTTGGTAATCAAACCGAAGATATAGCTACTAATGAAATTAAAACCGAATATACGAGAGAATCTTCTAATCAACAACCTAGTCAAACTATACCTATACCACATAGGATAGATGATTTAAATAAAAGAAATGTGGCCCAAGGAGGAATATATTTAGACTTAACTAATATTCAAATAGCAAACTATGAAAAAACCATAGATGATTAGGCACAGTCAATGACAATTGTTGTAAACAACAACAGTACTTGGTCAAAAGAAAAATTTTTAAACTATTTTGTTGGAACTTTTCAAGGAGATGTTCTACAATTTTTAAGAAGATGGGAAGAATTTGATGTAGGAAAAATCCAAAAAGGACAATTAATTAATCAGATAGATACCCCTAAAGACCTTTTAAAAGGATTAACAAATATTCTAAAAATAGAATTTTGTGGTTATTTTGATAAAAAAAGATCAAGATAGTGTAGCTAGTTATGTCTTGTCAAAAATAAAATTATGTGATATAAGATATTTAGAAGAATTTTCTAAAAAATTTCTTCATGAATATCAAAAGCTTAAAAACGAAAATATAGAATTTTGGAAAAACCAATATTTTCATAAATTACCTCCACCATGGGATGAGATATGTATAAAGAAATATGTATCTTATTTAGATAAACATAGTAAAGAAGCAGGAATAGCAAAAGAAAATATAGATTCTATAATTAATAGGATAAATTTTGCAAAAGAAAGAATAACTTTGCATTGCTTACAAACTAAAGCTGCTAAACAAGTAAAAAATAAATTAAGTTATAGTCATTGTACAAAAATCCTAGAAAACGAATGAGAATTTGGATGTAAAACAATACGTCCTAGTACTTATAAAAAACATAGAAAGAAAAGTAGGAAATATAAATTTGTTAGATGGAAGCCAGGAAATAAAAAATATACTGGCAATAATCATAAGAAAAAGAAAAAATTTATTAGAAGAAAAACTTCTAAAAAATCCAAAAAACAAATATGTAAATGTTTTATATGTAATGAAGAAGGTCATATAGCAACAAACAGTCCTAACAAAGGCCAAAATGCTAAAAAGGTAATTAAAAGTCTTGAAGAACAAGATTTAGAAATATGTTTTGAAGAGGAAATAAATCCTGAAGATATATTATATGAGCTAATATCAGAAACAGATTCTGATTCAGATGAAGAAGAATATATATTTATGTTTAATGTAGGAAGTAGTTCTAAAAATCAATTAGAAGAAATTCCTCAAAAAGAACAACAAGATATTAAATTAGGAAATTTAATTGGAGAAGAAAAAGACTTTTCTGATGAAATGATAGAAAAATTAATAAAAATCATATTTCTAAAGAAGAAATATATAAAATATCTAAATTTAAAATTTGGAGTCAAAGACATATAGAAAAAATTAGTGGCAAAACAGTCGCTAAAGATACTAGAGGAGGATTAACAGAAATTCCATTATTTACTAAAGAAAAAATCATGAGGATTAAAAAGAAATACCCTCAAGTTAGATATATACATTTAGGAATAATTATGATAACAATTAGAGCTTTATTTAGAAGAGGTCATGATATACCTATAATAGCAGTATTATTAGATAAAAGATTTGAAAATCCAATAAAAGCACTTATTGGAGGTATTCAGTCTAATTTACATAATAGAGTAATAGGATTTAAAGTAAAACCAAATTATTTTATATCCATTACATATCCTCTAATAGAAGAATGTTTATGCTTAAGAATTCAGACAAAAAATTCTGAAATTAAGGATTTAGGAGAAGATCTAGCAATAAGTTGGACTTCTATTAATGAATATACCAACGCGGCAGAAGTAGAAATTAAAGAAATTAATAATAAAATAATTGAGTTATTTGAGCGTAATAAATTTACTACAGAAATTCAGCCTAAATTATTACATTTAAAAGATTTATCAATACCAAGAGATTGGATGATAGATAGAATAAGTGGAGCCAGTACTTCAAAACCAGTAAGTACAATAGAATATGTGTCATCAGGAGATAGGCTATATTTTAAAAATAATGCTATAACAAATACGAATGACAATTTAGTTTTACCCTCTAATTCTCAAACAGAAGAAGATGAGGATAATATAAGTATAAATTCAACACCAATAGGTATGAAAACAGTTCAGATACCTATTTTTCCTACAGAACCTAGTAGAAATTCTAGAAATACTAGAATGGAAGAAATACAATCAGCCACTATTATTCAACAAATGAAAATGGGAAAAAATGATTTTATTACATTTTCAAACTTTCAACCTAGAAAGTATTATACATATATAGAAATTACATTTCAATTTAGAGAATATAAAACATATTCTTTACATGCTTTGTTAGATACATGAGCTACCACCAGTAGTTACAGAGAAAATGCGATACCTGTAGAAAAATGGGAATTAATGAAAAACCCAATTAGAGCTATAGGAATAGATGGTAAAGAAACCATAATTCAATTTAAGGCTAGAAATATACCAATTTACATAAATAATGTAAGATTTATGTGAAAAAAATAAAATAAAATAAAAAATAAAGAACACAAAATTTTACGTGGAAACCCTTTCGGGAAAAAACCACGGGCAGAGGAGAAGAAAATTCACTATGTCGAAAATTTGAATCAATACAAAAGGAATAGACTATGTCTATTTATAGGCTTGTAAAGCCATATTCTAGTAGGATTGAAACACCTTATCCTAGTAAATATAAAATAGATGGAGTTTAATAAGGTTTAAAAAACCTTATTCTAAAATAAAATAAAAGAAGTCTAGTTCTATATGGATTTTACTTTTATTTTATTTTCCATCGTATTTTATTTAAATAAGAATTAGGGTCACTTAATTCTAACAATCTCCACCTTGACACAAATTCTCAATGAACAAGTTTTTTTTTTTTTTTTTTTTTATCGCGAACAAGTTCTCCACCTCTTCCATAAAACCCCCTTAGGGTTTAACTTCAACAATGAACACCAACCAAGTCTAAGCAATGCTCAAACTTGGTTATAGGAAGTGACTTGGTCATCATATCCGCAGGATTTTCATGAGTACTAATTTTGCTCACAACAATATCACCACGAGCAATAATATCACGAACAAAATGATACCGAACATCAATATGTTTTGTTCTCTCATGAAACATTTGATCTTTTGTAAGAAAGATGGCACTCTGGCATTCACAAAATATCAGGCTGATTTGAAGGTCTTCATTTAGTTCACTAAAGAGTCCTTCAACCAAATAGCTTCTTTACAAGCCTCGATGAATCGCCATGTACTCGGCTTTCATGGTAGACAAAGCGATCGTAGTTTGCAAAGTGGCTTTCCAACTTATTGCACAACCTCCGATTGTAAAGACGTAACTCGTGAGAGATCTTCTTCTATCAAGGTCTCCAAAGCAAAATCAGCATCAACATACCCAATAACTCCATCTTCGGTTCTTCCAAACTGTAAGCAAACATCGTAGTACCTCGTAAGTATCTTAAAATCCACCGAATCGCTTTCCAGTGTTCTTTACCGGATTCGCCATATATCTCGCTAATCGCACTGATCGCATATGATAAATCTGACGTGAACAAACCATAGCATACATGAGAGATCCCATCGCACTAGAGTATGGAACATGTGACATGTACTCAATCTCATCATCCGATTGTGGAGACAAAGCCGATGAAAGTCTAAAATGGTCGCTAAAGGAGTACTAACAGCTTAGCACTCCGCATATTGAACCTACAAAGAAGTTTCTCAATGTACCCTTCTCGACTTAGGTACAATTTACTTGTTTTTCTATCTCTAAGAATCTCCATACCAAGTATCTTCTTTGCTTTGGTCCCAAATCTTTCATCTCAAATTCTTCACTTAGTTGGGCTTTGACCTTTCTTATCTCTCCTTTGTCTTTTCTTTGCTATCAACATGTCATCAACGTAAAGAAGTAGATACACAAAAGAACCATCATTGTTTTTCTTAAAGTAAACACAATCACAAAACTACTTCTTTTGAAATCGTGAGAAGTCATAAAGGAATCAAACCTCTTGTACCACTCGCTTTGGCGCGAAGCTTTCAAACCGTAAAGGGACTTTTTCAAAGAAGCAAACATAATCCTCTTTTCTCAAATCAGAAAACCCTCTGGTTGTTGCATGTAAATATCTTCCTCAAGTTCTCCATGCAAAAATGCGCTTTTACATCTAATCTGCTCAAGCTCTAAATCATGCATGGCCACAATACCAAGCAAAGCTCGAATCGAACTATGCTTCACAACTGGGAGAACACATCTGTGAAGTCCACTCCTGAACTTGATCAGTAACCCTTTGCAACAAGCCTTGCTTTATATTTAGGTTCTTCAACTCCTGAGTCCCTTCTTTCTTTTTAAACACCCATTTACAACGAATGCAGTCTTCTTACCTTTAGGAAGTTTCACAAGATCCCATGTTTTGTTTTTGTGGAGTGATTCCATCTCCTCTTGCATAGCAAACATCCATTTTTCTCGAGTCTTCACACTAATCGCCTCAGAATAATTTGATAGCTCTTGATTCGCATCTATATCTTCACCACATTTAAAGCATAAGCAACTAGATCACCTCAGCATACTTCTTTGGAGGTTTAATTTCTCTTTTAGTTCTGCTTTTTGGCGATAGAGTATTGAGGCGAAGAAACAACTCTATTCTCAATTTTTGTACTCGACTTGAGGAGTCGACTCAGTATTAACTGATGCTCCACCGCTTTTGATTTTCTTTATTGGAATAGTCTTTAAGAGATAAGTTAGGAAGCATAGCGGTTTCATCAAAAACAACATCTCTGCTAATCACAACTTTCCTATTTTCAGACACCATAACTTATACCCTTTTACACCACTTTATAACCAAGAAAAACACATTTAATGGATCTCGGTTCCAATTTTCCATTATTAACATGAGCATACGCAGAGACACCCAAAGATCTTTAAATCGTAATAATTAGCAGGATTACGAGACCATACCTCTTGTGGAGTCTTTTTCTCAATGGCAACGGATGGAGATCGGTTGATCAAAAAACATGCAGTAGAGGCTGCTTCTGCCCAAAACGACTTCGGTAAGTTGGCATTTGACAACATACATCGAACCTTCTCCATGATCGTTCTGTTCATTCGTTCTGCAACGCCGTTTTGCTGTGGAGTATGACGAATCGCCAAGTGTCTCACGATCCCTTCTGACTTGCACAATCTATTAAACTCATCAGAACAGAACTCTAAGCCATTGTCTGTGCGGAGGTATTTTATCTGTTTTCCCGTCTGTTTTTCAATCATAATTTTCCAAGACTTAAATGCGGAAAACACATCGCTTTTCTGCTTCAGGAAGAACGCCCAAACTTTTCTCGGAAAAATCATCAATAAAGGTTAGCATATAATTAGCTCCACCTCTCGAAGGCACTCTGGATGGTCCCCACGCATCGAATGAATATACTCCAACGTTTCATTCGTGTTATGGATTCCTCTAGTGAATCGAACTCTCTTTTGCTTCCCAAAAACACAAAGTGCTCACGTAAATTCAGTTTGCAAATTCCTTGCCCATCAAGAAGTCCTCTTTTGCTCAATTCTACCATGCCATTCTCACTCATATGCCCTAGGCGCATATGCCAAAGTTTAGTAATATCATCATCTGACAAGGAAGAGGAAGCGACAATTTGCATCACCATAAATGATAGAACCCCGCAAAAACATATAACTTGGCGCTTTTTCTTTGCCCTTTCATCACAACAAGGGACCCTTTGGAAATCTTTAAAACCCCACTTTCACCGTGTATCTGCACCCTTTTGAATCAAGAGTACTCAATGAAATTAAATTTCTTTTCAATTCTGAACATACCGTGCGTCACTAAGTGTTCGACACAACCATCAAACATCTTAACTTTAATTGTTCCAACACCGCGATCTTACACGAAGCATTATTTCCCATCAAAACAACACCTTCGTGACAATCGCTTTACGTAAGTTGTAAACCAATCCCGATTGGGACTCATATGGAAGGTGCAGCTGAATCAAGTATCCACTCCTCACTTACTTTAGAATCATTGTGATGTGCGACTAGAAGTTCACCATCGCCGTAGTCTTCTACAACATCGCCTTCACCAGAATTTTCTGGTTGTTTTCCCTTTTGATTCGCAGCCTCCCTTTTAATCTTATTTTGTAGCTTATAGCACTCAGATTTAATGTGCCCTTTCTTCTTACAGAAGTTACAAGTTTTACCTCTATTTGAAGACTTCGATCTACCCTTAGATTTACCACGATGATTTCTTTCCTGTGTCCTACCACGATCATCATCAGCATTCCGATCTTGTCTCCCACGAACAATGAGACCCTCTCCCTGAGAGTCGAGTTTAACCACAAGATGTTTCATCTTATCATACGAGGTTAAAGAATCATAAACCTCATCAACTGTGAGAGACTCGCGGCTATATAAAATCGTGTCTCTAAAGGTTGAATAAGACGGAGGCAACGAACAAAGTAGAATCAACCCTAGATCTTCCTTATCATACTGAACCTCCATGGCCTCCAAGTTTGAGAGAATTTCTTTAAACACTCATGTAAGTGTTCGTGTCTGACGCACGCACCTTCCTCCAAACGATGAGCATAAAGACGCTGCTTCATATGCAACTTGCTTGTTAGAGTTTTCGACATACATATTTGTTCTAGCCTCTTCCATAATGCAGCGGCAGTCTTCTCTTTCATCACATCCTGCAAAATTTCATTGGACAAATGCAGATGCAATTGTGTTAATGCCTTTCGATCCTTACGCTTCTTCTCTTCATCTGTTAATGTCGAAGGCATCTTATCTATCCCTAGCAGGGCATCCTCTAGATCCATCTGCGCAAGAACTGCTTGCATCTTAATCTGCCACAACGCAAATCTGGTGTTGCGATCCAACAACGGAATTTCATATTTCAAAGACGCCATTACCGTGATCGAGATGAACAACCCGGAAGCTCGGATACCAATTGTGAAAAAAATAAAATAAAATAAAAAAATAAAGAACACAAAATTTTACGTGGAAACCCTTTCGGGAAAAAACCACGGGCAGAGGAGAAGAAAATTCACTATGTCGAAAATTTGAATCAATACAAAAGGAATAGACTATGTCTATTTATAGGCTTGTAAAGCCATATTCTAGTAGGATTGAAACACCTTATCCTAGTAAATATAAAATAGATGGAGTTTAATAAGGTTTAAAAAACCTTATTCTAAAATAAAATAAAAGAAGTCTAGTTCTATATGGATTTTACTTTTATTTTATTTTCCATCGTATTTTATTTAAATAAGAATTAGGGTCACTTAATTCTAACAATTTATAATCCCTAAATTATTATGTTTTCCTGAAATGCATGGAGACATATTATTAGGAAATAATTTTATATATCATCATTTACTGTTTTCTATTGATAAAAACTTAGTAATATTGTCAACAGAAAAAACTTCTGTAGAAATACCTTTAGTAGAAAATCATAGATTTGTGTGTGATAAAAAATTTTCACCACAAAGAAAAGAACAAATTAAACAACTTGAAACAAATCATTGGTTGTTTAAAATTTTAGAAAACAATTTTAGTGAAGAACCGTTAAAGTTATGGCAAAATAGTCCTAGATATTGTGAAATAAAATTACAAAATCCTAATAAAATAATTAGAGTTAAACCTATGATCTATACTAAACAAGATATAGATGAATTCAACATACAAATTAAAGAATTATTAGACAAAGGATTAATAGAAACAACTAATAGTCCACATTCTAGTCCAGCTTTTATGGTAAGAAACCATGCTGAAATAAAAAAGAGGAAAAGCTAGGATGGTCATTAATTATAAAAAATTAAATCAAAATACTATCTTTTATGGATATTTCATTCCAAGAAAAGATGTTTTAATTAATCAAGCTAAACAAGCACAATATTTTAGTAAATTTGATTGTAAATCAGGATTTTGGCAAATCATGCTAACCGAAGAGTCTAAACCATTAACAGCTTTTAGTGCAGCCGGTGGTCATTACCAATGGAAAGTAATGCCATTTGGTTTATGTAATACACCACAAATCTTTCAAAGATGGATGGATTCTATATTTAACAAATATAAAAAGTTTTGTGTAGTATATATAGATGACATATTAATATTTTCAGATAATTTAGAACAACATAGGAAACACCTAAATATAATTTCCCAAGAATTCATAAAACATGGAATAATTCTAAGTCCTAAGAAAATAGAATTAGAAAAAACAGAGATAGATTTTTTAGGATTAAAATTATCTAATGATGGTCTTAAACTACAAGATCATATTATAGTAAAAATAAAAGAATTTCCTGAAGAAATTAAAGATAAAAAACAACTTCAACAATTTTTAGGAATAGTTAATTATGGAAGAAACTTCTTTCCTAACTTGTCCCAAAAAATAGGTGACTTATATGAAAAATTAAAAAAAGACAAAACTTTTAGTTGGTCTAAAGAAGACTAAAAAATTATTAAAAATATAAAAGCAGAAATAAATTATATCCCAAAAGTCTATTTACCAAAACAAGGTGATAGATTAATTTTAGAAACTGATGCATCACAAAACTATTGGGGATGTGTTTTAAAGGCTAAAAGAAAAAAGGAAGAAGAATTAATATGTTGTTATAGTTCAGGAAAATTTAAGACAAACGAAGTTAATTATGCCACATATGAAAAGGAATTGTTAGCAATTAAGAAAGGAATAAAAAATTTCCGTATATATTTAGCACCTGAAAAATTTATTATAAAAACCGATAATCAAGCAGTTAAACAATTTCTAACTAATAAAAGTTTAGAAACTGTACCTAGAAGAATAAGATGATATAATGATATATGTCCTTTTAATTTTGAAGTATTATATATAAAAGGTACTAATAATATTATTGCTGATTATCTTAGCAGACCTTATGGACAGAGGTAAAAAACCTCTAGAACAAGTCGAAGAATGGACTACGGTTCATAAGAAACCCAACAAAGGGAAGCAAACAAATCCTAATCAAGGATTTACTCTGATATTAACATCATATTATGCTAATCAAGGGTATTATGTTCCTTATCCAATGGTAAGACAACCAATTGGATCTTCTCCATCTTATGCATCAAAAATGGTAAACCAATACCCACCAAGAACAATAAGTCAATACCCTTGGTCTCAAGATCCAAACTCAGCGTTTCAAGCTAGTTATTCCGAGGTCATAAAAGGAGCAGAAGATTTGTTGAAACAACAACAAATTTTTCCTAAAGTAAAAGACTTCTATAACCCAGGTTTACCAATAAATTTATATAACCTTATTAATGAAATATGGAAAACCCATATTACAGATCAAAGAGCAAATTTTAGAAGAGCTCTTACAAAACTCTCCCAATTTTTAGTTGAAAAAACAACTAAAGAAAATGAAGCACATGATTTATTATTAAAATCTATTTTATACAGAGATTGGGAAGAAAATATCAATGAGATAAACAATCTTATTGATATATTTCAATATTTTGTTCATAAAGGAACAAATAGTCCCATTATGAATAAAATGTTTAGAATATGTTTATATAATAAATCCAAGAATATATTACCAATTGAAGTTTTTGAAAACATTAATAGAGCTATTTGCAACCAGCAAGCTCAATTTAAAAAAGTCTTTTCTGAGTACTTTTGACAATCTTTTATTTATATAAAGTCTTTTCTGAGTACTTTTTACAATATTTTATTTATATAAACGAAATAGGAGAAGAATTTCCTACTATAAAATTTAGGCTAGATCATGAACCATTTGATATAAGCAGTATTGAATAGGGTTTTGTTAGAGAAATAGTAGTACAAAATTTTTCTTTTCACCTTCTAAAAAACTTTCCTGCTATTATAAAAGCTATAGTATCACTATTAGTATATGCAGATGATTTTTTCTATTATTTTTATATCCAAATAAGTAGTCTAATTGGTATTGCTGAAAAAGAACGTTTTTATCAACCCTATCAAATATGGATTATTCAAAAATGATTGATAGTCCTTATTTATCAATGAAAGAAGAAGACAAAAAATACTAGACAAAAACTATTAACAAGTGTTACAATGATCCAAAATATCTTCAAATCCAAGCAGGAATTGATTTAATGTCAACAGCTCGACATGTACTTCAAGATCAAACATATACACTATATACTGGTGGAAGAAGAATAATAGCTGATAAAAATAGTGTAACTCAAAAATCAAGAGATGAAGAATCCATACAACTGCTAAAGAAAATAGTAGATATGGAAATAGATGATTTTCCTTCTGACATAACAGAAGAAATCAAAAACACGTGGAAGGCTTGGAACTCACCAGAGCTATCACCAGAATCTTTACATCTGGATGAAATTGAGACACTAAATCTTGACAACATCCAAGAATGATAAAGACAAAACAAAGACCACGTGGAAAGTCAAGAAGACTTTCAAGAAGATTTTCAAGATTGGCAGTAAATAAAAATTCAAGGCATCCAAGTATGGACAAAGACATGACAAGACAACTAACAACATACGTGGAAGCAACAATAAATTCATCCTTATCAGAAACACTGTTCGGGATTGAAGAAGAAATAAAATAGAGTTTAGAAATTTTGCTATAAATAGCAATGTAAGAAGCATAAATAAGGCATAGAAAAATAGTTTAGAAATCTTTTCTTTTTACTTTCAGTATTCTCTCTCTGTAAACAATCTTTCCTTGTAAAAACCTTTCCTTTACTTTTAATACAATAACGATCTTCCGCGAAGCTCCATCGAGCCTCCATCCACGAGCTATCACGCGCCCCCGTCGACTCCGCCACGTACAGCCGTCGGAAGCTGAAGAGCTTCGATTTTCAGCGCAAATTCGACGGTAAGTTTCTTTGTATTTTATTTTAGTGATATTTGTATGTATTTAGAATAAAAAGAAAAAAGTAAAGGCAAATCACCTCTGTTTCTTCGATAAGAGGCTGGGATCTTTATTGTAAAAACATATGTGTGTATCTCTTTATATTTGTGTAAAAAAAAAACCCTATTATAGTGAAGATATTCGGCTTTTATAGCCCATGTTTTCTAAGTACAAATTTGATGTGTTTTTCTGTTCGATTCCTTGCCATGTTTGCTGTGTATTTCTTTCCTTTTTGCAGGTAACGATGAGAAAATCGGTGACAATCGAATGCTAATGATGCACTGGCGCGCCGATTGCGGCGCGAGATGAGGCCTGGTGTCGGGGTGCTTGAGGCGCCTAGGGTTTTAGAAAACCCTAGGTCCTCTGATTCTGTTAATAATTTGGGCCCTTTGGGCCTCGTGTATTTTTGGGTTAAGGGTGAAATGGGCTGCTGGGTAGTTTAGGTACTTGGGCTACCGGTGTGGTTTGTAAATGGGCCATAAGTAGTGCTTCAGTTGGGCTATGTAAATAGGCTAGCAATTTGGGTTTTGTAAATGGACTGTAGAGAAACTTTTATTATTTTATTATTTTTTTTGTTTTTGTTTTTGTTTATTTTACGGGCCGGGCAGATTTGGGCTATTACACCGACCATAGTTGCTAGTATTATATAGTATCTTCCTACATGGAGGGATAAGGTAGGTGAGACAGGGAGGAAAAAAACGGTGAGCTTGGATGGGACATTAAAGGGGAAGAGAGGGAACAAGGTCATGTGCCTAGCTGTTTCCAGTGTTTAAACCATTTTGAGCCATATTTTTATTTGAACTCATACCATCCTAAACCTTAGTACGTTACAAGCTTAAAAGACCAATCTGACTTAAGCGTTCTCTGTGCATAATCTTCTGGAATTGCTAACAATTTTATTTAATGAATGTTTTTGATCCACATGATTGTGTCTGCTACATATTTGTTTGATTTATATTAATGGTGATACTGTTA
This sequence comes from Gossypium anomalum, assembly GCA_025698475.1. Lineage (NCBI taxonomy): Eukaryota > Viridiplantae > Streptophyta > Magnoliopsida > Malvales > Malvaceae > Gossypium > Gossypium anomalum. Next base: position 23,190,892 of record CM046957.1, read on the forward strand.
AACATTTGGTCATGGGAATTATTTCTAACTTGTTTGTAATGTAACTTTGTAAACTAATATTGATTTACTTTAAAAACTCTCAAGGCATCGAACTATCAAGATTAAGTTATATATGCAATAATAATTGTTATACCTTCAATATTTGGCAACAATGTTCTTCATAGTAATAAAGTCCAAGAGACGTCTTATTATTGTGTGGTATGTGTCTAGACTTGGTTTGCTTGAGGACAAGCAAAAAGTTAAGTTTGGGAGAGTTTAGGTGTGAGGTTTTTATTTACATCCATCTTCACTAACTTTCGCTTGTTTAAAGAAAGAAATTAAGTCATTGTTGTATTTTTTTTATTTTGTCTTTTTCCAATATATGTGATTTGGTTGCTTAAGGACAAGTAACAAGTTAAGTGTAGGGGAGTTTGATCTGCCACAAATCATACTATTATTTACATCCCTTTTTACACATAATTATAGTTTGTTTAATAGTAAATCAAAGAATTTTAGTATATATTTAGGTTGTTATACTTAAAGTAGTGATTTATGCATTCTAGTAATTTTTATTACATTTTATATATCTAAATAAGGTTACATGGTTTTGTAGGTCAAGTCGGGAGCTAAATATGCTTATTTGGGCCAAAACTGATGCCTATGTCTCAACACCAAGATATTTATATCTCATCGTCAAAGAAAAAAGCTAAAAACAAGTTCTAGAGTGAAACTATCCTTGGTGTCGCAACATAGCCCTCCTATGTCACAACATACCCCCTGTACAGCCTAAAATTCATGCACATTTTAACTACATTTTAGAGGGAAATTAGTTGTATTTATCCTAATCAAACTCTAAGGACTTCAAGGATACTTTAGGCACTTTAATATTCCAAGCTGAGCCTAATTAAAGGCTATTGTAATCAGGTTAAACACACAATTTTTAAGGTTTTGATTCTTAGGTTTTTCTTTCATTCTTATTTTTTACGTAGGTTATTTAATGTTCTTGTAATCGGAAGATCCTATTTCGAAGTGAGACTTTTGCGAAGGGAGATTGTTTCGAAACAACGCTTTCATCGATAAATCCATGAGCATCTATTTTTTTATTCTCTTCTTTATATTTATTTCTTTAACATTGTTAGATGAATGTTTGTGTAAAGATTAGAATCAGTTTGTGCTTTCTACATATTTTGCATGTTTCAATTGCTTTAACTTAATTAATACCTTGAATGATTTTCTTAGTAGATCAGTTGTTTGGGAATGGAAAAACATGAAATAAACCCTAGGCCTGACAACCTTAGGAATTCATTTAGGTAGGAATTAACCTAAAATTGGTCTGGCCTATCTGTGAGCACCTTAACCCTGAACTAGTCTGGACTATTAGGTTAGAAGCTAAGTAGTTCTTGCTGACTCGTTATTCTAGTGGAAGATCAAAAGGTCCTACTAGGGTATCGACTAGTTAATTGATTGGAACTCTACTTCAATAATTAATTAGTTAAAACAATTAGATCTAGGCTAAAAGGAACTCATGTCGTAAAAACAAGGATAGGTAAAGTCGATACAGGAGCTTAGGAGTAGATTTAGGTTTAGTTAAATTTATTTAGTTTCTTCTTATTATTATCATATTGCTTCTTGATTAATGTTACTAATTCGTGACTCGATTAGATTTGTAATTATTTCCTGTAATTGGCTTGATAATAGTTTTCCCCAAACTGTAACCCTTTGGGTACGATCCTCGAAATACGTACCAAATGTTTAGTTGTAAACAAACTATATTACAACGTAACACCCCAAACCTGGCCTAGATGTTATGGCCGAATCTGCGATGTCACATTGAAGTGTTTTTCAAAAAAACATAACTCCATTGAAAAATCTGTTTTATATTAAAAACCTCTTTGTGATCTTAATGCAAATTTAGGGTATCTTGTTCTTTGTTAAAACTCAAGTCGATTTAGCAAAACGTTAATCATGTTAGATTGTCATTATACTTAATAACAATGCTTGTTGAGGAAGCTTTTAAAATATGTTGCGTGAACATGGTGTTTTGAAAAGCATTTATCTTTTTGAAAATCCGCGGCCTACTATTAACAAATATGAATCAAGTAAATAAATCCCAAATTAAAATAAAAACTTAAAGAGGCCTTATTACAAAACAAATACCGAAATTAAATTACTTATAAATTAAAAGTTAAAAATGGAAGCAATTATGGTTATGTGGCCACCATCGAGTCCCTCGCAGCACCGACCCGCCTAAGGATTACCTACGCAGAAAAGCAGAAGGGTGAGTTTATGTAAACTCAGTGCAATCCCTTAATGAGTAACAGTCATCATACAATATGTATATACAGTCTAGGCCTTAGCCCATTACAAAATCAATATCAGTGTGGGCCTTAGCCCATGTAACACCCCAAACCCTGCCTGGACGTTATGGTCGGATCTAGCGTGTCACATTGAAGTGTTTTATCGAAAACCTTGTTTTTATTGAAAACCCTTCAAAAGAGAAAATTAAGTAACATTCAGTTTGTATTTAGTTCCAGAATGAGGATTATTCAAAATGAACTATTTCTTTATTACTTAGTAAAAATTCTCTTTATCTGCGGAAGTTTGATTTTAAAATAATTATTTTAAAAAACTTGGGATATGTCTAAAAGAAATAAATCCAGGTTCCGTATAAAAAATTCAAAGCGTAGTAATGTCAATGAAATAATATCTAGCGGATAGGCCTTATTACAACCCGGACTAAAATAACTTAAAATACTAGAAATTATATGTTTAAGAAAACAAGTCCTAGTCGTCTTGCTAGCTAGCCACCTCGGAGTCCCTTCAACCGTCGAACCGCCTACTGAGGATCACCTGAGAAAAATAAAAGAGGGGGTAAGTTTTCAAAAACTCAGTGTGTACAACCTTCGGCAGATAGTAAAGCATGCAATAGCAAGTTTTTTTCGGCCCAAGCCCAATTCAATATCAGAACAGATGTAAAGCAATCAAATATGCACGAATCCTACCCATCCAACTGCTACACATCATCTCCATCCCCCGGTACACACCATGTGGGGATATAAATATCGACCCACCAATCCGATACACTCTAATGGTAGCCCGATTGCAGTACTACCTAACGTTGCAGCAAGCTGCTACTCATATATTGGGCTTAAAAAGCCACCGGTGGATCTATGGTCGTCAAGCAACCATGTGATCCTCATATTCTTCCTCCATTCCATAAATACCAACCCACATGCAACCTAAACAAAATGTCATATGAATGCAGCAGGTATACATGTAACATCCATAAATCTTACATTCAACACATAGGGGTATTTTAGTCATTTTTGCCCTTATGGGCATTTCGGTAATTTCTCTTTATTATGGGTTTATTACTTACCTTGGCCCGTTAACAAGTCCTCGTTGGCTAAAGTGAATAGATACTATGCACCAGGTAGGATTCCAGAGAAGAGGAGGTGAGTTATTAAGACCGCTTAAGTACCAAGCTCTCCCTAGATCCAATCCTAGACATGCATATGCCCATTGCCACACCTTAACCTTATGACTCGTCCACGGTCGCAATTAATTAATTATTTAAGTTTTATGTCTGATTGAGTAGTTACCAAAAACTAGGTCCACAACCCCTTACTAATCAGTAACAGATCCACACTTATTCATTTGGCCCCTTTAGGCCCAATCTCATTCATATGACCCATCAGGCCCAATCACATTCATATTCATGCAATCATATGATTTTTCATCACTTAGTATCAAATTGCCTATTTTGCCTACTATGGGCCCTACAGCTCATGGGGCCCATTTAGCCCATTCTGTCTCGGTTGGCCAATACACGGCCTAAGTCCATGGAATCGCTCATAGGGCCTCCAATAACCTATCGATTCCCCCTTACGAGTATTCGGGCACTCACAAGACTATTGTAGCCAAACTTTTGACTTTTTGACATTTTAGGATTTGCCGGTCTACTGTGTGTGTGCAGTGTATGTACACACCTGATACTAAAACGTGCTGCAATCTCCTTAGCCACGAACCTACAAATGATGTCACTTAACAATTAATCACGCACTTATCAAATATGATCACCAAAAGCCGAAAATCTCACCTTTGCCTTACCTTGAATGACAAGCCCTAACAGCCCTTCCTTGATCACTAATCATGAGTATTTCTTAAATCTGCATCAATCTTAATCATTAAGAACTAAACAACAAGTGACTCGCAATCATCTTAAGTCACTCTTAAATCATCCATGACCATTCGGCCAACCTTAACCAATAAAAGAGGAATACTTACACAAAACCCAAAAATGCCTAAGGAGCAATTCAGTAGAGATCTAAAATATGAGATTCGATACTAATCCCCTACCAAAACCGATTTAGAAAGAGTGAGGGAGAGAAGAAATTGGTACTAAAAAGACGAACTAAAAGAAAGTAAAGCACTTACACAAGAATCAATCGACCAACATTGAAGAAAAAGTGGTGGCACAATAGGATTTTGGCCAAAAGATATTCGGCTTTAGAGAAAGTAACTAGGAGCAAGAAAGAAAAGAGTCTGATGAGAAAGGAAGGGAAGAAATCGGCACAAAATAAAAGAGAAAGAATAAAGGACTTCGGTTTTTAGATATTTGGAGAGAAAAGTGTTTTCGGTATAATAGAAAGGAAGAATTCGGCATTAGCCTAGAATCCCCAAAATCGGCACCTATATATACTATAGCCAAATTTACCTATCCCCAAATTCCCAATTTGGCTCACTTCTCTACACTTCTTATCTCCTAACTTTTCTCCCTGATAACTCCTTAATCCCTTCCTTAAATTTCTCCTCTGATCACTCTCTTTAGAGTTCACATCCAATGCCACTACTGGCCATTTATTGAGCAAAAATAAATCCTTCTTTTGAGCAAGGAGGGATTTGAACCCCAAACTTCCTTGCCATGCATGTGACGCCACCTCTAAGCCTCACATATGTGATGTTACTTACCACTCCAACACAAGGCTCCTTGTGTCCAATTCCTCCTTCATTTATTTAAAAACCAAACTACTTGCCATCAAGGTTCTTTTAATTATTAAACTATAATTTCTTTCACCTCAAAGTTTGAACTCAAAACTTAACCAAGGCCTATTATCACCTAAATAACACTTGACTAGGAATATTAAGCACACATTTTACCAAAACTGAAAAAAAAAGTTTGGGATTTTTGGGGCGTTACAGCCCAATTCAGTAGCGGTCACAGTACAGATATGCAATCAGAAATCCTACCCAACCAGCCTCTACACACCATTCCGTCCAGCCCTACACACCATATGGGGATAAAATCAACCCACCATCCCTACACATCAAAAATAGCACCGGTTGTGACACTAAACAGTATTTGCAGTAGAGTTGCCAGTACAGTACATTTCCTCCAAATATAGTAAACCAATCCCATGCAATATGTCATATCATAATGTCATACGTGTATGCAACAATGTCATATTTGATTACAGTCATACATATCATAGGGGCATATCAGTCATTTTACCTCATAGGTTTATAACAGTCATTTACCTCATAGGGATATAATAGTCATTTCATCAAACTGAGGTCGGGGTATACTTACTGACCCAATAGTAGGTCCACAGTCGTCTCGGGCGACCCGTGCAACCCTAGCAGTCAAACAGTAAGAATGGGCCCAAGGCCCATAATGCGAGCCCATGTGGACCTACACGCTCGTATGGCCTACTAAGCCCAAAAACGGCCTTGGCCGTGTGATTTACATAGCCTAGCCATTTCGGCTCTCAATGCCGACACCACATTGGACAGATAATCCATTCGCTCACCTATCAGCATAACCTCCTCACCTTCTGCGGCCCTTAACACCATTCGCTTAGCAGCACAATCTAAAGTTGCCCTATGCTTAACCAGCCAGTCTATTCCCAGAATGAGGTCGAATTCTCTGAACGGCAACTCCATCAAGTCTCCAAGAAAAATCCTACCTTGAGTTTCTAAGGGCACATCCCTATACAGTTTGTCTACCCTAACCGAGTGACCCAAAGGACTTAGTACAGATACCCCACTCACATTCTCCTTAGAGTACACACCCAATGACCCAGATATGGCACATGCAACATAGGAATGAGTAGATCCAATATCCACCAAAGCAGCATACGGCGTGCTAGAAACCAAAAACGTACCAGTTATGACGTCGGGTGCATCGCCCTCCTCTCCACGACGAGCTGCATACACCAACGCTGGCTGTCGAGCCTCAGCATTTCTGGCACCCTTGCCAAGTGCCCCTCGACCTCGACCATTTCTATTTCTACCCCTTCCTTGTCCACGTCCTCTCGGTGGTTGTGGTCTACCTCTCACCGGTTGAGCAACCTTTTGTTCAGTAATTTGAACCTGATCTATTTTTTGAGGACAGTGTTTGACTCATGCTCCATAGATCTGCACCAAAAACAAGCACCAGAACGTTTCCTACACTCGCCCAGATGTACCTTACCACAGTCCTCACAGATTGGTGGTCTAACAACGTTCATCGAAACTGCTCGAACTGGCTCCTCCACTCTTGCCCTCTTGACATTCTTATTTACTCCTCCCGAAGGTCCTAAATCCTTCCGAAAATGGTTTTGATCCTTCTCACGGTTCTACCTCTCGGCACGCTTCACTTCCTCAGCTATCTTGGCTTTCTCCACCAAAACCGCGGAGTCACGCTCCCTCTGTGGAGCAATCAGCACCTTAAGTTCATCTCTAAGACCATCCTCAAAGTGCACACTAAGCTCATACTCCGTAGCGACTATCCCCACAGCATATCGGCTCAACCTCAGAAACTTAGCCTCGTACTCCGCAACCGTCTTACCTCCTTGAACCAGATTCAAGAATTCCTTCCTGCGGGCATCCACATAACTCGCCCCACATATTTCCTCTTGAAATTTGTCTTAAATAGCTCCCAAGATACCCTATCAGCTAGGGTCCCATCTCTCACAGTGAGCCACCACTGATAAGCCTCGTCTCGTAGCAACGATACGACTCCCTTCAACTTCTGCTCCACAGAGCAGTCCAAGTCGTCCATGATCCGTTCCGTGGCCTCCAACCAATATTCTGCCACATTCGGGGCTACATCAGTTACGTCCCTAAATATCTCCGCTCCATTAGCCCAGAGTCGCTCAGAAATGGATCTTCGAATTCCATTATCCGTACTCGCCTCTACAACCCTTTCCAGAACACGGAGCATTGCCCGCGACAGAGCATCATCCCCGGCACCATGATCATGATACTCCACTTCTGTTGCCGGTGGTACCGATGCATCAGCCGCCGGCATATGCCCTGAAGATGAAGATCCTGCTCGGGCACTACTTTGGCCACGTCTACGGCCTCTTTCACGTGCGGCTCTCGTACTCATTTATCTGATTACAAATTTTATGCATTAATTATTTCAGTATTTATTACGAATGTTTTATGAATAGACAGTAATTCAGAGTTTATTTTTTGCGGAATCAAAATCTAGTTACAGTCTCAGTCCGTTTATCAAAATTTCCTATAGTTTCAGTACCATTCTAACTAGAGTATCCTAGCAGGGTTTCAGTATAGACAGATAATTTATAGAAATATTCAGAAAAGTTCAGAATGATACTTACAGACTTGGGCCGAAGATTCGGGTGCCACCTTTTAAGGATCCAAATTTTGCAAACTGAGTTTTGTAATCTTTACAAAAAAAAAATTTCGAAAATATTTATTTTTGTAAACCCATTCCACATCCGAGTTGTTGCAACCGGGTTCTGATACCACTAAATGTAACACCCCAAACCCGGCCTAGACGTTATGACCGAATTCGACGTGCCACATCGAAGCATTTAAAACATTTTGTATTATTGATCTAGAGAAAATATACTTAGTGTTTTAAAGATTAATCTCATTGTAGGTTAAAGCGAATGGAAGCTGTGCACCAGGTAGGAAACCGGAAAAGAGGAGGTGAGTCCATCGGACTACTTAAGTACCAAGCTTCTTTCGGATCCAATCCTAGACATGCACACAACCATTGCCACACCTTAACTTAGTGAGTGTTCTTTGAAAACCAATTCGTTTAAGTCCATTTTAAGAAAAGTGATTAATTTTGGAAAACGTTTTCGTTGCAAAAACTTTGCTTTGTTATCGTGATATTTTGAAATCAAGTAACTATTTTTAAAATCGCGCCCTAAAGCTATTCAAATTTAACGATTTTAAAATAACATCATATCTACTCTAATCAAAACATGACAAGGCAATTAAAAATAATTAAAGTGGCCTTATTACAACTTAAAACCCAAATCATAAAAGTAAATGGAAAAATGTCCAATTCACCAGAAAAAAATCAAAATTTGCAGAACGTATGGCCACTTCGAATCCCTCACAGCACCAAGCCCACTATGGTTGGGGATTACCTGCGTAGATGAAAATAATGGGGTGAGTTTGGAAACTCAGTGTGTAAAATAACCCAACCATAGTCTATATTAGCTCAAACCACAGAAACAGATTAATTTGGCCTTAGCCCAGAACAGATTTCAGAGTGAAGCCCATAGGCCCATAACAGAATAGAACAGATATTACATGTTTATGCAGAATCCCAACCCAAATCCAACCATATACACCCCCGTCCAACCTTACACCTTGTGGGGAGACTACTCGACCCACCCAACCGCTACACGCCACAGAATTTGCAGCATGGCTGCCAGAACAGATAATGTGACAGAGTCACCAGATACAGATAATCGTGGTAGAGCCACCAGAATAGATAAATGTGGCAGAGCCACCAGATTAGATAATTGTGGCATAGCCACTAGGACGCTTCCTCGATAATATAACCCATGTCCCCATGCAATAGATATAAAAATCATGGCACACAACATATAGAATTAGATCATCATGCTTTTCAGTCAAAATTAACCCTAGGGGTATAATGGTAATTTTTCATACTTATGGGTATTCCAGTTGTCGAAACCCTTTTTATTTTGAAAAATAATGGGGATCGACTTTTGAAAACATAAATGTGGAGTCGCCACCAATCTCTCGGTTTAGGTGTGATTGGGCCACCTACTAAATTGTTTTGTTCCATTAAAGACAATTTTGGTTCACATAAAATCAAAAACAAATGGGTTCGGGAGTCGGTTACGCATGAGGAAGGGTTAGCACCCTCATTACGCCCAAAAATTGGAACCAAATTGATTTGATGCTGTCCTTATATCAAAAGTTTTTTTCTTTTTTTAAAAAAAAGATTTTTTAAAGTCTGATTCTTTTTAAAATGCGTGGATAGTTCAAATTAGTGGTCAAAAATCTCTCGTTTCAAAGATACGCAGTATCATACCCAGTACGATTGGATACGATCCTTTATACCTTTAAATACAATTGATTTTTGACTTTTGAAAATTCGTACACTAAAATTATAAAAAGGTTATCCAAATATTTAGTTCACCGAAAAATCATACCCAGTACGATTGAGCACAATTTTTCGAATTCCCCAAATATTGGATATTGCCTTATTTCGGAGTTTTTGAATAATAAAGAAAATTGGAAATTTGCTCAAAACGCGTTTATCCATTTTAAAATGTAATGCTTAATGAATTGTATCAAAACGTTTGCATGGGGAAGAATTTATGAACATGAAATATAAGTCATAACGAGTCGCAATTAACAAATCCACAATTATGTATAGCTATTCTAAGTAAAAGGTGATAAATTCTTAATCATGAATGATGAACAATCAATAAAAATGATATACAACAATAATCCTCATGACATAATATAAAACTATCCATAAAATATGTACAAAATGTAATGGAATTAGAACTTAGTATATTATAGGACATTTTAAAATTGACGAATTAATTAACATATACTATAAGCTGACAAACTTGTATATATAAAAAAAAAAACTAGAGATTTATTTAAAGTAATATCATAGAATAAAACATTTGAATCGAATAATATGCAAAATACTTTAAACGCAATTTCATTTAGAGATTTACAATGTGCATGATAACTTAAATAATATATAGAATATAAAAGACAAATAAAACACATGATAAGATATAATGTTCATAGCAAATTTAAAAAAAAACACGTATATATAAATACATTTGGAAATGATTATTTGTAAAAGATAGCATGAAATTAATGTAAAAAAAATAAGTAAATATATAAATTATATATGTAACGAATTTCTTTAAAAAAAATCTAATCATACACATAAAAAGATAAAAAAACTATATTTACAAAATACATAAATTTGGATTGATGGTCCATACAAATAATACATACATAAGGGTAATAAAATATGAAAATATATACAATAAGTAAATATATACAACATGTATTATAGTAATAATAATTTAATATGGGCTATACACATGTGAAGACACCTTTAGAAATAGTTATATATTTAAACAATCTTGGAGTTAGAATATGAATTAAAATTAACTTAACTTTACCATAAGATATACATATGAAGAAATTTTAGAAATAATTGGATGTTAAAATAACAAAAAAAATGAATTTAAAATGAACTTAATTTTATTATATATTATACGTTTACTAAAACTAAAACAATTAAATACAAATTTATTAGAGAGCTATATATATAATAAGAACAACAACGCTTTAATAACATATGTAGATTAAACATGAATACTAAATATACTTAATAAACATTTAAATATATGGATGAATCCAAGAAAAATTACAAAATATCATGAAACTAATAGCATACACAAACTAAAATGAATTATATTACAAATACTACACCAATTATTAAAATAATAGAATAAAAACAGAAAAGATTACAAAATTCGGCTATCAAAACAACACAAAATATTACAACCAATGATTAAGCACGTAAAAAATGTATGTGCAGTAAAAATAAAAAATAAGACTTAATTGAAACAAAATTGAAACAAGAGAAACAATTTACAAATGGAATAATTGAAAAATAGGATCAATGTGCCATGCGCACAAACATGCAGGGACCGAAATCAATAATATCCCGCACCCATAATATTGCACTGAACCACAGATCAAAGTAAAAAAAGGCACAAATTAGAAGGTCAAATTAAAAAAAAACAAAATAAATAAATAGGATGCGATTGAAAGCTCCGTGCGAAGGGAAGAACCTAACTCAGAAATTGACCATTTAAAAGGGCAAGGCGCAGGTCCGGTACTCCAACAAGTTGGCACGCGTATCCTTAAAGAATTTAAAACCCTTTTTTATCCCTTTTTTCCAAAGGCTGCCAACCTTCCAAACAAAGAACCACAGCCCCAAAATTAAAACTGCTAGGGTTCTTTACATCTGCCAAATTCACCATTTTGTTTGGCAATCGATAGTATACTACCATGAATAGATCCATGCCTCGTCCATGAAAATGTGGTAAGATACTTTCCCTTTTTCTTTTTCTTTCACAGGACATTTGAATCCACTATTTTTCTTCTTTTTTTTAAAAAAACAGAACGAAATCTAAAAAAATGAACCCGAATTAAACGATGTTCAACCCTCGCCCGTATCCATATATGAGATGTAGGCTTTCATTGGTGTCGATTCAGGTACTTTCTCTTATACCAAAATTATATGCTAATTAAAAAACGAAAGAAGAAAATGTTTGGGAAATCACCTCTTGGTAATTTTTCTTACTCTTTGGTATTCAATATGCGTGCGTACTTTTGCTTGTGCGTAAGAAAAGCGTAATCCCTTTGCAGGTACAATCATCGGCTTTTATAGCCAAATTTACAGAGTAAAAATAAAAAAATAAAATACATTTTATTGTCATCATCTCATCAGTGATACATTATCGACCTTTTCTCTTGTATTCTAACGCAGGGATGGCCGTACGGAGGAGATGACCCCGGGTGACGTGGAGGCCAAGAGCGAGAGAATCTCGTGTGAAGCTGACCCTCTGGTTTATTCCAGAATATTCTAGCATTCTCTAGCTGCTAACACTATTTTTTTTTTGGGTGTATTGTCCTGGGGTAGTGGGCTAATTTTTATTGGGTTTAGGGATTTGGATTTTGGGCATCTGTTTAATTGGGTCAGCCTTTGTGTAACTGGGTTAAGGGTTTTGGGGTATTTGGTTAGAAAATGTATTCGGGACATTTTTTTTTGATGGTGTGTAAAATTTAGACATTTATTATAAATATTTGGACTTTAATTTTATTTTGTGTTTGTTGTTTTTCTTTTTTTGATTTTTGGTGTAAGCCCGGACAAAAATTCGGCCTTACAGCTGCCCCTCTTTGCTCATTATCGTGTAACGAGAATAGAGCAAAAACTTCAAATAGGGCCAAATTTGCCTGGTTTTGTTGAATCTTGACTGTAAATTTAGGGAAATAGGACTGGTGGCTTAAATCTGCTCCATTGCCGATACATAGAGATAAGATTCGCCATCCTCGATCTGCTCCACAACTGCTTAGGGAGATAAGATCTTCAATCTTCAGTCTGTTTCCTTGCTACCTCAAGAAGATAGGACTCAATCTTCAACGTACTCTCTTGCTACCTCAGAGAGATAAAGTTAGTGGTAAAATCTGCTCCATTGCCGATACATGGAGATAAGATTCACCATCTTAGATCTGCTCCGCTGCAACTTTAGGGAGATAAAATCTTCAATTCACAGTCTGCTTCCTTGCTACCTTAGGAAGATAAGACTATCATCTTGAACCTGCTCTCTTGCTACCTCATAGAGATAAGGTCAGTGGCTAAAATCTGCTCCATTGCCGATACATGGAGATAAGATTAGCCATCTGCGAAGATCTGCTCCGCTACCACTTCAAGAAGATAAAATCCTCAATTCACAGTCTACTTCCTTGCTACCTTAGGAAGATAAGACTCACTCTTCAACCTGCTCTCTTGCCACCTCAGAGAAATAAGGCTTGAGGCTTAAATCTGCTCTATTGCTGATACATGGAGATAAGATTTGCCCCCAATCTTTAGTCTACTCCACTGTAACCTTAGGGAGATAAGACTTGTATATCGAGCCTGCCCAACTGCAACTTTAGGGAGATAAGGCTGGCGACTTAAATCTACTCCATTGCCAGTACATGGAGATAAGATTTGTCCTCTTTGGTCTGTTCCACTACTGCTTAGGGAAATAAGACTTGCAATCTTCAACCTACTCCACTGCCACTTCAGGGAGATAAGGTTTGTAATCTTTGATCTATTCCGCTGCAACTTCAGGGATGTAAGATCTGACTTCACCGATGTTACTACACCGTCCTTTTGGACCTGTCTTATAGACTCGGTTTCATGTATCATGCTTATGCCAACTAATTAGGATGCTATGATCAAAATGAATCAAATGCTCCTAACTAGATGTGATGGTTATGTTACATAATTAGGATGCTATGATCAAAATGAATCCAGTACTCCTAACCAGATGTAATGCTGATGTCAAATAATTAGGATGCTATGATCGAAATGAATCAAATGCTCCTAATTAGATGTGTTATGAATGATATATGAATACAAAAAATGGAAATGATCTTTTTTAAATGCTCAAGGTATCATCGTTCATTATTCACCAAGGCACTATCACTGATTTATTATGTTGCCTTCCTGCTCGGCTGGGGTTCTTAACAAAAAACCCAAAGGAACAATCACATTCTGCTCAGCAAGCTTGTCCCACTGTAATTTCAGAGTCCCTTACATTTAGCTCCTGGAACATAAAGTTTGAACTTCCCACTGCGACCTTAGGGGAATAATCATTTGATTTCTTCTATCCATCCTGTAACCACTTAGAGGCATAGAATTTGCATCATCTTTAATCAATTTGACCTATTACACCCTTCTCTAGGTATAATGAACAAACGTATATGCCTGATATCCGCATGAATACAGAATACCATTTTCTTTTTCTGAGAACAATACCATTGCTCATTCTTTGCCAGGATCATAACACCAATTAATATTTCTGACAAAAAATCCAAGGAGATAATCTCAATTTGGGCTTAAATATTTCCAACCCTTAAGCTTGGTGTGTAACGCCCCGTACCCGAGACCGTCGCCGGATTCGAACACGAGGTGTTAACAGACTTAATTCATTACTTAAACCGCTCAAACAATTTATTTTTTCAAAATTTCCAGTCAAGCTAGCAATCTGCGTCACAGTCGCTTAAAAATTCATATCTCGAGTTCCGAAACTCGAAATCCAATTCCGTAAATTTTATCTGAAACTAAACTCATATATCTATTTACTAATTTTTTCCTATAATTTTTGGTCAAGCCAATTAGTACATTTTATTAGTTAAATTCTCCCCTATTTTAGGGTTCGACTGCTCTGATCTCTGTGTATTACGAATCAGATATCTCTCTGTACAGAATTTCAATGTCTATGACGTTTGTTTCTATTAAAACTAGACTCAATAAGAAATCTATGCATGTAAGTTATGTCTCTTAAAATTTTTTTTAAGATTTATGGTGAATTTCTAAAGTCAGAACAGGGGATCACGTAATCATTCTGAACCAGTCTCACAAAAATATAAATATCTCAAAAAATATAATTCATGTACTTGTTTTGTTCAATCCATATGAAAATAGACTAATTAATATTCAATTTCATAACTTGGTCATCATTTAATTCTATTTCTAATATTTTTAGTGATTTTTTAAATTTACATCACTGCTGCTGCCAGATTCTGTTTTATGGCAAATTTCACTTTACTAAGGATTTTCATGGACTAAATATCATTTTAAACATACATAACATCAAATATGAATTAGATTGGCCATTCCAATGGCTAATCATTTACAAACCCTTTTCTTGCCAAACCATAGCCATATCATAAGATCATTTACACAAAGTGAGTATTTTGCCATACATGCCACATTCAAAACACACAAGCCATTTTTCGGATAGTGTGAACGAGTCTTCGACCTATCCCGATTCTCAAGCCGGCTTGTCAAAACTACAATGAAAGAAAAGGAGGGAGTAAGCACAAATGCTTAGTAAGTTCACATGCAAATAGCAAGTAACATAATCACACAATCCCGTAAAAACATTATTTGCATAAACAACACCAAGACTTTCATGTTTCATTTGTATTTAATATCTTTCTACGATTTCATCAAACCAAGTTCTCAACCCAAGGGTTTAAGCACATACCTGTCAAATTTTCTCATTTACCACACTTACCAACATGTCACCTTCATTTTAGGCCTTCTTTTTATTCACTTAAGATTCACCCGTTGAACACATCGGAATATAATTCGAATACGCAAATCTCATGAACATAAGAGCCATACCTGCAGCTAGACAAACTCAATAGCCTGCGGAACTTATGTAGCCAAGCTACCATGTAACCCGCCCATAAGTGAACTCGGACTCAACTCAACAAGCTCGGGCGTTCGCATCCATAAGTGAACTCAGACTCAACTCAACGAGCTCGGATGCCTAGTTACATCTCACGAACTCGGACTCAACTCAACGAGTTCGAAACTCAACCATCCTAGTGACATGTCACTTGTATTCTAATCTATTCCCAAGGTTCAAATGCGCTTTTTCCTCGATCACATATCTTTGCCGTCTTCCATGGAATATCGAAACTGATACTCAGTAGCAATTCATATTTAACAAGTAATAAACATAATTTGCATATTACTCAACAATAACCACAAAGCATAATATTTCATAATAATAATCATCATATCATATAAATATCATTAAGTTAATTAAAATGACAATTATGTTACTACATTTACACATGAACTTACCTCGTACAAAAATTATTAGCAATCAAGCCTATTCTTCAGAAACTTTGTTTTTCCCTCGATCGCGACTTGAATCTCGTTTCTCTTGATCTATAATGCCAAATTAATCTTATTTAATACATACATTCATCAAAACAACATTTAATACAAACTTTGGCAAAATTACATTTTTGCCCCTAAACTTTTGCATAATTACACTTTTGCTCCTAGGCTCAGGAATTAAAATTTATCCCTTATTCTTATGTTTTATGACATGCTGATAATTTTTCCCTTCTATGGTAACATAAAATTCACACTCTAACATGTACTTATGACTATTAGGTATTTTTACTAATTAAGCCCTTTTACTCGTTTTCGCTTAAAACCGAGTAGTACAAGTTGTCTAACATAATTTAAAACCTCATTTTCTATCATAAAACACCAAAATACACAAATTTCACCTATGGTTATTTTTCCAAATATGAACCCTAGGTTCAATTATTGCTAGCATAAGCTTAATCGAGCTACCGGGGATTCCAAAAACATAAAGAACATTAAAAACGGGGCTTGGAATCACTTACTATGGAGCTTGGAAGCTTGAAAAAAACCCTAGCTATGGAGAACCCTTGAAATTTTGGCCTAATGAATAAGATGGACAAAAGTTGGCTTTTAAATTTGTTTTTAATTCGTTTTAATAACTAAATGACCAAAATGCCCTTACTACTAAACTTTTCAAAATTCCAACCATGTCCAAGTTTTGTCCATAGACTTAGCAATTGGTCAAATTGCTATTTAAGACCTCCTCATTAAAATTCCAAAACAATTTCATACTAGAAACTCCTAGAATGCAAGTTTTACAAATTATTCGATTTAGTCCCTAATTTCAATCTAAGCACTTTAGGCATAGGATTTCATCACAAAATTTTCACAAAATCATGCAATCATATCATAAACATCAAAATAATTATAAAATAATTATCTCTATCTCAGATTTGTGCTCACGAAATCGCTATTTCGATTAGGCCCTAATTCGGGATATTATAACTCTCCCCCCATTAAGGATTTTCGTCCTCGAAAATCTTACCTAGAAATAAGCAGTGTGGGTATTGGTTTCTCATAGTTTCTTCAGGTTCCCATGTAGTCTCTTCTACCCTGTGCTTTTGCCACAATACTTTCATGAGAGCGACACTTTTATTTCTTAGTTGTTTGACTTCTCGAGCTAAAATCTTAATCGGTTCTTCTTCGTAACTCATATTCAAATGTAGTTCAATTTCTCTTCATGTGAAATTATATGTGAAGGATCTGAATGATATCACAAATAACATAGATAAGTGGAACACATTATGAATCTTCTCTAATTCAGTGTGGTAATGCTAGCCGATATGCTACCTGTCCAACTTTTTCAATTATTTCATACGGTCCAATAAAACGCGGACTTAACTTGCCCTTCCGCCCAAATCTAAGGACTTTCTTCCATGGAGACACTTTCAAAAATACCTTATCACCAACTTGAAACTCGATTTCCCTTCGTTTCAAATCCGCATAAGATTTCTCATCTATCTGAAGCGACTTTCAAACAATCTCGAATCACTTTCACCTTTTTTGGTTTCTTTTATTAGATCAACTCCATAAATCGATTTTCCTTGAGTTCACCCAATACAATGGCGTCCGACATTTACGACCATACAATGCTTCATAAGGTGCCATCTTCAAACTCGTCTGATAACTATTATTATAAGCAAATTCTACCAACGGTAAGTACCTTTCCCAACTACCTTGAAATTCCAATACGCAACATATAAGCATGTCTTCAAGAATCTGAATTACTCTCTCTGATTGTCCATCAGTTTGTGGATGAAAGGCAGTGCTAAAATTTAACTTTGTACCTAATGCCTCTTGCAACTTTTGCCAAAACCGTGAAGTAAATCTCAGATCTCTATTCGAAATGATTGACAAAGGTATTCCATGAAGACTAACAATCTCACGGATATACAGTTCAGCCAACTTATTAAGAGAATAATTCATACGTACTGGAATGAAATGAGCCGATTTAGTCAGTCTGTCAACTATTACCCAGATGGCATTTTTCTTCCCCGGAGTTAACGGCAACCCTGATATTAAATCCATAGTAATCCGATCCCATTTCCATTCAGGAACCATGATAGGCTGGAGTAATCCCGAAGGTACTTGGTGTTCAGCTTTCACTTGTTGACAAACTAAGCACTTTGATACAAACTCAGGAATATCTCTTTTCATTCCACTCCACTAGTACATTTTCTTCAAGTCATTATACATTTTCATACTGCCCGGATGAACTGCCAAACAACCATTATGTGCTTCATGCAAAATCTTTTGAATCAACTCATCATTTTTCGGTACACAAATCTAATTTTTAAACATCAAGCAACCATCAGAACCGATTCTAAAATCTGTTCCCGTATTATCTTCACACTACTTTCTCTTGGCTTGCAAATCTTGATCATTTTTCTGAGCTTCAGAAATCTCTTGTAAAAACATCGGTCTTGCTCTTAACTCTACTAGAATCAATCCATCATTTAATATCTTTAACCGAGTGTTCATAGCTTTCAAAGCAAATAGCAATTTTCTGCTTAAAGCATCAGCAACCACATTCGCTTTTCCCGGATGGTAATCAATAACAAGCTCGTAATCTTTCAATAACTCCAACCATCTTCACTGTCTCAAATTCAAGTCTTTTTGTGACATTAAGTATTTAAGACTTTTGTGGTCGGTATATACTCGGTACTTTTCACCATACAAATAATGTCGCCAAATTTTCAAAGCAAACACTATAGCAGCCAATTCCAAATCATGAGTCAGATAATTTCTTTCTTGAGATTTTAACTGCCTCGAAGCATAAGCCACCACATTTCCTTCTTCCATAAGTACACATCCTAAGCCATTTCGAGAAGCATACTATACACCACAAATTCTTTACCTGATTCGGGTTGTACCAACACTAGTGCTTCAGTTAATAACTTTTTCAATTCTTCACAACTTTGTTGACATTCTTCCGTCCATTCAAATTTAACATTCTTTCAGAGTAGTCTAGTCATAGGAGCAGCAATTATAGAAAATCCATTTACAACAGTCGATAATACCCAGCTAGCCCCAAGAAACTTCTAACCTCGGTTACATTTTTTGGTGGTTTCCAATCAACAATGGCTGAAATCTTACTAGGATCAACCCGTATACCATCACCTGAAACAATATGACCCAAAAATCCAACCTCCCGGAGCCAAATTTCACTTTTACTAAACTTAGCATACAACTGCTTATCTCTCAAAGTTTGTAAAACTATCCTCAAATGCTCAGTATGCTCTGTCTCATCTTTTGAATATATTAAAATATCATCTATAAACACCACAACAAATTTGTTCAAGTATGGCCGAAATATGTGATTCATTAAATCCATAAACACAGCAGGAGCATTTGTCAACCCGAATGGCATAACTAAAAATTCATAATGACCGTACCTTGTTCTAGAAGCAGTTTTAGGCACATCCGACTCTTTTACTCGCAGCTAGTAATACCCAGATCTCAAGTCAATCTTTGAAAACCATGTCGCTCCTTTTAGCTGATCAAATAAATCATCAATTCTTGGCAACAGATATTTGTTTTTGATTGTCACCTTGTTTAATCACGATAGTCAACACACAACCTCATAGAACCATCCTCTTTTTCACAAATAACACAGAGCACCCCCAAGGTGAAAAACTCGGTCTCACAAAGCCTTTATTAGTCAACTCTTGCAACTGCGACTTTAATTCTTTCAACTCTATTGGTGCCATTCTATATGGACAAATTGAGATCGGAGCTGTTCCAGGTATCAAATCAATACCAAATTCTACTTCCCGACTGAGGCAAACCCGCAATTCTTCCGAAATACGTCCGCAAATTCACACACAACCTAAGACTGATTCAACTTTCTTTTCAACTTTTTTGTATTAATTACATACGCCAAATAAGCTTCATAACCCTTTCTCAAATATCTCTGAGCCGACATTGAAGAAATCATACTAGATAATGCCTCTCGATTTGTCCGGTTCAACCCAAAAAATTTTACCACTTTCACACTTTAATTCTATAACCTTTTCTTTGCATTTTATTATAGCATCATGCAATGTCAACCAATCCATACCCAAAATAACATCAAATTCATCAAACGGCAACAACATCAAGTCGGTACGAAAGTAATGACCTAATCATTAAAGGGCATTTCTTGCATACTTTATCAACTATCACACATTTGCCTAACGATTCGACACTCTAATCATAAATTCAGTGTTCTCAACGGTATATTCATACTAAACACCGGTTTCATGCATACATATGAATGAGTAGAACCGGATCAATCAAAGCAATAACATTAACATCATAAAGAGAAAATATACCAGTAATCACATCGGGTGATGAAGCATCTTCACGTGCCTTTATAGCATAAGTTCTAGCTGGAGTCCTTGCTTCAGATTTAGCTGCTGAATCTCTGGCTACATTTTTGCTACTTGCTTCATTTCCAGCTTTTCTCGAATATCTTCCCCTCAAGTCTGCACCACTAGCTTTTACATTCTGAAATTTTTCTTTCTCACTCTCTCTCTGCAAATTCTCTAATAAAATGATCCAAGAACCACACCAAAACATTCATTCACTCTACATGGGCCAAAATGATTTCTGCCACACTGCTGGCACTCGGGCTTAACAAATCTCATATTTCCCACACTAGCTGCAGAAGTAGTCTGAGATTTAGGACCCACATTTTACTTCTTAAAATTTCCATATGATTGTCCAGTATTAAACTCAGTGAACGAGGATTCATATTTCTAGATTTTTGGATTGTTTGTGAGAATGAACTGCTCGTCGTCGGTCTTTTCTTTAAATTTCTAGTCTCACCTCTACCTTTTCTTCTCTTTAAGTAGTTCTTCACCTTGCAAGCTTGATCAACCAAGATTACCATTTCTTTTAATTCAAGAATCCCAACAAATACTTTGATGTCTTCATTGAGTCCGTCTTCAAATCGTCTCACACATTTTAGCTTCTATAGGAATATATTCTCTAGCATACTTACTCAACTTGACAAACTCCCTTTCGTATTCGATGAATCATCATGTTCCCTCGCTTTAATTCAAGAAACTCTTTACGCTTACGATCAATAAATCTTTCATCGATATATTTCTTCCAAAATTCTTCTTGAAAGAACTCCTAAGTTACTTTCTCTTTAGGTACTCATCAAAGTCAATGTCTTCCACCAATGATAAGTGAATCCCTCAACAATGATATAGCACATTTCAAGCATTCTTCGTGTGTACAAGACAATTCATCAAATACTCGAATAGAATTCTCGAGCCAAAACTCGCTTTCTCGGCATCATCATCAATATTTGCCCCGAATTCTTCGCCCCCTTGTTTACTGGATTTTGTCAACTGGAGTTCGTGAAATTTCATCGATCTACACCTTGAGGCATTGGCGGTACAGGTTGAGGAATCGGGGAGGTGGGGAGGTTGTGCATTCGGGTTCGTCTGAATGAACTCGGCATACTGCACTCATCATCCGGAGAAAGGCTTCCCGAGCCCTTCTCCTCCTCTTTGACCGACGATGGAGGTGGATTTTCAGATTGGCACCGCCCCTTCAGCCGAGCTAGTGCATTACTCTCTACATCATCACCGCAATCGGATCGGGATCCATTTACTATAAAAAAATCATTTAAAAGGTCAGAAGTCGTCACACTATCACAATTTATATATATGGCATGTATAGCAAAACCCGTACATACAACACATTAGTCCGAGAACCGACTAAACCTGCTCTGATACCACAAATGTAACGCCCCGTACCCGAGATCATCGCCGGATTCGAACACGAGGTGTTAACAGGCTTAATTCATTACTTAAACCGCTCAAACAATTTATTTTTTTAAAATTTCCAGTCAAGCTAGCAATCTGCGTCACAGTCGCTTAAAAATTCATATCTTGAGTTCTGAAACTCAAAATCCAATTCCGTAAATTTTATCTGAAACTAGACTCATATATCTATTTACTAATTTTTTTCTATAATTTTTGGTCAATCCAATTAGTACAGTTTATTAGTTAAATTCTCCCCTATTTCAGGGTTCGACTGCTCTGACCCCTGTGTATTACGAATCAGATATCTCTCTATACAGAATTTAAATGTCTATGACGTTTGTTCCTATTAAAACTAGACTCAATAAGAAATCTATGCATGTAAGTTATGTCTCTTAATAATATTTTTAAAATTTATGGTGAATTTATAAATTCAGAACAGGGGATCACGTAATCATTCTGAACCAGTCTCACAAAAATATAAATATCTAAAAAAATATAATTCATATACCTATTTTGTTCAATCCATATGAAAATAGACTAATTAATCTTCAATTTCATAACTTGGTCATCATTTAATTCTATTTATACTATTTTTAGTAATTTTTAAAATTTACATCACTACTGCTGCCATATTCTATTTTATGGCAAATTTCAGTTTACTAAGGATTTTCATGGACTAAATATCATTTTAAACATACATAACATCAAATATGACTTAGATTGGCCATTACAATGGCTTACAAACCCTTTTCTTGCCAAACCATAGCCATATCATAAGATCATTTACACAAAGTGAGTATTTTGCCATACATGCCACATTCAAAACACACAAGCCATTTTTCGGATAGTGTGAACGAGTCTTCGACCTATCCCGATTCTCAAGCCGGCTTGTCAAAACTACAATGAAAGAAAAGGAGGGAGTAAGCACAAATGCTTAGTAAGTTCACATGCAAATAGCAAGCAACATAATCACACAATCCCACAAAAACATTATTTGCATAAACAACACCAAGACATTCATGTTTCATTTGTATTTAATATCTTTCTACGATTTCATCATACCAAGTTCTCAACCCAAGGGTTTAAGCACATACCTGTCAAAGTTTCTCATTTACCACACTTACCAACATGTCACCTTCATTTTAGGCCTTCTTTTTATTCACTTAAGATTCACCCGTTGAACACATCGGAATATAATTCAAATAAGCGGATCTCATGAACATAAGAGCCATACCTGCAGCTAGACAAACTCAATAGCCTGCGGAACTTATGTAGCCAAGCTACCATGTAACCCGCCCATAAGTGAACTCAGACTCAACTCAACGAGCTTGGGCGTTCGCATCCATTAGTGAACTCGGACTCAACTCAACGAGCTCGGATGCCTAGTTACATCTCACGAACTCAGACTCAACTCAACGAGTTCGGAACTCAACCATCCTAGTGACATGTTACTTGTATTCTAATCTATTACCAAGGTTCAAACGGGCTTTTTCCTCGATCACATATCTTTGCCGTCTTCCATGGAATATCGAAACCGATACTCGATAGCAATTCATATTTAACAAGTAATAAACATAATTTGCATATTACTCAACAATAACCACAAAGCATAATATTTCATAATAATAATCATTATATCATATAAATATCATTAAGTTAATTAAAATGACAATTATGTTACTACATTTACACATGAACTTACCTCGGTACAAAGTTATTAGCAATCGAGCCTATTCTTCGTAAACTTTGTTTTTCCCTCGATCGCGACTTGAATCTCGTTTCTCTTGATCTATAATGCCAAATTAATCTTATTTAATACATACATTCATCAAAACAGCATTTAATACAAACTTTGGCAAAATTACATTTTTGCCCCTAAACTTCTGCATAATTACACTTTTGGCCCTAGCCTCGGGAATTAAAATTCATCCCTTATTCTTATGTTTTATGACATGCTGATAATTTTTCCCTTCTATGGTAACATCAAATTCACACTCTAACATGTACTTATGACTATTAGGTATTTTTACCGATTAAGCCCTTTTACTCGTTTTCGCTTAAAACCGAGTAGTACAAGTTGTCTAACATAATTTAAAACCTCATTTTCTATCATAAAACACCAAAATACACAAATTTCACCTATGGGTATTTTTCCAAATATGAACCCTAGGTTGAATTATTGCTAGCATAAGCTTATTCGAGCTACCGGGATTCCAAAAACGTAAAGAACATTAAAAACGGGGCTTGGAATCACTTACTATGGAGCTTGGAAGCTTGAAACAAACCCTAGCTATGGAGAACCCTTGAAATTTCGGCCTAATGAAAAAGATGGACAAAAATTGGCTTTTAAATTTGTTTTTAATTCATTTTAATAACTAAATGATCAAAATGCCCTTCCTACTAAACTTTCCAAAATTCCATCCATGTCTAATTTTTTTCCATAGACTTAGAAATTGGTAAAATTTCTATTTAAGACTCCTCATTAAAATTCCAAAACAATTTCATGCTAAAAACTCCTAGAATGCAAGTTTTACAAATTATTCGATTTAGTCCCTAATTCCAAAGTAATATGCGAAACCTCCTTTATGAAAGTATTATTAGTCCAAAAATCGTTATTTCAATGCAAAATGCTTGAAAAAGATCATAACCATGGACAAGAAAGGAATTAAATGAGATCATAACTCAAAACAAGTAAGTTTGATCAAAGAATAACAAATGCAATTAAGAAAGAAATTTATTGGGACGTATCTTGGAAAGAATAAGGTTATCAAAGATAACAAACAAAAAAAGGGTAAAAATGGAAAGCTAGGTGCCCCAGATATTGCAGCTTGAGCTTTTCTATACCAACTTCTTAAGGATCATTCTGAGCTTAATCTATGTTTAGAGGATCCGAAGTACTTTGTCAATGCCACAAGACGTAACATACTTCTTTCATTGTTAATTCAGGCATAGCAAGACTATTATATGCCCCCACTTTGTTCAAAATTTGAGCCGCCCTTTTCGGGTTTTCAACTCAAATCCCCTTTGGTCTCAAAGCGCCCTTTGCGAGTTTTCGCCTTGGCTTCTCCTTTTCTTTCTTCTTTTTTTATTTTTATTTTCTTGATTTTTTTAATTTTTCTTCTTCTTCTTTTTTTGTTTTTATTTTTATTTTTTATTTCGATCTTTTTTTAAGGTCTCAAGGTGCCCTTTGCGGGTTTTCACCTTGGCCTCTCCCATTTTAGGTAGAACACTCTTTGATTTCATTTTGAATTCCCCGAACTGGGCAAATTCTTTCGGTCAATATCAATGCTCCTCCAAAATAGGCCTTTTTTACATAAGGTCTTTCTTAGTTTGGCATATTTAGCAATCAAATATGAATCAACACCTCCTTTCTATGATGATGTAATGTAATGCAATCATAAACAAAAAAAAAAACAAAACC
This sequence comes from Gossypium anomalum, assembly GCA_025698475.1. Classification (NCBI taxonomy): domain Eukaryota; kingdom Viridiplantae; phylum Streptophyta; class Magnoliopsida; order Malvales; family Malvaceae; genus Gossypium; species Gossypium anomalum. Next base: position 23,215,817 of record CM046957.1, read on the forward strand.
CGTTAGTACAGAAGAAATAAATAACAAATAAAGTACCTATTTGGGTGACCACTAAATTTGGGCAAGGTTCTACCTAAGGTGGACTCTCAAGGTTCACTATATGTGGCTCGGTTCTAGAGAAAGGGTACCTGAACTAGCAAATTCCTCAATTCTCACCCATTATAGGCTCATATGAATCGAGTTTGGTTCAGGGGAATACATTTCCCTAAGACCATGCGGAAATGAAAATCTCACGAAATCATAGGTACGAATGCATCCCGGAAGCAATCCACTAGCCCATACAGAGGTGAAAACCTCACGAAAGTATAGTTTCTTACTCCTACTTAACAGGTATAACCACAGCAGTCATGCAATGTAATGCCATATTATTCTACAAGACTCGAACCACAACAATCATGCAAACAAATGCAATTAAAAGAATCATGACTTTCAAAACAAATTTTCAGTTCTTTGACAAAAGGACAGAAAATAATCAATTTTATGGCCTGACTCTCTTTATTCAGTCCCCAGTGGAGTCGCCAAGCTGCCGAAACCCTTTTTATTTTGAAAAACGATGGGGATCGACTTTTGAAAACATAAATGTGGAGTCACCACCAATCTCTCGGTTTAGGTGTGATTGGGCCACCTACTAAAATGTTTTGTTCCATTAAAGATAATTTTGGTTCACATAAAATAAAAAACAAATGGGTTCGGGAGTCAGTTACGCATGAGGAAGGTTTAGCACCCTCATTACGCCCAAAAATTGGTACCAAATTGATTTGATGCTATCCTTATATCAAAAGTATTTTTCTTTCTAAAAAAAGATTTTTTAAAGTCTGATTCTTTTTAAAATGCGTGGATAGTTCAAATTAGTGGTCAAGTATCATACCCAGTACGATTGGATACGATCCTTATACCTTTAAATACAATTGATATTTGACTTTTGAAAATTCGTACACTAAAATTATAAAAAGGTTATCCAAATATTTAGTTCATCGAAAAATCATACCCAGTCCGATTGAGCACAATTTTTCGAATTCCCCAAATATTGGATATTGCCTTATTTCAGAGTTTTTGAATGATAAAGAAAATTGAAAATTTGCTCAAAACGCGTTTATCCATTTTAAAATGTAATGCTTAATGAATTGTATCAAAACGTTTGAATGGGGAAGAATTTATGAACATGAAATATAAGTCATAACGAGTCGCAATTAACAAATCCACAATTATGTATAGCTATTCTAAGTAAAAGGTGATAAATTATTAATCATGGATGATGAACAATCAATAAAAATGATATACAATAATAATTCACATGACACAATATAAAACTATCCATAAAATATATACAAAATGTAATGGAATTAGAACTTAGTATATTATAGGACATTTTTAAAATTGACGAATTAATTAACATATACTATAAGCTGACAAACTTGTATATATAAAAAAAAACTAGAGATTTATTTAAAGTAATATCATAGAATAAAACATTTGAATCGAATAATATGCAAAATACTTTAAACGCAATTTCATTTAGAGATTTACAATGTGCATGATACTTAAATAATATATAGAATATAAAAGACAAATAAAATACATGATAAGATATAATGTTCATAGCAAATTTAAAAAAAAACACGTATATATAAATATATTTGGAAATGATTATTTGTAAAAGATAGCATGAAATTAATGTAAAAAAAAAGTAAATATATAAATTATATATGTAACGAATTTCTTTAAAAAAAATCTAATCATACACATAAAAAGATAAAAAAAACTATATTTACAAAATACATAAATTTGGATTGATGGTACATACAAATAATACATGCATAAGGGTAATAAAATACGAAAATATATACAATAAGTAAATTGTACAATTTAAAATGTGGTCCTTAAAAAGAAATATATTACACACATAAATAACTTGAAAAGAAAATATATACATAAAAAAATATTTACATAAAGTTATATGAACATAATAACATGTATTATAGTAATAATAATTTAATATGGGCTATACACATGTGGAGACACCTTTAGAAATAGTTATATATTTAAACAATCCTGGAGTAAGAATATGAATTAAAATTAACTTAACTTTACCATAAGATATACATATGAAGAAATTTTAGAAATAATTGGATGTTAAAATAACAAAAAAAATGAATTTAAAATGAACTTAATTTTATTATATATTATACGTTTACTAAAACTAAAACAATTAAATACAAATTTATTAGAGAGCTATATATATAATAAGAACAACAACGCTTTAATAACATATGTAGATTAAACATAAATACTAAATATACTTAATAAACATTTAAATATATGGATGAATCCAAGAAAAATTACAAAATATCATGAAATTAATAGCATACACAAACTAAAATGAATTATATTACAAATAGTACACCAATTATTAAAATAATAGAATAAAAACAGAAAAGATTACAAAATTCGGCTATCAAAACAACACAAAATATTACAACCAATGATTAAGCATGTAAAAAATGTATGTGCAGTAAAAATAAAAAATAAGATTTAATTGAAACAAGAGAAACAATTTACAAATGGAATAATTGAAAAATAGGATCAATGTGCCATGCGCACAAACATGCAGGGACCGAAATCGATAATATCCCGCACCCATAATATTGCACTGAACCACAGATCAAAGTAAAAAAAGGCACAAATTAGAAGGTCAAATTAAAAAAAAAACAAAATAAATAAACAGGATGCGATTGAAAGCTCCGCGCGAAGGGAAGGACCTAACGCGCAGATTGACCATTTAAAAGGGCAAGGCGCGGGTCCGGTATTCCAACAGGTTGGCACGTGGATCCTTAAAGAATTAAAAACCCTTTTTTATCCCTTTTTTCCAAAGGCTGCCAACCTTCCAAACAAAGAACCACAGCCCCAAAATTAAAACTGCTAAGGTTCTTTACATCTGCCAAATTCACCATTTTGTTTGGCAATCGACGATATACTACCATGAATAGATCCATGCCTCGTCCATGAAAATGTGGTAAGATACTTTCCCTTTTTCTTTTTCTTTCGGAAAACATTTGAATCCACTACTTTTCTTCTTTTTAAAAAAAAAACAGAACGAAATCTAAAAAAAATGAATCCGAATTCAACGATGTTCGACCCTCGCCCGTATCCATATATGAGATGTAGGCTTTCATTGGTGTCGATTCAGGTACTTTCTCTTATACCAAAACTATATGCTAATTAAAAAACGAAAGAAGAAAATGTTTGGGAAATCACCTCTTGGTAATTTTTCTTACTCTTTGGTATTCAAAATGCGTGCGTACTTTTGCTTGTGCATAAAAAAACGTAATCCCTTTGCAGGTACAATCATCAGCTTTTATAGCCAAATTTACAGAGTAAAAATAAAAAAAAAAAACATTTTATTACTATCATCTACTGTATTCTGTTATCTGGCCTTTTCTCGTGTATTCTAACACAGGGATGGCCGTACGGAGGAGATGACCCCAGGTGACGTAGAGGCCGAGAGCGAGAGTCTCTCGTGTGAAACTGACCCTCTGGTTTATTCCAAAATATTCTAGCATTCTCTAGCTGCTAACACTATTTTTTTGGGGGTGTATTGTCCTGGGGTAGTGGGCTAATTTTTATTGGGTTTGGGGATTTAGAATTTGGGCATCTGTTCAATTGGGTCAGCCTTTGTGTAACTGGGTTAAGGGTTTTGGGGTATTTGGTTAGAAAATGTATTCGGGCCATTTTTTTTTTATGGTGTGTAAAATTTGGACATTTATTATAAATATTTGGACTTTAATTTTATTTTGTGTTTGTTGTTTTTCTTTTTTTGATTTTTGGCATAAGCCCGGACAAAAATTGGGCCTTACACCAGTAATTTAACTATTTTAGGGTTTTCATGCATATTTCTACCATTTTCGTGTTAACAGAAACACTTACCGAGCGTTCTTACCATATTGGGCCTGTTGGACCATTAATTCGATTTTGGCCCATTAAGCCCAAAAATATCGAAATGCACGAAATCGTGCACTCTACAGTCTAATCACATTAGCTTGCCAAATGCATTAATCGATCTATCTCACGAGCATTCACACACTCGCAAGTTCCTAAAAATACCAGCTTTTCGGTATTTAGGCTTTTTGGCTTTTGCCGACTAGTCTATAAGAGGGTGTCAGTTACACACCTGATTTATAACGGTACGTTGGCGAGATCCTCACACGAACTGCCTACAATTGGATTACTAACACGTCAGTCTAAATATCAAAAACAAGCTATGCACATATCCCCCTACCATATTCGGCCAACCTTGCCTCAGACCCTAGTGTTCTTACCATTTGCCGAAATATGGATTAGATCCAAAGATCCCACCAAATAGTCCTCAAGCCATTTGCTGTATGCCCCCTTGTCCACGCTAACGCTTACACATTCAAAAAGAAAGAGGCATAATGCCCTTAGTCCAAACGTTAGCCACCCCTTAAGGGTTTCAGCTTTTCCCTAAAACATGTATGATTAATGCAAGTTACTTCAACAACTTACCTATTGTTGTTCGGCCTAGAGGAGTGCGCCTATGCACGATCCTCACTCCAATCCACCGTATGTGTAACACCCAAATACCCGTGTCCATTGCTGGAGTAGGGTCACATAACATAACCATTAACCTGCTCAACTCCTTTATGGATTCATTTGGTGATTTTTCTCCTCTTGACCTAATACACATACATAATATATATCTCAAAATGCTTAACATGTTAGTTCGAGCATAACATAATCACAATCATATCACAAATATGAACTTATATGTCAAGTTGATTAACACTTCAAGATTTATATCTAAACCATTATCAAATCCATACATAGGACTTTAGCCATATTCGCATGGCTTTATATACAATACTATCAAAATAGCAAACCTCCCAAAATATTATCCTATACATGCCATAATGTCTACTAGAGTTTTAAACAAAGGTACCGAAAAGGTTGTCAAAAGATGCGATGACTTCGTAACGGTTCCAAGCTTTCCTTAACAAGATGATCTATACAAAACCAATAAACACACCAAGTGAGTTATTAACTCAGTAAGTCCTAAGAAATTTCAAGAATGTAATAACCCGATTATCTTAGCAAAATAAAATTTCAATCCAATACTAGTTGAATTCAACCATGATATCACAAGGAAATCTTATGTCACATACGTACATTATGAATTTGGTACATACTTACCCGAATTCACTATGTACTCCTACACCATTTAATCACAAATTGAAAATACCATGGTAAATGTCATATACAAATCATTGGCATATATGTAAATGACATACAGTGTCCAATTATTTAAATAAAGCACAAACCAAGCCGCTCCATCTATCAATCCAATCTCCAATCCATTTAGATTCATTTATCACTACTTTATATCTTTGTTCAGTTATATATACTAATTGAGCCGATTACCTTTCTCTTCTTTCTCTCTTCCTAAGCATTATATATTAATACACAAATTAGATTCAAATCCTATGTCTAGTATCAATGCACATTTCATTACTCCCAATTTAATGTTTTAATGAATTTTCATTTGCACAAGTAGTGCTCCACGATCGATATCGCACACTTAGTGCTCGATTTGAAAGTCTGCACACATAGTGCTCTTACTTATTCTCACACATAGTGCCACGTTTTCTTGCACACATAGTTCCATGTAATCTCGCACACATAGTGCCACGTAGTTTTTGCACACATAATGCCGTATAGCCTTGCACACATAGTGCTGTATTTTCTTATCTATAGCTACCACAATATCATAGATAGGTCAATATTTTCACATTCAATTTTCAAAAACTCTTACATACCATGGTTTCTTATCCAATTTATTTTGTGTCATTTATGTGCAATGTTAACCGTAACTTAAATTACTTAAGGACTTACTTTTTAGTCGGATGAACAACTCCGATCGGCTACTCAACCGCTTTCGCTTTCCCTTTGGCCGAACTTGGCTCCCTTTGATCTTGAGCTCCAACTCCAACTAAGCAAATAAAATAACTCAATCATCGTAGCCCCAATTTATTTTCATTCCTCATAGACACACACAAAGATTTGGTATTCCATCTAATATTAACCAGGCCATAACAATATAACATTTAAATATTCAAGATTTATCACCTAATAACTCAAACTGATCATCAAATTTATTAAACCATTTTTCTTCTTCTTTTTATTATTCCTTCAAGACCCCATTCGGCATTTGCCCACACATAATTTAAAATTTAACCTTTAAACTTAATGCATATCCAAACATACTTCTCATCTATTCCATTAATTCGATACATATACAAGATCAATTTCGGCAACTCACATTTCCAAATTTTTAGCCAAATTCTCCATAACACTTAAACTAAATATGCACATTAAACTTATTCAATCTTCATTATGCTTTTCACTCCTAAAACATAAAAATATCAAACTTATTCCTTCATCCATGTCTCGGTCAATTACTCAAATTACCCCATAAACATGAATTTTGCACTTTAACTTATCTACCATGACTCATTCGGCCTTAACACTTATTTGAACCATTTCTCATACAAGAAAGTAAAAATAAAATGAACATTCCATTTAAACCCCATATGGCCGAATGCACAAAGTATTACCCAACTAATAATTCAACAAGTTTAACCTCATTCTAACATCTACTTATTCAATACAACATGAAAACAACCTCTAATTCCAACATCTTGATACATGGCCTAGTGCCCAAACCACCATAGAAATTTGATTTTCTTGACATGGCCAAGAAATGCATTTAACAATTAACTTAAACATATAAAAAGATTTCAAAATCACTTCAAAACTTACCTCCAACTAGCAAAACAAGGTGCCGAATTGCCTTAGTGTAATTTCTTTTTTTCTTTCCTTTTGTTTCGGTTTTGCAAGAAGAAGAAGATGAACACTTATGTTTCAATTTCTTCTTTTATTCATCTTTTTATTATTAATCCATATTATTATGATGTTTTAATCACTTATCAATATAATATTATAATTAATTTAAACTTAGTGGAGGGACATCATTACTTGGCCGGTCACTTAATGCATATTGGGCATTTTGACATGCAAACCCAACTTTCGTACTTTGAAATTATTTGGTCCTCACACATTTACCTAACATTATTTTCTAAGTTTCTCAACTAAGTCCTGTCAAGTGAAATTCACATTCATATGACTAAATAAAAACATCAAATTTTTCACACATGCACTATCACACATAGAAGATATGAAAATTAATTTTTAATAAATTTTATGACTTGGTTTTGTGGTCCCGAAACCACATTCTGACGAGGGTCAAATTAGGGTTGTCACAGTATGTACGAGAAGAAACAGATTCCAATAGCCAAAGTATCGGCTTCCTATATCATAGGTATAAGAGTTTCAGCTTCTTAAGAAAGAAAAGAATGTGGTTCGGCTATAGCAACATTCAGCCTACTGAGGAGCAATGAAGAAAAGATAAGAACTATGCGAAGAAATAGAAGAAAGAAAAGAGAAGAATATAGGTTCTATTATGGGGAAAAGAAATGATGGAAGAAAGGGAAAGGTGAGAGGAGAAGTAGTATTCGGCTATGGAGAAAACGGCACAATGAGGCTTCTAGGTTCGGCTATTAGCAGAAAGGAAATAGAAACCCTAAGCCAAACCTATTTTGGCAAACCAAAGGAAATAAATGTGAAAAGGAAGGAAAAGGAGTTTCTAGGGACGACACCACCCATCCCAAATGCCGAAATTCCCCCCTCAAAGATCTAGCCGAATCCCTAAACTAGAGACCCTTGGCCGGCAAACTCTTGCTCCTCAAGAGTCCACCATTCAGCCAACACTGCACTCCCTAATCAGCTCCTAAATCTTCTCCCTTATCCCTTCCTTACTCAATCTCCTGAACAGCTCAAACTCCTCCTAACAGAGTTCCACTTGAGTTCCATTACATCCCTTTTTCTGTACATAAAAATAATACCACAATCTGCTTACCTTGTGACCTGAACCTTAGCTACCCTTAGTCATCCACACGCCACTTTTTAAGCCCCCAAGTGGCGTCACATGCCACCTTGCCACATGCTCCCTTGTGGCTTATTTTACCCATTAAATTTTAAAAGCCCAAATTACCAGAACCCTTTTTTCTTGTAAAATTAAAATTAGTTAAATCTACCACCTTTTAACTTAGACTTGGGCCTTCTAAAAGCCCACTAACATACTTAGACTTACATCAAGCAGTCAAAACAAAAAAATCCTAAAAATTCGCTAAATTTTTCAGAAATCCCAAAAATTAGGGCGTTACAGGTGCAATAATACTAATAGAAATACATTTATTTTATATCAAATAACAACATGGCCGGCCACTATCTCAAAAGTGGATAGTTTGACATGCAAGTCCACATTTTTTTTACTATGCATTAATAGACCACTACAATTTAACCTATCACATTTTTAAAATTTCTCACATAAGTCCTATTTAATAAATTTCACATACAAATGACAAAATCAAATCATGAAATTTTCACACATGCAATTACACGTATAATAAGCATAGAATATAACGTTTAATTATTTTTGTGACCAGATTTTGTGGTCCCGAAACCACTTTCTGACTAGGGTCAAATTAGGGCTGTCACAACTCTCCCCCCTTAGAAATTTTCGTCCCCAAAAATCTTACTAGCGAATAAATTAGGTATCGTTCTTTCATGGTGTCTTCAAGCTCCCACGTAGCTTCTTCAACCCCGTGTTTGACCCACAACACTTTCACTAACGAAATTGTCTTGTTTCGTAATTCTTTCACTTCATAAGCCAAAATACGAAGCGGTTCCTCTTCATAGCTCAAATCAGACCGAATTTCTATCTCTGATGAACTAATCACATGAGAAGGATCGGATCTATACCGATAGAGCATCAAAACATGAAAAACATTGTGAATCTTTTCAAGTTCAGGTGGCAAAAGTAGTCTATAAGCAACCAGCCCAATCCATTCTGTAATTTCGTATGGTCCGATAAATCTTGGGCTCAATTTGCCTTTACGGCCAAACCTGAGTACCTTTTTCCATGGTGAAACATTGAAAAACACTTTGTCTCCGACTTGATACTCAATATCTTTCCTTTTCAAGTCCGCATATGATTTCTGACGATCTGATGCTGCTTTCAGACTTTCACGGATTACTTTAACTTTTTGTTTGACCTCTTTAATCAAATCAACTCCGTAAATCTTATTCTCACTGAGTTCGGTCCAAAACAAAGGCTTGCGACATTTACGACCGTACAAAGCTTCGTAAGGTGCCATCTTGATACTCGATTGAAAACTATTATTATATGCGAATTGAACCAAAGGCAAGTATCGTTTCCACGAAGCATTAAACTCAAGGATGCAATATCTTAACATATCCTCGAGTATCTGAATAATCCGCTCGGATTGACCATTGGTCTGGGGATGAAAAGCGGTGCTAAAATGCAACTTGGTACCCAATGCTTCTTGCAATTTCTTCCAAAATCGCGATGTGAATCTCAGATCTCTATCTGACACAATAGAAGTAGGTACCCCGTGTAACCTTACAATTTGAGAAACATACAGTTCGGCTAACTTATCAAGTGGATAATCCCTACGTACGGGAATAAAATGAGCTGACTTTGTCAATCTATCAACAATAACCCATATCACATCTTTCTTGCTGGGTGACAATGGCAACCCATATACGAAATCCATCGTGACTCGATCCTATTTCCATTCGGGTATCATGATCGGATAGTTTTTCTCGTAAGGCTTCAACTGTCTCAAAGCGTAAGTTACCACTCTACCGTCTTGCATCAATACGCAGCCCAAACCATTCAGAGACGCATTACTGTAAATCACATATTCTTTACCAGATTCTGGTTGAACTAACACCAGAGCGTCGGTCAAAAGAGTTTTCAATTGATCAAAACTTTTCTGGCACTTTTCTGACCATTCAAATTTGATATCTTTCTAAAGCAACTTTGACATCGGTATTGCTATCATCGAGAAACCTTTCACAAACCATCTGTAGTACCCGACAAGTCCCAGAAAACTTTAAACTTTCGAAACATTTCTCGGTGGCTTCCAATCGAGTATAGTTGAAATATTACTAGGATCAACCTGGATACCCGATGCGGATACAACATGTCCCAAAAAGTTGACTTCCCTCAACCAGAACTGACATTTACTGAACTTCGCATATAATTGCTTGTCTCGCAAAATCTGCAATACTAACTTAAAGTGTTCAGCATGCTCGATTTCGTCGCATGGATAGATTAAAATGTCATTTATAAACACGACTACAAACCGATCCAAATACTTTCTAAAAATCTGATTCATTAGATCCATAAAAATAGCAAGGGCATTAGTGAGCCCAAACGGCATCACTAGGAACTCATAGTGCCCATACCTTGTTCTGAAAGCAGTTTTAGGCACATCAAAGTCTCTAACTCGCAACTGATAATAACTCGATCTCAAGTCTATCTTCGAAAATACTGAGGCTCCTTTCAGTTGATCAAACAAATCGTTGATTCGCGGCAACAGATATTTATTCTTTATCGTTACCTTATTAAGCTGACGATAATCAATACATATTCTGAGGGTTCTGTCTTTCTTTTTCACAAATAGCACTGGAGCACCCCAGGGAGAAAAACTCGGTCGAGCAAAACCTTTATCTGTCAATTCTTGCAACTGAGATTTCAATTCTTTTAGTTCGGTCGGTGCCATACGATACGGAGCTATCGGAATAGGTGTAGTCCCTGGCACTAGTTCAATGCCAAACTCTACCTCCCGAACAGGTGGTAATCTCGGTAATTCTTCGGGAAATACATCCGGAAACTCACAAACTATAGTCACTGTCTTATGTTTCTTTTTTGACTCTTTACTATCCAATAAATATGCAAGATAAGCTTCACACCCCTTTTTCACATATTTTTGAGCTAACATCGAAGATATTACTGCCGGTAATCCATTTAAATCACTACTCAACTCGGATTATCTCATCATTTGAACACCTCAAGTCAATTGTCTTTCGCTTACAATTCACTACTGCATCATGCATAGTTAACCAATCCATACCGAGTATGATATCAAACTTGTCAAATGGTAATAGCATTAGATCAGCTGGAAAGCAAAAATCTCGGATCATCAGGGGACATTTCTTACACGCTTTATCAACTAGCACATAACGGCCCAAAGGATTCGACAATCATATCACAAACTCAGTAGACTCAACATGTAGAGTCTTACTGGATGCCAAAGTTTCACACACATACGAATGAGTAGAACCGGGGTCAATCAAAGCAATAATATCAGTATCAAAAAGAGTGAAAGTACCGGTAATAACATCTGGCGAAGAAACGTCCTCGCGCACTCGTATAGCATAGGCTCTGGCAGGAGCATGAGCCTCAGAACGTACAGCAGTATCTTTAGTCCCTCTTTGATTTCCACTAGCATTACCCGCATGTCTAGGTGGTCTACCTCGTGTTGCAGTGTTACTAGGTCTCCCACTCAGATCAGTATTCTGTTAAGCTAATTTCGGACAGTCTCGGATAAAATGATCAGCTGATCCACATTTGAAACAGGAGCGGTCACGAAATCTACAGCTTCCTGAATGCCATTTGCCACAATGCTTGCACTCAGATCTGTCCTGACGATCATTGCCAACACTGGCAATAGAGGTGGCTCGTGTACTCACAGGGGGTCGATCACGGTCCTGTCCGGAAAAACCCGATGCATTTTTAGATCAGCCTGAGCCATCCCTAAATTTCATCGATGACTGATGAAAAGATTTTCCTGAAGATCTTTTACGGAAGTCTCTAGCTCCATCATCAGCTTTTCTTTTCTCTTTACCGAGCTCTTCAGCTTTACAAGCTTGCTCGACAAGTACTACAAACTCTTTGATTTCCAGAATACCCACCAACAATTTAATGTCTTCATTCAACCCATCTTCGAAGCGTTTACACATGATAGCCTCATACGAAACACATTTCCGAGCATATCTACTAAGTCTGACAAACTTTCGCTCGTAACTAGTAACAGTCATAAAGCCCTGTGTGAGCTCGAGAAATTCCTTCCATTTTTGATCAATGAATCTTTGACTGATATATTTCTTGCGAAACTCAGTTTGAAAGAATTCCCAAGTAACCCATTCTCTCGGCACAACTAAAATCAAGGTATTCCACCAATAATAGGCAGAATCACGCAACAGAGATATAACACATTTTAAGCACTCATTAATTGTGCACGAAAATTCATCAAACACGCGAATGGTGTTATCGAGCCAAAACTTAGCTCGCTTCGGCATCATCATCATCGAGAGTTTTGAATTCAGTAGAACCGTGCTTTCGAATTCTATCAACCGGGGGCTTGCTTAATCTCAACAGTTCAACTATCAGAGGTACCACAGGTACAAGGTTTGTATTAGTTGGGGGTGGGGGTTGTGCAACAGCCGGATTAGTCAGAACGTATTGGGTAAACCACTCGTTCATTATAGCATAGAAGGCTTGTTTAGCCTTATCATTTTGATTACTTGCATTTAGTTCAGAGTCAATCGGTGCTGTCTCGTGAGCGGGAGTAGGTGCTACACTCTTGACATTGTCAGCTACTGCTCGATCGGGATCAGAATCCATTACTATACAAAAAACACATTTCAACTGTAAAAAATCATCACACTATCATATTAACACTTTATGGCATGTATAGCTAGACTCACACACGCTACTTTAGTCCTAGAATCGACTAAACCGTAGCTCTGATACCAATAAAATGTAACACCCTATACCCTCTTCCGTTGCCGGAATAGATTCATAAGGTATTACCTATCAGAAATAGATCAGACTAGCCATTCAAAATCAATCATGCATATCAAAATATAGTTTCTTTAATCTTTCAACCATGAGCAATTTTAACCAAAGTTAAAATAACTAATAAATTTCAAGATATTTGACACATAAGTCCATTTAACCATATACTAGTGTTTAGGAATTTAGCAAGCCATTTTCGCATGGCTAGAATATTTACAATTTCAAAATATAACTTATTTCAAAAGAGAGTTAAGCTTATACATGCCATATTTCAAAATACAAACTATCAAAAAGTACCAAAACAGTGACGATAGTGGAGATGACTTTGAACTTGAAATCCAGAGCTCAAGCTTTCAAACAAGATCTATAAAATAGGACAACACAACACGATCCACGATGAAGCTATTAAGCTTAGTAAGTCTTAAGTATCTTAAACAACAAAACTTATTTATACACATTATAACATATTCGAAATGCAACACTAATTAGCCGAATATACACAACCACATTAAATCCATTTCATTAACTTATTATTTTTTCAGAGTTCGAATTTCATAATCACACTTTCTAAATGACTTGTAGTAATTCATCGATTCGACCTTATAAAGTTAATTCAAATCATTGCATTCACATATAAGTTCAAAGATCATAATTATATATATATAACATATACTTTCATGTACTAAATTCAAAATGCCCGAATATAAATATTTACAACCACATTTCATATACTTCTTGTTTCAATTCATACTTTAATTCACATTTCTTCATATGCATAACAATTTATACATACCTGGACAATTTAATATATATCGAATGAATTTAGATGCTGTATAGCATAATCTCATATTCATAGACTTTTATTGTTTCACCGGCAATTTGCCTGCTAGGTATAAACCTGAACTTATCACTGGCACGAGGCCTGTTAGGTATAAACCTGAATTTATCATCGGCACGGAGCCTGCTAGAGATTAAGTCTGAAATTCATTCACCGGCATTATGCCTGCTAGGCTCATAGCCCGAAACAATTTCACTAGCTAAAAGCTTGTTGAGCCATAGGCCTAGATAATAATTCGAATATAAATTTCACAAAATCATAACATATACACTTCTTGTATTTATGTATTTCACACAAGTTAATCACATTAGTCCATAATCACTTGATAAATATCACATTATTTCTTCTTAATTTACCATTACATATCTTTAATCTCATGAATACAACTTACGGCAATATGATCATAATAAATTTCCTTGTTTCACTTTCATGCATACTATTCAGCTTCATTTATCTGTATATATATATAATACGCTAAAGGTATGGCTAAATTCTTGTGAAATATCATGATTCAATCACAAAAAACTTATGTTTAAATACTAAAAACTTGCCTCGAGTATTTTCAAACAACTACGGGTCGGCTACTCAACTACTTTAGCTTTTCCCTTATCCGAATTTGCCCCTCTATGCTCTTGAGCTTAATTCAAGCCTAAGATGACCGAATGGTTTTTGCCCCTTTTCTTTCTTTACATTCGGCTAAGAAGAAAACAAAGATGAACACATTGTTTTCTTCCCCTTTTTTCCATTTTAATTATCATTATTTTATAATATAAAGCCATTTAGGTGCAATAATACTAATAGAAATACATTTATTTTATATCAAATAACAACATGGCCGGCCACTATCTCAAAAGTGGATAATTTGACATGCAAGTCCACTTTTTTTTTACTATGCATTAATAGACCACTACAATTTAACCATCACATTTTCAAAATTTCTCACATAAGTCCTATTTAATAAATTTCACATACAAATGACAAAATCAAAGCATGAAATTTTCACACATGCAATTACACGTATAATAAGCATAGAATATAACGTTTAATTATTTTTGTGACCCGATTTTGTGGTCCTGAAACCACTTTCCGACTAGGGTCAAATTAGGGCTGTCACAATATGCTCACAAATAACATATATAATGGTGAGTACTCACAAATCCTATGGCATGCCAACTATATCCAATGGATCCACCATGTAATGTTGGAAATATAATCATACATACAAGGCCTAAAATCTGATGTTTAAGCACTTAATTTAAGATGTAAAAATGCAATTAAAAGTATGTAGCTTAACAATTTCAACATCAATATAATTAAGCACAACAAATGCCTTCGTCCATGAATCTTAAACCAATCATGACACCAACATCAAATGCTCAAAATTTCAGTAACTCATGCTCCAATTAACAATCCATTCAATCCAAATTAATCATGCCAAAAAGTTAACACACAATTTTCCAAAAGCTAATTGCAATAATGCTATTGTAAAATAAAATTAATTTTTGCAAATCCAACCAAATAAGATGCGATTAAGTCATTAAAAACACTATTTAAAACTTCAATTTAACACATAACCAGATACCAATATCCTTAAAAATAACTCACCTCTACACTTTTTTTTTCAAACAAAAGCGTGTTCAAGTAGGTAAGTTTGAGCCTCAAATTCAATTAGCATAATCCTTATCTCAATGTGAAGCTTTAATAGAGACAAATTATGCATTACAAACTAATGTTAACATCAAGAAATTCAAATTTTCATAAACTATACGGATCTAAATCATTTCTCTAATCTACCTTACCAAAATTGCATAATTAAGCCAAAACATAAAATTCATCAACTAATCGGCCTTCTCAGCACCACAAACCGCTTCTAAACTTCATTCCTAGTCCATTAACATAAAACCTAAGTGTTAATTTCATCTATAAAATCGTTTTAAAATTTTCCAGAAAATCAACTTAATTTATTGATTAAAAATGAATTTATCAAAACTGATCAAACAAATGAGTTTGATCTCTTGTTTTATGATTAAAAACCTCTTAATAAACATATTTTGAGCTTAGACATCCATTAAAACTTGGATTCCAACTCAAAATCATGGATTCACCATTGTTGAGTTCCATGTTCAAGAAAGAAGAAATCAAAACTTGAAAATCCATTTTAACTGATTTAAATAGAAAATAATGATTAAAAAAAACTTAAAAATGAATTTAGAGTTTAGAATTACCTTCAATTGATCTCAAATCATCAATTTAGAAGAATGAATCAAGATCCTTAAAGAAATTTCAGATGACTTTTACTCAATTTTGGAAAGCTTTTATGGAGATTTTGGAGAGAATTTTGAAAGAGTAAAAGTTTAGATCTATTCTCTGATATGTGGTCTATGAAAATGAGCAAAAAAAAAAAAAAAAAAAAAAGAAAAAAAGCTTTTAATTCGGGTGAAAATGGTGTGCAAAGTGAGGTAGTTGTAGTGCTTTTAAAATTGAAAACTCCCCACCTGATTTTTTAAAATTGGGGAAATTGCCACTAGGCTACTCCCACATTTCCCTTGTTTTACAAAATACTCATTTCCCTCCAAAATTCTGAAAGTAAGGATAATTTGCTAGAAAACCACTCTTACATTTCCTTTGTTTTGCAAAATGATCCTATTTAATTAATATTTTAAATTCTCTCAATTAAACCCCCATTTTAATTTATTTTTCAATTCTAATTAGACCCAAAATATTTAATTTACCCAAAAGTTATTTAAAACATTAAAATTACTTTTTCTAAAAATATATTTAACTTTCGAAATATTATTTACCAATTTTTAAATGAAATTAAGCTAACTAAATTAAAAAAATCACTAATCTAATTTTCACTCGGAACCTGGTAAACTTACCCGAAACTACTAGACCTATTTTTAGGGCCTTACAGTCTTGCCTCGGTAAAACCATACTCAACTACTGCTTAGAAGAGTTCGAAAATGGTTGCTTCTTTCGAGAACAAGACTTTAAGTGACCTTGCCTTAAGCGGTATATGTCTATAGGCCTTTAGCACAATACTCTACACTGTTTTTTTTCTTTTCGTATGAACGTTGCTCTATGTCTAGAGGCTGCTACAAATATTCAATCAAACATTTGCTCATATCATTAAATTTCAATCTCATTAACCTAACCTTGTTAAAATTAGATTAATTTAATGAAAATGTTGTACATCCATCTATATCTAGAGTTTGCAAACATGTAATTTTGTAAAAAACCATTGACTGAAACAATGTATTAAAGTAGATCTACACTTCAGTCATTAAAGAAAATAAGAGCTTCATCAAGTAATCCCAACCCTATGAGATTTGGCTCACAATTTGGCAATTGAAATTCAAATCAAAAGTATCATTCACCATCATTTTCATCAAATCAATTCACGAAGAGTAATCAAGAAATAATGGAAGAACTTTAGGAAGATAGCGTTCACTTATCCAGCCCACCAGTCATACAATATCCTATTGTGGTTGAGAGGGACTGCCTTCGTCTTCCTCTTCATGTCTCTACTCAACTGCTATCCTCTATTTTTTTTGTCTTTTGTTTTCCTGCCCCCTTTTGGAGTTTCCTCCTTTGGCTTTTATAATCAATTTCCCTAAGGTAAATCCAACAACCTATGATTTTCTTCTCTCTTTTTCAGGTAGATATATCTGGTACAAGTTCAACTGGGCCTAAGATCGTTACGCTTTGAGTGCTAACTGGACATCTTCCGAGCATTGCCACAACATTTGTGTTGTTAAATTGTCCAACCCTTTGCCCTAACAAACCTTCACTCCTTTACTTCTTGTTCCTCATCCTGCACCTACTAATCCACCACCACACACAACCCTTCCACAAGTAATTAAAAAAAACTAACATTTAAGTACAGTCCAAGCTCCTAATGTAATGCTAAAACAAGAAAAATACTATGAAATGTTCTAAAATTTAGCTAGATCTAAAGGCATGAAATATAATTCTTTTTAAGAGTTATTAATGTAGGGTCCTATTACTCGGGCTCAGTGACTGAGCTACGTATAGGTGTTGGAATGATAGAAATATACAAGTGTACACAATCGCAACAAGTAATAAAGTGACAAGTAAATGTCGAGTTCTCGTACCCATAGGGACTGTGAAAAGAATTATTTATGAATGTAATTTTAAAAACACTTTGGTGAAGAAAAATAATTTGATTTGAAGAAGTGAATAAAAACTAGGATTTTAACAAAGTAAAATAAAAAAATAAAATAAAAGTTCCAATGCACGATTTCAAAAGATGATTTTAATCAAGATGACATAATTGTGCTAGATTAATTACATTTCTTAACTTAGAATTCTTAAACTCATGTTCATGTTGTTACAAACAAATTCACAGCAACTTGGTAATTTGCTAACTTATGAACATACTTACCTACCAAAATCCATTTACCTTTTGACCATATCTCTACGCCAATTGAACAGATTAAACAAATTTTAATAAGTAAATGTGTTAATGCACATACATACTGATGAAATTAAAATAATCTCTTGTACATATCTCTATGCCAATTCAAACAATTAATTCAATCTCATAAGCACATAAAAGATTATGTGAGGTAACAATGTATTTCTATCTTGAAACAGTTTAATCACAATAATCTTGCAAGTTATGCAAGGCTAATGTATTGCTAGATACCTGTAACAACCCGGTTTAGACCCTAATCGTAATGTGGTTTCGGGACCACAAATCTGAGTTAGAAAAATAATTTAATATTATTTTTCCATGCTTATGATATGTGAATTAGCATGTGAGAAAGTTTCGTATGAAATTTAATCATTTGTGTGCTTAATTTGATAAAAGGACTTAATCGCGTAAAATGTAAAAGCTGTGTGCTAGAAGTTAATGTGCTTAAATGCTATGCTTTGTGAAATGTGAGGTCCTTAATATGTATTTGGACCATGGATAGTGGAATTGGTCATAAATGACCTTATAATGAATGTTTTAAATGGTTTTTCATTAAGGTTAAAAATGGTATTTAATTATTAAATGTAATATTAATAAAACAAAACATAAAATTAGTGGGAATGTTCATGTTTTTCCATTGCTCAACTGAAAATAGAAGAAAATAATAGGGTTTGGGATGCTTTGAACATTCGGCACTTGCAAGGCTTATTTGGTATGTGATTTTGACTCGGATTTTGATAATTTCTACGATTTTGTGATTATTACTTAGTAAACTAGCAAGCCCATGTCTCAATTTATGATTTTGATAATGATTTTGAAAATTTCCATTGAAAAAATTGTAAGCTTTGTGAAGTTATGAATGATATGTGTTAGATTATCATATTTGGTATTGGGATTTTTGATGAATTTGAGTAAAATGGGCTAAATTGTGAAACTTGTAAATTGAGGGACTAAAATGAGAAATAAATGAAACTTATGGGTTGTTAGGGACCATAGGAAAATTTGGCTAAGGCATGGTTTCGATAAATTTTGTGTATTTTATGATTTTATGAAATAGGGACTAAAGTGTTAAAATGTGAAAATGTTAGGGATAATTTGTAAAATGCCCTAAACATGTGTATATGGATTGAATTGAATGAATTATTGAATAAAAGGGTTAATTTTGAATAAATATAGATCAAGAAAAGAAGAATTCAGACTTAGACAGAGGAAAGTCGAAGGTTATAGAGTAGACAATCGGAGTCGACAATACCGAGTACGAGGTAAGTTCGTACGTAATACATGATGATACAAGTATATTTTAATGCTTTGATTATACATAAATTATGTATATGTTTGATTATGGTTTGAATACGATGATAAATCAATTGTATTTGGCACTAAGTGTGCGATTCAAAATAGCTTCGGCTATAAATAGCACTAAGTGTGCGAATTGGAATATTTCGGCTACATGTGGCACTAAGTGTGCGGTACCGAGATAGTTTCAGGTTAATATGATGGCACTAAGTGTGTGATATTTTATAGCTTCGGCTAGATTGTTGGCACTAAGTGTGCGATGTTCTTGTACATGGAAAAATTATCTAACGAATTAGTGCATCAAGCATTGAAGTGGTAATGAAATAGATAAGTACGAGTTTGTGCAGGTATGTATTGAATATTTATGGCTAATGATATGGTGTTTAAGATAAATGAACCAATATGGTTGATAATTTTGTATATGAGTTATATGCAAGAATATGTGAACTAAGAATATGATATGAAATGAGAAATAATAATGAATAAGGTTGAGTAGTGATATGAATTGAACTATGTGTTAGCTTATATGTTTTATAGCCTTTAAATGTTGAGCTACGTGTATAATACTACGAACTTACTAAGCTTTAAGCTTACTGTGGGAAGTTTTCTCTGTTTTACAGTGTTAAAACTAGATTGGATCTGGGAATCATTAGCGACTCATTCACATTATCGAACATCCATTTTGGTACCATTTTGAAAGTTGTATATATGGTATATGGCATGTATAGGCTAGTGTCATTAGAATATGTTTTGTAATGTATATATTATGTCATGTGACATGGCCAATTTGTGTTTAAACTTATGGTTGATATTCATATAGGTATGTGATGTAAATGTGCCATTATGGTGTGCACTTGGTTGGCCAAAGGAAATGGTCAATTTGATAAGGTTTTGTCATGAGATGTGTTTGTATGTTTGGAGGTTATGGATCATATGCTTTGGTATGATTTTGGTTTAGATTTGGTATGACTCGGTTGATGAATTGAGAATGGAATTTGTTGATAATGTAATTGTATGAATAATGTAAGTTTTAGTATTGAAAGTGGCTAAAATTATGTTGAAAATATGCTTGGTTTGATGCCTGTAGGTTTGACCCAAATAGGGTGGTAAATTGGCTATTCAAATGGCGTATTTTTGTCTACACGGGCATAGACATGGGCGTATGTCTCTGCCATGTGTGACACACAGTTATGTTGCACGGCTGTCTATCCCCTGGGGTACCCTACGAATTTAAGTCAGTTTTGAGCTCGGCCAAGGCACGTAGGCATGTGGCTAGCCGTGTGACCCAAGTTAGGCTTGACCACGGCCAAGGCACACGAGTGTGTCTTGTGGCCGTATGTGCAAGTCAGTATGTATGCCCTGTATTGACATGGCCTAGACAGACGGGCGTGTGACCTATACATCTTTGATAAATGTTTAAGTTTTGAAAAATTTTGTATAAGCCCAGTTTAGTCCCGACCCTTTCCTAAAGCATGTCTAAGGTCTCGATGACCTATATAAGGGACTCCATTATATTGTATAATCTTTGATACTATGATGTTTATGAAATGAATGTTAAATGTTTTGAATTGTCTGATAATGCCTTTAACCCTAATCTGGTGATGGATACGGAATAGGGGTGTTACATTTTATTAGTATCAGAGCTATGGTTTAGCCGGTTCTAGGACTACTATAGCGTATGTGAGTCTAACTATACATGCCATATATAGCCTTTGAATTGTCCTGGTGATTTCTGACCTTTGAAATGTGTTTTTCATATAGCAATGGATCCCGAACAAGCAGTAGCTGATGATGTTGAGAGCAATGCGCTTGCTCCTGTTCAAGGGATAGCGCCGGCTGAGTCTAGGCCAATGTCTAGTAGTTAGGGAGGAGAGGCTAAGCAAGCCTTCTTTCAAATGATGACTGAGTGGTTCATGAAATTCGTACAAATGAATCCAGCTGCTCAATAACCTCTACCCCCAACTGTTCCTTAACAAATCCCAGTTATGCCACCAGAAGTATATCTGAATTGGTCGAATAAGCCACCTATTGATAAACTTCGTAAACATAAGGCTAAAGAGTTTCGGGCTACAGTTGATGATGATGTCGAGAGGGCTGAGTTTTGGCTTAAGAATACTATTTGAGTATTCGATGAGTTGTCTTGTACGCCAGAACAATGCATATCACTTGTGGAAAACGTTGATATCGGTGGTTCCTAGGGAACAAGTTACTTGGGAATTCTTTCAGACCGAGATTCGAAAAAAGTACATAAGCCAGAGATTCTTCGATCAGAAACATAAAGAGTTTCTAGAATTGAAGCAGGGATGAATGACTGTAACAGAATACAAAAGAGAATTTGTACATTTGATCAAGTATGCTCGAGAATATGTGTCTACTGAAGAGATCATGTGTAAAAGAGTTGTGGATGGATTGAATGAAGATATAAAATTGTTAGTTGGGATACCTGGATTAAAAAAATTCGTAGTATTGGCTAAAGGGGCTTGTAAAGCCGAAGATCTCAGTAAAGAAAAGAGAAAATGTAACATCCCAAAATTGGGCCTAGTCAGAACAGTGGTTTCGGGACCACAAATCTGACATTGAAATATATATTTTATGATTATTATGAGGTTTAGAATATGAGAACATGCATGTGTTAGAGTTTCATGAAGGAATTCTATGAGTAAGTTGTCCAATTAGGAAATAAGGACCAAATTGAATAAATTGCAAAACTTGGGTTCTAGAAGCAATTTATACGAAATGGATTTAGAATGTTAATTAGAGGTCGTTAAATATAAATTTACCCAATTTCTAAGTTTTTGGACAAAAATAGGCATGCATGGGTAAAAATTTAAAGAAAAGGCTTAAGGGCATTTTAGTCATTTGACATTTTAATGAAATAAAATGGGAAAACAAGCCAAAAATCAGCTCATATTCTTCGTGTTGCTGCCGAAAATTTGGAGTTCTCCATAGCTTGGGTTTTCAACATTTTGAAGCTCAATAGTAAGTACTCCCAAGCCCTGTTTTTAATGTTCTTTGTATTTTTTAAATCTCGGTAGCTTACTCTCTCTATTTCTACCCATATTTCATGCTAGGGTTCATGTTTAGAAATTTACCCATGCATGAGTTATTTGTATTTTGATGGTTTATGGAGGAATATGAAAGTTGGATGTGTGTTAAACATCTTTTCCTTGGTGATTTTCATGAAAAACCCCTAAAAGGACCTTTTTTGTAAAAAGTGTAAAGTATGAGGTAGAAATGTGAAATAATGGATCGCCCCCATGGGCGTGTGGTATGGACGTGTGTCCCCTACACTTAAAATTTCAAGTCAGTATGCATGGTAGTAAACACACGGGTGAAGGACACGGGCGTGTCCTATATCACATGGGCGTGTGTCTTTGCCGTCTGCTCCTAAATGCATGCTAACGTCATAAATAGAATGCTCAAGTTTTTGGACACAGGTGACCACACAGGTGTGTCTAGGCCGTGTGAAGGACACGGCGTGTCTCTCAACCATGTGAAAGCCCCTGTAGGTTCGAAATGAAAGTTAATTTTCATAAATTCAACACGGGTAAAGGACACGGGTGTGTCCCATAGCACACGGGCGTGTGCATTACCTCCACACAGGCGTGTGGGACTTTACTTAGAAAATTTTTCATGAACTTTTGTAAGTTCTCAGTTTAGTCCTGAATCATTCTCAATGGGTGTTTAGGGCCTTGTAGGCCCATAATAGGGACATTATGATGCAATTTGATTTATTTTATAATGGAATGAAATTTTATAACCCGTATTTCCTGAAAATGTTCAAGTACATGTCCAATAACGCCTCATATCCAGTCTTGTCTCGGGTACGGGTAAGGGGTGTTACAAAAAAGCTATTTCAGAAACAAGAGATTCGAGGAAGAGATCAATATATAAATCTTATCATTCCTTATCAAAGAAATCTAGAGATTTTAATGATAGATCAACAGCTTCAGCAGGACATTAGAATAGAGATCGTGGAAAGCAATATACCAATCCTAAAGCTTAAACTACTTTAGTATAGAGTGTTGGAAGTGCAAAGAATGAAAAACCTGAGTGTAATCAATATGGAAGATGTCATTTTGGAGAATACTGGGGAAAAACTAATAACCAAGCTTGTTACAATTATGGTTCACGAGATCACTTTATAAAAGATCGCCTAGAGTTAGCTGAAAAAGATAATGTTCAGAATACGAGGCCGAGTAACACTACAGCTAGAGGTAGACCACTGAGAAACACGATAAATACGAGTGGTGGTAGAGGTGTGACGAGAGACACTGCAGCGAGATCTGATGTTAGAGCACCTGCCAGAGCCTATGCCATCCGAGCTCGTGAAGAAGCTTCGTCTCCAGATGTGATTACGGGTATTTTCACACTTTATGATACTTCTGTGATTGCTTTGATAGATGTTGGATAAACACATTCGTATATATGCATGAACTTAGTGAACAGTAAGACTTTGCCTATAGAGTCTACTGAATTTGTAATTAGAGTTTCGAACCCCTTAGGCAGATGTGTTTTAGCTAATAAAGTCTACAAGAATTGTCTGTTAATGTTCCGAGACATTTGTTGTAACACCCCTTACCCGTACCCGAGGCCGGGATGAGGTATGAGGCATTACCGGACAAAGATAAAAACATTAAACTAAAATATGGGCCATAAAATTTGTATCAAATTCAAACTTTTTGCATTTAATCATAAGGTCCCTAATACAAACGTACGAGGCCCAAAACATACTTTAGAAAGGGTTCGGGACTAAACCAGGAACTTACGAAAATCTTGGAAATTTCATGCTTTAAGGCTCCACATGTCCGTGTCCCAAGTCGTGTTCCATACACGGCTGAGACACATGGTCGTGTCTGCCTGTGTGGAATATACCTAGGCTATTTTCCAAGCTTTGGTCAACCTTAATCTCTTACCCACTTATACAAAATCAAAAGAATATAACATGGTATTCATTTAATGATTAAACAATCTCAATTTAAACCACAAACATAGCATTTGTATGTCATCATACATGTGTCTCTCATAGTTATTTTACCTTGTCTATTATAGTACCACTTATACATTTACACCAAGATTATCATCTTACCACTTCAGCTTAATCATCAAGCATTCATATTTAAAGCTAGATCATATCTTTATAAAATACCACAATTCAGATCATGCAGAATAACATGTTTGCTCAAACATTTCAATTCAACTCCATACCCAACAAGCATTACATTAAGACTAGTCATATATTTATATATATATATATATATATATATATATATATACATGTCATGACACATATCATTCTCTTTCTATTTTCTTATAAACACATATCATTTATTTCATTATATCAATATTTCATATACCATAGTTTCTATGTATTCCACATATATTTATTTTCCTCCTCCTCCTCTCCATTCCACATCCTTAATGTATAGAGCATTCTTGTAAGTACGATTTCACAATTTACTAATAAATGCTCACATCAAACTGTCCACACGAGTCATAGTCACTTACTTATTTATAATTCAAGCTAAAGAGCTCAAAATTAAGATCCGTAAATTTTCTCTGAAACTAGACTCACATATATTTCCACCATAAAATTTTCATAATTTTTGGTTTAGCCAATTAGTACAGTTTATTAGTTAAAGCCTCCCCTGTTTCAGAGTACGACTACTCTGACCTCTGTGTACTACGAACCAAATTTCTCCCTGTACAGAATTCCAACAACCATGCCATTTATTTCCCTTAAAATAGACTCAATAAAGAATCCATGCATGTAAGGTATGACTCTTAATAATTTTTTTACAATTTATGGTGAATTTATAAAGTCAGAATAGGGGATCTCAAATTCATTCAGACCCTATTTCACAAGAATTCAAATATCACACAATATAGAATTCTTTTGCTTCCCTTGTTTCTTTCATGTGAAAATAGACTCATTAAGCTTTATTTTCATATATCATTTGTATTTTTATTCAACTTCCACAATTTTTAGTGAATTTTCAAAGTTACGGAACTGCAGCTGTCCAACACTATTTTACTACTAAAATTCATTCTTACATAATTCCACTTAATCCGTTTTGTCTTATAAAAGTTCACCAAACTATCGAGCACATTGCTCATAATTTTCATAAACATATACCTACACTATTTCATCACAAAACTCACAAAGCAGTACATAGTAAGTCTCCCGTTGAACACTTCGGATCAATCCTCGATACTTGGTGGTTTCAGCACATAGCTCCACCCATCATAAAGTTCGGCTCTCTTGTACACATGGTGAACACTTAGTACCACCGATGTGACCTAGCCAGTTTATCTCATAGCTCTCTTGTCTACATGGTGTCCTTCACCTGGAACCACGCATGCGACCTAGCTACATATATCCCGTAGCTCTCTTGTCTACATGGTGTACACATAGTATCACCCATGTGACCTAGCTATATCATAATGTCTCGTAGCTCTCTTGTACACATGATGTGCACTCAAAGACCATACATGTGACCTAGCTACATACCATCTGTATCATCCAATCTTTCCAAGAAGGTTCAACAGGATTTCTCTCTTTTTTCCAACAATTTCACCAATCAAATAATTATCCACAAACATATTTCCAATATTATTATAAAATATCATAATACAAGTAATATTGATGTATTACTTACATATAAACTTACATCTCATTTAATATCAAGGCAATAACATTAAATTACACATTGCCTTATTAAAAATCATATGAACTTACAATTTCGCATAATATCCATAATCATAGAAATCACATTTATGTATGATAATTCAATGCACTTCATGTACCATAGACATATTTTTAAATCAATTCATAAACTTGGCACCATAATCATTTAATTTAACATAATTCAATTAATTCACTAAATTTAACTTTCAAATATAAATTACAGCATTATTGCTTTATTATTATCATGCCAACTTACATACTTTCAACACCTCGGATATCATAGTAAATATATCAATTTTACATTGAAAAATGCATAAATTAATGCTTATTATACATATTAACTTACCTCGATACTAAAACGGCCATTTTACCAACTTTCTCAATTTTTAATTTTTCTCTCATTCTAGGTTCAAATCTCATTTTCCGGGATCTAAAACATCATATTTTACTTATTTAACTAATGTACTATTCAAAACAGTCCTTAACTCAAACTTTGGAAAAATTACAATTTTGCCCCTAAACTTTTGCATATTTACACTTTTGCCCCTAGGCTCGGGAATTAAACTTCATCCCTTATTCTTATGTTTTATGACATGCTGTTCACTTTTCTCTTCTATGGAAACATCAAATTCTCACTCTAACATATACTTATAACTATTAGGTATTTTTACCGATTAAGCCCTTTTACTCATTTTCACTCAAAACCGAGTAGCACAAGTTGTTTAACATAATTTAAAACCTCATATTCTATCATAAAACATCAAAATAAACACATTTCACCTATGGGTATTTTTCCAAATATGAACCCTAGCTTAAATTATTGCTAGAATAAGCTTAATCAAATTACTGGATTCCAAAAACGTAAAGAACTTGAAAAACGGGCTAGAAACGGACTTACTATTGAGCTTGGAAAGATTGAAAACCCTAGCCATGGCTTCCCCCATGCTAATTTCGGCCTCCATGAAGAAGATGAGTAAATTTTGGCTTTATTTTCCTTTTTATTTCTTTTAATTACCAAATGACCAAAATGCCCTTCCTTACTAAACTTTCAAAATTCCATCCATGTCCAATTTTTGTCCATAACTTAGAAATTGGTCAAATTGCTATTTAAGACCTCCTAATTAATATTTCAAAGCAATTTCATACTAGAAACTTCTAGAGTGTAAGTTTTGCAACTTATTCAATTTAGTCCCTAACTTCAAATTGAGCACTTTATGCATAGAATTTCTTCACGAAATTTTCACAGAATCATGCAATCATATCATAGACCTCAGAATAATCATAAAATAATTATTTCTATCTCTGATTTTGTGGTCCCGAAACCTCCGTTCCAACTAGACCTAATTTTGGGCTATTACATTTGTTTTTCGGCTGACCTAATGTTGTTACCTTTTAATAAATTTGATATAATTCTGGGTATGGATTGGTTAACTTTGCATGATGTTGTTGTGAACTGCAAACGGAAAACTATTGATTTGAGATGCAAGAATGATGAAATAGTACGAATTGAATCTAGTGATTTGAATGAATTGCCTGTTGTGATATCTTCGATGAAAGCTCTGAGTATTGTGAGAAAAGGGTGTGAAGCTTATTTTACCTATGTGATTGATTCAAAAGTGTCAGAAAAGAAAGTTGAATCAGTGCTTGTTGTATGTGAGTTCCCTGATGCGTTTCCTGAAGAACTTCCGGGATTACCTCCGATACGAGAAGTTAAAATTGGCATTAAATTAGTGCTTGAAACTACTCCGATCTTGATAGCTCGGTATAGAATGGCTCTGACTGAATTAAAAGAATTAAAGTCCCAGTTGCAAGAGTTGACAGATAGAGGGTTTGTGTAACACCCTAAACCTGGCCCAAACGTTATGGCCGAATCTGACGTGTCACATTGAAGTGCCTTTCGAAAACCTTATTTTCATTGAAAACCCTTCTTTAAAATGAGAAACCTTCATTAACTTAAAGAAACTCCTTTCAATCATGAAAGCTTGTTTAAAACATACAATTTATGAAAACCTATCATTTTAATAAAATTTAGTTGCGGAAAAGCAGAAAAACAAATTATGATTTAGGAATCCCATGTTCAACTTCTCATAACTACAATGCATAAAAATAATAATCCAAATAATAACAAAAGGGAAGTCTGAAATTACTTAATAAACTAGAAACTATATGCTTTTTAAAAAAACACAAGTCCAAGTCGTCTTGCTAGCTGGCCACCTCCGAGTTCCTCCAAACATCGAACCTTCTACTGAGCATCACCTGAGAAAAATAAAAGAGGGGGTGAGTTTTCGAAAACTCAGTGTGTACAACCCTCGACGAGTAACTAGTATACATTAGTCACCATAAAATCATATATGCAATACAATGCAGTGCAACCCACCCCAATAATCCATCCGCTATACACCAACTCCATCCCCTGGTATACATCATGTGGGGATATAAATATCGACCCACCTAACCGATACACATCAATGGTAGCCTGGTTGCGGAACTACCTTCATTGCAGTAAGTTGCCAATTACATTTTAGGCTTAAAAGCTGTCGGTGGATCCATGGTTGTCAAGCAAGCATGCGATCCTCATATACTTCCTCCGTTCCATAATTCCCAACCCAGATGCAACCTAAACAGAATATCGTATGTATGCAGCAGATATACATGTAACATCCATAAATCTTACATTTAACACTTAAGGGTATTTTGGTCATTTTTGCCATTAGGGGCATTTAGGTAATTTTCCTTTATTACGAGTTTTTACTTACCTTGGCCCTTAACAAATCTCGTGAGCTAAGATGAACGAATACTATGCACCAGGTAGGATTCCAGAGAAGAGGAGATGAGTCATTAAGACTGCTTAAGTACCAAACTCTCCCTAGATCCAATCCTAGACATACATATACCCGTTGCCACACCTTAACCCTATGACTTGTCCACGGTCTCAATAAATTAATTAAGTTTTATGTCTGTTTAAGCAGTTATCGGATACTAGGCCCAAAACCCCTTACAAAGCCCTAACAAGTCTACATACATGTATATGGCCCACTAGGCCCAATCTCATTCATATGGCCCATTAGGCCCAAATCACATTCATTTAGCCCATTAGGCCCAAATCACATTTATATGGCCCACTAGGCCCAATCACTTTCACAGTCATGCTCTCATACGATTTTCCATCACATAGCATCAATTACGTATTTTGCCTATTATGGGCCCTACAACCCATCGGGCCCATTTAGCCCAAGCTGGCCTGGTTGGCCAACTTACAGCCCAAGTCCATGGAATCACTCATGAGGCCTTAGGTAACCTATCGATTTCCCCCTTACGAGTGTTCGCACACTTGCAAGACTACCGTAGCCAAACTTTCAGCTTTTTGGCATTTCGGGATTTGCCAATCTACTTGTGTGTGTGCTGTGTATGTACACACCTGGTAATAAAGCATGCTACGATCCCCTTAGCCATGAACCTACAGTCACTCAAGGATTAATCTCACATACTTATCGAATGCTTTACCCAAAAGCCGAAGTCTCACCTTAACCTTACCTGAAACGCCAAGCCTTAATAGCTTTTCCTTGATCACTAATCATGAGTACTTCCCAGATCTACATTAACCTTTATCATTAAAAACATAATGGGTGACTTGTATCCAATAAATGTCACCTTTTTCTACTAAACCCTATTCGGCCCACCCTTATCGAAGTGAAGAACACTTACCAAAATCTCACACCTAAGGAGCAAATCGGCAGGGATCCAAAAGACTAGGATTCGATACTAATCCTACCAAAACCGATTAGAAGAAGTGAGGGACAGAGTAATCGATACTAGCAAAATCGATTGAGAGAACAAATCACTTACACTAGATTTGGCCGGGTGGAAAGGGTAGTGGCGGCACAGAGGATATTCGGCTCTTGAGACTTGTATAGTAAAAGAGGTTATTCAGCACAAAGAGAAGTAGAAATTGTTAAAAACCAGAGGTGAATCAAAAACAGAACTTGAGTAGGGAAGAATGGAAAATTAGCTCAAAGAAAAAGAAGGAAGAATAAGGGATTTCGGCTTTTAGATCTCTAGAGAACAAAGTGTTTTTTGGCAACAAGGTGAGGGAGAATTCGGCATTAGCCTGGCAACCTCACATTTAGAACTTATATATAGCCTCTAGCCAAATTTCCTATCCCCTAATTCCCAATTCGGCTCCATATCCTTACAGTCCCCATCTCCTAATTTTTCTCCCTAATAACTCCTTAATCCCCTCCTCAAATTTCTCCTCTTATCACTTCCTATAGAGTTTATATTTAACACCACCACTGTCCATCTCTTAAGTAAAAAAATAAATCCTTCTTTTGGGTAGGGAGGGATTCGAACCCCAAACCTCCTTGCCTTGCATGTGACACCAATTGCCACTCTACCACCAGGCTTTCTTGTGTCCAATTCTTCATTTATTCAAAAACCTACCTACTTGCCATCAAGGTTCTTTTATTTATTAACCTACAATTTCTTTCACCCCTAAGTTCGAACTCAACCCTTAAACAAGACCTACTATCACATAATTAACACTTGACCAGGAATGTTAAG
This sequence comes from Gossypium anomalum, assembly GCA_025698475.1. NCBI lineage: Eukaryota > Viridiplantae > Streptophyta > Magnoliopsida > Malvales > Malvaceae > Gossypium > Gossypium anomalum. The sequence goes on from CM046957.1 coordinate 23,246,436, forward strand.
CACAATTTTTATCGAAAACTGAAAAAAAAAAGTTCAGGATTTTAGGATTTTTGGGGCATTACAGTTTGCTAGATCGAGTTTATCACCTTGGGGTGCTTCGGTTCTATTTGTGAAAAAGAAAGACGGTACGATGAGAATGTGTATAGATTATCGTCTGTTGAACAAAGTGACTATCAAGAATAAGTATCCTCTGCCCCGAATTGATGGTTTATTTGATTAGTTGAAAGGAGCTGCTGTGTTTTCAAACATAGATCTGAGATCGGGATATTATCAGTTGCGAGTAAAAGATTCAGAAATTTTGAAAACTACTTTCCAAACGAGGTACAGACATTATGAGTTTTTGGTTATGCCTTTCGGATTAACAAATGCACCTACTGTGTTTATGGATTTGATGAACATAATTTTTAGACCGTATTTAGATCGATTTGTTGTCGTATTCATTGATGACATTTTGATTTATTCACGTGATGAAACTAAACATGTCGAGCATTTGAGAATAGTACTATAGACTTTGCAAGATAAGAAGTTATATGTGAAGTTTAGCAAATGTGAATTTTGGTTGCGAGAAGTCAGTTTTCTGGGACATGTTGTGTCGGCATCTGGCGTTCGAGTTGATCCGAGCAAGATTTCGCTATTTTGGATTGGAAGCTTCCAAGAAATGTTTCTGAAGTCCGTAGTTTTCTAGGACTTGCTGGTTATTATCAACGGTTTGTAAAAGGCTTTTCTATGATTGCGACTCCGTTGATGAAACTACTTCAGAAAGATGTGAAATTTGAATGGTCTGAAAAGTGTCAGAAAAGTTTTAATCGGTTGAAACTTTGTTGACTGAAGCTCTGGTGTGATATATAGTGATGCTTTGTTGATCGGTCTAGGATATGTTTTGATGCAAGAAGGCAAAGTCATTGCTTATGCTTCGAGACAGTTGAAGCCGCACGAAAAGAACTATTCGACGTACGATCTTGAATAGGCCACAATTGTATTTACTTTGAAGATTTGGCGCCACTATCTATTTGGTGAAAAATGTCATGTGTTTTTAGATCATAAAAGCCTAAAATATCTTATGACTCAGAAAGATTTGAATCTGCGATAGAGAAGATGGCTAGAGTTGCTAAAAGATTATGAGCTAGTTATTGATTACCATCTGGGAAAAGCAAATGTTGTTACTGATGCTTTGAGTCGAAAATCATTGTTTGCATTACGTACTTTGAATGCTCAATTGTGTATGTCTTATGATGGTTCAATTTTAGCTAAATTGAAAGCAAGGTCGTTGTTTTTACAACAGATTATCGAAGCCAAGAAGATTGATAATGAGATTTTAGCAAAACGAGCTAAGTGTGAAATAGATTTTGATTTAGAATTTAGATTTGATAATGATGATTGTCTGAAATTCAAAGATAGAATTTGTGTTTTGAGAAATACAAAGTTAATTCAGATGATTTTGAATGAAGCTCACAACATTCAGATATTTGTTCATCTGGGTAGTACGAAAATGTATAATGATTTGAAACAGTATTACTGGTGGTCTGCAATGAAAAGAGATATCTCTGACTTTGTTTCGAAATGTCTAGTTTGTCAGCAAGTAAAAGCCAAGCATCAGGTACCTTCTGGCTTACTTCAGCAGATCATGATAACCGAGTGGAAACGGGACAGAGTCACGATGGATTTTGTATCCGGTTTAACGTTGACAGAGAGCAAGAAAGATGCAATATGGGTTATTATGGATAGATTGACTAAATTGGCTCATTTTGTTCTGATTCGCACAGATTACTCGCTTGATAAGCTAGTTGAATTGTATGTTTTTCAGATTGTGAGATTACATAAAGTACCTATTTCTATTATTTCAGATAGATATCTGAGGTTTACATCGCGCTTTTGGAAGAAACTGCAAGATGCGCTAGGTACGAAACTACACTTTAATACTACCTTTCACCCGGAGACGGATGGTCAATCCTAGCAGATTATTCATATTCTCAAGGATATGTTGAGATGTTGTATTCTTGAGTTTGAAGGTACATGGGAATGATACTTGCCATTAATTGAATTTGTGTATAATAATAACTTTCAATTGAGTATCAAAATGGCACCTTATGAGGCTTTGTACGATCATAAATGTCGTACACCATTGTATTGGACTAAGCTTAGTAAAAATAAGTTACACGGGATCGATTTGATCAGGAGACTGAACATAAAGTGAAAGTGATTTGCAAAAGTCTGAAAACAACATCAGATCGTCAAAAATCGTATGCGGACTTGAAATGAAAAGATATAGAGTTTCAGATAGGGGACAAAATCTCCGTGGAAGAAAGTACTTAGATTCAGTAAAAAAGGCAAATTGAGTCTGAAGTTCATCGGACCGTATGAGATTACCGAGCGTATTGGGCCGGTTGCTTATAGATTGTTATTGCCACTGAAATTGGAAAGGATCCACAATGTATTTCACGTATCGATGTTACAAAGATACAAATTAGATCCTTCAAATGTTATTTCACCGACTGAGATTGAAATTCAGTCTGATATGTCTTATGAAGAAGAACTGATTCGTATCTTAGCTCACGAAGTTAAAAAGTTGAGAAATAAGGAAATTGCATTAGTGAAAGTATTGTCGCATCGGCACGGGGTTGAAGAAGCTACGTGGGAACCCGAGGATGCTATAAGGAAGCAATATCCAACTTATTCACTGGTAAGATTTTCAAGGACGAAAATCTCTAAGGAGGGAGAGTTGTAACAGCCTGGTATAGACCCTAATCGGAGTAGTGGTTTTAAGACCACAAATCTGAGTAAAAAAATAATTTAATATTATTTTTCCGTGCTTATGATATGTGAATTAGCATGTGTGAAAGTTTCATATGAAAATTTAATCGTTTGTGTGCTTAATTTGATAAAATGACTTAATCGTGTAAAATGTAAAAGCTATTTGCTAGAAGTTAAAGTGCTTAAATGCTATGCTTTGTCAAATGTGAGGTCCTTAATATGTATTTGGACCATGGATAGTGGAATTGGTCATAAATAACCTTATAATGAATGTTTTAAATGGTTTTTCATTAAGGTTAAAAATGGTATTTAATTATTAAATGTTATATTAATAAAACAAAACATAAAATTAGTGGGAATGTTCAAATTTTTCTATTGCTCAACCAAAAATAGAAGAAAATAATAGGGTTTGGGATGCTTTGAATATTCGCCACTTGAAAGGATTAATTGGTATGTGATTTTGACTTGATTTTTGATAATTTCAACATTTTTGTGATCGTTGCTTAGTAAACTAGCAAACCCATATCTCAATTTCTAATTTTGATGATGATTTTGAAAAGTGCCATTGACGAAATTGTAAGCTTTGTGAAGTTTGATGATAGTATATGAAAGATATGTGTTATTTTATCATATTTGATATTAGGAATTTTGATTAATTTGAGTAAAATAGGCTAAATTGTAAAACTTGTCAATTGAGGAACTAAAATGTAAAATAAATGAGTGTTATGGGTTGTTATAGACCATAGGAAGATTCGGCTAAGGCATGGTTTTGATGAATTTTGTGTATTTTGTGATTTTATGAAATAGGGACTAAACTGTTAAAATGTGAAAATGTCAGGGCTAATTTGTAAAATTTCCTAAATATGTGTATATGGATTGAATTAAATGAATTATTGAATAAAAGGGTTAATTTTAAATACATATAGATCAAGAAAGGAGGAATTTGGACTTAGACCAAGGAAAGTCGAAGGTTATAGAGTAGACAATCCGAGTCAACAATATCGAGTACGAGGTAAGTTCGTACGTAATACATGACGATACAAGTATATTTTGATGCTTTGATTATACATAAATTATGTATATATTTGATTATGGTTTGAATACGATGATAAATCAACTATATTTGGCACTAAGTGTCCGATTCAAAATAGCTTCGGCTATAAATAGCACTAAGTATGCGAATTGGAATAGTTTCGGCTACATGTGGCACTAAGTGTGCGATACCGAGATAGTTTCAGTTAATATGATGGCACTAAGTGTGTGATATTTTATAGCTCCGGCTAGATTGTTGGCACTAAGCGTGCGATGTTCTTGTACGTGGAAAAATTATCGAACAAATTAGTACATCAAGCATTGAAGTGGTAATGTAATAGATAAGTACGAGTTTGTGTAGGTATGTATTGAATATTTATGGCTAATGATATGGTGTTTGAGATAGGTGAACCTATGTGGTTGATAATTTTGTATATGATGATATGCAAGAATATGTGAACTAAGAAAATGATATGAAATGAGAAATGGTAATGAATAAGGTTGAGTAGTGATATGAATTTAACTATGTGTTAGCTTATATGTTTTATAGCCTTTAAATGTTGAGTTCAGTTTATAATACTACGAACTTACTAAGCTTTAAGCTTACTGTGTGAAGTTTTCTCTATTTTACAGTGTTAAAGCTAGCTCGGATCCGAAAATCATCAGCGACTCATTCACACTATCGAACAGCCATTTTGGTACCATTTTGAAAGTTATATATATGGTATATGGCATGTATAGGCTAGTGTCATTAGAATATGTTTTGTAATGTATATATTATGTCATGTGACATGGCCAATTTGTGTTTAAACTTATGGTTGATATTGATATAGGTATGTGATGTAAATGTGCCATTATGATGTGCTCTTGGTTGGCCAAAGGAAATGGTTAATTTGATAAGGTTTTGTCATGAGATGTGTTTGTATGTTTGGAGGTTATGGATCATATGCTTTGGTATGATTTTGGTTTAGATTTGTATGACTTGGTTGATGAATTGAGAATGCAATTTGTTGATAATTTAATTGCATGAATAATGTATGTTTTGGTATTGAAAGTGGCTGAATTTATGTTGAAAATATGCTTAGTTTGATGCTTGTAGGTTTGAACCAAATGGGGTGGAAAATTGGCTATTCAAATGGCCTATTTTTGTCCACACGGGCGAGTGTCTCAACTGTGTGTGACACACGGTTATGTTGCACGGCCGTGTGTCCCCTAGGGTACCCTACGATTTGAAGTCAATCTTGAGCACAACTAAGCACACGAGCATATGGCTAGCCGTGTGACACAAGTTAGGCTCGACCACGGCCAAGGCACACGAGCGTGTCTTGTGGCGGTGTGTGCAAGTCAGTATGTATGCCTTGTATTGACATGGCCTGGACACACGGGCGTGTCTAATGCCGTGTGAGGCACACGGCCTGTTCACACAGGCATGTGACCTATACATCTTTGATAAATGTTTAAGTTTTGAAAAATTTTGTATAAGCTCGATTTAGTCTCGACCCTTTCCTAAAGCATGTCTAAGGTTTCAATGACCTATATAAAGGACTCCATGATATTGTATAAACTTTGATACTATGTTGTATATGAAATGAATGTTAAATGTTTTGAATTTCCTGATAACGCCTTTAACCCTAATTCGGTGGCGGATACGAAATAGGGATGTTACAATACTGTTGCTAATTTAACCCTTAGCTACCTTAGATGATTAAACATGCACTGATTAAGCATCATGTCAATTAATTACAATTTCAATCTGTTTAAATAATTAATTCATTAGTTACTTTAAAATGGTAATGCAAGAATAACTTAGTCATGGTTTTACTTAATCAAACATCTTTCCAAGGCCTATAACAACACAAACACAATTTTAATAAATTAAGTAGACAAAATGCAATCAACCTAACACAAATTAAATTTAAGCCATACTAATTAAATTAAACATATCAATATCAGAAATATTTATAGACATGTTCATTAGAACAACAACAAATTAAAAGGATAGGGAATAAGAATGAAATTCAGTGTTTCTCTGAGGCTTGACTAGTTTGCTCCACTCCTCCTTCTCTTCTTGTTCTCGTTGAAACGAGGCTTCCACAAACACATGAATGCTACTCCAAATGGTGGTTGATTGACTCTTTTTCAAGAGGTGAAATTGTCAAGGGAATAGGGGAAGAAAATGAAGAACAATGGAAGGGAATGAATAGAGAAAAATAAGAGATAAGTGATGAGATGATAAGGGTTTAGATGTGTTTGAAGTGAGCAGCCAAGGGGTATTTATAGGTTGAGAAGGCTACTAAAAATAGCCAAAATAAGCAGACAAAGACTCCCCCCATGGCCGGCCACACATGTGGTATGTTTGAAGATTTCAAACGTGCTATTTCAACGTAGGGGCAAATCTAGAAAGGCATAAGTAGTGGAGGGGTTTGAATGCAATTTGAAGGAGTCTTCAAGGGCCATTTTGCAAGCCAAATAATCAGCCAAGCAAGCTTATTGGGTCAGTATGTGGGACAGTTTTGGGCTGCCCAGTGTGCGATTGGATCTGTTTTCTCGGTTCAACTCAACTAGGCCTCTTTTCATAATTAATTAACAATAATTTATATAACCCAAATTAAATTAGATTAAAATTAAAATTAATTATATATGAATTAATACACATAATTTAAACTATCTTAGGCTGAAAAATTAAGTCGCCTTGATGCTTCAAAATTGCTTCTCGATTTTGTGCTTATAGTAGTGTCTACTGAGCCAATTTTAGCCCTTTGTATAAATCTGTCGAAAATAATAAAAATTAATTAAAATTCAACATGTTCATAATTTGAGTGTAATGTAATTATTTTATACTAATTATATATTTTTCGATAAGAATTTTATCAAAATTGCATGAATTTGAGTTAAAAACGGCATGAAAAAGTGTATATTTTAGTGTTTTCAGGTGTTATATTTGGTGGTATCAGAGCTTAGGTTACCTAACACTCAAACCTAAGTTATTGATGTACGGACTGGGTTTATGTAGCCTATGTGTCCAAATTTCTCTAAATGCTTTAATTAAATGAGATATCTTTGTTTGAATTGATGATTTATTTGAAGTTGAGGTAGGAATGGGAACATATTTCCTTTATTCTAAGGTTTTCTTAGAGGAATGTGACTTGGGTCACTTCCCCACCACTCACACCTTTGTTTGTTTGCTTGTTTGTTTATGTTAGATTATTAGATTTGCTCGTCGAGATTTAGGGTATGTTTGTCTTGTGATCAATCCCTTTATTCTCGTTGGTAGGTTTAGGTTCTACACTGTCGTAAAATTTGAGTGGCTTAGCTAATAAGTAGAGAATCCTGATAGAGATTATTAAGTTAGGAACAACTCTTACAAGTTCTTTAGATGAAAGTGTCGTAGTGGATAGAGGAAATTGTTAGAGAAGTTCTTGTAGAATAGTCTGTGATAATGAATAGGATCTTCAATAAAAGCAGTAGGAAGTTATGGAGAATAGGAATCAGAGTGTGCAACAAAAGTGTGATGGTTAGTTTAAAAGTAGAAATAGCATATTTTGTGATTGAGCAAGTGAAGTGTTAGCAGGGAATTTCAAGGACGAAATTCTTTTTAGGGAGGAAGAGTTGTCACACCCCAAAATTGGGTCTAAAAGTTTTGAGGGTAAATTAGGAATTTTCACTCAAAATGGGTTTGAAAATTTATAAATATGGTAACCTAAAATTGTTTTCGATTATAGCTTTTCGAAAATCAAATCAAAATTTGAAAATAAGGCAAGAAAAAACTTCAATTTTGAAAAGAGGGCTATTTTGTAAAAAGGGACAAATTAAGAGTAGTTTTAAAGCAAATAAACCAAAATTTAAAAATCAGCCTATATTTTCCCCATTCACCTTTCTTTTGGCATGATTGAAAAAAGAGAGAAAGAAACCCTTCACCCCTTTTTCTTTGTGTCGTCCACTGGAGAGGAAAATTCCCAAATACTCTTTACCAATTTTGATCTCCACCACTTCAAATCTTTTGGTTTCCATTAACTTCCAATCGTTAAATCTCCCTAGAATTTCAAGAAAAGCACAAAAAAAATACCATTCATTTCACTATTTCTAAACTTGTGGGTTTTCTGGATTTTTAATGAAACATCTAATTTTCTCACAAAGAAAGTATATTTCATTTTCCTATTAGTTTCTAATGATATCTAGCCTTTAAAAATGAGTTTTTATCTATTGAATAGAAAGTTTTGAATAAATGCTGAAAATTGGGTCTTTAATGGTGAAATTTAGGATTTTGAAGGTAAATGATGTTTCAAAGTGATTTAAAACTTGTTCTGAAGTGATTAGAAGATTTCTAAACTTTCTTTAAAGTTTTGTTAAATAATTCCAAGGTTTTAATAAATTTTCGTGAAAATTTCTATTGTATGCCAAAATTTTAGAACCATGAATTTTTGTAGTTTTGTGTAGTTTGGAGTTTGAGAATTATTCTTAGATAAATAGTTAGATGATTGAAATCAATTATAGGCAATGAGAATGAGTAAAGATTAAAATATTTTAGTTTCAAGTTTGTTAGTAGAAAATTTCAATCCCAAGACAAAGTAGCCTTAGACGTGTTTTTGTTAGTTTAAGGTGTGTTATGGCTACTAATTGATTGTGTATATTGTGAGTACTCACCCTTGTGTTTTTTGATTTGCACATTGAGGCCTCGAGACAAATTGGAGGGATAAGTGAATGTTAAGCCAAGCTCCATACACTTATGGGATATGTTAAACTCTCTGAGTCATTGGTGTGATGGAGATATGTGTATCCAATGTGTGGTGATAGAGCCTACTTTCATGTTTCATGTTTCCAAATTGTCAAATTATCATTAATTGGTTATTACATCAAAATGTTGAGTAAATGCATGTGAATATATAAGCTAGACTTGTGGGTCAGTAAAGCATGAATACGTTGTTTTGTCTTAATGAATTATATATATACGAGTTTAGTGTAATTCCATGTGAGAGTATATGCTAGTTTTATGATTTAATGAAGCGTAAATATGTTATTTTGACTTAGTGTAACAGCCAGTTTTCTGTGCAATCATAACAGTGATTTTGAGATGAGAAATTTTTCATTATTATTATTATTTTAATGTCTACGGAATGTTAGTAGGGTTGTATTAAAATTTTGTTAAGAAATTTCTACGTTTGCATGCTTAATAATTGAAAAGAACTAAATTATAAAAGATGCAAAAGTAATGTTCTATTCGTTAAAGGTATCAATTAGCTATGAAATTTAATTGTGAGTGGACTTAAATGGTAATTAGACCATTTATATTGTTAGTGGACAAAGATGGACATAAATTAAGTGATTTTAAGGTTAATTGTAAGGTTAAAAAGGTGATTCAATAATTTGTTAAAGAAAAATATGTAAAAACTATGTATCATCTTCTTGCTTTCGTTCCACTAAAAATTAATGAATGAAAAAGCCGTAGCTAGGGTTTGAAGTTTCGGTCACTTTGCTAGCTTGCATGTAAGTGATTTTTAATCCTGTTTTTAATGATTTCTATGTTTTTAAAGTTGTTGTAGCTTAATCTAGCTAGCCCGAAGGGCAATTTGAAAAATTGTTAAAGATTTAAGGTTTTTCCAAGAATGTTCATGCACGGCTCTTGAAGTTTAATGGAAGAATATGAATCCTTCTTATTAAATAAACAAGTTTTGTAAAGGGATTGTTGATGAAATTGTCATTTAGGGACTTATTTGTAAAACATGATAAAGTTTAAGTTAAATTCAAGAAATGGTGATTTGTATGAGTTGGTAGATGTCCCTAGTGAATTTGGCTAGCATGAAATGAGGATGAAAATGCTTAGATTTCAATTTACGAGCTTAAGGACTAAACTGTAAAAAGGTTAAAATGTTAGGGGCAAAATAATAATTTTGCAAAATATGAAATATGGACTGAATTGAACAATAGCAGTATTAAATGAATTGAATTTATCTATTTAGATCAAGATACATCTCGTACGGATTTAGATCTGGGAAAAACGAAAGCCTCGGATTGATCGACTACATTTTTATGCTTTGTTTGTCGAGGTAAGTTCGTAAGATTAAATACCAAATTAATGTTATACTGATCTAAATGTTAATATTTTTTTTTTTCATATCACTAAATTATGTATATCCAATGATGTCACGATGATTATTGAGTATCATTTGAACCTTAGGAATTCGTAGGATACTCCACAGCTCGTGTGAGCAACATCGTGTAGCTTACATTCTGACCCACAGCTCATGTGAGTAGGCACATTTCACAGCTTGTGTGTTCAACGATGTAAAGGAAAAGGAAAGGTTATATGTTTAGTACAATTAGTGTGAGCTTCCCCGTGTATCTGATGTTATTCTGAATGGTTCAACAGGTATGAAAAGGAAATGAACGGTAAGTGTTCAAATGAACTATGCTATGAACCTATGAAAAGGTTTGAAAAGGAAATATACAATGAAAGCATATCTCTGATCATGAAAAGGATGAATTCAAAAGTAGTATGTTCATGTGCACCTAGCTTACTTATGATAATTCAAGTGAATTATGTGTTAATGTACTAATATGTGTTGTTGATAGTGCATAGGCTTGTGAGAAGCTTATGGTTGGATTATATCATGCTTAATTTTAATGTTATGCATTGAAATGGTAATTTATGTTCATATTTTACGAACTTCTAAGCATTATTTGCTTATGTAGTTTTATTTCCTATGTTTAATAGATAATCGGAAGCTCGACCAGTTTGGAAGCTTGTCTGAGATTTATCACACTATCCAACGATTATATTAGTAGTTTTTGATGTTTTTTCCAATGTTATAATGACATGTATAGGCGAACTTATGTTTGAATGTTAGTTGATAAGTTCGGCATCTAAATGTTATTTTGGATTGATGTATTTTTGGTACTCAAAACCTCAAGTTACGTCTGTAGCAAGCATAGGCAGTGCTAGAAACAACAAGCCTGAATGTCAGAAATGTAATCGATGAAGCATCAGTGAATGCAGACTAAAACACAAGGCATGTTTTAAATGTGGTTCGTATCAACATTATCTCAGAGATTACGCGGCAAGGTCTGACAAAGAAAAGTCTTAGACTACTCGACCAAGCAATACAGCTGCAAGAGGGAGACCACCTCGAAACACTAGAAATACAGGTAATAGCCGTAATAGGACAAAGGACTCTACTGTGATATTTGAGGTATGAGCATCGACTAGAGCTTATGAGACCTGTGCTCGAGAGGATGCTTTAGCGCCAAATGTTATCACTGGTACAATTTCTATCTTTGATACTGATGTTACTGCTTTTATTCACTTGGGGTCAACATATTCATATGTATGAATGAATTTAGTGTCAGATAAGAAATTTCCTTTCAAGTCTATTGAGTTTGTGGTCAAAGTAATGAACCCCATAGGTTAAAGTTTGTAAAAACTGTCCTTTTATGATTTGTGGTTGTAACTTTTGATTGATTTGATGTTACTACCATTTGATAAGTTTGACGTGATTTTGGGTATCAATTGGTTAACTCTGCATGATGTTGTTGTGAATTGTAGACGAAAGCATATTCAGTTGAAATGTTAGAATGGTGAAAAGCTTTGAATTGAATCAAATAGATTGGATAGTGTATCTAATATAATTTCGGCTATGTCGGACAAAAATATGTTAGAAAAGGTTGTGAAGCATATCTTGCTTATATATTTGATTCTAGAGTTTCTGAATTGAAGTTAGAATTGGTTCCTATGGTATATGAGTATAAAGATGAATTTCTAAAGGAATTACCCTGGTTACCACTGGTCAGAGAGGTTGAGTTTGCTATTGAGTTAATGCCGGAAACATCTCTGATATTGATAGGTCCTTACTGAATACCACCTACAGAGTTGAAAGAGTTGAAAGCACAGTTGCAAGAGTTGACAGATATGGGTTTTGCTCGACCCAACTTTTCTTCTTGGGGTGCTCCTATATTATTTGTTAAGAATAAAGACGGATCCGTGCGACTATGTATAGACTACCAGCAGGTCAAAAAAAGTCACGATCAATAATAACTATCCATTGCCACATATTGATGAACTGTTTGATCATTTGAAAGGTGTGACCGTATTTTTAAAGATCGATCTTCGTTCTAGTTATTATCAGTTACGATTTAAAGACTCAGATAAGCCGAAAACTACATTCAGAACCAAGTACGGACATTATGAGTTTCCTGTGATACCATTTGGTTTGACTAATGCACTTGTTGTATTTATGGACTTAATGAACAAAATATTCAGATCGTATTTAGCTAGATTTGTTGTGTTTATTGATGATATTCTGATCTATTTGCGAGATGATAGAGCATGCCCAGCATTTGAAAATTGTTTTGCAAACTTTAAACAAAAAATAATTGTTCATTAAGTTTAGAAAATCTGAGTTCTAGTTCTGAGAAGTCAGATTTTTGGGACATGTAGTGTCAGCGGATTGTATTAGAGTTGATCCGAGTAAGATCTCAGCTGTAGTGGACTAGAAACCTCTAAGAAATGTATCTAAAGTTAGAAATTTTCTGGGTTTAGCTGGATATTACAGAAGGTTCGTCATGGGATTTTTGATGATATCTATGATGTTGACGAGACTGTTGCAAAAAGATGTTAAGTTCGAGTGGCCAGAGAAATGTCAGGAAAGTTTTAATCAATTGAAAGCTTTGTTAACCAAGGCACTTATATTAGTTTAGCTAGAGTCCCATAAAGTATTTTTAATTTACAGTGATGCTTCATTGAATGGTTTGGGCTGTGTATTGATGCAAGAAGGCAAAGTAATAGCGTATGCTTCTCGATAATTGAAAACACACGAAAAGAATTATCTGATGCATGATTTAGAGCTTGCAGCCATTGTGTTTGCTTTGAAGATTTGGTGACACCACTTATACGGAGAAAAATGTCATATCTTCACGGATCACAAAAGCTTGAACTATTTGATGTCACAAAAAGATTTGAATTTGAGACAGTGCAAATGGCTCAAATTATTGAAAGATTAGAATTTGATTATTGATTTTTATCTGGGAAAGGCTAACGTCATTGCTGATGCATTGAGTAAAAAATTTTTATTTTCTTTGCAAGCTTTGAACACACGGTTAATGTTGTTTAATGATGGTTTGATTCTAGCTAAATTAAAAGCTAGATCGTCGTTTCTAAAACATATTTGTGAAGCTCAGACATGTGATGATGTTTTGATAGCAAAACGAAAAAAGATTGAGACGACACCTGATTTGAATTTTCATGTTTGTTTCAATGACAATTTTTAGTTCAAAGGTACAATTTGTATTCCGAGAAATTCTGATATCGTTTAGAAAATCTTATAGGGAGCTTACAATAGTAGCTTGTCTATTCACCTTATCAGCAATAAAATGTACGGTGATTTGAAACAAATTTACTAGTGGCCAGGTATGAAAGGAGAGATTTTTTAGTTCGTATCGAGATATGTAGTTTGTTAGCAAGTTAAAGCTAAGCATTAGGTACCTTTTGGTTTGCTACAACCAATGATGATTCCAAAGTGGAAATGGGAACATGTCACGATGGATTTCGTATCTAGATTACCTCTACCACTGAGAAATAAAGATGATGTGTGGGTCATTGTTGATCGTTTGACGAAGTCTGTGCATTTCATTCTAGAGTGTATGGATTTTTCAGTCGAGAGATTAGTAGAGTTGTATATGGCTGAGATCGTTAGATTACACGGTGTGCCAGTTTCTATTATTTCTAACAAAGATCCGCAATTTACGTCTCGATTCTTGAGGAAATTACACAAATCTTTATGTACTCAAATGCATTTTAGTACCGCATTTCATCCACAGACCGATGATCAGTCTAAACGAGTAATTCATATACTCAAGGATATGCTTCGATGTTGTGTTTTAGAGTTTGAAGGTAACTGGGAAAGATTTCTACCGTTGGTTTAATTTGCTTACAACAACAGTTACCAATCAAGCATTAAAATGGCACCGTACAAAGCTTTTTATGGTCGAACGTGTCGAACTCTGTTATACTAGACTGAGCTCAGTGAGAAAAATCTTTTCATGGTTGATTTGATGTGAGTGATATGAGACAGTTTGAAAGCAGCTTCAAATCGACAGAAATCCTATGTAGATTTGAAAAGAAAAGACATCGAATTCCAAGTTGGTGACAAAGTGTTTTTAAAAGTATCGGGCCGGTAGCTTACAAATCAGCCTCGTCATTAGAGTTAGAAAAGATCAATAATGTATTCCATGTATCTATGTTACGACAATATCAATTAGATCCTCACACGTGATTTCACCTGTTGTTGTTGAGATTCAGCCAGATATGACGTATAGTGAAGAACTTATTAGAATTCTAGCTCGAGAGGTTAAGGAATTGAGAAATAAAAGTATATCTTTAGTGAAAGTTCCCTGGAAACGTCATGGAATAGAAAAGGCTACCTGGGAACCGGAAGAATCTATGAAAGTTCAATACTCAAAGTTCTTTTATAGTAAGATTTTCAGGGTTGAAAATTTATTTATTAGGAAGGGTTGTAACAACCCATTTTCAGTGAAATCAGAACAGTGGTTTCGGGACCATAAATTCGACGAGAAAATTTTTTATTATTATTATTATTTTAATGTCTACAGAATGTTAGTAGGGTTGTATTAAAATTTTGTTAAGAAATTTTGACATTTGTATGCTTAATTAAGTAAAAGGACTAAATCGTAAAAGGTGCAAAAGTGATGTTCTATTAGTTAAAGGTATCAATTAGCTATAAAATTTAATTGTGAGTGGACTTAAATGGTAATTAGACCATTTATACTGTCAGTGGGCAAAGATGGATGTAAATTAAGTGATTTTAAGGTTAATTGTAAGGTTAAAAAGGTAATTAAATAATTTGCTAATAAAAATATGTAAAAACGATGTATCATCTTCTTAATTGGTTTCTTTCCACCACAAATTGATGAATGAAAAGGCCATAGCTAAGGTTTAAAGCTTCGGTCACTTTGCTAGCTTGCATGTAAGTGATTTTTGATCTCGTTTTTAATTATTTTTATGTTTTTAAAGTCGTTGTAGCTTAATATAGCTAGCCCGGAGGTCAATTTGCAAAACTATTAAAGATTTAGGGCATTCTTAAAGTTTAATGGAAGAATATGAGTCCTTGTTGTTAAATAAACAAGTTTTGTAAAGGGATTTTTGATGAAATTGTCATTTAGGGGCTTATTTATAAAAAACAATAAAGGTATAAGTTAAATTCAAGATATGGTTATTTGTATGAGTTGGTAGATGTCCCTAGTGAATTCGGCTAGCATGAAATGAGGATGAAAATGCTTAGATTTCAATTTACGAGCTTAAAAACTGGTGTGTTGCGGCATCGACTTTGTACAGAAATTAATACGAGTCAGGGGCATTTTGGTCCACGCAATCCAACTTTAGACGCAAGAACTTCAATTGACCTAAGGTTAAGGAAGACGACCATTCTAAATCTGTAAATAGGGTCAATTAAAACTTGTTATGGACAGCTTTTACTATTGTGTAATTTTCTCTTTCAATTCTAGCCTTTAGTTTTTCCTTTCTTTTAGGTTTTAAATTTTATTCTCGTTCTTGTTATTTGATTTTAGGGAGAAATCAGATTCTGAAATTATTCTCAAAATCTGTGAGGATTATGTGCTTAAATTTAATATAATCAGGCTTCTTTTAAACTCTATTCTTGAAATTTTTCTTTAAGTTCATTCTATAACAACCTGTTTTTAGTCAAATTAGAACAGTGGTTTCGGGACCACAAATCCAAAGTTGAAATAATTATTTTATTATTATTTTAATGTCTATAGTATGATAATATGTTTGTGTGAAAGTTTTGTTAAAGAATTTTATCGTTTGAATTGTTAATTTGATAAAAAGAACTAAATCGCATAAAGTGTAAAAGTGGAGTTCTATTAGTTAAAGGTGTCTATTAGCTATGGAACATTAATGTTAAGGTCCTTAAGTGATAGTTAGACCATTTTTATAGTGGGTGGACATTTATTGGCATCTTTTAATGGCTTTAAAGTTTATATATTATAAGGTTAAAATAGTAATTAGTATAATAAACTTAAAACAAATAAAAGAAAATTTAACACTCATCTTATTCAAGTGTTATTCCACCGAAATTATATAACAAAAGACACCATTTTAGGGCTTGAAGCATTCGACACATTCAATTGCTTGCATGTAAGTGATTTTAACTCAGTTTTTAGTGATTTCTATGTTTTTGAGATTGTTGCAACTAGGTCTAGCTAGCCCATGGACTATTTTGCAAAATTGTTAAAGATTTAAGATGTTGCATTGATGAATAAGCATGTATTTTAGTGATTGATGATAAATTATGAATGTTTGATGATAGTTATACAAGTTTTGTTAAGTGATTTTTAGTGAAAATACAAATTAGGGGTTAAATTATGAAATGTGGAAACTTTGAGGTTAAAATGTGAAATAAAAGAAAAATATGGGCTGCTAGGGACCTAATTAAAATTTGGCTTGCATGGGTTTGGGTGAAATTGCATGAATTTGTAATTTTATGAAATAAGGACTAAATTGTAAAAGTTGTGAAATACTTAGGGCAAAAATGTAAAAGTCTTAATGTGAATTTTTGGACTAAATTGAATAGAGTGATGATTAAATAAGTTAATTTTGATTATATCTAGAACAAGAAAGGCGAAATACAGACTTCGATCGGGAAAAAAATAAGTTTCGGAATAATTGACTCGTGTCATCGTTTTTACATCCAAGGTAAGTTCGTATGTAATAAGTTTCGTTATAAACGTATTTTAAATGCTTTGATATTGCATAAACTGTGAATACGAGGCTACGAACATGTTCGACAATGATTCGATGATGATTGGACAATGGAAATCCTGGTTGAACCTTAGGAATAGATTACGATACGGATAACATGTCATTAGGGGATTATTATGATTATGTGATCCAGGTGCTGGTCCTGTACATTCTATCAGTGGCTGAGTATACTGGCATGTGTTACGGTTACTTGACAGCTTGTGTGAGCAGCACTGTATAGCTACGTCTTGACCCACAGCTTGTGTGAGCAGGCCCGTTGATAGCTCAAGAGGGAGCACGTATGTGATATGAGATTCAGATAGCATTGGCTATGTATGTGGCACTTTGGTGCGAGTTTCCCGTGTATCCAACAGTATTCCAAATAGTTCAACGGGTAAATGAAAAACATGGTTGTGTATGAGATTAAAATGAAATGGTACAGGTATGTACATGAACCGTATAAGCTTTAAATCGAGAAAACTTGTGAAAGACATGTTTATTCTTATGATTGAAAATATGAAAGGTTTGTTAGTTATGTAACACCCCAAACCTGACCTAGACGTTATAGCCGAATCTGCGATGTCACATTGAAGTGAGTTTTGAAAAGCGTCGTTCTGTTTAAAAAGTCCGTACTATTTTAAAATCCTCGTAGTGATCTTTTACAAAACTTTTATGTATCTTGTTCATTGATAAAAACTAAAGTAGGTTTAGCAAATTTTAATCATTTTAGGTTGTTATTACAATTTAAAATCATCGTTTGTTGCGGAAGCTTTTGAAATCTATTGTAATTGCGTGGTGTTTTGAAAATATTTATCTTTTGAAATTCGCATCCTACCACTAGTAGATATAAATCAAAGTAAGTAACCCCAAATTAAAGTAAAATTTAAAGAGGCCTTATTACATAACAAATACCCAAATAAAATAGTTTAAAGATAAAAAGTCTAAAACAGTAGCTAAAATAGTTGTGCGGCCTCCATCGAATCCCTCGTAGCACTGACCCGCCTAAGGATTGCCTGTATAGGAAAGCAGAAGGGTGAGTTTATAAAAAACTCAGTGTGTATTCCCTTTACAAAAATTAGTCAAATCGTAGGCAAATACAGTTTGGGCCTAAGCCCGTTTTAGTGACGGTCCAGTATCAGTGTGGGCCTTAGCCTATTACAGTCATAGTATCAGTTACAATAACAGTATCAAAAATGCAAATAGAGATCCTACCCATCCATCATCTACACTCCACTCCGTCCAACCCTACAGTCCATGTGGGGATAAAATCAACTCACCCATCCCTACACTTCAAATATATCACTGGGTGCGACACTAAACAGTATTTGCAACAGAGCTGCCAGCACAGTACATTTCTTCCAAATATATCAAACCCACCCCCATGCAACATGTGATGTCATAATATCATACGTGTATGCAAAATGTCATGCTCGAATACAGTTAAACATATCATAGGGGTATATCAGTCATTTTATCTCTTAAGGGTATAATAGTCATTTCATTAGTATGGGGTCTAAGTGTACTTACCGACCCAATAATAGGTCCACAGTCGTTTCAGGCGACCTGTGCAACCTTAATGGTCAAACAATAAAAATGGGCCCAAAGCCCATAACACGACCCATGTGGGCCCACACGCCCGTGTGGCCCAATAAGCCCAAAAATGGCCTTGGTCGTGCGAACTACACAGCCTGTCCCAATAATCTGCACACGATCGTGTGGTTAACCCATGTGGGCCCACGAACCCGTGGGGCCTACATGGCCCAATTCGGCCCAGAACGGCCTAAGCCCATGAAATCGCTCATGGTGCCCTCTACGATTGAATGCTCACATTTATGTGTTCGGACTACCACACAAGCGAGCATACACTCGTGTAGCATCAATGGTCGTACTTTTTTTACTTTTGCCGATCTACACTTAAACCAGTATGATTACACACCTGGTTGCAAAAATGAGCGAATTAGCCCACATGCACTCCAACCTATTACGACAGAAGCTTCGGTTAAATACCTAACACACGTGTTCAAAGAAACCCTAACCCAAACTTGTTCCAAAAGATTACTTACTATCGCCTTGCTTGAACGAGCGTGGTTTAAGCCCGCTTAGATCGCTAATGAAAGTTGATAACAGATGCCTTGATGATTATCTACATGATAAGCGAATCCATTATACATGTTGCTTATACACAAAGGTTGAACAACGCATACCAACCCAAAGAAATGCAACCCCCAATAATGGAAAGGAACATTAGGCCAAGACCGAAGAATCCCAAACTAAAGTGCCTTAGTTGAATAAAATACCAACGAATAGCGTTACCCTCGAACAAGAGACAAGAGGAAGATTTCGATCATTTCTGGAATACTAGCGAATTCCCTCACTCCACGAGTAATACTAAAACTCGAAAGAACACCATGACGAAGAGAGGAAAGATGAGAATCGACATTTAGGGAAAAGAGGAGATAAGCCAAAAGAGCAGAGATAAACTGAGACTTACCAATCAGTATTCGGCCACCCACTAGTGAATAGGGAAGGACTTCAGAGAGAGCAGAGAAGTAAAAGAAAAGGAGAGGAGAAGTGGCAAGGTAATTAGCCTAAAGGGCACAACTGATTATGGGAGAGAGACAGAGGAATCAAGACTAAAAGTGTTGAGAGAGGAAAAAGGGATAGTAGCGATCGGTCAAGAAGGAAAGAAAAAGGCAAATGAGAAAGAGGGAAATAGAAATCAATTACCCAGAAGGAAAAGGTCAGAAAAGAAACATAAAATCGCAAAGCACTAAAGAGAAAAAGACCTGAAAGAACAAGCTGTAACGCCCCATACACGCATTCCACACCGAAACAGTGTATGAGGTATTACTAGAACATAACACATACCATTAAATAAAACCGAAATAAAAATATGGCATCCAATTGGATCATGAAACATTATAACATATGCCTTTAACAATATTAGCCAAATTCAATGGCTTTGTACAAAATACTCGATCACATGCTGTAGCCAATATTTTTAGCCTAGGCAATTATGACACGTAACAAAATAATTAAGCCTACTATACATACCATAATTCAAAATGTTCAGTTCAAATACCCAAAAATATTGATAGTGTAGGCAGATCTTCAACGATCCTTGACTCCTGTGCAAGCTGGATGACACTATAAGACAAAAGAGAGAAAAGAAAGTAAGCTTATAGCTTGGTAAGCAAGTATATAAATAATAAATAAAGAATTTAATATGATTACATAATAACTCAAGTGTATCTACTTTTAATTTCACTATTTACTCCACTTTGGTCAAGCTGTCTCTCCTACGTCATGTTCATTAAATAAATCATAACTCGAGTTACGAAACTCGAAATCCAATTCTGTAAATTTTCCTTGCAAATAGACTCATATATCTACTTACTAATTTTTTTCTAGAATTTGTGGTCAAGCCCATTAGTACATTTCATAAGTCTCCCCTATTTTAGGGTTTGGCCACTCTGACCCCTATATATTACAATTCATATATCTCTCTATTCAGAGTTTCAATGACTATGCTGTTTATTTCTTATAAAACTAGACTCAATAAGGATTTCATAAATATAAGATACAACTCCTAATTATTTCTTTACAATTTATGGTAAATTTTTAAAATTTGAACAGGGGATCATGCAGTCAATCTGAACAGGTCTCACGAAAATATAAATTTATCAAAATATAAGTTTTCTTTACTTTCTATGTTTCTTTTAAATGAAAATAGAATCATTAATCTTTAAATGAATATCTCATTCAGCCTCTAATTAAATTCCCATTATTTTTGGTGATTTTTCAAATTCATGACACTGCGTCTGTCCAAAATAGTATTATTACTAATTCACTCTTTCACATTTTCTTTATATTAATCTCATTTTAACATGCATATCACAATTCATTTTCACCACATTTCATACATCACAAGTATAGGTCCATGATTACAATGTCACCATAAAGCCATCCCGTTGAACAATTCGGATCAATTCCTGGTGACTTGATGGTTTCAAAGACACACACTCCACCATCATATTTCATATAATTCGGCTCTCTTGTACACATGGTGAACACTTAGTACCACCCATGTGACCTAGCCAATTTATCTCGTAGCTCTTTTGTCTACATGGTGTCCTTCACTTGGAATCACACATGCGACCTAGCTACATTTATCTCTCCCGTCGCTCTCTTGTCTACATGGGATACTTCCCGTATCACACATGTGACCTAGCTACTACATAGTATCGCGTAGCTTTCTTGTACACATGATGTGTACTCGGCATCATACATGTGACCTAGCTACACTCCATCTATATTATTCAATCTTTCTGAATGTTCAACCGAGATTTCTCTCTCTATTACTTATTTCCATTCTTCCAATAGTCAATTTATGCTTCAAAATCGGCTAATGTATATATATATATATATATATATATATATAATAGGCTGAAATATAAAAATGTAAATGAACTTAATGTATTATTTACATACAAACTTACCTCGGTGCAAAATATGGAAATTTTGCAATTTAGTCTAAAACCTTTTCCTTCCCCCGTTCGAGATCGATTCCATGCCTTTCTTGATCTATAACAACACATTTAGCTTATTTAACACTCATACTATTTATTTCAATCCAAAAATCACATTATGGAAAAATTACATTTTTTCCCCCTAACTTTTACAAAATTACAATTTTGCCCCTAGGCTTGGAAATTTAATTTCAGCCCTTATTCTTATGTTTAATGACATGCTGATCATTTTTATCTTCTATAGCAACATCAAATTCTCACTCTAACACATAGTTATGAACAATAGGTATTTTTACCGATTATGCCGTTTTGCTCGTTTTCGCTAAAAATCACTTAGAAAAGATCGTTCTCCTAACTTCAAACATTCATATTCTACCATCAAACATCAAAATACATGCATATCATTCATGGGTAAATTTTTAAACATAAACCCTAACTCGAAATAATGGTAGAAATAGGTAGACCTAGTTACTAGGATTTCAAAAATGTAAAGAATATTAAAAACGAGGCTTGAATGCACTTACTATTAAGCTTGAAAGCTTGGGAAAAACCCTAGCTATGGAGAACATCCAAATTTCGACCAAGCTTAATGAAGATGAACACATTTTTGTGTTATTTTTCCTATTTTATTTCATTTTATATGGAAATGACCAAAATACCCTTACTACTAAACTTTCTAAAAATTCCATCCATGTCCTAATTTTTGTCCATATAAAAGATAATGGTCTAATTTCCATTTAAGGACCTCTACTTAAAACCCCCATTTC
Organism: Gossypium anomalum; assembly: GCA_025698475.1. NCBI lineage: Eukaryota > Viridiplantae > Streptophyta > Magnoliopsida > Malvales > Malvaceae > Gossypium > Gossypium anomalum. Next base: position 23,268,284 of record CM046957.1, read on the forward strand.
AATCTAGTACTTTATGAATTAGACACACACATTTTTCACCTATTTCAATTTAGTCCTAAACGTCAAATTAAACATCCAATTGATAAAATTTTGCAACGAAATTTTCACACAATTATGAAATCATAATATAAATGCTAAAACTTAATCATAATAATAATGTTTTTTTTAAATCTCAGTTTCATGGTTTCAAAACCACTATTCCATTTTGGCCCTAAATCGGGCTGTTACACAAGCACTATTCGGCTGCCTTAACAGTCAAGAAAGCTTCACCAAAAAAAAAAAAAGCCAAATTCGGCACCACAAGCATAAAGAGAAGCTAAAGCCAATTTTGCCAAAAGGAACTCCTAATTCAGCACTCCCACACTTGACTCTTCCAACCTTTCCCACCTCAGCCGAAACTCTCCTGAACAAGAATTCAATTTCGGTACAACCTCCCCCCACTTTCAAATCCCACAAAATCCTCTTAAAATCCCTCATTCATTATCTCCTCAACTGCCCATTCAAACACTCTTCAAACACCTTTATTTCGGTTAACGTAGGACACTTCCTCAGCACTTGCAGCAAAATAAATGCTCCTTCTGCATCACCAAGCCTCGAACCTCAGACCCCAAGGCACACTCCACATGCCACTTACCACTATGCTAGTAGGCCCTTTTTTGTCATGTTCTACCCACCTTAATTTAAAAGTCGACTAACTAAAGGCAAGGGTTAATTCCCTAAAACCAAAGCTTTTACAAACGCCCAAGCTAGAACCCAAGACTTCTCATGCGCTACTCGGGGCACTCAATCAATGAGACAAGCATGCATTTGAGTTACACCACACACAGAAAATAAGTACCCATATTTTGGGGTGTTACAAGTTAATTTGAGTTACATGTTGATATGTTCAAATCTTTTGTATTGTGCATTTATGAATAGACTGAATTTATTTCAAACGAGCTTACTAAGCTATAAAGCTTACTTTGTTTATTTTACTGTGTTTTATAGTGATTTTAAAGCTAGCTCGAATTTGGTGATCATCAGAGACTTCGTCACACTATTCTACCATCACTTTGGTACTTTTCAGTTTATGTTTTGGCTTATATGGCATGTATAGGAGTATGGTTATTTTGGTTATGAGTTGATAATGATTTTGGTAGTTTGAAATGGCTTGTAAATGTTAAATGTTTTGGTTATATGTATATATATGTAATAGCCCGGTTTAGACCCTAATCAAAATAGTGGTTTTTGGACCACAAAACTGAGTCAAAAAAATATTTTAATATTATTTGTGGTGTCTACAGCATGTTAATTTATATGTGTGAAAATTTCATGTGAAAATTTTATCGTTTGTGTGCTCGATTTAATTAAAAGGACTTAATCATGTAAAATGTAAAAGTGGCTAGATAATTGTTAAAGTGCTACATTGCTATTGTTTTTATAATGTGAAGTCCTTAAGGTGAAATTTCACCCTTGAAATCATGCATGGACGATATTAGACATTAAATATATAGTTTGGTTATTAATTTTATAAGGTTAATATGGTAAAAATGCTAATTAATAATGTTATTATAAAATAAAAATTAATAAAGCCATGCAATTGTTCGTCTTTTGGCTGATTATAACAAAGAAAAAGAAAAAGAAAAGAGTTTTGAAGGTTCGACCCTTGTGTTCTTCAAATTAGGTATGTAATTTGTTGGGTTTTTGATAATTTTTACATTTTTGAGATAGTTGCTATGAGTACTAGCTAGCCTATGCTTGAATTTTTGAATTTGATGATGTATTCATGAATTGCCATTATTGATAGCTTGATGATTTTTGTGTTTGATGATGAAAAATAAATATATGTTGTTAGATTGTCAAGTTTAATTAAGTGATTTTCAATAAAAATGTCTATTTAGGACTAAATTATGAATTTTGTAAATTGAGGGGTCAAAATGTGAAATAAATGAATCATATGGGCTTGTATGGACTAGCGGTAAATTTTTCCTAACATGAGTGTAGTCAAATTTTGAATATTTTGTGTTTTGTGAAATAGGGACTAAATTATGAAAAATATGAAATGCCAGGGCAAAAGTGTAATTTTCCCATTTATGTGTTTTTGGATGAATTTGATTGAATATTTGATTAAATAAGTTTAATTTATATTAATTTAGATCAAGAAAAGAGAAAATTAGATTTGGATCGGGGGAAATCTAAAGTTGTTGAATAGCCAACCCAGTCAATTCGTCTTCGTACGAGGTAAGTACATAAGTAAATAAATGTCGTTAAATTCAATTGTATATGTATATATCTTATTTGTGCCAAATTGAATTATCACTTGTATATGTATGTTTAAGTTGAATTTGTATAAGTATGGGAAAAGTATTTACGAGCTTGAATTGATTGAGTTACGATGTCTAAAAGTCCCGTACGAACCTTAGGAATAGTTAGGATACATATGTCATGACATAAGATTATAATATGTGATTCGTGTAAGACCACGTTTGGGACATTGGCATCGATTTGTGATTTAGGTGTAAGATCCTGTCTGGGACAGTGGCATCGATATGTGATTACATGTAAGACCAAGTCTGGGATGTTGGCATTGTATGAGCTTTTCGACTATCCAAGTATCCTTATTAATTTCGAATGGTTCCATGGGCAATATTAAGTAAAGATCGAATGTGAAATCGAGCTAGAAGGGTCAGGTATGTGCAAAGTTAAAATGATTGAAAAATTAAGGTAAATGTGTACTTATGATTTAAATATGAAATATGCATTATAAGTGAGAATTTTTTATGTTATAAACATATGTACATTCGGCCATTGATATTATGTGATTAATGTTTATGAGTTAATGATTGAGTTGATAAGCATAAATACAAGGTTAAATTTTGTTTCGTTCAATTTGGTTTAAATTGAATTATGTATATTATTGAAATGTTTTATTTGCTTATGACTTACTAAGCTATTTAAGCTTACTGTGTGTGTGTTCGTTTGCTATTTTATAGATTTTGGAAGTTAGTTACAGGCTCGGGGATCGTCAAGGAAATTTGTCACACTATAGATCGTCGTTTCAGAATTTTAAAAGTTTGAACTTTGAACTTATGGCATGTATAGGCTAGTATTGTTTTGGTTGGTTTTGAAGTTTGTATATATATTTAGCCATGCGAAAATGGCTTGGTATTAATGCTAATGATCTAATGTTTATGTAATTTTGATCATGATATATGTGTGTGTGTGCTTAGTATATGAATGCTATATGATGTAAAGATATATATGGCTTATGATTAGTTGATTTTGGTAAGCTTGGTATATCGATGATGAATGTGTTTTGGTTGTGGTTTGTTAATGATGGTGATATTCGGTCATGCATTAACTTAATTTTTAAGTATGATTTACGATATAAATTGTGTAATGGAATGGTCTTGAGGTTTGGCTTGATTAAATCATGTCTTTAAGTGTTTAGTTATATACATATTTATTAATAATGAATATAGTTGTATTTGATATGTGAGAATTATACAATGCTAGAGGTATTTGATTTATAGATATGGTTATTTTGAATTAGTTTGGAAATGGTGGATAATATGTATATGAATACTCGGCTAGGTCATTAGGTTCATAATGATAAGTATGCAATATAGGTATTGGGTGTATATATATATCTATATTGGTGATGCCATATGCATTGGTTATTTCTTTGGATTTGTAATGGTCTGCATAAATTTGTATCACTTTATATTATATATATGTGGTTGTATGTTCGGCCATGGTAATTGGCTATCTAGGTTCAGTTTAAAATGGCAAGAATGTGTATTTTTTTTTTTTTGGTTATGGTTTGTGCTCAAAATGGTTTAATTCTTTAAGATCTTATGCGCATAAATGGTGATAAAAAAATTAGGTAAAATTAGTCATTTGGTAATTATGTTTAGTTATAATTTATTTTTATTAGTAAATATACACATGTAGTATAAACAACTATGGTCATGATGTAATATTGCTACGGTACTTATGTTTTATTTGGTTCAATATACGCATGGTCTAGTGACTAGAAAGAGGTATGTTTAGTCTTAAATGATATTTATTTAAGTGAAGTATATTTAAATGTTTGAGTATTGCCATGTGGATGTTTTTATTTAAAAATAATGTATAAAGCTTGTTTGTTCGTAGTGACTAATATCCATGTAGCATATGTGAGTGACAATTAAGTTGAGTATTATGGCTCATTTAGTTTTAAAATGTGCATGTGTATTGATTATGAAATGTTATGTTTGATACTCAACTTATGAAAAATGGATGCAATATATCTGGTAAATGTTGTCTAATGATTTATGTATATACTTGAATAAATTTTTTTAAATATACCAATGATAGTAATATAGTAGTTTTGAGTTCGAAATTGAATAAGATAAGTGTTTTGATGAGTTTAAATTACGAATGCAAGAAATGTATTAAATGTCTGTTTTGAACTGTGATATGTCCGGTAATGACTCGTAACCCTAATTCGGTGATGGATACGGGTTAGGGGTGTTACAATATAGGTGAGCATATGGCCTATGTTATGTGAATGAGGTTGGTTTTGTGATGTTTATTGATAGCTGATATTGTGGATGTCAAATGGTTGATATTAGAGAACATACATATTGGTGAAATTGAGTACATTGATGCATATTTGGAAGTATATAATTAGTTGAATTGTATATGTGATTTTGGTGTGAATGGTATGGTTTAATTCGTGTTGTATGTATTGAGAAATGTGGTATAGAAAATGCATGAATTAGGCTTGAATTGGCTAGTTTAAATGCCAAATTACGCTATGTTTTGCTGCCAATTAGGTTGATGTAGGTATGCTCAAGTTTGGGTGGCAAAAATGGATTGGTATATAGTCCATTTTTGTCCACACGGCCAGAGACACGAGTGTGTGTCTCAGAATTGTGTGACACACAGTCATGTACACGACCGTGTATCTCCTGGTGTTGAAATTAAAATTAAGTCAGTATGCTCCACACAGCCTCACACTCGGGCGCGTGACTTAGCCGTATGGCATAAGTCAGTATACCCTACAGGTTTGGCACGGCCTGGCACACAGGCTTGTGTTGCCATTTTTTGGGCATACGGGCTAGCCACATAGGCATGTGTGTTGGCCTTGTGACCCAAGTCAGAGAGTTACACAAGGTCAGACACGGACTGGGACACGACCATGTGCTTCCATTTCGAATGTCCACACGGCCTTCGACACAGGCGTGTCTTTGGCCGTGTGAGAGACACGGACAGATCACACGGGTGTGTGTCCCCTATTTTTTAAAAAATTTTCTATGTGTTCTAGAAGTTTCTAAAGTTATCGGTTTAGTCCCGAACCACCTCGAATGCATGTTTTGGGCCTCGTAGGCTTGTATTAGGGACAATTTGATTGGTTGCAAGTGAATTGTATTTGAATTGACTAATTGTATGAGCAATGTATGTTTAAATGTGTGATAAGTTAGGTAATACTCCGTAACCCTATTCCGGCATTGAATACGGGTGAGGGGTGTTACACATTCTTTCTGTAACAGCCTGATTTAGACCCTAATTGGAACAGTGGTTTCGAGACCACGAATTTGAGTCAAAAAAATGCTTTAATATTATTTTTCGTGTTAATTATATGTGAATTTGCATGTGTGGAAGTTTTGTATTAAAATTTGATCATTTGTGTGCTTAATTTAATAAAAGGGCTTAATCGCGTAAATTGAAAACTTGATAGTTTAAAGCATAATGGCTAAACTGTTAGTGGCTTTTTAATATGGAGTATTTAAGTTGTAATTTTTCGATTATAGCATGTAGTGGACGGTAGTGACCTTAAGTTATAATTGTTTTATATTTATGTTTAAAGGTTAATATGGTAATTTATAAAATGACATACATTATAATAAAACATAAAAAAAATTAAATAAGCATGCATAATTCTTTGTTCTTGCCAAAACTTAAGAAAGAAAGAAAGAAAATATAGCTTTGTGATATTCGGCCATTCTAAAGCTTGATTCAAGGTTAGTTTGGTTTCAGTTTTTGATAATTTTTATGTTTTTGAGATCGTTGCTTCGAATACTATCTGACCCATGCTAGAATTTCTGATTTTGATGAATATTTTGAGTTATGCCATTGATGAATATTTGTGTTTTGAAATGTTTTATGATGAAATATTAAAGATATGTTTTAGATTAACATGTTTTGTATTGGAGTTTTTGAAGATTTTGAGTAATTAGGACTAAATTGCAAAAATAATAAATTGATGGATTAAAATGCAAAATAAATGAAATGTGTGTATTTATATGTGTTAGATGAACATTCGGCCTAAGCATGTTGAATAAAGATTTTGTGTATTTTGTGTTTTATGCAATTAGGACTAATTTGTAAAAGTATGAAATATCAGGGGTAAAATAGTACTTTGCCCATTTATGTGTTGTTGGATTAAATTGAACGAAATTGTGTTTAAATGAGGTTAATTTGAAATTATATAGATCAAGAAAAAAGAAATCGAACTTAGATAGGGGAAAAGCAAAAATAGTCGAATAGCCGATTTATAACGTTCGTTGATATCCGAGGTAAGTCTTTAAGCAATTAAACATCATTTATATTGAATGTAACTTGGTTTAATATGCTGTTTTGGAATCTATACATTCATAAAAGAGCTAGCTGAATGTGTTTAATCATAGAACTAATGTATCTCAGTTTAATTCAATTGAGTTATATCATTTGAAAGTACGTATAATCTATATGCAATATCTGGAGTTTTTATTATATGAATTGTGTATGAGACAGCTTTATAATAGTGATATTCGGTCTTTGAGCCTAGCAAGTCTTGTGCTGGTGAATTTGATCGGGCTTTATGCGTAACAGTGGCCGGTGAATAAAAAAAATTAGACCTTGAGTCTAGCAAGCCTTGTGCCAGTGTGTGATTCAGGCTTATGCCTAGCAGGTTTTATACCAGTGATTTATTTTCAAGCCTATGCCTATAAGTTTTCAAGTTGATGTAGGAATTGAGCAAGTAAAATTGAGCTCAATGACCTTGTATATTCAGCCACATATGTATGTACACATGTGATGTTATATTGGATCTTGAATATTCGGCCATGAAAGTATGCACAAAAGTGATATTATATTTGAATTTGTATATTCGACTATATAAGTAGTTACATATGTGATATTAAATTTGATCTTGCATATTCGACCATATAGGTGAGCACATATGTGATATTATATTTAATCTTGTATATTGGCCAAATGAGTAATGTTGGTATATGAAGTTTAAAATTTTTTTTGTGAGTTTGTGTAAATGTGTGGAAGTATATTTGGATATATAATGATATTTGGTTTGGTTTAATTAAGTTGATAATATTATTGAAATGTTTATTTGCTTATGACTTACTAAGCTAAGTTAGCTTACTCTCTGTGTTATGTTTATTCTGTTTTATAGATTTTGGATTCAAGTTACAAGCTCGGGGATCGTCAGCAAAGTCTTTCACACTATTGACTGTCTTCGGTATTTTAATAAGCAAATTTTCGAAACTATGGCATGTATAGAGTAGATTATGTTTTGGAATATTGTATTTTGGTCTATGTTAAATGTGAGCCATGCGAAAATGGCTTAATTGCTATGCTTGAGTTCGGTGTTGGTTAAATATTAGTTTAAGTTTATTTTGATTATTATGTCGAATACCATGGTTGATTATAAGTTATGTTATGTGTTTGCATTTGGAAATGATATGGATAAATAGGTTATGTTATGTTTGAATGAATGAAACTTGGTTTGATTATTAATGGTTTAAAAATGTTAATGAGATACGTTGATGTTCGTATATAAATTGATTTTGTTGGTATGGTTTGCATGGTAAATGTATGTATACTTAAAGTGATTTAATGTTATATGAAAGTTGTATAATTTATATGTTAGTACTTTAATTACGATTATAAAAATTGATTGTACATGATATAGTGTACAAATGCCAAATATAAGTTGATCAAATTGAGTGATTATGTGTACATGGTTTTGTGGGTTCTATTAATGTATAATTTTAGTATGCTTCTGTACATGGCGTGGCAATGATATATATATATATAAGTGCATGACTTCTAGATATATATATGTATATAATATTCTTTGAACATATGTTTTGGTTATAAAATAAAAATATGCTTAATTATGTGACTTGTTAATTAACCGAAATCAATAAGTTTGTATAGGTAATTTGTGCAGTTGAATAACTAAAAGATTAATGTGATTTTTGTTTAGTTTAAAATAGTACATTATGTGTAAATTTTGTTTTAATCATTTAATAGTTTAATTAGTTAATTTAATGATATATCTGTATATATATATGAATATGAACTGTGTTAAAATGAGAATGTTCGGAATTGTACTTATGTTCTGTAATGCCTCGTTACCTTAGTCCGGCAACGGATACGGGTTAGGGGTGATACATTTTATTGGTATCAGAGCTACGATTTAGTCAGTTCTAGGACTAACGTAGCGTGTGTGAGTCTAGCTATACATGTCATAAATATAATTGCGATAGTGTGATGACTTCTGACATTTGAAAATGTGCTATTATACAGTAAATGGATCCCGACAGAGCTGTAGCTGATGATGTCGAGAATGTAGCGCCTACTCCCGTGCATGGGATAGTGCCAATTGAATTTCGACCGATCTCGAGTAGCCATGAGGGGGAGGCTAAGCAAGCCTTCTACCAAATGATGAACGATTGATTTACTCAGTATATCCGGACTAATCCGGTTGAAGAGTTTACAGCTAATGATGATGATGATGTTGAGCCGACTGAGTTGTGGCCTGATAATACTATCCGTGTGTTCGACGAGCTATCTTGTACTCCGGATGAATGTTTAAAGTGTGCCATATCTTTATTACGAAACACCGCATATCACTCCACTAGTATCGGTGGTCCTGAAAGAGAGAGTGACCTGGGAATTCTTTCAGACTGAGTTCCATAAGAAATACATTAGCCAGAGATTTATCGACCAGAAATGCAAAGAATTTCTGGAATTGAAATAGGGTCTTATGACCATAACTGAGTATGAACGGAAATTTGTGAGACTAAGTCGATATGCTCGTGAATGTGTTTCAACCGAAGCTATCATGTGTAAAAGATTCGAAGATGGTTTGAATGAAGACATTAAATTGTTGGTTGGTATTCTTGAAATCAAAGAGTTCGTGGTACTTGTTGAACGAGCTTGCAAAGCCGAAGAACTTGAGAAAGAGAAAAGAAAAACTAATTTTGAAGCTAGAGATTTTCGTAATAGATCATCGGGTAAGACTTTTCCCTCAGCATCTGTAACGTCCCAATTTTCGGGAATTCTGAAAATGTTGGTAAATTTTAAAATTTTTGTGTTCTGTCTGCTTGGCATAGGTTTAATTATGTTATTGGGCCTCTAGAAGGACCAAGCTTAAGTTAACACCCGGTAATTTAATTAATTTTAATTCCATAGGAAAAAGAGGTTCTGGTAAACTGGGTTTTTAAGTATTAATTGTATAAAATAAATCACAAGGAAGCCTGTGGTAAGGTGGCATGTGACGCCACTGGGAAGGCTATAAAGGTGGCGTGTGGATGCTAGGGAGAGCTGGGGTTCAAGTCACAATGATAGCAAAATTAAGGGAATTAATATTTATGTACAGAAAAGGGAAGCGATGGAACTCAAGTAAAAGTCTGTCAGGAGGTGTTTGAGTTGCTCAGGAGATTGAGCAAGGAGGGGACAAGGGAGAGAATTTAGGATCTGATTAGGGAAAGCAGTGTTGGTCGAATGGTGGACTCTTGAGGAGCAAGAGTTGGCCGGCCAAGGGGAGCTTTAGGGGGGCAAAATTCGGCTAAGTTAAGTGCCAGTTTAAATTCGGCATTAAAGGGTAAGTTGTGCCGTTTCCTGACCATTCTCCTCTTCTTTTCTTTTCTCCTCTCTTCATCAACTTTTTCCTTTTCTTTTTCTCTCTATAGCCGAATCTTTCTATCCTCCTGTTCATCTCCATCTTACTCTTCAGACTTTTTTGAGCTTATAGCCGATTGCCTCAAATCCCGAAATCCTGAAAGCTTGATTTCTTTTGTGCTGATTTCTTATAACCAAAACCCTATATCTTCTCTTCATCATTTTTGACCGATTCACTAGTTCTCTAAACCCCAAGTTCTATCGACAAGACCATAGCAAAACCCTCCTATTTCATCTTTCTATACACAGTTGCAAAGAGTCGAAAACCCCACACTCATAGGGACTTAGCCGAATATTAAGAACACTGAAGGCTCGACTTTTGTGATCATTTGAGGGCCTAGAGTGGCATCATATTTGAGTAGAAATTAATTAGAATCATTGACCGAAGGAATCGGTGGTAAGTCTTTCGAACTTAGTCTTTCCTTCGTATTTTAGAAAAGTCGAAACCCCTAAAGGTTAGGGAGGCTGTCGATTTGGACTCGTGGCCCTAAGGGGTTGTGGTAACTATTTTACTTTGATAATGGTGTGATTTAGAGGCTGCTGATCAAGGGCTTGGGCAAGTGGAACAATCGGATCTTGATCTAGTCACTACTTTCGGCAAAGGTAGGATCGCTAGTGCCTAAGGTGTGGTTGGCCGAATATGGCAAGGGTTAATATGTAGTTCATTTCGGTAGTTAGAATTAACATGGTAGTAATATAAATGTAGGTAGTTCGTGCGTGGATCTCGTCAACGAATCGTCATAAAACAGGTGTGTAACTGACACCCTCTCATAGACTAGATCGACAAAAGCCGAAAAGCCGAAATACCGAAAAGTTGGTATCTTGAGAACTTGCGAGTGTGCGAATGCTCGTAAGATTAATATTTTGACGTGTATGATAAATTAAAGTGTCAAGACTGCTGAGTGCACATTTCTGTGCATTTCGATGTTTTTGGGCTTAATGGGCCAAAATCGGGAAAATGGGCCAACGGGCCCAATTCGGTAAGAACACTCGGTAAGTGTTTCTGTTAGTACGTAAATGTCTATAATATGCATGGAAACCCTAAAAGTAGGTAAATTACTTGAACACCCCTATGTATGGAAAAATTACCATTATACCCCTAGGTGTAAAATTACTGTTATACCCCTAGGGTTACTTTTGACTGAAAAGCATGTTGATCTGATTTTAGATGATGTATGCCATAATTGTATATCTGTTGCATGGGGACATGGGTTATATTATGGAGGAAGCGTCCTGGTGGCTATGCCACAAATTATCTATTCTAGTGGCTCTGCTACACATATCTGTTCTGGTGGCTCTGCCACGATTATCTGTTTCTGGTGACTCTGTCACACTAACTATTCTGGCAGCCATGTTGCATAATTCTGTGGCATGTAGCGGTTGGGTGGGTCGAGTAGTCTCCCCACATGGTGAAAGGTTGGTATGGGGGTGCATATGGTTGGATATGGGTTGGGTTCTGCATAATCATGTGATATCTGTCCTGTTCTGTCATTGGTCTATGGGCTTTATTCTGAATTCTGTTCTGGGCTAAGGCTAATTTATTCTGTTTCTGTAGTTTGAGCTGATATAGGCTATGGTTGGGTTAATTTACACACTGAGTTTCCCCAAACTCACCCCTTTATTTTTCATCTATGCAGGTGATCCCCAACCATAGTGGGCTTGGAGCTGTGAGGGATTCGGAGTGGCCACATGTTTTTGCAAATTCGGTTTTTTTCTAGTTAACTGGACGTCCTTTTATTTTCGTTTACGGTTTTGGGTTTTTAAATGTAATAAGGTTGCTTAATTATTTTTTTATGGTTTTGATTTATATTATATTGTGATGGAAATGTTTTATTTTAACTATCGAAATTGATTAGCTTTAGAGCACGTTTTCCAAAACAATAATTGATTTCAAAATAACACGATTACAAATAAGGCTTTTGCTAAGCAAATGTTTCCAAAAATTAATCACTTTCCTAAAATAGATTTAATCAAACGGATTTCTTAAAAATATACGTGATGTTAGAGTGTGGCAATGGCGGTGTGCATGTCTAGGATTGGATCCGAAGGGAGCTTGGTACTTAAGCAGTCCGATGGACTCACCTCCTCTTTTCCGGTTTCCTACTTGGTGCATAGCTTCCATTCACTTTAGCCTATAATGGAAGTATCTTTTAAAACACTAAGATAGTTTTCTAAACCAACAAACGTTTTGAACGCTTTGATGTGGCATGTTGGATCCAGTCATACCGTCTAGGCCGGGTCTAGGGTGTTACAGCATCGAAGAAGTTCAGAGATGATTCTAGTCGATCTAAAGCTACTTCAGACTTTTCTAGACGAGATCGAGACTGACCTCCTGTGAATTCACGAGCCACTTCGATAGCTAGTGTTGGCAATGTTCGACAGAACAGAGTCGAGTGCAAGCATTATGGTAAATGGCATTCTGGAGATTGCAGATTACATGATGGGTCTTGTTTTAAATGTGGATTGAAGGATCATTTTATCCGAGATTACCCGATGTTAGCCGAGTAAAACACTGTTCAGAACGTGAGACCGAGTAACATGTCAGTACGAGGCAGACCACCCAGGCATCTGGGTAATGTAAGGGGTAGTCAGAGAGGGACAAAAGATGCAGCAGTTTGATCTGAGGCTCATGTACATGCCAGAGCATATGCTATACGCGCTCGTGAGGACACTTTTTCCCCAGATGTTATTACCGTTACTTTCACTCTTTATGATACGAGTGTTGTTGCATTGATTGATCCTGGTTCAACTCATTCTTATGTGTGTGAAACATTAGTATCCAGTAAGACTTTGCCTGTTGAGTCTACTGAGTTTGTGATTCGAGTATCAAACCCTCTGGGACGGTGTGTTCTGGTTGATAAAGTATGTAAAAATTGCTCGTTGATGATTCGAGATTCATGCTTTCCAGCTGATTTGATGTTGTTACCTTTCGACGAGTTTGATATAATTTTGGGTATGGATTGGTTGACTTTGCACGATGCTGTTGTTAATTGCAAAAGAAAGACCATTGATTTGAGATGTCAGAACAACGAGATTATTAAAAATTGAATCTAATGATCTGAGTGGCTTACCAGTAGTAATATCTTCGATGTTAGCTCAGAAATATGTGAGAAAAGGTTGCGAAGCATACTTTGCTTATGTGCTTGATAGTAAAGTGATTGAAAAGAAGATTGAATTCGTACCAATTGTGTGCGAGTATCCAGACATGTTTCCTGAAGAATTACCGGGTTTGCCACCTATCAGAGAGGTAGAGTTTGGTATTGATTTAGTACCGGAGACGACTCTGATTTCAATAGCTCTGTATCGGATGGCACCTACTGAATTAAAAGAGTTGAAAACACAGTTGCAAGAGTTAATAGATAGAGGTTTTGCACGACCGAGTTTCTCTCCATGGGGTGTGCCAGTTTTATTTGTGAAAAAGAAAGACAGAACTATGAAAATGTGTATTGATTACCGCCAGCTAAATAAGGTGACTATAAAGAATAAATATCCATTACCATAGATTGATGACCTGTTCGATCAGTTGAAAGGGGCTTTAGTGTTTTTGAAGATAGATTTGAGATCGGGTTATTTTTAGTTGAGAGTCAAAGACTCCGATGTGCCAAAAACTGCTTTTCAAATGAGGTACGGGCACTATGAGTGTCCAGTTATGCCGTTCGGACTTACTAATGCACCTACTATTTTTATGGATTTGATGAATCGGATCTTCAGGCAGTATTTAGATTGATTTGTGGTTGTGTTCATTGATGATATATTGATCTACTCCCGTGATGAAACCGAACATGCCGAGCATTTGAGACTTGTGTTATAGACTTTGAGAGAAAAATAGTTGTATCCGAAGTTTAGTAAATGTGAGTTTCGGTTACGTGAAGTTATCTTTCTGGGACATGTTTTTTCAGCATTAGGTATTCGAGTTGATCCTAGCAAAATTTCAGCAATACTTGACTGGAAACCTCCGAGAAACGTTTCTGAAGTCTGAAGCTTTCTAGGACTTGCTGGTTACTATAGATGATTTGTGAAAGGGTTCTCGATGATTGCAACCCCGATGACTAAGCTATTGCAAAAAGATGTTAAGTTTGAGTGGTCAAAAAAGTGCCAGAAAAGCTTTGATCAGTTGAAAGCCCTTTTAACCGAAGCTCTAGTGCTAGTTCAGCCAGAATTGGGTAAAGAATTTGTTATCTATAGTGATGCATCTTTAAATGGTTTGGGCTGTGTTTTGATGCAAGAAGGCAAAGTTATAGCTTATGCCTCGAGACAGTTAAAACCGCATGAAAAGAACTATCCGACGCATGATCTATAATTGGCAGCTATTGTGTTTGCATTGAAAATTTGGCACCAATATTTGTTCGGTGAAAAATGTCATGTTTATTCCGACCATAAAAGTTTGAAGTACTTGATAATTCATAAAGATCTGAATTTGAGACAGCGCTGATGGTTAGAGTTGTTAAAAGATTATGAGCTAGTGATTGACTATCACCCGGGAAAGGCTAATGTTGTTGTTGATACCCTAAGCCAAAAATCATTGTTTGCTTTGCATGAAATGAATGCACATATGGTTATGTCAGATGATGCTGCGCCGAGTTAAAATCAAGACCATTATTTGTTCAACAAATTTGTGATGCCCAGAAGATTGATAACGAGTTGATAGCAAAACGAGCATAGTATGATTCAAATGCTGATTCAGAGTCTCGAGTTGATGCAAATGACTATTTAATATTTAAAAACCGAATATGTGTTCCGAGGAATTCGGAGTTAATTCAGATGATTTTGAATGAAGCTCACAACAGTCGGTTATCTATTCACTCAGGTAGTACAAAGATGTATAATGATCTGAAACAACACTATTGGTGGCAAGGTATGAAACGAGACATTTCTGACTTTGTATCAAAATGTTTAGCCTATCAATAAGTAAAAGTCGAGCATCAGGTACCTTCTGGATTGCTTCAGCCGATCATGATACCTGAATGGAAATGGGGCAGAGTCACGATGGATTTTGTATCCGGTTTACCGATGACATCGAGCAAGAAAGATGCAATCTGGGTTATTGTAGGTAGATTGACTAAATCTGCTCACTTTGTTCTAGTTCGTACAGATTACTCACTTGATAAATTGGTTGAATTGTATCTTTCTCAAATCGTGAGGTTACATGGTGTGCCTATATCTATTATTTCAGATAGAGATTCGAGGTTTACATCGCGGTTTTGGAAGAAACTGCAAGGTACATTAGGTACCAAATTGCATTTTAGCACTGCTTTCCATCCTTAGACAGACTGTCAGTCCGAGTTTTATAGGACCTTATGAGGCTTTGTATGGTTGTAAATGTCGTACACCATTATATTGGACTAAGCTCAGTGAAAATATGATACACGGGGTGGATTTGATCAGAGAAACTGAACAGAAAGTGAAAGTGATCCATGAAAGTCTGAAAGCAGCATCAGATCATCAGAAATTGTATGCAAACTTGAAACGTAAAGACATAGAGTTTCAAATCGGGGATAAAGTGTTTTTGAAAGTCTCACAGTGGAAGAAAATACTCAGATTCAGTCATAAAGGCAAATTGAGTCCAAGATTTATTAGGCCGTATGAGATTATAAAGAGGATTGGGTCGGTTGCGTATAGACTACTATTGCCACCTGAGCTAGAAAAGATCCACAATGTTCGTAGATATCGATCCAATCCTACAGACGTGATTAGTCCGACCGAAGTTGAGATTAATCCTGATGTGTCGTATGAGGAAGAACTGATTCATATTCTGTCTCATGAGATTAAAGAGTTGCGAAATAAGAAAATTTCATTGGTTAAAGTATTGTGGCATAAACATGGAGTTGAGGAAGCAACGTGGGAGCCAGAGGATACAATGAGAGAGCGTTATCCGAACCTATTCTCCGGTAAGATTTTTGGGGACAAAAATCCCTAAGGGGGAGAGTTATAACAGCCTGATTTAGACCCTAATCGAAACGGTGATTTTGGGACCACGAATCCGAGTCAAAAAAATGTTTAAATATTATTTTTCGTGTTAATTACATGTGACTTTACATGTGTGGAAGTTTTGTATTAAAATTTGATCATTTGTGTGCTTAATTTAATAAAAGGGCTTAATCGCGTAAATAGAAAACTTGATAGTTTAAAGCATAAGGGCTAAATTGTTAATGGCTTTTTAATATGGAGTATTTAAGTTGTAATTTGTCCATGATAGCATGTAGTGGACGGTAGTGACCTTAAGTTATAATTGTTTTATATTTATGTTTAAAGCTTAATATGGTAATTTATGAAATAACATATATTATAATAAAACATAAATAAAATTAAATAAGCATGCATAATTCTTTGTTCTTGTTGAAACTTGAGAAAGAAAGAAAGAAAATATAGCTTTGTGATATTCGGGCATTCTAAAGCTTGATTCAAGGTTAGTTTGGTTTTGGTTTTTGATAATTTTTATGTTTTTGAGATCATTGCTTCGAATACTATCCGACCCATGCTAGAATTTCTAATTTTGATGAATATTTTGAGTTATACCATTGATGAATATTTGTGTTTTGTAATGT
The DNA here is from genome assembly GCA_025698475.1 of Gossypium anomalum. Lineage (NCBI taxonomy): Eukaryota > Viridiplantae > Streptophyta > Magnoliopsida > Malvales > Malvaceae > Gossypium > Gossypium anomalum. Next base: position 23,284,759 of record CM046957.1, read on the forward strand.
TTTATGATGAAATATTAAAGATATATTTTTGATTAACATGTTTTGTATTGGAGTTTTTGAAGATTTTGAGTAATTAGGACTAAATTGCAAAAATAATAAATTGAGGGATTAAAATGAAAAATAAATGAAATGTGTGTATTTATATATGTTAGATGAACATTTGACCTAAGCATGTTGAACGAAGATTTTGTGTATTTTTGTGTTTTATGCAATTAGGACTAATTTGTAAAAGTATGAAATATCAGGGGTAAAATAGTACTTTGCCCATTTATGTGTTGTTGGATTAAATTGAATGAAATTGTGTTTAAATGAGGTTAATTTGAAATTATATAGATCAGGAAAAAAAGAAATCAGACTTGGATCGGGGAAAAGCAAAAATAGTCGAATAGCTTATTTATAACGTTCGTCGATATCCGAGGTAAGTCTTTAAGAAATTAAACATCATTTATATTGAATGTAACTTGGTTTAATATGCTGTTTTGGAATCTATACATTCATAAAAGAGCTAGCCGAATGTGTTTCAGCATAGAAATATTGTATTTGAGTTTAATTCGATTGAGTTATAACATTTGAGAGTACGTATAATCTATATAGAATATCTGGAGTTTTTCTTATATGAATTGTGTATGAGACAGCTTTATAATAGTAATATTCAGGCTTTGAGCCTAGCAAGTCTTATGCTGGTGAATTTGATTGGGCTTTATGCCTAGCAGGCTTATGGCTGGTGAATAAAAAAATCAGACCTTGAGTCTGGCAGGCCTTGTGCCGATGTGTGATTTAGGCTTATGCCTAGCAGGTTTTATACCGGTGATTTATTTTCAAGCCTATGCCTGTAAGTTTTCAAGTTGATTTGGGAATTGAGCAAGTAAAATTGAGCTAAATGACCTTGTATATTCGGCCACATAGGTATGTACACATGTGATGTTATATTGGATCATGAATATTCAGCCATGAAGGTATGCACAAAAGTGATATTATATTTGAATTTGTATATTTGGCTATATAAGTAAGTACATATATGATATTAAATTTGATTTTGCATATTCGGCCATATACGTAAGCACATATGTGATATTATTTTTGATCTTGTATATTGGCCAAATGAGTAATGTTGGTATACAAAGTTTAAAATTTGTTTTGTGAGTTTGTGTAAATGTGTAGAAGTATATTTGGATATATAATGATATTTGGTTTGGTTTAATTAAGTTGATAATATTATTGAAATGTTTATTTGCTTATGACTTACTAAGCTAAGTTAGGTTACTCTGTGTGTTATGTTTATTCTATTTTATAGATTTTGGATTCAAGTTACAAGCTCGGGGATCGTCAGCAAAGTCTTTCAAACTAAAAGACTGTCTTCGGTATTTTAATAAGTGAATTTTCAAACCTATGGCATGTATAGAGTAGATTATGTTTTGGAATATTGTATTTTGGTCTATGTTAAATGTGAGCCATGCGAAAATGGCTTAATTGCTATGCTTGAGTTCGGTGTTGGTTAAATATTAGTTTAAGTTTATTTTGATTATTATGTCGAATACCATGGTTGATTATAAGTTATGTTATGTGCTTGTATTCGGAAATGATATGGGTAAATATGTTATGTTATGTTTGAATGAATGAAACTTGGTTTGATTACTAATGGTTTAAAAATGTTAATGAGATACATGGATGTTCGAATATAAATTGATTTTGTTGGTATGGTTTGTATGGTAAATGTATCTTTACTTAAAAGTGATTTAATGTTATATGAAAGTTGTATAATGCATATGTTAGTACTTTAATTACAATTTTAAAAATTGACTGTACATGATATAATGTACAAATGCCGAATATAAGTTGATCAAATTGAGTGATTATGTGTATATGGTTTTGTGGGTTCTATTAATGTATAATTTTAGTATGCTTTTGTACATGGCGTGGCAATGATATATATATATAAGTGCATGACTTCTAGATATATATATGTATATAATATTCTTTGAACATATGTTTTGGTTATAAAATAAAAATATGCTTAATTATGTGACTTGTTAATTAACCGAAATCAATAAGTTTGTATAGGTAATTTGCGCAGTTGAATAGCTAAAATATTAATGTGATTTTTTTTAGTTTAAAATAGCACATTATGTGTAAATTTTGTTTTAATCATTGAATAGTTTAATTAGTTAATTTAATGATATATCTGTGTATATATATATATATATATATATATGAATATGAACTGTGTTAACATGAGAATGTTCAGAATTGTACTTATGTTCTATAATGCCTCATTACCATAGTCCGGCGATAGATACGGGTTAGGGGTGTTGCACTTTCATTCAAATTTATATTGTTTATTAGATCCATGAGGAGCTAATCCTTCTATAGGGGGATTAGCGAGTGGAGGTATAAATAATTAGTTGTTTTGTAGGGATTTCTTAACGGATCATCTATTTAGGAAAGGAAGAACAAAAACCCTTGGCCTGACAACACTAGGAAGTCATCAAGGTGAGAATTAACCCAAAATTGGTATGGTCTATCTGTGAACACCTTAACCCTGGACCAGTCACGACTATGAGGGCAGAAGATAAGTAGTTCTTATGGACTCAGTATTTCAATGGACGTAGTGGAAGATCTTGCTAGGGTATTAACTAGTTTGTTGAATGAGAGCACCCGAGATGACAGTTGATTATGATTACGAATAAGAGCTAAACATCCATGCCAATATTTGATATATATTTTCTTATTTGATTTATTGCTTTTCATTTATTTCCTTTCTTATTATTTTTATTATAATCCAAAAACCCTTTTTTTAATTCTTCGTACTATAAGTAAATTAAGGTATTAATTAGATCTATATATTTTTAAGTTAGAATTAATTTACTGCTCGCCTCCCTTGGGTATTATCCTCGTAGTACTTACTTGAAACACGAAAATATACACACTTTTTAACACAAATTCATGCAGTTTCGGTAAAATTATTGTCGAAAAAAATATAAATATTATAAAATAATTATTTTGTACTTAAATTATAAACATAATAAATTTTAATTAATTTTATAATAAATTTTGATTAATTTTGATTATTTTTGACATATTTGCACAAAGGGCTAAAATTGGCTCGGCAGACACTGCTAGAAGCGCAAAACCGAGAAGTGATTTTTGAGGCATCGAAACGAATGAATTTTTCATCCTAAGTCAGTCCAATTATGTAATGCCCCCACGCCCGAGACCGACGCTGGAATCGAGCTTGAGGTGTTACCGAACATAATTTATCAATTTAAGTACTTCGAATCATTTGTTTCTACATTCACAGCTTTCTAGCTATCTGCGTCACAGTTACAAGAAAAATCATATCTCAAGTTACGAAACTCGAAATCAAGGTCTGTAAATTTTCCCTAAATCTAGACTCATATATCTATTTACTAATTGTTTTCTAGAATTTTTGGTTGGGCCAATTAGTACAGTTTATTAGTTAAAGTCTCCCCTGTTTCAGGGCTTGACTGCTCTGACCTCTGTGTATTACGAATCAGATATCTCTCTATAAAAAAATTCAATGACAATGAGGTTTGTTTCTCTTAAAACTAGACTTAATAAGGAATCTTTAAATGTAAATAACAACTTATAATTATTTTTTTAAAATTTATTATAAATTTTTAAATTCAGAACAGGGGATCTAGAAATCATTCTGGCCCTGTTTCACAAAAGTTTAAATATCTCATTAAATATAATTTATATGCCTGTTTTGTTCAATCCACATGAAAATAGACTCATTAAGCTTCAATTTAATAACTTACTCATCATTTAGTTACACTTATACTATTTTTAGTGATTTTTCAAATTCATGTCATTGCTGCAGCAATATTCTGTTTTAAGGCAAGTTTCATCTTTCCATGAATTTTTTTATGAACTAGATAACCTATTAAACTTCCATGATATCAAACATGATCTAATTAGCCATCATCATGACTTATCAATATCAAACATTTTCTCAACCAAACATGGCCATATCATAAAATTATTTACACAAAATAGGTACATTGCTATACATGCCATACTTAAGTTTTACAAGCCATTTACCAACAGAAATCCTTCGGATAGTGTGATCGAAACTTCGACCTGTCCCGATTCCCGAGTTGACTTGTTCAAAACTAAAATGAATGAAAAGGAGGGAGTAAGCATAAATGCTTAGTAAGTTCATATGCAAATAACAAGTAACATAACAATACAATTATACCAAACAACCTTAGCATGGCATCACCAAAACATATATCACATTTCTAAACATCATTCATCATCTTACCACTTTATCGTTGTTGTATCTATTTTCAACCCGAGGGTTAAGTACATACTTGTCCAAAGTGCCCATTTCACAACACTTACCAAAACGTCACTTGCATCTTAAGTGTTCTTCCATTTCATAGAAATTTTCACCTGTTGAACACATCGGAATATAACTCGGATACACGGATAATTTGCACATAAGTGCCACATATGTAATCAAGCAATCATGTAACCCGCCCATAAGTGAACTCGGACTCAACTCAATGAGTTCGGATGCTCAACCATCCTAGTGACATGTCACTTGTATCCTAATCTATTTCTAAGGTTCAAACGGGATTTTCCTCGAACACATATCCTTGCCATCTTCCGTAAAATACCAAAACCAATACTCGGTAGTACTTTATATTTAACAATTAATACACATAATTTGCATTTTATTTGAAAATAACCACAAAGCATATATTTCATAATAAAAATCAGCATATCATATAATTAACATCAATAACTTAAAAATAACAATTATGCTACATTATTTACACATGAACTTATCTTGGTACCAAAATATAAAGATTTTGCAATTTAGTCCACAATCTTTCTTTTCCTCGATCGCGACTTGAATCTCGTTTCTCTTGATCTATAATACCAAATTAATCTTATTTAATACATACATTATCAAAACAGTATTTAATACGAACTTTGGAAAAATTACACTTTTGCCCCTAAACTTTTACATAATTACACTTTTGCCCCTAGGCTCGGGAATTAAACTTTATTCCTTATTCTTATGTTTTATAACATGCTGATCACTTTTCCCTTCTATGGAAACATCAAATTCTCTCTCTAACATATACTTGTGACTATTAGGTATTTTTGCCGATTAAGCCTTTTTTCTCGTTTTCACTCAAAACCGAGTAGCACAAGTTGTCTAACATAATTTAAAACCCCATATTCTATCATAAAACATCAAAATACACAAATTTCACCTATGGGTATTTTTCCAAGTATGAACCCTAGGTTGAATTATTGCTAGCATAAGCTTAATCGAGCTACCGGGATTCCAAAAACGTAAAGAACATTAAAAACGGGGCTTGGAATCACTTGCTATAGAGCTTGGAAGCTTGAAACAAACCCTAGCTATGGAGAACCCTTGAAATTTCGGCCAAATGAAGAAGATGGACAAAAATTGGCTTTTAATTTTGTTTTTAATTCATTTTAATAACTAAATGACCAAAATACCCTTACTACTAAACTTTCCAAAAATTCCTTCCCTGTCCTAATTTTTTCCATGAACTTAAAATTGGTCAAATTGCTATTTAAGACCTCCTAATTAATATTTCAATGCAATTTCATACTAAAAACTTCTAGAATGCAAGACTTATTCGATTTAGTCCCTACTTTCAATTTAAGCACTTTAGGCATAGAATTTCATCACGAAATTTTCACACAATCATGCAATCATATCATAATCATCAAAATAATTATAAAATAATTATTTCTAACTCGGATTTGTGGTCACGAAACCACTATTCTGATTAAGCCCTAATTCAGGATATTACAACTCTCCCCCCCTTTTAAGAATTTTCGTCCTCGAAAATCTTACCGGTAAACAAGTGTGGGTATTGGTTTTTCATAGTTTCTTCAGGTTCCCATGTAGTCTCTTCTACCCCATGCTTTTGCCACAACACTTTCACAAGTGCAACACTTTTATTTCTTAATTGTTTGACTTCTCAAGCTAAAATATTAATCGGTTCTTCTTCATAAGTCATATTCGGTCGTTGTTTAACTTCTGTCGGTGAAATTATATGTGAAGGATCCGAACGATACCGACGTAACATAGATACGTGAAACACATCATGAATCTTCTCTAATTAAGGTGGTAGCACTAGCCGACATGCTACCGGTCCAACTTTTTTAATTATTTCATACGGTCCAATAAAACGCGGACTTAACTTGCCCTTTCGTCCAAATCTAAGGACTTTCTTCCATGGAGACACTTTCAAAAATACCTTATCACCAACTTGAAACTCCATTTCTTTTCGTTTCAAATCCGCATAAGATTTTTGTCTATCTGAAGCAGCTTTCAAACAATCTCGAATCACTTTCACCTTTTCTTCGGTTTCTTTTATTAAATCAACTCCATAAATCTGATTTTCCTTGAGTTCAGTCCAATACAATGGCGTCCGACATTTACGACCATATAATGCTTCATAAGGTGCCATCTTCAAACTTGTCTGATAACTATTATTATAAGCAAATTCTACCAATGGTAAGTACCTTTCCCAACTATCTTGAAATTCCAATACGCAACATCTGAGCATGTCTTCAAGAATCTGAATTACTCTCTCTGATTGTCCATTAGTTTGTGGATGAAAGGCAGTGCTGAAATTTAACTTTGTACCCAATGCCTCTTGCAACTTATGCCAAAACCGTGAGGTAAACCTCGAATCTCTATCCGAAATGATTGATAAAGGTATCCCATGAAGTCTAACAATCTCTCGGATATACAATTCAGCCAACTTATTAAGAGAATAATCTGTACGTACCGGAATAAAATGAGTTGATTTAGTCAGTCTGTCAACTATTGCCCAGATGGTATTTTTCTTCCCTGGAGTTAACGGCAACCCTAAAACAAAATCCATAGTAATCCGATCCCATTTCCATTCAGGAACCATAATAGGCTGAAGTAATCCTGAAGGCACTTGGTGTTCAGCTTTCACCTATTGACAAATTAAGCACTTTGATACAAACTTGGAAATATCTCTTTTCATTCCACTCCACTAATACATTTTCTTCAAGTCATTATACATTTTCGTACTGCCCGGATGGACCGCCAAACAGCCATTATGTGCTTCATGCAAAATCTTTTGAATTAACTCATCATTTTTCGGTACACAAATTTGATTTTTAAACATCAAACAACCATCAGAATCGATTCTGAAATCTGATCCCGTATCAGCTTCACACTGTTTTCTTTTGGCTAGCAAATCTTGATCATTTTTTTGAGCTTCAAAAATCTCTTGTAAAAACATCGGTCTTGCTCTTAACTCTGCTAGAATCGAACCGTTATCTGACATTTTCAACTGAGTGTTCATAACTCTCAAAGCAAACAACAACTTTCTGCTTAAAGCATCGGAAACCACATTGGCTTTTCCCGAATGATAATCAATAACAAGCTCATAATCTTTCAATAACTCCAACCATCTACGCTGTCTCAAATTTAAGTCTTTTTGTGACATCAAGTATTTAAGACTTTTGTGATCAGTATATAGTCGGAACTTTTCACCATACAAATAATGTCGCCAAATCTTCAAAGCAAACACCACTGCAGCCAATTCCAAATCGTGAGTAGGATAATTCCTCTCATGAAGTTTTAACTGCCTCAAAGCATAAGCCACCACTTTTCCTTCTTGCATGAGTACACACCCCAAACCATTTAGAGAAGCATCACTATACACCACAAATTCTTTACCTGATTCAGGTTGTATCAACATTGGTGCTTGATTTAATAACTTTTCAATTCTTGAAACTCATTGACATTCTTCCGTCCATTCAAATTTAACATCCTTTCGGAGTAGTCTAGTCATAGGAGCAGCAATTATAGAAAATCCATTTACAAACCGTCGATAATACCCAGCTAACCCCAAGAAACTTCTAACTTCAGTTACATTTTTCGGTGGTTTCCAATCAACAATGGCTGAAATTTTACTAGGATCAACCCGTATACCATCACCTGAAACAATATGACCCAAAAATCCAACTTCCCGGAGCCAAAATTCACTTTTACTAAACTTAGCATACAGCTGCTTATCTCTCAAGGTTTGCAAAACTATTCTCAAATGCTCAGCATGCTCTGTCTCATCTTTTGAATAAATTAAAATATCATCTATAAACATCACAACAAATCTGTCCAGGTATGGCCGAAATATGCGATTCATTAAGTCTATAAACACAGCAGGAACATTTGTCAACCCGAATGGCATAACTAAAAATTCATAATGACCGTACCTTGTTCTAAAAGCAATTTTAGGCACATCTGACTCTTTTACTCGCAGCTGATAATACCCAGATCTCAAGTCAATCTTTGAAAACCATGTCGCTCCTTTTAGCTGATCAAACAAATCATCAATTCTCGGCAATGGATACTTGTTTTTGATTGTCACCTTGTTTAACTGCCGATAATCAACACATAATCTCATAGAACCATCCTTCTTTTTCACAAATAACACGGGAGCACCCCAAGGTGAAAAACTCGGTCTTACAAAGCCTTTATCAGTCAACTCTTGCAACTGTGACTTTAATTCTTTCAACTCTATTGGTGCCATTCTATATGGAGCAATCGAGATCAGAGCTGTTCCCGGTATCAAATCAATACCAAATTCTATTTCCCTGACTGGAGGCAAACCCGACAATTTTTCTAGAAATACATCCGCAAATTCACACACAACCGGTACTGATTCAACTTTCTTTTTAACTTCTTTTGTATTAATTACATACGCCAAATAAGCTTTATAACCTTTTCTCAAATATCTCTGAGCCGACATCGAAGAAATCATACTAAATATTGCCTCTGATTTGTCTGGTTCAACCCGTAAGATTTCACCACTTTCACATTTTAATTCTATAACCTTGTCTTTGCAATTTACTATAGCATCATGCAATGTCAACCAATCCATACCCAAAATAACATCAAATTCATCAAACGGCAACAACATCAAGTCTGCCGGAAAGTAATGACCCCGAATCATTAAATGACATTTCTTGTATACTTTATCAACTATCACACATTTGCCTAACAGATTCGACACTCTAACCATAAATTCTGTGTTCTCAATAGGTATATTCATACTAGACACCAGCTTCATGCATACATATGAGTGAGTAGAACCAGGATCAATCAAAGCAATAACATTAATATCATAAAGAGAAAATGTACCGGTAATCACATCGGGTGAGGAAGCATCTTCACGCGCTTTAATAGCATAAGTTCTAGCCGGAGCTCTTCCTTCAGATCTAACTGTTGCATCTCTCAAGCTACATTCTTATCGCTTGTTTCACTTCCAGCTTTTCTCGGATACCTTCCCCTCAAGTCTGCACCACTAGCTTTTACATTCTGAAATTTTTCTTTCTCAGCTCTCTCTGGGCAGTCTCTAATAAAATGATCCGGAGAACCACATCGAAAACATTCATTTGCTCTGCATGGACCAAAATGATTTCTACCACACCGCTGGCACTCGGGTTTAACAAATCTCGAGTTCCCTACACTGGCTGTAGAAGTATTCTGAGATTTAGGACCCACATTCTGCTTCTTAAAATTTCCATATGATTGCCCAGCTGAAACTTGGGAACGAGGATTCATATTTCTTGACTTTCTGGGTTGTTGTGAAGGTGCCTTACTCATTGGCCTTTTCTTCCAATTTCGTGTCTCAGCCTCTACCTTTCTCTTCTCTTTAAGTAGTTCTTCAGCCTTGCAAGCTCGATCAACCAGTACTACCATTTCTTTCAGTTCAAGGATCCCGACAAATACCTTAATGTCTTCGTTGAGCCCGTCTTCAAATCGTCAGCACATCTTGGCTTCTGTAGAAATATATTCCCTAGCATACTTACTCAATCGAACAAACTCTCTTTCATATTCTGAGACTGTCATATTACCTTGCTTCAGCTCAAGAAACTCTTTACATTTTTGATCAATAAATATTTCACTAATATATTTCTTCCGAAACTCTTCTTGAAAGAATTCCCAGGTTACCCTCTCTTTCGGTACCACTAAAATTAAAGTCTTCCACCAATTATAGGCTGAATCTCTCAACAAAGATGTAGCACATTTCAAACATTCTTCAGGTGTACAAGATAATTCATCAAATACCCGGATAGAATTTTCAAGCCAGAACTCTGCTTTCTCTGCATCGTCATCAATATTTGCTCTAAATTCTTCACCCCTTTGTTTACTTAATTCTATCAACAGGTTTTCGTGAAATTTTATTATATCCACTCCTTGAGGCATCGGAGGCATAGGTTGAGGAATTGGAGGAGGTGGGGAGGTCGTACATTTGGGTTCGTGATTTAACGAACTTAATGTACCATGCACTCATCATTTGGAGAAAGGCTTCCCGATCCCTTTCTCCTCCTCCCTGACTAAAAGTAGGAGGTGGGTTTTCAGTCGGCATTGCCCCTTCAGCCGGAGCTGGCGCATTACTCTCTACTTCATCTGCCACAATGGATCGGATCCATTTACTATATAAAAATCATTTAAAAAGGTCAGAAGTCGTCACACTATCACAATTTATACATATGGCATGTATAGTAAAAATCCGTACATACAACACGTAGTCCAAGAACCGACTAAACCTGCTCTGATACCACCAAATGTAATGCCCCCATGCCTGAGACCGACGCCGGAATCAAGCTTGAGGTGTTACCGAACATAATTTATCAATTTAAGTACTTCGAATCATTTGTTTCTACATTCACAGCTTTCTAGCTTTCTGCGTCACAGTTACAAGAAAAATCATATATCGAGTTACAAAACTCGAAATCAAGATCCGTAAATTTTTCCTAAATCTAGACTCATATATCTATTTACTTATTTTTTTTAGAATTTTTGGTTGGGCCAATTAGTACAGTTTATTAGTTAAAGTCTCCCCTATTTCAGGGTTTGACTGCTCTGACCTCTGTGTATTACGAATTAGATATCTCTATATACAAAATTTAAATGACCATAAGATTTGTTTCTCTTAAAACTAGACTCAATAAGGAATCTGTACATGTAAATAAAAACTTATAATTATTTTTTTAAAATTTATTATAAATTTTTAAAGTCAGAATAGGGGATCCAGAAATCATTTTGGCCCTGTTTCACAAAAGTTTAAATATCTCAAAAAATATAATTTATATGCCTGTTTTGTTCAATCCGCATGAAAATAGCTCATTAAGCTTCAATTTCATAACTTATTCATCATTTAGTTCCATTTATACTATTTTTAGTGATTTTTCAAATTCATGTCATTGCTGCAGCAATATTCTGTTTTAAGGCAAGTTTCATCTTTCCATGAATTTTTTTATGAACTAGATAACCTATTAAACTTCTATGATATCAAACATGATCTAATTAGCCATCACCATGACTTATCAATATCAAACATTTTCTCAACCAAACATGGCCATATCATAAAATTATTTACACAAAATAGGTACATTGCTATACATGCCATACTTAAGTTTTACAAGCCACTTACCAATAGAAATCCTTCGAATAGTGTGATCGAAACTTCGACCTGTCCCGATTCCCAAGCTGACTTGTTCAAAACTACAATAAATGAAAAGGAGGGAGTAAGCATAAATGCTTAGTAAGTTCATATGCAAATAACAAGTAACATAACAATACAATTATACCAAACAACCTTAGCATGGCATCACCAAAACATATATCACATTTCTAAACATCATTAATCATCTTACCACATTATCGTTGTTGTATCTATTTTCAACCCAAGGGTTAAGTACATACCTGTCCAAAGTGCCCATTTCACAACACTTACCAAAATGTCACTTGCATCTTAAGTGTTCTTCCATTTCATAGAAATTTTCACCCGTTGAACACATCGGAATATAACTCAGATACAGGGATAATTTGCACATAAGTGCCACATATGTAATCAAGCAATCATGTAACCCGCTCATAAGTGAACTCGGACTCAACTCAACGAGCTCGGATGCTCAACCATCCTAGTGACATGTCACTTGTATCCTAATCTATTTCTAAGGTTCAAACGGGATTTTCCTCGAACACATATCCTTGCTACCTTCCGTAAAATACCAAAACCAATACTCGGTAGGACTTTATATTTAACAATTAATACACATAATTTGCATTTTATTCGAAAATAACCACAAAGCATATATTTCATAATAAAAATTAGCATATCATATAATTAACATCAATAACTTAAAAATAACAATTATGCTACATTATTTACACATGAACTTACCTTGGTACCAAAATATAAAGATTTTGCAATTTAGTCCACAATCTTTTCTTTTCCTCGATCGCGACTTGAATCTCATTTCTCTTGATCTATAATACCAAATTAATCTTATTTAATACATACATTCATCAAAACAGCATTTAATACGAACTTTGGAAAAATTACACTTTTGCCCCTAAACTTTTGCATAATTACACTTTTGCCCCTAGGCTCGGGAATTAAACTTTATTCCTTATTCTTATATTTTATAACATGCTGATCACTTTTACCTTCTATGGCAACATCAAATTCTCTCTCTAACATATACTTGTGACTCTTAGGTATTTTTGTCGATTAAGCCCTTTTTCTCGTTTTCACTCAAAACCGAGTAGCACAAGTTGTCTAACATAATTTAAAACCCCATATTCTATCATAAAACATCAAAATACACAAATTTCAACTATGGGTATTTTTCCAAGTATGAACCCTAGGTTGAATTATTGCTAGCATAAGCTTAATCGAGCTACCGAGATTCTAAAAACGTAAAGAACATTAAAAATCGGGCTTGGAATCACTTACTATGGAGCTTGGAAGCTTGAAACAAACCCTAGCTATGGAGAACCCTTGAAATTTCGGCCAAATGAAGAAGATGGACAAAAATTGGCTTTTAATTTTGTTTTTAATTCATTTTAATAACTAAATGACCAAAATACCCTTACTACTAAACTTTCCAAAAATTCCTTCCATGTCCTAATTTTGTCCATGAACTTAAAATTGGTCAAATTGCTATTTAAGACCTCCTAATTAATATTTCAATGCAATTTCATACTAAAAACTTCTAGAATGCATGTTTTGGAACTTATTCGATTTAGTCCCTACTTTCAATTTAAGCACTTTAGGCATAGAATTTCATCACGAAATTTTCACACAATCATGCAATCATATCATAATCATCAAAATAATTATAAAATAATTATTTCTATCTCAGATTTGTGGTCACGAAAACACTATTCTGATTAAGCCCTAATTCAGGATATTACAAATTATGTGTATTAATTCATGATATAATTAATTTTAATTTATATCCAATTTAATTTGGATTAAATAAATTATTATTAATTAATTATGAAAAAATGGTCCAGTTGGGCCGAAACGAGTGAACCGAACTAACCAAGAAGTGGACAGCCCAAAACCGTCCATATGCTAACCCAAATTAGCTTATTGGCTAATTATTTAGCTTGCAAAGAAGCCCTTGAAGACTTGTTCAAGTTGAAAACAAACCCCTCCACAATTGGTGGCTTGATAGATTTGCCCCAAGCCTAAATTAGCAAAGTTGAAACTATCAACTTTGCCACATGTGTGGTTGGCCACGGGAGGGCTCTTTTACTGATAATTTTAGCTATTTTTACCAGTCCTCTTCAGCTATAAAACCCCCCCTTAGGTTGGTCATTGAAAACAGATCTCAAGCATTCACATCTTTTCTCTCTTTTCTCCACTTTCTCTCTTCTTTTCCATTCCAAATTCTCTTACTCTCTTTCTGATTTCTCCTCTTGGAAAAGAGGCATTCATCAGTCATTTGGAGTAGCAATTAAGTGCTCATAGCAGCCTTGGTTGACGAGGACAACAGAGAAGGAAGAACGAAGCAAATTAGTCAAGCCACGAAAATATACTGGAATTGATTATTGTTCCCTATCTCTTATTTATATTGTTATGATGAACATATCTATGAATATTTATGTTGTTGGAATGGTTAATTTAATCAATTTAGCTTGAATTTAATTCATGTTAGGTTGATTGCATTGCGTTTGCTAAAATTGTTAAAATTGTGTTTATGTTGTTATAGGCCTCGGTAAGATACTTGATTAAGTAAAATCATGACTAAGTTAGTATTGCATTACAATTGTGAGGTAGCTAATGAATTAATTATTTAAACGGATTGAAATTGTAATTAATGAATACAATACTTAATCAGTACATGTTTAATCATCTAAGGTAGCTGAGGGTTAAATTAGCAACGATATCTGATGATACATTTGCCTTGCATAACTTGCAAGATTATTGTGATTAAACTGTTTCAAGTTAGGGATATTTTGTTATCTCACATAGTCTTTTAAGTGCTTATTAGATTTAATTAATCATTTGAATTCACATAGGATATGTACAAGAGATTATTTCGATTTAATAAGTATGTATGTGCAATAACATATTTTCCTATTAAAGATTTGTTTAATCGGTTGAATTGACATAGGGCAAGAGATGAATGGATTTTGGTAGGTGAGTATGTTCATAAGTTAGCAAATTACTTAGTTGCCGTGAATTTATTTGTAACAATACAAATGAGTTTAATAATTCTAAGTTAACAAATGTAATTGATCTAACACAATTATGTCATCTTAATTTTTTTAATCACCCTCTCCAAACAAAATATTTTTTTCACCAAAGTGTTTTAAATAGCATTCATAAATAATTCTTTTCACAGTCCCTGTGGGTACGATAACTAGACATTTACTTATCACTTTATTACTTGTTGCGATTGTGTACACTTGCACATTTTCATTGTTCCAAGTTTTTGGCACCGTTGCCGGGGACTGTTTTAAAAAGTCATTATTTGTGAATTTGTTAGTTTTGCATTTTGGTTTATTTTTCTGTTCAAATTTTGAACTTAATTAATTTTGCTGTGACTATTTCAGGTGTTTATGAGTATTGGCCGAATTATTGATTTACTCCCTGTAGACCCTGAGATTGAACAAACTTTTCGATAGCGAAGAAGACAAGTCAGAGAAGGACCGAAGAGATGAACTTCAAAAATCTAAATCAAGGAAACGGAGCAGAACCTGCTCAAAATCCTTTCCTTATTGCTGATGACAGGGATAGAGCTTTAAGACAATATGCAATGCCAATGTTTAATGATCTTAATCTGGGTATTAGGAGACCTGAAATCGAGGCACAACAATTCGAGCTAAAGCCAGTCATGTTCCAAATGCTTCAGACAGTGGGCCAATTCATTGGAATGCCTACTAAAGATCCCCACCTACACTTAAGATTGTTTATGGAGGTGAGCGATTCTTTCAAGTTAGTAGGAGTACTCGAAGATGCATTACGATTGAAGCTATTCCCGTATTTGCTAAGGGACAGAGCTCGAGCCTGGTTGAACTCATTGCCACCAAATTCAATTTCCACATGGCAAGAGTTAGCAGAAAGATTTCTCATGAACTATTTAACTCCTAGCAAGAATGATAAGTTGAGGAATGAGATCACTGCCTTCCAACAAATGGATGATGAGTCCTTGTATAAGGCATGAGAAAGGTACAAAGAATTATTACGGAAGTGCCCTCATCAGGAATCTTACATTGCATCCAACTTGAGACGTTTTATAATGGTCTCAATGCTCATACGAGGATGGTAGTGGACGTTTTTGCTAATGGTGCTCTCCTTTCTTAGTCTTATAATGAGGCTTATAAAATCATTAGGAGGATTGCCAGCAACAATTATCAATGGCCAATCAATTGACCAGTGTCAGGAAGATGAGTTGCTAGAATACACGAAGTAGACGCTCTTACTTTACTCACATATTAGGTATCATCAATATCCTCAATGTTAAAAAATCTTACTACTAATGGGTCTAATAGTTTTGCAGCATAGCTACCAAATCAATTTGAAAATATAGCCTGTGTCTATTGTGGGGAAGGACATTTATTTGAAGAATGTCCATCGAACCCAAAATCTATTTATTACATGGGTAAGTAGAACCAAAATCATAGAAGGCAAGGAATGCAATCCAATTCCTATAACCTATCATGGCGAAACCACCCGAATTTTTCTTGGAGTAACCAAGGGGCTGGAACCAGTAACACTTATGCCTAACCTAGATTGACCAAGCCACCTAGTTTTCCCCAACAAGTTTAGAAACCAACCCAAGCTGAACCATCCAATGGCTTAGAAAATTTTTTAAAGGCATACATGGCAAAGAATGAAGCCTTAATTCAAAGCCAAGCAGCGACATTGAAAAATATGGAAAACAAAACGGGCCAGCTTGTTACTGAACTTAGGAACTGACCACAAGGTGCTTACCTAGTGATATAGAGAATCCAAAGAATCCAGGGAAAGAGCATTGGAAAGTGTTGACATTGAGGAGTAGAAAGACTTTAGAGCCCAATTCTATCGAAGTTGGGAAGGAGTCAGCTGACGCTCAAGACTCAGAGGAAGTTCAACTGAGTGTTGAAATTCTAGTTTCACAAGAACCAGAATATGTAAAATCCGATAAGGTAACTTCAAAACCAGCTAATTCTATTCAACTGACAACTTCATTAGATGCAAAATTGCCACAGAAGACGAATCAACCAGTTCCAGTAAAGAAGCCTCCACCACCCTACCCTCAAAGACTTCAGAAGTAGAAGCAGGAAATTTAATTCAAGAAGTTTCTAGATGTACTCAAGCAACTTCATATCAACATCTCTATGGTTGAAGCACTTGAACAAATGCCAAACTACGTCAAATTCATGAAGGATTTCCTGTCAAAAAAATAAAGGCTTGGAGAATTTGAGACGGTAGCCTTGACAAAGGAATGCAGTGCATATCTTTAGGACAAACTACCCCTAAAGTTGAAGGATCCTGGATGTTTTACCATACCTCGCAATATTGGAGCAACATATTATGGTAAAACACTATGTGACTTGGGTGCGACTATCAAATTGATGCCTATGTCAATATTTAAGAAGTTAGGGATAGGTGAAGTTAGACCGACTATGGTTACACTTCAATTAGCAGATCAATCCTTAGCACATCCAGAAGGAAAAATTCAGGACATATTGGTACATGTAGACAAATTTATCTTTCTTGCTAACTTTGTGATTCTATACTTTAAAGCAGACAAAGAGGTGCCAATCATCCTAGGAAGACCGCTCTTAGCAACCGGAAGGACCCTTATTGATGTACAAAGGGCGAGATTACTATGCGTGTTCAGTATGATCAGGTAACATTTAACATTTTTAAGTCTATTCGATTTCTTGACATAATTGATGATTGTTCTACAGCGTCCGATTTAGAGGATTTAATCGTGGAGAAGGAACTCAATTATGTTGAGGATTCATTAGAAAAAATTTTGACATTAGACCCTCAAAATAAGAAAGAAGAGGATGAATACTTAGCTTTGCTAGAAGCTAATCAAAGGGGATTTAATCTGTAATCCTGTTTTGAATCTTTAGAGTTAGAGTATAGGGATTATGCCCAACCAAAAGCGTCAATCGAGGAGCCACCTAAATTAGAACTCAAGGTACTTCCTTCACATTTAAAATATGTTTATTTAGGTAACATTTCTACTTTGCCTGTGATTGTTTTAGTAGAATTAACCAATGAGCAAGAACAGAAACTCATCCTTGTATTGAAACAATTCAAGAAGGCTATCGGATGGACCATAGCCAATATTCGCGATATTAGTCCATCTGTATGCATGCACAAGATCATACTAGAAGATAGAGAGAAAGGGACGATTGATGGACAACGAAGACTGAACCCAATCATGAAAGACATAGTAAAGAAAGAAATCATCAAGTGGTTAGATGCGTGTATAATTTACCCCATCTCAGACAGTTCATGGGTAAGTCTGGTCCACTGCGTACCAAAGAAAGGAGGTATCACGGTCATTAAAAATGAGAATAATGAGTTGATACCGACTAGAACAGTTACAGGATGGAGGATCTACATCGATTACTGAAAGCTGAACAAGACGACTAGGAAGGATCACTTTCCTTTGTTGTTTTTGGATCAGATACTGGATAAACTCGCAGGGTGAGACTATTACTGTTTTCTTGATGGATACTCTAGGTATAATTAGATTACAGTAGCACTAGAAGATCAACACAAGACAACATTCACCCGCCTGTACGGTATATTTGCATTTAGGCGCATGCCATTTAGTTTATGTAATGCACTTGCTACATTTCAATCTATTTTTACTGACATGGTTAAGAAATATTTGGAAGTTTATAGATGATTTTTTTAGTATTCGAAGATACATATGATGATTGCCTAGCCAATCTAGCAAAGGTACTAAGGCGATGTGAAGAAACAAACCTTGTACTTAACTAGGAAAAGTGCCATTTCATAATACGAGAATGTATTGTTCTAGGGCATCAGATAACAAGACATGAAATCGAGGTAGATAAAGCAAAGGTAGATGTTATTGAAAAACTCCCACCTCCGACATCTATAAAGGGTGTTAGGAGCTTTTTGGACCACGCCGGTGTCTATCAAAGATTTATCAAGGACTTCTCCAGAATTGCTAAACCCTTAAGCAAATTCTTGGAAAAGGATGCGACATTCAAATTTGATAAAGAGTGCTTAAGATTTTTTAAAGATTTGAAGAGTTGAATAGTTTCAGCACCCATAATCGTCACACCAAACTGGGATTTGCCATTTGAATTGATGCATGAAGTAAGTGAGTTCGTGATAGGAGTTGTCATGGGCCAGCGAAGGAACAAAGTTTTTCATCCCATCTACTACGCAATTCGAACTCTGACAGGAACTCAACTAAATTATATGGTAACAGAGAAAGAGTTACTTGCTATTGTGTCTTCTTTTGACAAGTTTCAATCTTATCTTGTAAGTACCAAGGTGATTGTCTATACCGACCACTCGACAATTAAGTATTTACTTGCCAAAAAAGACGCTAAGTCGAGACTGATCCACTGGGTACTTCTACTTCAAGAGTTCGATTTAGAAATTCAAGATCGAAAGGAAGTAGATAACCAAGTAGCGACCACTTATCCAGATTGGAGCCACAAGAAGGGAATTCTCCACTTATACCCATTCAGGAAACATTTCCAGATGAACACATACTAAAGGTAAATCATGTCCATAATACCCCTTGGTTTGCTAATATTTCTAACTATTTAGCTTGTGGTTTGATGCCAATTGATAAGACATATCATTAAAAGAAAAAGTTTCTTCACAATGTGAAGTACTATTTCTGGGAAGAACCATATTTGTTTAAAAAGTGTGCAGATCAAATGATCAAGAGATGCATGGTAGAAGATGAAGTACATAAGATTCTATATCATTGTCACTCAGCTCCGAGTGGGGGACACTTCGGAGGTCACGTACTGCAGCCAAAGTATTACAAGCCGGATTCTTTTAGCCAACACTATTTAAAGATGCATATGCTTATGTAAAGAGTTGTGATCGATGTCAAAGGGTTGGAAATGTCACCAACAGAAATGAGATTCCTCGAACAAACATCATTAAGGTGGAATTGTTTGATGTTTGGGGTATTGACTTTCTCGATCCTTTTCCTCCTTTTTTTGGTCACAAGTATATATTGGTAGCAGTAGACTATGTGTCTAAATGGGTTGAGGCCGAGGAATATCCAACAAATGATGCTAAGGTTGTGATGAAGTTTTTACAGAAGCATGTTTCACAAGGTTTGCAACCCCAACAGCCATCATCAGTGATGAAGGGTCTCATTTTTTGAACAAGTGGTTGAAATCGTTACTTGACAAACATGAAGTGAAGCATAAGGTTGCCACAGCTTACCATCCATAGACGAATGGGCAAGCTGAATTGGAAAACAAGGAGATCAAAGGCATACTTGAGAAGGTAGTTTGCTCGAACAGACGAGATTGGTCCAAAAGATAGGATGATGCTTTATTGGCCTACAGAACAGCATATAAGACACCTTTAGGGATGTCACATTATAGGTTGGTCTTTGGGAAAGCCTGTCATCTACCCTTGGACTTAGAGCACAAAGCTTACTGGGCTCTTCAATGACTCAACTTGGATCTTAAGCTTGCTAAAGAGAGTCAGATGATCCAGCTCAATGAGTTAGAAGAATTTCGAATGTTCTCATACAAGAATGCCAAATTACTCAAAGAAATACTTAAGAAATGGCATGACAAGCATATTCGAGTTTGAGAATTTGAAGTATGTCAGCAAGTCTTGTTATTTAATTCCAGGTTAAAGTTCTTTCCAGGTAAGTTAAAATCACGTTGGTCTGGCCCATTTACAATTCACTAAGTTTATCTGTAACAACCCGATTTTAGCTAAATCAGAACAGTGGTTTTAGAACCACAAATTTGAGGTCGTAAAATTATTTTAATATTATTTTTGTTGTTTATAGCATGTGATTTTATATGTGTGAAAATTTTGGGAGCTAATTTTATCATTTAATAACTCAATTTGACAAAAATGACTTAATCGCGTAAGATGCAAAAGTTACATTCTGTTTGATAAAGGTGTCTAATTCATATGGCTTATTAAATGTGAAGTCCTTATGTTGTAAATAGACCATGGACAGTGGAAATTGACAAGAATAGCCATCCATTATGTGTTTTTCAATGATATTAAATAAGGTCATTTTGGCTATTGGTTAAATAAATCATAATTAAACAAAACCAAAGTTAAAATTTGTTCATCTTTTCCATTTCCAATCAAAAAACAAAAGAAAATAAGGGTTTTGAGAGCTTTGAAGGTTTGGCCCTTGTTCTTTTTGATTGAGGTATGTTTTGAGCTCGGTTTTTGATGATTTCTATGTTTTTGTGATCGTTGCTTTGAGTACTAGCTAGCCCATGTCTTAATTTGTGAATTTGTTGATGATATTGTGCAGTGCCATTGATGAATGCTTGAGCTTTTGAATGTTTGATGATGAAAAATGAATAATTGCTGATATATTTTAATGTTTTGTAAAGTGATTTTTAGTAAAATTGCATAAAAGGAATTAATTTGTGAAAAGATGTAAATGTGTGGTTAAATGTGTGAAATATTGATAAATATGGGCTGTTATGGAGCCTATAGAAATTCGGCTAGCTTGAGTTTTGTTGAAATTATTGTAAACTGTGTTTCTGTAAAATAGGGATTGTAACACCCCAAATCTTTAGTAGTTTATTTGCGTGTTATGTGGCATGTTAGCTTACTTGATGTGTTGGTTAAGGGTCCTGAGAGTGTCTGAGAAGTCCTGAGTTCAAACCTGGACTTTAGCAAAATCTTTTCTTCTTTTTGAATAAACCCTTGTCTCCTACTAGTTGACTTTTAAATTAAAGAGAGTGTTGCATGGCGTAAAAAGATTGATAGTTTAGTGGCAAGGGGCATGGGAAGTGTTCTTGGGGTCTAAGGTTCGAGGTGTGGGAATGCAGTAGAGCATTTTATTTTGGCTTGTGGCCATGTGGATGGTTGTGTATTGCTAGGACTCTAAGGCTTGGGCGGTTGGTATTTGAGATGAGTGGGAGTGAGTAACCGAAATTCTAGGAGAGAATTTAGGGATGTGGATAGAGGGGTTCAGTTAAGAGATTTGTTGAGGATTTCTAAAAGGTGATTTTGGGGAGTTGAGAAGGGAGAGAAGGTTGTGCCAAATGAGGATTCTAGGCATCCCTTTAAGTTTCGGTTTAGGGGAGTCTTAGCTTTTAGTGTTTGTTCTTTGGAAACTGATTGGTGTTTAGGGGTTCTTATCGTATTTTTTTTCTTCCCACTTTGGTGCTTTCGGGTTTGAGTTTTGGGACCTTTTTCCACTATCGATTCTCTCCTTTTTCTGTCTTCAAACCTTGGCCGAACTACTCCATTCTCTTCTCCCTTCATCTGTTCTGTATGACTAAATTCTGACTCTTCTTTTCTCTGTTTTTCCTCTCCAACCATTTCTCGTTTCATCTTTGGTTCTTTGTTCAAGCTATATACCTTTCCTCTTTTCCTCCTTTCATGACATCCTTTTAACATAGCACTTCAACTAGTTACTGCACTTCTCCCCTTTTGTGTTTCGGCTGCCACAATTGTATTTTGATCAAACAGATTCAAGCGTAAGGCTTTTCCACGTTCTTTCTTTTCTTTCTCAATTACTACCGATTATTCCTTTTGGTTTGAGGGTTCGGTTGCTAGCCTTCTTTTTCCTGCTAAAATAATCTTTGTCTTATACCTCTCTTCTCTGATGTTTCTACTAGGAAGCGAGGTTGTTTCATCTCGGTCTTAGATTTAAGAGGGGTTTGGGTGTTGGCTGAATATTACTGTTCTTCATTCTTGGCTTTTGCTTTTGGTAAGACACTATACACTTGATTGGTGGGTTGTATGTATAGTAGTGGTTTACCAGTAGTATTTGGGTTGCAGGTAATCTCTAAGGATTGGAAGTGGTCTTTGCAACAGTGCTTGGGTGATCAAAGAAGGTAGGCAATAGGTATAATTGTGAGCAAGTGTTGGCTAGGGTCTCTTGCAATTTGTTGATTGGTATCTAACTGAAGTTTTGATTGTGTTAAGTTTTGGATGCGTGGGCCAGTGAGCGCATTATCGCAACTAGGTGTGTAATCACACTATTTCCATCGTTAAACGGCAAAAGTTGAAAAACAATTCCCATCGATACCACGCGGTCGTGCGCTTGACTGTGTGGATGTCTAAACGCATAAGTGTGAGCTTGTGACTGTAGAAAACACCACGAGCGATCTCGTGGGCATCGGTTTTTTTGGGCCACGTTGGGTCAAAATGGGCCGTGTGGGCCCCACAGGCTCGTGGTTCCCGCACGGGCAAACTGTAGGAATGTGTAGAGATTGTTAGACCGACTGTGTTGTTTACACAATCAAGGCCATTAGTTGGGTTTATTGGGCCACGCGAGCGTGTGGGCCCACATGGGCCGTACAATGGGCTTGGGCCTATTTGTGTCGCTGAATAAGCTGTTATTAAGGTTGCACGGGTCGCATTGCAGACGCATCAGAAACCCATCATTGGGTCAATAAGAATACCTAAACCCTAATTTATGTCATGACTGTTATACCCCTATGAGATAAATGATGGATATACCCCTAAATGTTGTATGACTGTTGTGCATGTCATCTTTATTGTATGAACATTTATTCTATGTTGCATTGCATGGGGTGGGATATATGATATTGGAGGAAGTGTAATGAAGGGCTATAAGCCTATTACTGGCGGCTTTGCTGCAAATACCATTAGTGCCGAAACCGGTACATTATTCTGGAGTGTGGGGATGGGTGGGTCGATTTAATCTCCACCTGGAGTGTAGGGCTCGACGAAGTGGAGTATAGAGGATGGTTGGGTAGGATCTCAATATGCGTTTCTGATACTGTACTGAATTGGGCTAAGGCCCACACTGTTATTGCTACTGATATGGGCTTAGGCTGAAATTGTTCAACACTGTATGTTTGACTGCTTGATAAATAGGGATTACATGTTGAGTTTCACAAACTCACCTACTCTACTTAACTGTGCAGGTAATCCTTAGGCAGGTCGATGTTGCGAGGGACTCGGAGATGGCCACACCACTGTTTACACTTTCGTTTGGGTTTTAGCAAAAGTAGTTTTATTTAGGGTAAATTTTATGTAATAAGGCCTTTCTAAGTTTTATTTTTATTTGGGGATTTAATTAAATTGACCTATATCTGTTAGCAGTAGGATTCGGGTTTTCAAAAGGTTAAGATTTTCAACTACCACACTACGTAACTTGATTTAAAAGCTTTCGCAATGACAATGTTTTAAAGTGTAATAACGATAAAGTGTGAGACATGTTTTACTAGACGACCCAACGATTTAGCAAATGAAGATAACAAGTTAGCTTTTCAAACAGTTCACAAACAAGGTTTTTAATAGAAACGGGCTTTTCTAAATAGATCTACGTTTTTCAAAACTCACTCCAATGTGAGATCACAGATGCGGCCATAACATCTAGGCCGAGTTTTGGGTGTTACAGGGACTAAACTGAATAAATGTGGAACTTTAGGGGCCAAAGTAAAAAAAACCAAAATATGTATTTGTGGACTAAATTGAATGGTTTGGTGAATAAATGAGTTAATGTTGAATGTGTTTAGATCAAGAACAAAAGAAACTAGACTTAGATCGAGGCAAGAACAAAGTACTCGACTAATCGACTAGTTTCGTCGTTTTTACATCTCGTACATGATAAACATTGTTACAATTATGTTTTTAATGCTTTAATATTGCATAAATTATATATATGAGATGATGTTTGTGTACGACGACAAATCGACTATGTTTGGCACTTATTATGCGTATAGAGATAGCTTCGGCTATATAAAGCACTTAGTGTGCGAATTAGAATAGCTTCGACTATATATGGCACTTAGTGTGCGAGACTGAGATAGCTTCGACTATGAAAGGCTCTTAGTGTGCAAGATATCGAGTATTTAACAGTATCACGTAAAGGTATGAGTTCGACATGAATTTGTACAGGTATGTACATTTAAAGCATGAATTCCAAATAGAAGAAGTTATGAACTTGTTCATAAACACTTAAGTAAGTATGAGGAAAGTTTGTTGGTCACGATGATTTAGATATTAAATTGTACGAATTGATGATCTATATATTATGAATTGTTAAGTATATTTAATACGAACTTACTAAGCTATGAAGCTTACTTTGTGTTATTTGTTTATGTTTTATAGAGAATCAAAGCTAGCTCAAACATTGGGGATCATCGGGAACCATCATCACACTATCGACTACTTGTTGGTATTTTTGGATGCTTGTAAATTTGGTCTATGGCATGTATAGGCTAGTGAGTTGATGATATGTTTTATGGTTTGATATAGCCATGAGATTGGGATTGCTTTTGTTGGAAATGTTGGTATGTATATGGCCATTTAAGCTGGCTTAAAATTATGTTTTGGATAAGTGTTATATATAATGTATATAATGTAACACCCCAAACTCGGCCTAGACGTTATGGCCGAATCTTCACATTGGAGTGCTTTTCGAAAATTTGCCCTTGCTCATGTAAACCCTTTTGGGAATTTAAGGCCTCTTTGTTAGAACTCAAAACAAAATAGCTATCTATTGTTCATTTTAAATTGTTATTACTTTTAAAACATTGTTTGTTGCGGAAGCATTTCAAAAGTGTTGCGAAAACGTAATGTTTTGAAAATAGTTATCATTTAGGAAAACCGCGTTCTACTTCTAGTAGATATAAGTCATAATAAACATAAACCCCAAATTAAAAGCTAGAAAATTAGAGATGCCTTATTACATAATTTAAAACCTAAATCAAAATCTAATAGCAAATAAAAGAAAACAGGAGCAGTGGTGTGGCCATCTCCGAGTCCCTCGCAGCACCGATCCACCTAAGGTTTACCTGTAGAGTTAAAACAGTGGGGTGAGTTTACGAAAACTCAGTGTGTAATCCCCATAGTAAACAAACAGTAAACAACAAGTTTGGGTCTAAGCCTTTATCAGTAATAGTTCAATACAACAATGCAACCTATCCCAATCCAGCCAACACACCACTCCGTACTAGCATCACACCATGTAAGGACAAAGTTGACCCACCCAGCCAGCACACCAATGACGCAGCAAAGCTGGCAGTATCAGTATATAACACAAAGCCATGAGTAGCAGCACGAAGCCTCCAATAGCGGCTTAAAGCCATCAATAGCGTCACAAAGCCATTAGTAGCGAAGCAGTGCTTCTAGTAACAGAATATGTGGCAATGCCACCAGTAGAGTATAGTAAGCTTAAAGCCATCAGTAGGTCCACAGTTGTCTTGCAAGACCTGTGCGACCATATTAGTACAATTCCTCCGTAACAGTATCCCAACCCCATGCAGAATGTCGTGTCATAAATCATACATGTATGCAGAATGTCATACTCAGTAAGAACAATTATAACATAGCACAAATCAGTCATTTACACTCGAGGAGTAAAATAGTCATTTTAACCTGTAGGGGTATTTTGGTCATTTTTATCAAAATGGGTCTAGGCACACTTATCGACCCATCAGAAGGTCCAGAACTATCTCAGACGACTCATGTAACCTCAATATACATAATAATGCGAATGGCCTCACAGCCCATTATGCGACCCATATGGGCCCACACGCCCGTGTGGCCCTCTAAGCCCAAAAATGACCACAGCCATGCGAGCTACACAGACTAGTCCAGTATTTACCACATAACGTGAATTTATCTATGTAAGGACTACAAGCCCATTAAGCCCACTTCAGCCCATCGAGGCCTAGAACGGCTCGAACCCATGTGAACCCCCATGGTGGTCTCTACAGTCTTACGCCCATGATTCATGGGCTTGGCTTACCACATGTGCGTTCGCACACCCATGTGGCCAGAAGGCCATTCTTTCGGCTTTTCGACTTTTTGGCTTTTGCCATTTTACAATTTATTCAGTGTGTGAATACACACCTATTGCGAAAAGAGTGTAGTTCCTTCGAACACCAACCTATATTCAAACATATCCCCAATGTTAGTCCTTTAACAAATGGGTAACTAAACCCTATAATAATACTTATCCAAATCATGGTTTGACACTTACCTTAATCGAACACTTAAGATTCCTCACCCCTTAGACGTTGCCGAAGATTGATTATAGATGACTACAGATCGTTAAATAGAATTGTAACACTAATTCTAGAGAGTGAAAACAATCGATTCACAACCCCCAACAAGGTACCCGCTATTACGAGGCAGAACTAACGTCCCCACTCCCCTAACAACGCCGATCAGAATAGACAAGGTTAAAAGAGAATCATAGCTACGATAGAAGAGACAAGAATGGATAGAGGCAACATCCAATAAAATAGTACTTACCACCCAAATCGACAGAGAGGAATAACAGAAAGAATCGGTTCTTAAAAGTTTAACACAGAAGCACTATTCGGCTAGCTAGAATGCGATGGCACTAAAGAGAAGGGAGGAGGAAAAGAATGACTCATTCACCACAAGCCAAAATCGAATGAGATAGAGAAGAGAAGAGGGTACAATTAGCTAGGGAAAGTTGATTGAAAGAAAAGGAGAAGAGAGGAGGGAAAGTTTGGTTATGGCAAAAAAAAACTAGGAGAAGGAGAAGCGATGGAGAGATGAATGTAGATTAAACAACGTATTGGTTGGCAGAGTAGAGTCAAAGTAAATTAACACGAAGCGTCTCCAAACGGTCACAAATAAGTTTCTGCTACTAAACCAGCACAAAAAAAATGGAACGAAAAGAAGCAAAATGAGTCAGCTACCAAAAAAGAGAGCAAACTATAGCCAAATTCTGCACTAAGTGCCTATGACTGATTTTGGCACAAGAAGAGCCCTATTTTTTGTAACCAACTCCCTCTCCCTTACTCCTTGATCCACTCCACGATTTTATCCTAAATTTCCTCCTGTCCACCAATTCAAACATTCGAAAATTTCCCTTTTTACTCTCCCAATTTGGCTAACAACAAATCTGTCCAAACCTATTCAAATTCTTGGTGTTTCGGTCAAACACAACTTTCTCCCATGGCCTTTAGCAAAAATAACCTCCATTTTCTCAAGCAAGGATTCGAACCTCAGATCCCTTGCACACTCCACATGCCACTTACCACTAGGCTAGCAGGCTTTTTATGTCATACTTTACCAAATTTTATTTATAACCCTACTGACCAAAGATAGGGGTTTTATCCTTAAAAACCAAAATTTTGTGGAAGCCAGGACTTGTACCCATGACTTCCTAGACACTTCCAGAGCACACAATCACTAAGCCAAACACTCAATTGTGTCACTTTCTTGCAGAATTAAATATTTATGTGCAGTCTCCTAACTGCACCCCCACTCAAACCTAATACTTTTCGGCCCAAATTTGGGGCGTTACATATAATGTCTTGTGTTTTGGCATTGTTTGCCATGGTTATTGATATGACTAAATGGTTACTCATTTGGTTAGTTATAAATGTTTGAGGAATGGTATATTATGGTATGGTTTATGTAACACCCCAAAATATAGGTGCTCATTTTTTGCATGATGTGTAACACTACTGCAGGTCTACTTCAGTGGTTATGTGTCCTGGGAAGTTTTGAGAAGTCTTGGGTTCAAGCCTAGGCAATTGCAAAAACTTTTTTTTTAAGTGTAACTCTTGCCTTTAGTTGGTAGTCTTTTAAGTCATTGTGGGTAAAATTTATCACAAAGAGTTTGCTAGTCTAGGGGAAAGTGGCATGTGGAGTGTTCCTTGAGGTCTGAGGTTCGAGCATTGGCAGTATGGAAGGAGCATATCATTTTTGCTATAAGTCCTAGGGAGGTATCCTAGGTTAACTAAAATTGAGAAGTGTAGTGGGAGTTTGAATTGGCGGTTGAGTAGAATAAGGTAGAGAGATTTTAGGAGACAGATAAGGGGAGGAAAAAGTGGAGTTTGAGGTGAAGTGGAGTTGTGCCGAAATTGGGTTGGGAGCATAGGAATTTTAGCTGAGTTTGGTTTTCTCTCAAAGTTTTAATTTTTGTGTGCTTTTGGGGTTTCTTTTGCTTGGTGGCCGAACGTGTGGATTTTCCTTATGCTACTGATTTTTTCTCCTTTTTGCCGAACTCTCTCTTTTCCCTCTTTGTCAATGGTGTCTTTTGGAACCGATTACTTCTTGTACTTTCCCTCTCTTCTTAACTGTTGTAGCCGAATACTCTGTCCCATTCTATTCATTCGGTTGCTAGCTTTTGCCTTTGGTCGATTCTCTTCTCTTTTTCTCTCCCAATCGGCTATTGTTCCCTAGGCCAAATATCTTGCCTTCTTTTTCCCTTATTTGTATCTAGTGGCTAAGCCGAATTCTTCTTCTTCTTCTTTGGCGGTTTGGGAAATTATTTTCGACCAGTGTGGTTATTCTGTGTATCCGAATCTTGTGTGGGTAGGCCGATTGCTCCTCTCAACCATTCTTAGTTCTACGTGGTGATTTTGCCAAGGATTTGAAAGTCGAGTATGATCACTGGTTTAAAGGGTAGTAAACCGTACTTGCTCAAACAAGGTTGGTGTTCGTGGGGATTGCGCTCTTTTTGCAAACAGGTGTGTAATCACAGTGCTATTAACATAGATCGGTAAAAGCCAAAAATGTACGATGTTGACACTACACGAGCATACAATCGCTCGTGTGGTGAGCCGAATGCACAAAACATAGGCGTTCGATTGTAGAGGCCACCATGAGTGATTTCATGCGCTTAGGCTAATTTTGGTCACGTTGGGCTGAAATGGGCCGTGTGGGCCCCGCACGAGTAAACCATACGGACGTGTGGAGAGTATTGGGCTAGGTTGTGTAGTTCGCATAGCCAAGGCTACTATTTGGGCTTATTGGGCCACACGAGCGTGTGGGCCCTCATGGGCCGTGTTATGGGCTTTGTGACCAATTTCACTGTTTAACTGTTAAGGTTGCACGAGTCGCCCGAGATGACTATGGACCTACTATAGGGTTGGTAAGTACACATAGACCTCGGACTGATGAAATGTTATACCCCTAAGAGGTAAAATGACTGATATACCCCTATGATATATTTGATTGTATTCGAGCATGACATTTTGCATACATGTATTATATTATGACATGACATGTTGCATGGGGTGGGATTGATATATTTGGAGGAAATGTACTGTACTGGTAGCTCTGTTGCAACTACTGTTAGTGTCACAACCGGTGCTATATTCTAGAGTGTAAGGATGGGTGGGTCGATTTTGTCCCCACATGGAGTGTAGGGTTGGACGGAGTGGAGTGTAGAGGATACACAAGTAGGATCTCTATTTGCATCTCTGATACTGTACTGAATTGGGCTAAGGCCCACATTGATACTATTACTTTAATGGGCTAAGGCCCACATTAATCTTGCTACTGATATGGGCTTAGGCTAGACTATTTGTCACTATACAATTGACTGTTTGATAAATAAGGATTACACATTGAATTTTTGTAAACTCATCCTTCTGCTTATCTACGTAGGTAATCCTTAGGCAGATCGGTGCTGCGAGGGATTCAGAGATGGCCAGACAACTACTTACGTTCTCGTATTTGATTTTTAGTAAAAGTAGTTTTATTTGGGTAATTTTATGTAATAAGGTCGTTTTAAGTTTTATTTTTATTTGGGGATTTATTTATATTGGTTTATACCTGTTAGCAGTAGGACTCGAGCTTTCAAAAGATAAATGATTTTCAACTACTACGCTACGCAACTTGTTTTGAAAACTTCCACAACAAACATATTTTTAAAGTGTAATAACAACTTAATATGATGCATGTTTGCTAAACCAACCTGTGTTTTAACAAAGAACAAGACATGTTAGCTTCTCATAAAGATCACAACGAGGTTTTAATACAAAATGGACTTCTCTAATAGAACTACGCTTTTCAAAACACACTCTAATGTGACATCGCAGATTTGACCATAACGTCTAGGCCGGGTTTGGGGTGTTACAATTTATAGATGATGAATTGATATGTTTGAGAGGCATGATTTAGTTGATGGTAATGTGATGAAATACATTTAGAAGTTATGTGAATTTGGTGATTTTGGCATAATGTTTTGGTATATTTTGAATATGGAATTAAGTAGTTGAAATGGTTGAGGTTAGATGGCATAATATGTGTATGAATTGGCATGTTTTGACTGCCTATATATGCATGGAAATGGTATTATTTGATTTTTTTCTATGAAATGGTATTATTTGATTTTTTTCTATGTACATGAGAAAAAGGGTGGCAATTTGGCTTTACAAATAGCCTATTTTTGTCTACACGGGCAGAGACACGAACGTGTGTCTCAGCCGTGTATGACACACGGTCATGTTGCACAGCCGTGTCTCCCCTGGGGTTCCCTTTCGAATTAAAATTAGTATACCCTACAGGTTTGGCATGGCCTAGACACACGGGCATTATTTCTTCAACAAATTGGTGAAGCTCAGAAATGTGACAGTGATTTTCAAGCCAAAAGAGTTCTTTGTGAACCGGGTAGTGATTCAGGTTTTTATATCAAATCCAATGATTGTTTGATTTTCCGAGGCAAAACTTGTGTAATGAAAAATGATGAACTTATTCAGAAAATTCTTCATGAAGCATATAATGGTTGTTTATTTGTGCATCCGGGTAGTACGAAAATGCATAATGATTTGAAGAAATGGTACTGGTGGTTAGGTATAAAACGAGATATTTTAGAGTTTGTCTCGAAGTGTTTAATTTATCAACAAGTGAAAGTTGAACACCAAGTGCCTTCGGGTTTACTTCAGCTAGTGATGGTACCTGAGTGGAAGTAGGATAGGATTACTATGGACTTCGTAACTGGGTTTCCTTTAACTATGAAAAAGAAAGATGTCGTCTGGGTTGTTGTTGATAGATTAACAAAATCGACTCACTTTATTCTAGTACGTACTGACTACTCACTTGATAAGTTAGTCGAATTGTACATTTTTGAGATTGTGAGATTGTATGGAGTGCCTATATCTATTATTTCGGATAGAGATACGAGGTTCACTTTGAGATTTTGGAAGAAGCTGCAAGAGGCTTTGGGTACAAAGCTGAACTTTAGTACCACTTTTCATCTGCAAACCGAGGGACAGTTTGAAAGAACGATTCAGGTACTCGAACTTATAACAACAATTTTCAGTCGAGTATAAAGATGGCACCTTATGAGGCATTGTATGGCCATAAGTACCGAACGCCTTTGTATTGGGTAGAGCTTAGTGAGAAATAGATTCACGGGGATGACTTGGTTAGAGAAACCGAAGAAAAAGTGAAAGTAATCCGTAACTGTATGAAAGCAGCTTCAGATTGGTAGAAGTCGTACGCGGATTTGAAAAGGAAAGAGATTGAGTTTCAGGTTGGTGATAAAGTATTTATGAAAGTATCGCCATGGAATAAGATTTTGAGATTTGGCCGTAAAGGCAAGTTGAATCCACATTTCATCGGGCCATATGAGATTATCGAAACAATAGGGCCAGTGTAACACCCTAAACCTTGCCCAGACGTTACGGCTGAATTTAGCGTGCCACATGGAAATGTTGCTAACGTTTTATCAAAAATCTCTTTATTAGGGTTTAAAGAATGTTAATGTTTTAAGTTTAAGTGAATGGAAGCTGTGCACTAGGTAGGAAGCTAGAAAAGAGGAGGTGAGTCTGTTGGACTGCTTAAGTACCAAGCTCTTCTCGGATCCAATCCTAGACATGCACACATCTATTGCCACACTTAAAGCATGTTACTTGTTTACGAACATTAAATTTAGTTAGATCTATTTAAAACAAATATTTACCTTTTTAAAAATTTACTTTGCGGAAGCTTAGCTTGATCATCGTGATATTTTGAAAGCAAGTAGTTTTTATAATAAGTATCCTAGTGCTAACCCGTTTAATAATCCCAAAATAAAAATAATTAAAAGAGTGGCCTTATTACAACTTTAAGCAAAATGAAAATAATCAAAAGTAAAAAAAAATGTGAACTTATTTAAAAACCAGAAATTAATCTTCATGGCCACTCTGAATTCTGCCCAGCTCCAAGTCCACCAATTAGGGCTCACTTGCAAGGATGGAAGAGAAAGGGGTGAGTTTGGGAAACTCAGTGTGTACAGAAACCCATCCAAAGCCCAAGTCAGCTCAGGCCCTTTGGGTCTAAGCTCCAATCAAGTAACAGTGTCTAGAGGACCGAAGCCCTTTTCAGAATACAGTAAATTGGGCCATAGCCCCTTTTAAGATAACAGTGTGGCCCATAGGCCAAATTCAATAACACATGTAACAATAGTAATAATGGATGCAAGCCCATCTGGGGAGACTACTCAACCCACCAACCGCTACACTGCACCCGTACCAGCCTTACACTCCATGTGGGGAATATCTCAACCCACCCAGCCCTACACTCCACAGTTGCAGCATTACTGCTTAGTTATCGGTAAGGTGAGGCAAAGCCTCTAGTACGTGGGCAAGCCACTTTCAGTACTTCCTCCATCAATATCCCAGTCCCATGCAACAGATATTAATAATAACATGACATGCAGTAAACAGTAACAGTCAATCATTTATTTTGGTCAACTTTAACACTAGGGATATATCAGTAATTTTGCTCCTAGGGGTAAATCCGTAAACTTTCCCACCTATGAAGGTATTTTAGTAATTTTATCAGTTTTAAGCAGTTTGAATCCACAGTCTAATAGAACATGTTTATTTGCCCCTTTTTTGTTATCTTACCCATATGGACCGGTAAGCCCATTGGGCCTACTTTTAGTCTATTGAGGCCCAATTACCGAAGTTCACAAAATTTCACATGCGTCTAGCTTACCACTTTGCGATTCCAGATCTAATAATTTCTACACGTCTTGTGAGCACTCACACACTCACAAGCCCAGGAAATGCCGAAATTTTGGCATTTCGGCTTTTGTCGAATTGTACTATGAAAGGGTGTTCGATACACACCTGTTTCACGATGACTTCTACTGAGATCCCTTACGATGTCCTACAATTTATTAGCATAGTTCTTAGATAGCAAACCACAACCACCAAATCCAATATTCACTTACCCATATTCGAACCATGTCCCTAAAAGCCTTTAAAACCTTACTTTTTTGCCAAAACTGATAGCTAGCTCCGAATCTGATTGCTCCAACGATCCAAGCCTTAAATCCAACACTTAAGGAGACACTAATCACCTAAAGAAATCATCATTTAAAGACCCCTAGAGCCCTATGCCCAAATCGACAGCCTCCCTAGATTTTAGGGACTTCGGCTTTTCCTAACATTGTAAAATAAAACCAGATCTGAGATGATGAGCACTTACCACTTACTCCTTTTTTATTTCCTCGCAAATCTGATACAGATTTATCCTTTAAACTACAGTAGAACTTGAATCCAGGAGTTTTTGAAGTTTCAGCTATAAGCCCCCAAATCTATGGTATTTTCGGCTTTTGGGTGATGAAGAAGATGATGATGTGAGGCTATAATCTTGAAGTAACGTTGCCGACAGATATTTAGGTTTAGAGAAGATGATTGTTGATAAAGGAGCAAAAATATTGAAAGATATGGCTTTGGAGAAATCAGCACAAGAGGAATCAAGTTTTCAGGATTTTGGGATTTGAGGCAATCGGCTTTAGTCTTAAAAATAATCGAGGGAAAGTGGTGTACAGTAGGGTGGTTGAAGGATTCGACTATGAGGGAAAGAAGAAGAAAAGAATAGCAATTGGAGAGAAAAAGAAAAATAAAAGAAGAGGAAGGGTGATCAGAAAACGGTTCACTTACCCCTAGTGCCGAATTTATACTAGCACTAACCCTAGCCGAATTTTGCCCTCCTAGAGAAACCCTTGGCCGGCCACCTCTTACTCTTCAAGAGTCCACTATTCGTCCAACACAGCTCTCCCCAATCAGCTCCTAAATTCTCTCCCTTATCCCCCCTTGCTCAATCTCCTGAGCAACTCAAACTCCTCCTGACAGACTTTTACTTGGATTCCATTTCTTCCCTTTTCTGTACATAAAAATTAATTTCCTTAATTGCTGTCATTGTGACTTGAACCTCAGTTCTCCTTGGTCATCTACATGCCACTTCTAAGCTCCTTAGTGGCGTCACTTAGCCAACTCACCACAGGCTTCCTTGTGTTTTATTTTACACAATTAATACTTAAAAACCCAGTTACCCAGAACCCCTCTTTCTTATGGATTTAAAATTAATTAAAATTACCAGATTCTAACTTAAACTTGGGCCTTCTAGAGGCCCACTATCCTACTTAAACCTATGCCAAGCAGACAGAACATAAAATTTTAAATTTTACCAACATTTTCAGAATTCTAGAAAATTGGGACGTTACAGCCAGTGGCATATCGATTAGCTTTACGGACAGAGCTGGACAAGATTCATAATGTGTTTCATGTGTCAATGTGATTTTTCCATCAGAGATTGAGATTCGACCGGATATGACGTATGGTGAAGAACCAATAAAGATCTTAGCTCGGAAAGTTAAACAACTGAGAAATAATAGTATAGCCTTAGTGAAACTTTTATGGCAACGACATGGGGTCGAAGCGGCTATGTGGGAACCTGAGGAGGCTATGAGAAAATAGTACCCAAACCTATTTTTCGGTAAGATTTTCAGGGACGAAAATCCCCAAAAGGGGGGAGAGTTGTAACAGCCCAATTTTGGGCCTAGTCGAAACAGTGGTTTTGGGACCATGAATCCGACGTAGTGAAATTTGTTTTTATTATATTTTTATGATTTACAATTTTATGGAATGATTTCCTGAAAATTTCGTTCGAAAATTTTGACATTTGAGCACTCAATTTAGTAAAAAGAACTAAATTGTAAAAAGTGTAAAAGTTAAGTTCTACATGTTAGAGGTGTCTAATTGTTATGAAATTTTAAATTGAAGGTCTTTATGTGGTAATTAGGCCATTTTACTTTAATTTGGACAAAATAGACATGAGGTAAAAGAATTTTAGTGTTTTAAGAAAAGGGCATTTTGGTTATTTAGTAATTAAATGAAATAAAAAGCAAAAATCAAGCCAAAATCCTTGTCCATCTTATCCCCCTTGTGACAAAATTTAGAAGGGAAGCCATAGCTTGGGTTTGGCCACTTTCAAGCTCGATTGTAAGTCCGTTCTTGCCCCGTTTTTAATGCTCTTTACATTTTTGAAGTCGTTACCACTCGATCTATCTATTTCTACCATTAATCTAAGAAATGATTAAGGTCTAGGGTTTGATCCATGTTACATATATATGTATTTTGATGTCTAATGGTAGAAAATGTGTGTTTGGTGTATGATAAATAACTTTTGCTAGGTGATTTTTGATGAAAATGTAAAAAAGGACTAATTTGTAAAAAGGTTATAAAATGTGTGTAAAAGTGTGATTAAATGAAAAATGTGGGCTGTTATAAGCATAAAAGAGGTTTGGCTAGGCTTGGGAATCGAAGAAATTGAATCTATTTCAATTTACGAGCCTAAGGACCAAAGTGTAAAAATGTCAAAGTTTAGGGGCAAAAATTTAATTTTTCCATAAGGTAATTTTTGAATTGGTTTGAGTAATGTGAATTATAAATGAGTTAAATTTGCTATTATAGATCAAGAGAAACAAGGCGTTTGACGATTAGGTCTCATTTCTACTATTTTTGTCCCGAGGTAAGTTCGTATATAAATAATGCATCATTTTAAAAATGTTTTAAATGCTTTATTATTGTATGAATTGTGATTGAACCTTGGACGTATACATAAATTTACGACAAGCATTAAATTCCATTGAACCTTAGGAATAGATAGGATACAAATGCCATGACATTAGGGTTACTAAGATTACGTGTAAGACCATATCTGGGATATGGCATCAATATGAGACTTCATCTAATACCATATCTGGAACATGGCATCGATACGAGGCTTCCTGTAAGACTATAGCTGGGCTATTGGCATCGATACGAGATCTCATGTAAGGCCATATCTGGGATATGGAATTGCTATGGTACTGTGTGTACGAGATTCCGGAGTATCCTTTAGTATTCCAAGTGGTTCAACAGGTAATTTAATGATGTATGTCAAAGGTGAGTTGCATGCAAATCCAATTCGAGATGACTCAGGTATGTACGTAAAACTCATACGTAATGAGCTCGTTATGTGATGAACCCTCGGCAAGGTTATGATTGAGTAAGTTATGATTATAAGATGTTAATAATATTTATGCCAATTATCATCATGTTAATTGTATGTTAAATGTTAGGTTATGATGTCTATTATTTGCTTGGGAACTTACTAAGCTATATAGCTTACTCCCCTTTTCTTTCCCTTGTCTTATAGTGTCACCAAGCTAGCTCGGGGATCGAAGACTGTCGAAGATCCACTCACACTATCAACTGATTATTTTAGGAACCAATGAATTTGACATTTTGAGTTATGGCATGTATAGGGACTTGGTCATTTTGTTATGTGTCATAATTGATTTGGCCAAATGTATTGGCTTTTGTTAGTTGATAATTCATTTCGTAAATGGCCATTGAAATTAGCTAATATTGGTTTAAGTATATATGCATATGATGATGTTTTCATGGATGTGGAAATTTGTATGGTTTAAGTTGATAAGTATGTGTTATTTGTATACGGTAAATGGTAGCTTGTGAATGATATGTGGATGTCTTGATTGTGGCTGAATTGGTTGAATGCAATAACTTGATTGGTGTTATGTTTTGTTAAGTAGGTGTGTGCATAAAAGGGTGACAAAATGGCTTGGTAAATAGCCTTGTTTTTGTCCACACGGGTAGACACACGAGCATGTGCTGTGTGTGACACACGGTATGCCCTATGGGCGTGTGTTCTGGGCGTGTGTTCTGGCTGTGTGTCCCTTGTACCTTAATTGTTGCAAAACAGAATGCTTAGAATTGAGCACACGGGTAGAGACACAGCCTCAGGCATTAGGCATGTGAAGTCTGCACCTATTTTATGAAAAAATTTTGAAAAATAATCGACCACACAGCCTAGCACATGGGCGTGTGACTTCGCTGTGTGTCTTCAATTTGTTCTTAGGTGACAAACAGAGAGTTACACAAGGTAGGGACACGAGTGTGTGTGACCACATGGCCTGCTCGCACGGGCGTGTCCCAAGCCACACAGGCTGTGGCCCTTAAAAGATGAAAATTTTTTTAAGTGTTGTGAAATTTTCTAAAGTTCTCGATTTAGTCCCAAACCGCTTCCAATGCATGTTTTGGGTCACGTAGGCTTATTTTAGGGTCGATGTGAATGTTTATGAAAAGTTTTAATTTTGGATGGAAATTTATGTATTAGTTTTGTATGATCATTTGTGTATAAGTCTGATAATGCCTCGTACCCTATTCCGGCGTTGGATACGGGTAAGGGGTGTGACACCTAACCTATATTTGTTGCTGGAATAGGGTTACGAAGCATTACTGGAGTTTACATTTCAAAACTATCAAAAGTCTAAAACATTTAATTCACAAAATCAATCAATGTAAAACCAACCACTTTTCCACATGTAAACAAACATTCAAAATACACCAAATAATACATCCACAAGCTAAACTAATAAGGCATATGTGCATACAACCAATATGTCCAAAAGGCACCTCAATCACAACAATTAAACATGTATAACCATACGCATAGTTTAGCCAAAAGTTCAATCAACTTATAACTAAGTTTATGCCAAAACTTACCACTTTATTTACCTATCAAATTTACACCAAAAATACCAAATTGACCATTTGACATTTAGCACCATTAGACATTTATGTCCACTACATTCCAAATACCAAAATGACCATATTCAACCATGTCAAAGAACATTCCATTACACACATTTTAAATACCATTTCAACTTCCATCATTTAAGCATCATAAAGACTATAAAATCAACCATCATAAGGTCACATATATATACCATAATTACAAGCCAAAACATAATTGCTATAACATCAAATAAAACACCTATACATGTGCATATTTAACCAAATATCACTTCACTTGTTTTGATGCCAAAACATAACATAATTGATGCATAACAACCATACCAATTTTGGTCATTTCAAAACATACACCAATTTGACCATATTAACCACAGCCAACAAGTTATCAATAGTACCTTAACTACATCAAATCCAAGGTAACATTTCATATCATAATCATCAACCAAAATGACATATATATACCAAACTCATCAATTAAACATTAGACATAGTCCACATATACATGGCATTATAACCACGACCAAAGCATAGAAATATACCGATAAAATCGATGGATAGTGTGATGGATATCTGACTATCTTCCAACCCGATCGAGCTTCTGATAATCTAAAAAGTAAAGAAAAACAATTACGTAAGCAATGAATGCTTAGTAAGTTGTATAAACTTCAGTCATATCAATCTATTTCAAATATAAAATTTATATTATAACACCCAAATTTTGGGGTTAGCAGTTTTGAGTTTTGTGGTTAGGATTAGTGAGTAGGTTGTGCTATTGTGTTTAGTTGTGCATTTAAGTGACAGAATGGGCTTGTTGGTCTGATCATTAGTTGTGCGTTAGTGTATCTCTGGGACACGTGTTCGAATCCTTTGTGTGCATTTTGGAGAAGTATTTTTATTTTGTTAATTAGTATATTTGTTTTAAGATTAAAATTAACTATTTAGTTTTATTTTTATTTTTTGTTTTTGTTAATGCTTTTTTTCTTTTCACGTTCTCCTCTCCCTCTCCTTAGTTGCTTTTATTTCTTTTCTTCTTCTTTTGGGGAAACAGTTTTGCTTGCAGATTTCAGAGAGCTTCGCTCCTTTGTGATTGAGTAAATGTCTGGGCGTCATTGATCAATAATCAGGTGTGGGATTTGAACCTTATCTAATCTATTTGCGAGCTGTTGATTTAAAAATTCTTGTGTGTGCTCTAAACTGTTAATTTTGGGTATTTAGTTGTTGAGGAAGTATGGGGAGTATGGAGTATTCTGATATATTTTTATTATAGCAGAGATTGAGGACTATTTTGATGGCTAAATCGATGATTTCGGTCTGTTACGATGTGGTTTCGTGACCACATAGGTGGCCACATGGGCGTGTGCCTGTTCACACGGCCATGTGGAATTAAGAATTAGGGTTTTCAGGCAGGATTAGGTGCCATATGGCCGTGTGGCTAATTTGGGAAAATTAGTCGATTTTCACACGGCTGCATCCCCTGGGCATACGAGAGTGTGTGTTTGGGCATTAGGGTTTTAGTGATTTGGTGTCACACGATCGTATGGCTAATTTGGGGATTTATGGATCCCATACAGTCGTGTTTGGTGGGCACACAGGCGTGTGAGACCCTCACACGGGCGTGTTTGCCCTGTACTCTATTTTAGCACAAATAGACAGAGAGTTACACAGCCTGTTCACATAGCCATATCTTGGCTCAAACGGCCGTATGCCTCTTCCCACACGGGCGTGTTGACCCCCGACACGGCCTAGGCTTTTCCACACGACCAGAGACATGGTCGTGTGGCCCTAAGCCACCAATTTTAGGTTTGTGTATTTTTTATCTGAAAATGTGTCTGTATGTCTTGACGCTTGACTAGGCTTTAATAAGGGTAGTTAAGACTCTAATTTGGGCTTCAGCTTATGTGTTATTTGTGACTGTTGTGCGAGATATCTGATTCTGAACCGAGTTAGCTGGGTATGTGCATGTGTGTTTCTGTCTAACTGTCTGTTGATGTGTTCATTGTTTCTGTGAAGTTGTAAGCATACATGCACTTGAAAAAAGTAATTTTTGGGTTGGTTGTGAAGAGAAGGAAGACTGATTCTAATCTGGTCTAGCAGTTTAATTGCAACTTATAAGTACAATGGTTTACCGCACTGTACCGCTTGTACGTTAGCTTCACTACGTACTATTATCTAATCTAGTAGTTTAAACTGCAACATGTCTGTACAGCGATTTACCGCAATGCACTGTACTGCATATACGCCAGCCTTGCTGCGTATTATTATCTAAGTGGTTTAGTCCACATATATGGTGTGTAGGGTTGGATGGGCCTTTCGAGGTTCTATGTGATGTGTTTTGTTGGATAAGTTTAAACAGCTCTTTTGAGGTGTGATCAGGGGACGGAGAGTTGTTTTTGCTAGATGGGTGGGTTTTTAATACTTGACTGCATTCATATGCATCTGGATGTGGCTACTTGTCTGCAATCTATCTGTTCGTCATAACATTATGACTGATTCCGCGTGCATTGAAGTGTTAGCGTAGTGACATCTTGGATTGTGATGATAAGTATTTTAGTATCGACCTGTTGATGGGTTTATTTGTTAAGTATTCTATGTGTAATTTGGTGTGCTTTGACTGTTATGTTTGTTTGGGATGTTGGTTCCGAGTTTGCTTTCTATTTCTGCGTATCTCTGTAAGTACTTTTCTTTATCAAACTACTGTTTGGTTTCTAATCTATAATTTCGTTGTTAGATACGTTTTGGACTCAAACTGAGCTCGTGTAGCTCACCCTACAGTGTTTCCCTTTGTAGGTAAATTTTTGAATTCTAATGTTGGACTCGGTATACGGAGGTCTTAGGCAGTCACGATTAGAAATAGGATTTAATAGTATTTTAATAATTTCTGTGTTTATAATTAAACACCTTGAACTGTAAGTACTGTTTTAAAAATTGTGGTACGAAATTTTGTGTTTTATTCATGTAAGTGTCATTGGGACTATATTTTCTTTTGAAATATTAGGACTTTATAATTGAGAACTTTACGTAACTTAAAAATTGCAATGTTTTCCGGTTTGTTAAACTAAAATTTTTCTACAATCACTTCAGTGATCAATGTAACCTCTGAAATTCAGCCAACACTTCTGGGTCGATTTTAAGGCATTACATTTAGTGGCATCAGAGCCAGGTTTACAAAAACTCGGCCTGTGTTTTTATGGAACCATATGTGCGTGTGTTCGTTTTAAAATTTTTTTTAGAAAACTATACACAGTGTTTTGAAATGACTTATCTTTGGAAAATAAAACTTTTTACGGAAATGGGATGTCCAAGACTCTGATGCCGGTCCGTGCGAAACTTAGAAAATTGTAAGATTAGTTCTGTAAGCTTATTAAACATTTATGCTTTTGTACGATTTTGGAAATTATATATTATTTAAGGTTAGGTACAAGATCAATATGGATTCTAAAGGTAAGGGAGATCGCGAGAAGTCGTTTGGTTCTCTGGGACGTGTGTTTGTTCAAGAGGCGGAGGTCAATGTGATTCCGCCAACTCCGAGTACCGATAACCTAGAGCTTAGTACTGAGGCATTGACTCGAGTAGTGAGGGAAGTGCTAGAAAAAGTGTTTAAGGCTAGGTTAGAGAGGACTAGAGACATGCTTCAAGCTAGGTGCATAGATTGTGGGAAGAAAAGAGATTGCAGTCTGCTGACGTTGGAGCCTCAGTTTACGAAGCGTGCTAGAATGCATTTGATTGGCAATAAAGGTTTTGCGAAGGATGCTAGTGTTGGTGCGAACGCTCCATCTTGTGAGCACTGTAAGAAACACCATCTGGATAATTGTTGGAAAAAAGTAGGAGCATGTTTTCGATGTGGGTCCACTGAATATCAGATCTGAGAGTGTCCTTGACGACATTAAGACTGGTACGATTGTGAATGTTTTGACGCTTTGATTAGAGCATAGTAGTTTTGTGTGATAGGACAAATATCTATCTACTTTTGTGGCTAAGAGTTCTGATTGTGTGTGTGAGATCTTAGATTCAAGTCCTCATGTGTGTCTATAAGATTCTTAAGTCTAGTATGGTAGTGCTTTGGGGATCAGAGTGTACAGCGAGAGCATAGTGGTAGGATTAGTATAAGACGACTATTCTGTTGGATAGAAATTTCGAGGACAAAATTTCTTTAAGGAGGGGTGAGTTGTAACACCCTAAATTTTAGGGTTAGAAGTTTAGAGTTTCACAGTTAGGGTCAGTGAGTAGGTTGTATTATTGTGTTTAGCTGTGCGTTTAAGTGATAGAATAGGCCTACTAGTCTAGTGGTTAGTTGTGTGTTAGTGTATCTATAGGACGCGTGTTTGAATCCTTGTGTGTGGGTTTTGAAGAAATATTTTTATTTTGTTAATTAGTATATTTGTTTTAAGTTTACAATTAACTATTTATTTTTATTTTTTGTTACTGCTTTCTTTCTTTTCACGTTCTCCTCTCCCTCTCCTTGGTTATTTTTATTTTTTTTCTTTTGGGGAAACGATTTTGCTTATGGATTTCAGAGAGCTTCGCTCCTTTGTCACTAAGTCAGTGTCTGGACGTCATTAATCGCAAATCTAGTGTGGGACTTTAACTGTATCTAATTTATTTGCAAGTTGTTGATTCGACAATTCTTGTGTGTGCTCTAAACCGTTGATTTTGGGTATTTTTGAAGAAGTATGGGGAATATGGAGTATTCTGATATATTTTTATTATAGCAAAGATTGGGGACTATTCTGATGGCTCAAATGACGATTTCGGCCTATTCTGATTTGGTTTCATGACTATATGGGTGGCCACACGGGCACATGCCTGTTCACACGACTGTGTGGAATTAGGATTTAATGTTTCTGGGCAGGATTAGGTACAACACGGTCGTGTGGGTGATTTGGGGAAATTAGTCGATTTTCACACAGCCGTGTTCCCTGGGCATATGGGCATGTGTGTTTAGGAATCAGGCTTTTAGTGATTTGGTATCACACGACGGTATGACTAATTTAGGGATTTAGGGATCCCACACAGTCATGTGAGACCCTCATACGACCGTGTCTGCCTTGTACTCTATTTTGGCACAAATGGACAGAGAGTTACACGGCCATGTGCCTCCTCGCACACGGGCGTGTTGACCCTCTACATGGCCTAGGCTTTCGACAAGGCCAGAGCACACAGCTGTATGGCCTTAACCCACCAATTTTAGTTCTGTGTATGTGTTTTTATCTAAAAATGTGTCTACATGTTCTGACCCTTAACTAGGATTTAATGAGGGTAGTTACAACTCTGATCTAGGCTTCGACTTATATGTTATTTGTGACTGTTGTGCGAGATATTTGATTCTGAACCCAGTTACCTGGGTGTGTGCATGTTTGTTTCTATCTGACTGTCTATCGATGTGTTTATTATTTTTGTGAAGTTGTAAGCATAATGCACTTGCATAAAGTAATTTTTGAGTTGATTCTGAAGAGAAGGAAGACTGATTCTAATATGATCTGGCAGTTTAACTGCAGCTTATCGGTACAGTGACTTACCACACTGTACCACTTATATGTCAGCTTTGCTACGTACTATTATTTGATCTGGCAGTTTAAACTATAGCATGTCTGTACAGCGGTTTACTGTAATGCACTATACTGCATATACGCTAGTCTTGCTGCGTATTATTATCTGAGTGACTTAGTCCACATACTTGGTGTGTAGGGCTAGATGGGCCTTTCGAGGTCCTATATGGTGTGTTTTGTTGGATGTGAAACACCCCAAACCCGGCCGGGACGTTATGACCGAATCTGGCGATGTCACATTGAAGTGTTTTTCGTAAAGCATGATATGGTTTGCAAAGCCCAATCTTTATTAAGCCTCTTTGTGTGCTCTAAAAGAGGATTTTAGAACTTGCGTCACTATCAAAAAGTATTTACCTTAAAATGTTATTAATTTCAAAATCTCATTTGTAACGAAAACTTTTTTTTTAAAACAGCTGTGCACTAGCGTTTACTTGTAAAACGTTGTTTTCTTGTTGTAGCTCTTAAAATCGATTACGTATTTGTGGTCTTTTTGAAAAACATTTATCCTCTTGAAAACCCGTATCTTTTTCCTACTGCTAGCAGTATTAAAGCAAAACAGATATAAATCGCCAAATTAAAAATGAAATCCAGAGAGGCATTATTACATAAAAATACCTAAATTAAACTACTTATAAATTAAAAATAAAATATAGAAGCATGAGCGGTTTTGTGGCCACCTTCGATTCCCTCGCAGCACCGATCCACCTAAGGATTACCTGCGTAGATAAGCAGAAGGGTGAGTTTACGAAAACTCAGTGTGTAATCCCTTAATAAGCAAACAGTCAAACATACGGTGAGTAAAAACAGTTTGGGCCTAAGCCCATATCAGTAACAGTTCAGTTTTAGTTAGGGCCTTAGCCCAATACAGTATTAGTATCAATGTGGGCCTTAGCCCAACATAGTAACGGTCACAATACAGATATGC
The DNA here is from genome assembly GCA_025698475.1 of Gossypium anomalum. Lineage (NCBI taxonomy): Eukaryota > Viridiplantae > Streptophyta > Magnoliopsida > Malvales > Malvaceae > Gossypium > Gossypium anomalum. The sequence continues at coordinate 23,329,325 of CM046957.1, forward strand.
AATTAGAAATTCTACCTGACCAACCTCTACACACCACTCCGACTAGCCCTACACACCATGTGGGGATAAAATCAACCCACCCATCCCTACACTCCAAAATATAGCACTGATTGCGACACTAAATAGTATTTGCAGCAAAGCTGCCAGTACAGTACACTTCCTCCAAATATAACAAACCCATCCCCATGGAATATGCATGTCATAATATCATACATGTATGAAAAAGTGTCATGCTCAATTACAAACATACATTTCATAGGGGCATATCAGTCATTTTACCTCATAGGGGTATAACAGTCATTTCATCAAATTGGGGTCTGTGTATACTTACCAACCCAACAATAGGTCCACAGTCGTCTTAGGCGACCCGTGCAACCTTAACAGTCAATCAGTGAAAATAGGCCTAAGGCCCATAATGCGGGCCCATGTAGGCCCACACGCTCATGTGGCCCACTAAGCCTAAAAATGGCCTTGGTCGTGTGAACTACACAGCCTGGCCCAATAATCTCCACACATCTATGTGGTTTACTCGTGTGGGGCGTATAGACCCGTGGGGTCCACACGGCCCATTTCAGCCTATCATGGCCCATCTCAGCCTTAGACCATGAAGTCGCTCATGGCCGGCCTTAACGATCTTACGCCCACGTTTGGGCATTCAAACTACCACACGAGCGAGCGCACGCTCGTGTAGTGATGATGATCACTTATTTTTGCTTTTACCGATTTACGAGTATGGCAGTGTGGTTACACACCTGTTTGTGAAAACATTTGAAACTAGCCCACAAATACTCCAACCTATATTCAATCACAAGCTTAGGTTAGCTGCATCCTAATCGAATTATCAAAACTCCCATCGAAACACTTATCCAAAAGATTACCTATCACTTGTTTAGATCGGTCGATTGTGGCTTGCCCACCTAATCTGTTGCAAGAGACTAATCACTGGGCCTTAGGGGTTACCTGCATTCCAACCAAACCTTATAAACCATCAAACAGATGAACCGTTTGCACTAGACGAATAATCACTTACCAAAAAAGTAGAATCCATATTAGAAGAAAAGGATAATGAACCTACAGCTACAAAAGTGCCAAAAGTACACAGGATGATAGAGGCAAAGGCTTAGCATAACCCACCCCTAGTAATTACGGCAGCAAAAGAAGAATTGAACTATCAGTAAACAGAGAGGAGCGTAACGACCAATATCAAAAAAGAAGAGAAAAGCAAAGTAGGGACTTACCTATCAATATTCGGCCAACACAGGCCTGTTGGAGGGAAAGAGGAAGAATAGAGGAGAAAAGTGGGAGAGAACAAGCAAAGAGACAAAAAGAATTTTCCAAAACTGAAAGATATGGAGGGAGAGAAAAGCAATATTCGGCCAAGGTACTAGGATACAAAAGAAAGGAAGTTGTTTAGTCCCAAAATAAAAGAGAGAGAAGCAGAGAGCATTCGACTAAGGAGAGAAGCGAGAACCTTAAAGAATAAGCAAGGACGAAAGCTACTGCAAAACTCCCTAGCTAGGCCTCCAAAGAAAAAGATAAAAACCAAGATAGACCAACATGAAAAGATCCCAAATTGCCAATAGCAATATTCGGCCATCTAAAATCCAGAGTGAAAAGAACCCCATAGAAATTGATAGAAACCGAAAATGAGGAGAGGGAGCAACCATAATCAAATTTTTATGTGCCCACAATTCAATTTCGGCACAACTTGCAGTCCGTTTTTGACCCGAGTCAGAATAGTGGTTTTGGGATCACAAATTTGAGTCAGATAAATGTTTTAATATTATTTTCCGTGTTTATGATGTGTGAATTAGCATGTGTGAAACTTTCGTCTGAAAATTTAATCGTATGTGTGCTTAATTTGATAAAAGTACCTAATAGCGTAAAATGTAAAAGTTGTGTGCTAGATGTTAAAGTGCCTATTTGACTTGGATTTATAATTGAGAGGTCCTTATGTGGTTATTATGCCATTTACATGTATAATGGACAATTATAACCTTAATATATGTGAATTTATAAAGGTTTAATAAAAGGGCAAAATTATCATTTAGATTATATGTTAATTAAAATAAAACAAAAGCTTAAAATAAGCTCATTTTCTTGCTCATGTTGTCGAAATCATCAAAAGAAAAAGAAAAGAAATACAAGCTAGGGTTCGGCCTTGATTTTTATTGATTAAGGTTTGTGTTTTGATCGGTGTTTTATAATTTCTACGTTTTTGTAATCGTTGCTTCGTATACTCTCAAACCCATGCCTCAATTTCTAATTTTTATGATGATTTTGAAAAGTTCCATTGATGAAATTATGAGCTTTGTGATGTTAGTTGATGATTTATGAAAGATATGTTTTGGGTTAACATATGTTGTCTTTGAATTTTTGATGAAATTGAGTAATTTGGGCTAAATTATAAAAATGTTATTTTGAGGGACTAAAATGTGAAATAAATTAAATGTATGGACTTGTATGAGAACTAGGAAAATTCAGCTAAGCTTGTGTACAAGCAAATTTTGTGTATTTTGCGATTTTGTGAATTAGGGACTAAAGTGTCGAAATGTGAAAATGTGAGGGCTATTTTGAAAAATGCCCTAATTGTGTGTATATGGATTGGTTTGAATGATTTACTGAATAAAAGGGTTAATTTTGAATACATATAGATAAGAAAAGAGGAATTTAGAATTAGACCGAGGGAAGTCAAAGATTGTAGAGGAAACTGTCCGAGTCGACAATTCCAAGTACGAGGTAAGTTCGTACGTAAAACATGATGTTATAAGTATATTTTGCTGTTTTGATTATGCATAGATTATATATATTTTTGGTTTGGATGAATACAATGATAAACCAATGGTATTTGGCTCTAAGTGTGCGATTTAAATTAGCTTCGGCTATATGAGGCACTAAGTGTGCGATACTGAAATAGCTTCGGTTAATTGAGATGGCACTAAGTGTATAGAATTATTATATCTTTGGCTAATCTTTAAAGCACTAAGTGTGCGGATGTTTAAAGCATTTGTGATCTTCAGAAAGTCTTAAAATATCCAAACAAGAGGTGGGAATGAAAACGAATGAATACGGGAATGTTCAGGTAAGTATAATACCTATGTGGTAGATGGTTGTAACACCCCATACCCGTAACCCAAGCTGGGGTGGAGTACAAGGCATTACCTAACTTGATCTCATGCATGCAACCCATCTTAAGTCACTAAGACTTGGTCCAAATTAAAACTTTTTCAATTTCTATTTTAAACCTCTTAATATGGCCTACGAGGTCTAAATCGACCATTGGAAACCATTCAGAACCTTTTCGGGTCCTTATCCAAACTATGCAAACTTTGCATTAAGAACAGGGCAGACACCCGTGTGGAAGGGTAACACGCTCGTGTGACCATCTTAACATGGTCGTGCTGATGGCCTATGTGTCTCACACGACCTAAGCACCTAGGGACATGCCCGTGTCCCTTACCACGTGTGCTGATGGCCAATTTATTTACATAATTTCACATAATTCAAGTGCAAACTTCACATGTACTGGACACACGCCCGTGTTGCTCACACGGCATTGACACGCCCGAGTGAGAAAACTTGAGTATTCTGTTTCTGACGTTAGCACACCTAACATGTCACACTGCTATAGCACACGCCCGTACGCTAGGCCATGTCCTCCACATGGTTGAGACACAGGGACGTGTCTCTGCCCGTGTGTTTATTACCATGCATACTGACTTGAAATTTTTATGTGCAGGGGACACACGGCCTCATCACACACCCATGGGGCTAACCTTGTGTCACACGCAACCTAGACACACGCCCGTGTACCTACCCGTGTGGACAAAATAAGGCTATTTACCAAGCCTATTTGCCACCCTTACTTACATCAATTAACACAAATTCAACCAACACCAATTCTAGTCTATACCATACAACCAAATCAGCCACAATAGATATTCATTCATAAGGCAATTTCCTCAACCAAGGAAATATCATCTTTGCATATAATCAAAATGAGTATTAGTCAACATCAAGGCTAAATACAAAGTGTGGGACATATCCCAAGCCCACACATTTGGCCAATGCTTAAGGACACAAAATAATCAAGCCTAAGCCCTATACATGCCATATTCAAAAATATAAATCCAACTATACCGAAGGTTTCAGACGATAGTGTGATCGATATCTCTGACTCCTAGTGATCCTTGAGCTAGTTAGGCAATACTATAAGAAAATGGAAAGAAAAGAGGGTAAGCATAAAAGCTTAGTAAGTTGCATATAAATAAATATACAGCAACAAACTCATCAATAATCATCATACTCTTAACACAAGGTAAGTATAAGCGTAACTTACTCATTACCATCCATACAAGTCACATACTCTTTATTGAGCTCATTTCTTATATGCACCAATTTGGTACCTGTACCACTCACAACATAGTCATATTTTCCTTGTTAACTCATGATCATACTTTCACCGTTGAACCTTTCGGAACACTATCGGACATTCTATAAACCTCAAACTTAGGGTAAGGTTCCAATGCTATGTCCCAGACATGGTCTCACACTGGCTCACATCTCAAGTCGATGCCATGTCCCAGACATGGTCTTACACTAGCTCTCGTATCAATGCCGATGCCATGCCCTAGACATGGTCTTACACTGGCTCTCATAATGTGGCTGACGCATGTCCCAGACATGTCTTACGCTAGCTCACACAAGTGACCCAAATGTCACGGCTTAAATATCTGGCTTATTTCCTAGTGTTCTAACAGGAATTCTACCATCTCATTGTCCTTATGCATTCTCACAATCAAGCAATTCATGCTATATCCATTCAATGACAATTTAAACACATATACTATCAATGTAGTTGTATTATTTACATACAACTTACCTTGGATTACAAAATGTACTCGACTAGTCAGTTTAGTCAATTTGCTTGGCTTTCCCCCGGTCTAGGTTTGGATTTGGCAAATCTTGATCTATAATAACAAAATGCACTCATTTAGTCATTAATTACAATTAGGCAATCATAAATTCACATCTTTAGTAAAATGACTATTTTGCCCCTATACTCAAAAATCATTTTTTATCGAATTTGCTCTTATCTTAGGCCTAGCCGAACCCTATTTAATCTTATAGCAACCCCAAATTCTTACCATTTCACACCCTTATCACCTATTTTGTAACTTATGCAAAATAGTCCCTTTAGGTGTTTTCATGCTAACACCTTTCACAAAAGTTGTTTAGACCTCTTCTAAGACTCATATTCTTCCATAAAAACTCAGCAAACATCACAAGTCCATTCATGGCAAAACTTTAAACTCCTTACCATTTTGCAAAATAGACCCCTCATTTGAAAACTCATGCTTCAAGGGTCTAAAAAATGCAATAATCATCAACCAACTTACTTGTTGAGGTGATAAGCTGCTGAAATTTAAAAGCTTAAAAAACTCCTCTTTTACTGATATTTTCAGTGGAGAGAAAGTATGGAGGCGAAAGAAAATAATAGCTAGGCCTTTAGGTATTATTATAACACAAAATTATGTCATCAAGTCACCTAATATTGACTTTTTCACTAAACTTGTCCCCTATGGCCGACCACCTTCTTTCTAGGGGTCTAATTTCTCTTTAAAGGCCCCCAATTTTAGTTCTCTAGTTATTTAACACATTTGGGTACTAAAATGAAACTTTTATCTTTTATGCGATTTAGTCCTCTTTCGCAATCGGGCTCACAAACATTAAAATTAACTTATCAAATTTTTCATACACTAATATAATCATGTTATAACCTCATAATAATAATAATAAATATTTTTCCCAACTTCAAATTTGTGGTCCCAAGACCACTGTTCCGACTAGGCCCTAAATCGGGCTGTTAAAATAGTAAAATGCATAAAAAAGTTTATTGAATTGGTATAAATATATGGATGATGTTGGCATGGACTTGATGGATGAGTTGAGAATTTATAAGTACTTATGAGTTGATATTTCATATTTTATATGCTGTTGATGTTTTTGGTACAAGCTTACTAAGCTTTTGAAAGCTTACTTTGTGTGTGTTTGCATTATTTTATAGATATCGAAGCTACTGTGAGCTCGGGGATCAAGGATCGTCATCACACTATCAAACCTCATTTTTGGTACTTTTAAATGTATATTTTGAAGTATGGCATGTATAGGCTAGTAGTTGTAAGATTATGCTTTGTGATGTATAATTTAGCCATGTGATTTGGCTAGTTTATGTTTGAAATTATATCTTGATAATGGTATATGATATGTTATGCCAATGTTCAATTGTGGTATGTGTTTAGTTGGTCAAAAGAAATGGTAAATGTTGGTAAGTTTTGGTGAATTTTGGCGTGAGATTAAATGATGTATGGAAAGAAATACATTGATATGTTTTTGACATATATTTTGACTTAAATTATTAAGGCTTGTGAGCATGGATTTGGGTGATTATAATATGACTCGAATGGCTTATGTTTTGGTTGTGATTTGGCTGAAATGGTTGTGTAAATATGCTTGCTTCTTTGCTTGTAGGTTGACCCAAATTGGGGCAGCAAATTGGCTATTCAAATGGCCTATTTTTGTCCACATGAGTAGAGACACGGGCGTGTGTCTCAGCTGTGTGTGACACAAGGTCTCGTTACATGGCCTTGTGTCCCCTAGGGTACCCTACGAATTAAGGTCAATATACCCTATAGTTTTGACACGGCCTAAACACACGGGCGTGTCTATTGATCGTGTGTGGCATACGTGCTGGCACACGAGCGTGTGACCAAGTCAGTAGCCTCCTTAATTTTCACACGGCCTGGCATATGGGCGTGTCTTGAGGCCGTGTGGACAAGTCAGTATGTATGCCCTGTTTCATCACAGCTTAGGCACACAGGCGTGTCTAAGGCCGTGTCCTCTTCAAACGGGCGTGTGACCTTTTAAAAATTGAAAATTTTTCTAAGTTCTGAAACTCTCATATGTTATCGAATTGATCCTGAATGCATGATTTAGACTTCATATGGTCGTTTAAAGTTCGTGTTGAATATCAATGATCTATGTTTATTGAAATGAGAGAATATTTGATATTCGTTTGTTCTGATCTGTGTTATGAGCCCGGTAATGCCTCTTAACCTATTCTGGCGACGATTATAGGTTAGGGGTGTTACATTTTATTAGTAAGAGCTATGGTTTAGTTAGTTCTAAGACTAACACAACATATGTGAGTCTAGCTATACATGCCATATTTATGAATTGTGATAGTGTGATGAATCCTAACATTGAAATGTGCTTTTATATAGCAACTGGATCCCGAAAGAGCTGTAATAGCCTGATTTTGGGCCTAGTAGAAATAGTGGTTTCAGAACCACTATTCTGAGGCCAGAGAAATTATTTGTAATGATATTTTATGTGTTATAGCGTGATTATATGAGTGCATGAAAGATTTGGTGAAATAATTTAGCGATTTCATGCTTAATTACGAAAAAGGACTAAATCGCGTAAAGGGCAAAAGTTTCGTTTTGCTAGCTAAAGGTGTCAAATAGCTATAGATCATTAAACTAAGGTTTTATTGAGTAAATAGACCATAAATATGTTAGTGGCTGATCAAGGAGAAAAAAAAAGGTTGAAAAGTCAAAGTTGGTGTGCCTTAGGTGACTTATTTGGTAGTAAAATAAAACAAAAAGAAAAATTTGTTGTCATCTTTTCTTCTTCCTTCTTCCCCACCAAAAATACCAGAAAAGAGGGGGTTTTGAAACCTCAAAAATTTCAGCAACTTATATCCCTCACAAGTAAGTGATTTAGATGCCTATTTTTTATAATTTTTGAACTTTTGGAACCCTTGTAGCATGAACTAACTAATGGGGGGACTATTTTGTGAAATGGTTGATAGTCTAGGGATTTTCCATGAAAGGATTTATGTTTTTTGCTGAATTTTTATGGAATAAAATGAGTCTGGTTGTGTAATAAACAACTTTTGTGAAAGGATTTTTATGGAAAACACCTAAAAGGGCCATTTTGTAAAAGTTATAAAATAGGTTGTAATTGTGTGAAATAGTAGAAATTTGGGGTTGTCATAAGAGTAATAATTAGTCAGTTAGGTTTGGCTAATAAGGAAATTCGATAAAAATCAATTTCTGGGCCTAAAGGTAAAATAGTCATTTTGTGAAAGTCTAGGGGCAAAATGGTTTTTTTTCCAAAAATGTGAATTTTTATTGTCCAAATTTATTTAGTGATTAAATGAGTGAATTTCATCATGTTAGATCAATAAAATTGAGATTTGGGCTGAAATCGAGAAAGTGCATGGTTAAAGAAAAAAAGAGAATAATTAGCTGAAATTGCATTTGAGGTAAGTCCGTGTGATTAAATGAGCATGATATTTATGCCATTGTTATTATACTTGAAAATCTATCTTGCCATTATTGTATTAAAGTTTGCCATTGTTATTATACTTGAAAATCTATCTTGCCATTATTGTATTAAAGTTTTGGTTGATGATATTGTATATGAGAAAGTGATGTCAAATGTAAATAACATTTATGTGCTGATTGAATGCTTGGAGATTTGATGAAATATGATATTCCATTGAAACGAGTAAGTTATATGTAAATAATACAACTACATTGTTATTATATGTGTTTAAATTGATATAGCATGAGTTGCTTGGTTGTGGAAATGATTATGTTTGATGAATATTGAGATAGTAGAATTCTCGTTTGAACCTTAAGAAATAATTCAGATATTCATGCCATGACATTCGAGTTATTTGTGTGCCAGTATAAGACATGTCTAGGACATGTATCGGCCACATTATGAGAGCTAATGTAAGACCATGTCTGGGACATGGCATCGGCATTGAGACGAGAGCTAGTGTAAGACATGTCTGGGACATGCGTCGGCCTCGAGATGTAAGCCAGTGTAAGACATGTCTGGGACATGCATCGGCTATGAGATGTGCCAGTGTAAGACCATGTTTGGGACATGGCATCAGCACTAGTAAGTGAGAGCCAGTGTAAGACCATGTCTAGGACATGGCATCGGCATTATACCTTATGTTTAAGGCTTAGTGAATATCCGATTACTTTTCGAATGGTTCAACGATGAGAGTTATGGTTTAAGCTAAATGAGAAAGGTTATGACCATATTGTGAGTGGTACGGGTACTTACATGAAATTGATGAGATGTGAATTCAATTCATGTTATATGATTAGTAAGGAATGAATATGAGCATGTTGAGTAACACAGGTATATATGCCAAGCTTATAAGAAATGATTTCAGTTTATGATGCACATTTAGTGAAGATGCAAATAGGTAATGCATGCTTATGAGAATGATTTTGTGATGACCTTGTGATTATATGTCTATACTTATGATGTATGAATATGTAACCTTACCAATGTGGTGAAAATGAATTAATATGGTGTGATAAACTTAGTATCGTTAATTTTCACTAAAACATTTTTGGACAGCAGCCATAGTCTGACTTTGAAAATCCACCAAAAATTGTCGAAATTGAGTTAGAGGTTGAATACAATACGAAATTAAATCCTAATGAGTCTAGTTTCACATAGAACAAAAGAGTTTCATATTATGAAATATTTAAATTATTGTGGGACAGAGTCAGAATGACTTTGAAATCCTCTATTCTTATTTGAGAAAATCATTTAAAATTCTAAAAAACCAGTTATGGGTTATAATTTATATGATTATAATTCTTAATGAGTCTATTTTCAATAGCAATAGACAGGAACATCATCTGAGTCCCGTATTATGAGATAATTAAATTTTAGTGAACAGGGGTCAGAACATTCAAACAACAAAAAAGGGGTAAGTTTAAGGAATAAACTGTACTAATTGGCTGAATCAAAAATTTTAAAAATTTTAGGGTAAGAATATATGTGACTCTAGTTTCAGGAAAAATTATTAGAACTTAATTTTTAGTTTTGTAGCTTTATCTATAAATAATTTAGTGACTGTGACACGAGAAAATAGCTTGACTGGAACATGAGTAAAAATGCAAATAGGGTTACATTACCATGTGAAGCAAGTTGATAAATTACTTATTATTTTCATACGGTCTTACTAAGATTTAAATCTTACTCCCTTTCTTTCCTTTCCTTTAGTGTTTTCAGGTTAGCTCGGGGTTGGAGATCGTCGGAGGCAGTACCACACTATCAAGTTGCTACCTTTGGAATAATGAAGTATATATTAAAAATTTCAAGTAAGGGGCATGTATAGGGATTTAGTTGATTGACATGTATTATTTTGCTTTGGCCAAATGTGTTGGCTTATATTGAGTTACATGCATATGGCCATGAGATGTGGCTCATATTGATTATGGCTTGTAAGCTTAGCTATTCATGTCATGTCTAATGTTCATAATGTGATTATGTTTGTTTGCCATGCATGGTTAGTAATATGACATGTGTGTTGGATGTATGCTCTATGACCAATTGAGGTGGTCATAGCCATGTAGTAATTGTACGTTATAAACACAACGTGATAATGATTGAACATGAGTGCTTGATGGATAAGTTGGTAACCATAGTATAATGGTAAAAGTGGTCATTAAAATGACAAGTCTTATGAATGTGAAATAAGGAATCTAGGCTTGGTAATGCATGAGTAGATGCATTACTTGTAACAGCCATATTGCGGGCCTAGTCAGAACAGGCGTTTTAGAACAACTATTCCGAGGCTAGAGAAAATTATTTTTATGTTATTTTATTTGTTATATCATGTTTATTAAGATGCATGCCAATTTTGGTAAACTAATTTTAGCGATTTCTAGCCCAATTTCAAAAAAAGGCTAAATCGCGTAAAATGTAAAAGTTGTGTTTTAACGCCTAAATGTAACAGCCCGATTTAACCCTAACCAGAACGGTGGTTTCGGGACCACGAATCTGAGTCAGAAAAATATTTTAAAATTATTTTCTGTGTTTATTTTGTGTTAATTTATATCTGTGAAATTTTCGTGATTTAATTTTATCGTTTAGGTATCCGATTTAATAAAAGGACTTAATCGCGTAAATTAAAAATCTGTAGTTTAATGTATAAAGGGTTGAATTGTTATTGGCTTTATAAAAGAAGCCCTTAAGTGGTAAATAGCCCATTGGATTATTAAATGAACGGTAGTGGACATATATTATATTGTTTTGTTATAACTTTAGCATGGATAAATAAGTAAATTAAATGTTAAGTTCATAAAATATATTATAACATAAAACATAAATAATAATAAAAAGAAAGCCATGTCCATTTTATTTCTATCATGGCGAAACTAAAACAAGAGAGAAAAAAAAATAAAACCTAGGTTCGGTTTGCTTTTCAAGCTCAATCAAGGTAAGAGTTTAACTCGGTTTTTGATAATTTTTACGTTTTTGAAATCGTTGCTTCGAGTACTACAAAACCCATGCTTGAAATTTTGATTTTGATGAATATTTTGAGTTGTGCCATTGTTAATAGCTTGTGATTTTTTTTGTTTGATGATGAAAAATAAAAGATATGTTTTAGATTAACATATTTTGTATTGGAGTTTTTAATGATTTTGAGTAATAAGAACTTAATTGCAAAAATAATAATTTAAGGGACTAAAATGTGAAATAAATGAAATAAATGGGCTTGTATGAACACTAGGAATATTAGGCCAAACATGGGTACCTTGAAATTTTGCATATTTTGTGTTTTGTGCAATAGGGATTAAATTGTAAAAATTGTAAATGTCAGGGGTAAAATGGTAATTTGCCCATTTACGTGTTTTTGGACTAAATTGAATGAAAATATGTTTGAATGAGCTTAATTTGAATATTTTTAGATCAAGAACCTCATTGTCGAAATGAGTTTTGAACTTGTTAAATTAGGTATTAATGAATTGGGTTTGATGCTTCAAGTGATATATGCATACGAAACTAAAAGGTGAAGTAGATGATAGGCTAGAATCGGTGGTGTGCTTAAGTATTTTAACATAATTGCCGAATATAGATTGGAGAATTTAGTTAAGTAAAATTAATGCTAAATCTTTGTATTCATGTGAGCAAATACCGAATGTACTAAATGGTTGAAATGAATTTATTTTGTTTCTATGTAATCTTGGTATAGTAAAATTTAGTTGAAAGTTCCAAGTAGATTATTATGGTAGTGACGAATGTGATATGTGATAGTAGTAACCAAGTGGATTCAACCGTTTAGGTTATATGTACTATGGCAATGTGGTATTTTAGTCAAGAAATGATTTGATTAAATTAGTATATAAGCTATGAGCATACGGTAAATTGGTATATAAATGATTTACATAAAGATTTGGTTATGAGTTTATATTTATGTTCGATCATGAGAGAAATGCATTAGTTGGTGTTTTTGATGTTGCAATTGGAAGTATTAGAAAGATAAGGTTGAGTTGGCAAAATGGTTTTATATGTGTAATTAAAATAAATAATAATGGGCTAATGAAATTAAATGATTACAAGGTTTGATTTAATAGCTAAGTTAATGTGTAGTTGTGTGTTCGAATATAACTTACAAGTTCATGATTTTGAAAACGAAAATTGTATGTGAACATGAAAAGAAAACATATTTGGCTAAATGCATATGATATTAATGTATAAATTATATATAGATTTGGTTGTGAATAAATTTAGTTAAATGATGAACTTGTAGTTTTGGGAGTAGATCATTGAATGGTAAACTTTGTTTGCTTCTATTAGCTTGAGAACCAAGGACACCAAATTCGGAAGGGGAAAATGAAAGTACTCGAATAGCCGTATATATAATCGTTCAACCACTTTTGAGGTAAGTTTTTTTTAAGTACTTGGGGTTGATTCTTTTATAAGTTTTAAGTGATTTATTAAGTGTTGTATTTATTTAATAACATAGTATATCGTGAAAAGAAAGAAAGTCTTAGATGTTGGTATTTGATTTTATTATATGATTTGGTGTTATATCCGGGCTAAGCCCCAAGGCATTCGTGCTTGGTGTTATATCCGGTTAAGCCCCAGAAGGCATTCGTCTTTGGTGTTATATCCGGCTAAGCCCCGAAGGCATTCGTGCTGGTGTTATATCCGGGCTAAGCCCCAAAGCATTCGTCTTTGGTGTTATATCCGGCTAAGCCCCGAAGGCATTCGTCTTTGGTGTTATATCCGGGCTAAGCCCCAAAGGCATTCGTCTTTGGTGTTATATCCGGCTAAGCACCGAAGGCATTTGTGCTAGTGTTATATCCGGCTAAGCCCAAGGCATTCATGCTGGTGTTATATCCGGGTTAAGCCACGAAGGCATTCGTCTTTGGTGTTATATCCGGGCTAAGCCCCGAAGGCATTCGTCTTTGGTGTTATATCCGGCTAAGCCCCGAAAGCATTCGTGTCTTTGGTGTTATATCCGGGCTAAGCCCCGAAGGCATTTGTGCTGGTATTATATTCGGGCTTCAAGTCCCGCATGCTTTGTGGTGGTGATTGGATTTGAGTTTTAAACCTAGCAGACTTAATGCCGATGATTGGAGTAAGATTATGATTTCGAATATTCGTAGTAAACTACTATTGAATATGTCAAATACATTAAGTTGATCAGGTATGTATTATATACTTTTATATATTAGATTGATCGGAATTGAATCATGATTGAGAAATGAGAAGCATATGTGAAAATCTCATATGTGTATTCGGTTATGGTGAAAGGTTATATGAGATTGATTTGGTGATATACATGTTAAATAATATGAATGCAAGAATGGGTAATAAATCGCTTAGGACAAAGCAGCATAATGTGATTCGTAAAATCACCATAAATGGTGGAAGTTGAGTTAGAAGCTTAATAAATCATTTCATGAAATATTAATGAGTCTAGTTTCTTATAAAAGAAACCGTGTAAGCAAAAGAATTGCCAATAATGAGATATTTGAAGTGGCGTGGAATAGAGTCAAAATGACTTCGAGGTCCCCTGTTTTGTCTTGAGAAAATCATTATAAATGGTACAAAAATGGTTATAAGATAAAATTTATATCCTTAGACTCCTTAATGAGTCTATTTTCAAATGAAATAAACGATAACATATTTCAATTATGTATAATGAGAAAATTGATTCAGTAGTGAAGAGTAGTCAGAATAGTCAAACAGTTGAAATAAGGAAGCTTCAATAAAAATCTGGTATTGATTGGTCAAACAAAAAATTCTGAAAATTTTATGGATGGAAGATATATGGTCTATTTTTAGGGAAAATTAACGGCACTTGATTTGGAGTTTCTTAGCTCCATTTATAAATAATTTAGTGATCATTGCTCGGGAAGACAACTTGTAGTGAATTTGTGATTTTGTTGCAAACATGGTTAAAACTAGTTAATGAGATGCTTTTCGAGTTCTTATGATCTTATTTGTGATTTGAATAATTGGTTTTAATTGAGGTCAGATTTAAGTGAGATGAATTTGCTAAATATGCATTATGTTCATGGATACTTGGCCAAAATGGCAATTACCTAGGAATGATTTCTTGAAAATTTGAAATAATCGATCTATAAGTAAATTAATTGTTTGCATTGCTTAAGACTTACTAAGAATTGAAGCTTACTCCGTGTTCTCTTTTCCATTTCTTATAGGTTTACCCTTTAGTTCAAGTTGGAAGAGCCGGAGATATCATCACACTATCGAGTCATTATGTGAGTTGAGAAGATTGTATATCATCATGGTTTAAGGCTTGTATAGGATAGACTATAGGTAGAATGATATTTCGACTTTGTATACATTATAGCCATGCGAAGATGGCTTGCTCGTTTTGTTTAGAGAAGCCTTATAATTGAACTAATATGTTGAAATGTTTTAGTTATAACTTGATAGTAGTTATTTTGTTATTAGATATTCGGTTATGTTTTGATAGTTAGTCATTTTGGAAACTTATAATAGCTCTTATGTAAAATCAATAAGACATGTTTGCATTGTTGATAATACATGTTTGGTAAGTATCTTTGACCTTATAGAAGTTTTGTTCAGTCAAGTAATACCTCATAACCTTATTCCGGCAACGGATACGGGTTAGGAGTGTTACACTAAATGTGTTAAATGGCTATAGTACTAAAATTGGGAGCCTTTAAAAGGCAATTAGACCCTTTTTAAGAGTGATGGCTGGCCATGGGACAAGAAATTTCAAATGGTCAACTTGTTAGGTGGTTGATGTCATTTTATATGATAAAATAATGCCTAAGTCTAGCTAGTGTATTTTTCTCTTCATTCTTTTCTCCTTGACCAATTATACTAGCAAAAGAAAGGGTTTTGAGAGCTCTGAACTTTCAGCCACTTTGAGTCCTCTCAAGTAAGTGATCTTTGATAGTTTCTTGATGATTTTTACATTTTTGGAACCCGTAAAGCATAAGCTTTCAAATGAGGGGACTAGTTTAAATGATTAAGAGTCTAGGGTTTTACCATGAAAGCATATATGCTATTTTCTGAGTCTTTATGGAACAATATGAGTCTTAGTAGTGTTATAAACAACTTTTGTGAAGGAAGTTTGCATGAAAACACCTTAAAAGGGTTATTTTGCAAAGTTGTAAAATTAGTTGTTAATGTGTGAAATAATGGATTTTATGTGTTGCTATAGTTATTAAAATGGTTCATCTAGGCTTAAAGAGTAAAGAAATTGAATAAAAATCATTTTATGAGCCTAGGGGCAATTTGGTAATTATGACAAAGTTTAGGGGAAAAATTGTAAATTTTGGCAAAATGTGTCATTGGACTAATTTGATTAGTATATGGTATTAATAAGCTAAATGTGATATTTTAGATGATGAAAAACGTGATTTGGACCTAGAACGGGAAAAAAATCGGATAAGGGACGATTAGGTCTTTTCCACCTTTGTGGTATCGAGTTCATATGTAAATATTGCCATGCTATACATGTATTTAAATTTTTTATTATTACATGAATTGTACAAATATTAATGTGTACATGATTGACAAAGATGTGTTAAGACAAAGCCTTGATAGGCAAGGAAAAATCCCGTTTGAACCTTAGGAATAGAATAGGATACGAGTGACATGTCACTAAGAATTATGAGTCTAGATGACTAGCTCGAGAGTGAGCAAGTAAATGCCATGAGATATTAGGTAACTTTAGCTACATTTGAGGCACTCATGTGCAAAGGTTTTTCTGAGTATCCGATTAGTATTCCAATCGTTCAACGGGTATGACAAATATATGAACAGAAAGGATTATGTTACGAATTGGTACAGGTATGTGCATAAAACTCATAAGTGATGAGAGTGATATATGATGATTGACTAATAAGAATGAGAATGTGTATGTTATGCTTGTGAGACATGAATGATGTTATGATGGTTATAATTCAATGCCTTCATGGTATATGTGTATTCATGTTACTTATTATTTACTTATGGACTTATAAAGCATAAAGCTTACCCCATTTCTTTCCCTTGTTCTCTAATGTTGCCAGCTTAGCTCGAGTTGGAGTTCGTCAGAGATATTATCACACTGTTAAGCTATCGCTATCGGTATAAGTGATTTCATGTACTTTGAGTCTATGGCATGTATAGGGGATTAAATATTTGAGTATGTGATGTTTTGCTTCAACCAAATGTATTGGCTTATATTAATATTGGAGTTGTAAACCTATTTATAAATGCATGCAAGTGCCTAGGTTTTATGTGATGTGGTCATGAATGCTTAGTGCTAGAATTGAAGTTTGTGATATGGTGATAGTTATGGCATGAATGTGGTAAAGATGTGAGTAAAATCTATGATATCTATTGCATGAGAAATTGACATGTTTATGGATGTTTAAGTGCTTATGTATGCCTTGTTGTATGTATTGGTATAAGTATGGGTGCACGTGTTGTGAGGGTGACAAAATGGCTTGGAAAATAGCCTTGTATTTGTCCACACGGGTAGACACACGGGCATGTGTCTAGGCCATGTGTGACACACGGTCTGCCCCATGGGCATGTGAACCAGCCATGTGTCCCCTGCACCTTGGAAATTCAAGTCAATATGCATGGTAGTAAACACACGGGCAGAGCCACGGCCGTGTGTCTCATCCGTGTGGAGGACACGGCCTAGCACATGGGCATGTGCCTTGGCCGTGTGTCTTCTTTTGTTCATGACCAACTGGACAGAGAGTTACACGGGTGGACGACATAGGTGTGTCGAAGCCGTGTGGGGGACACGAGCTGAGCACACGAGCGTGTGCCAGGCCATATGAAAACCCCTATAGGTTGATTTGAGAATTAAATCAACACGGGAGAGGGACAAAGGCGTGTCCCGATATACACTAGGCCGTGTGGTGCACTCAGGTGACCAACACAGCCATGTCAATTGGTCACACGGGCATGTGCCCTATATCCACACGGACGTGTGGAGCCTTAATGCATGGATTTTCTAAGTTTTTCTTAAGTTTTCAGTTTGGTCCCGAACCACCCTGAATGTATGTTTTGGGCCTCGTAAGCCCGTATAAGGGACAAAATGTGTGTGAAATGAAAAGTTTTAAATCGATTGAAATTTTACGGCTCGATTTTATATAGTTGATTGAGTTTAAGTCTGGTAGCACCTCGAACCCTATCCCAGTGTTAGATACAAGCAAGGGGTGTTACATTTAGTGGTACCAGAGCTATGGTTTAGTCAATTCTCAGACTAACATAGCGTAAGTGAGTCTAGCTATACATGCCATAGTACTAGTCGTGATAGTGTGATATCTCCCGGCTCTAACGAAACTATTGGTTAAGACAGGAAGGACTTTAAATCGAACGAATCTTAATAACGATAAGAGTAATGTTAAGATGATTGAAACATGCTTATGATATGTTGAAATTAGGAAATGTATGAAAAGGAATTCGTGATTTTTACATGAACTAATATTCTATATGTTATAATCATAAGTTAAAAGATGTGGAAACATGCAATGAAATGAAAGTTAAGTTGTGATAAGCTTTTATATGCATGTTAGTATTCGTGCGATGTTATATGCCCAACTTGATTGGCCAAGTGATTATGAAAAGAAGATTTACTCGAAATGACAGAATGTATGTATAAATGCTTTTATTGCATGATTGGTAATCAGTATGTACCTGAGGTTGACATTTATGTTTAGATTTCTGAATTAAGGATGTCATAAATGTTATAATAGCATGAAAGCTAAAATGAAAGATCGGATTGGGTTGAACGTGGGGAATGAGTACGATCATTTACTAATGAATTGACGGATAAGACCATGGTTGGACCATGGCAATACTTGAGATATGTGTGCTAGTGTAAGACATGTCTGGGACATGCATCAGCCACATTATGAGAGCCAGTGTGAGACATGTCTGGGACATGCATCGGCTTCGAGATATGTGTGCTAGTGTGAGACATGTCTGGGATATGCATTGGCCACATCATGAAAGCTAGTGTAAGACCATGTCTGGGACATGACATCGTCTTGATATGTGTCAGTGTAAGACCTGCCTAGGATACGGCATCGACACAGATGGATGAGAGCTAGTATAAGACCATAGTTGGACTATGGTACCAAGTAAACAATGTACTCAAAACCGTAAGACGTTCTCTAATTTGATAAAGGTTGGTAAGTAAAATTAAAGCTAAGTGTTGAAACTTGATTAGACATTAATGGTAATTCGAGAAAAAGAAATGAAAATTTGTATTGTGATAAATTGACTAGTTTTGACTAGTATTCATATGAAATAAAGTTGCATTTGTTACTAAGATATGTGAAAATGTGTTTATAACAAGTTAGAAATTTGAAATGTCTAAATCAAGTGTGCATGATGCTATGTTGTTGTTAAATATGTATATATGTGAGAGTCAAAAATTTAGAGGCTTTACAATCTTCACCTCTTTACCAGAATAGAGTTATATGATGAAATTCACAAGAGATATGTTTTATAAGCTTACAAATGGGAAACTAAAGCGTGCAATAATAGAGTATTATGGGATTAGTGAGAACAGAATTAATCAAAGGAATGGTGTCAGGCTTGCAAAGATGTCTGAGTATGACGAATTCAATTAAGTAAAAGTTATAGATATCTCTCTCTTTTGAGTATTCTGTAATTTTCCTCTATTCTTGGAAATATGTATGGTTATTCATTCTAGTGAAAATTCTATTGTATGAGGATTCTAGCGACTGTGATATTAGACGAAAGCTCTATTGATCCGGTTAGTTATGAGTTATGATCAACACTTTTTATCTCTTCGAAGTTCTATTCTGATATGTCAGAATGAGGTCAATGGTAAAAATTCATGTGATACCATTCTGATGTTTTTATTGTTTGTGGTTTTACATATAGATGCGGGAATTGTATTATCTCTGTTATGATGGAATTCCAGAGCATATAGATGGTGGTTTCCTTCTGGTTTTCTCTGAGGGATTTTCCAGATCTTCCTTATTATTTTCTTCTGAGTTATATTCTTGGATTTCTAGTATGGTGTTATATCTTGGAATTTTTTATCTTGGTTTTTTATCTCATTCTTGTTTCGAGAATTATCAAATCTGGCTTCTCTTTAAGGGTATTCTTTGTCTTACGATAATAATGTCCCTTATGATTATGCTTCTAGCTCGATCATAGAAGTGTGGGGATCCTAGTATCGGGATTTCTCTAAAATCTTCGTGTAAAGAATTGTTATCAGCAAGGGTAAATTAAGTTATGTGCATTTAAGTTTATTCTCTGGGCTGGGAATAATGTTGCGCATTCATTGGTAAGTAGACGTACAGTCAGAATTGATGAGGTTTTATTCTTATAAATGTGTTACAGAAACATATTAGTTGGATTTCTCTTATTCGAGAGATGTTGTTATAAGTAAAATTGTCCTGATTGATAAGGAGATCACATCTATGAAGTTGGAATTGTTTGATTCATGTTAGTAAGGTTTCTAAATAGTCGATGGCCTAAACATAGAGATGTGGCTATAAGTGAGTAAGATTCAAGTACCAGAAACTCTGGGTTAAGCAGAGAATTGTGAAGAGAGCCCACAGTAGCATCTTGCCTGTTCTTCTAAAGGATATTGAATTGTCTATAGGGAAAAGTCGAATATCAAATGTATTTGAGATTATTATTGTCAGTGATGACATTGAAAAGAAAATGATAAAGGGCTATTATGAATTTTGCATCGGGGTATCTCTCATCCCCGGGAAAAAGAGGGATGCAAGTTGAATTGTGATAGATTGATGATGGAAGTCTACATGATTATTTTAGTATGTACAGATATATTATTCGACTGATTTGGCCGAGTTATGTATCTGAGTTTATAGTTCTTAGAATGTCAGTCTCTAGTATGTCGAATTGAGCTCTGAGGTTTATATCGCAATTATGGAAAGGCTACAGGGAATCCTGAGTATGAGACTGAGTGGAATTGTAAATTATGAGGAAAAGGTGAAAGTGATTCATGAAAGTTGAAAGCAACTTCTTCTGGTAAGATTTTCGGGGACGAAAATCCCTAAAGGGCGAAGAATTGTAACAGCCCAATTTTGGGCCTAGTCGGAACAATGGTTTTGGAACCACAATTCCGAGGCCAGAGAAAATTATTTTGATGTTATTTTATTTGTTATAGCATGTTTATTAAGAATTTTGGTAAACTAATTTTAGCGATTTCTAACCCAATTTTTTAAAAAGGACTAAATGGCATGAAAGGTAAAAGTTGTGTTTTAATGCCTAAATGTGTTAAATGGCTACAGTACTAAAATTGGAGGCCTTTAAAGGGAATTTAGACCCTTTTTAAGAGTGATGGCTGGCCATGGGACAAGAAATTTCAAATGGTCAACTTGTTAGGTGGGTGATGTCATTTTATGTGATGAAATAATGCCTAAGTCTAGATGTGTCTTTTTCTCTTCATTCTTTTCTCCTTGACCGATTATACCAACAAAGGAAAGGGTTTTGAGATATTTGAACTTTCAGCCACTTTGAGTCCTCTCAAGTAAGTGATCTTTAATAGTTTCTTGATAATTTTTACATTTTTGGAACCCCTAAAGCATGAGCTTTCAAATGAGGGGACTAGTTTGCAAAATGATTAAGAGTCTAGGGTTTTTCCATGAAAGCATATGTGTTGTTTTCTGAATTTTTATGGAAGAATATGAGTCTTAGTAGTGTTATAAATAACTTTTGTGAAGGAAGTTTGCATGAAAACACCTTAAAAAGGGTTATTTTGCAAAGTTGTAAAATGAGTTGTTAATATGTGAAATAATTGATTTTATATGTTGTTATAGTTATGAAAATGGTTCATCTAGGCTTAAAGAGTAAAGAAATTGAATAAAAATCATTTTACGAGCCTAGGGGCAATTTGGTAATATTGCAAAGTTTAGGGGCAAAATTGTAAATTTTGGAAAAATGTGTCATTGGACTAATTTGATTAGTATATGGTATTAATAAGCTAAATGTGATATTTTAGATGATGAAAAATGCAATTTGGACCTAGAATGGGAAAAAAATTGGATAAGGGCCGATTAGATCTTTTCCACCTTTGTTGTATCGAGGTAAGTTCATATGTAAATATTGCCATGCTATAAATGTTTTTAAATATTTTATTATTATATGAATTGTACAAATATTGATGTGTATATGATTGAAAAAGATGTGTTAAGACAAAGCCTTGATAGGCGAGGAAAAATCCCGTTTGAACCTTAGGAATAGAATAAGGTACAAGTGACATGTCACTAGGAATTATGAGTCTTGATGACTAGCTCGAGAGTGAGCAAGTAAATGTCATGAGATATGAGGTAGCTTTAGCTACATTTGAGGCACTCATGTGCAAAGGTTTTTCCGGGTATCCAATTAGTATTCCAAGCGTTCAACGGGTATGACGAAGATATGAACGGAAAGGATTATGTTACGAATTGGTACAGGTATGTGCATAAAACTCATAAGTGATGAGCTTGATATATGATGATTGACTGATAAGAATGAGAATGAGTATGAGTATGTTATGCTTGTGAGACATGATGTTATGATGGTAATTATTCAATGCCTTCATGGTATATCTGTATTCATGTTGCTTATTATTTACTTATGGACTTACAAAGCGTAAAGCTTACCCCCTTCCTTTCCCTTGTTCTCTAGTGTTGCTAGGTTAGCTCGGGTTGGAGTTCGTCGGAGATATTATCACACTATCAAGCTATTGCTATCGGTATAAGTGATTTCATGTACTTCGAGTCTATGGCATGTATAGAGGATTAAATATTTGAGTATGTGATGTTTTGCTTTAGCCAAATGTATTGGTTAATATTGATATTGGAGTTGTAAACCTATTTATAAATGCATGCAAGTGCCAAGGTTTTATGTGATGTGATCATGAATACTTAGTGCTAGAATTGAGGTTTGTGATATGATGATAGTTATGGCATGAATGTGGTAAAGATGTGAGTAAAATCTATGATATCTATTGCATGAGAAATTGACATGTTTATGGATGTTTAAGTGCTTATGTATGCCTTGTTGTATGTATTGGTATAAGTATGGGTGTATGTGTTGTGAGGGTGACAAAATGGCTTGGGAAATAGCCTTGTATTTGTCCACAAGTGTAGACACACAGACGTGTGTCTAGGCCATATGTGACACACGGTCTGCCCCATGGGCATGTGAACTGGCCGTGTGTCCCCTACACCTTGGAAATCCAAGCATGGTAGTAAACACACAGGCAGAGACACGGCCGTGTGTCTCATCTATATGGAGGATACGGCCTAGCACACGGGCATGTGCCTTGGCCGTGTGTCTTCTTTTGTTCATGACCAAATGGACAGAGAGTTACATGGGTGGATGACATAAGCGTGTCAAGGCTGTGTGGGGGACACGGGCTAAGCAAATGGGCGTGTGCTAGGCCGTGTGAAAACCCTTATTGGTTGATTTGAGAATTAAATCAACACGGGTAAGGGACAAGGGCGTGTCCCAATATACACTAGGTCGTGTGGTGCACTCAGGCGACCAACACGGCCATGTCAATTGGTCACACGGACATGTGCCCTATATCCACACGGGCGTGTGAAGCCTTAATGCATGGATTTTCCAAGTTTTTCTTAAGTATTCGGTTTGGTCCCGAACCACCCCGAATATATATTTTGGGCCTCGTAAGCCCGTATAAGGGACAAAATGTGTGTGAAATTAAAAGTTTTTAATCGATTAAAATTTTACGGCTCTATTTTATATAATTGATTGAGTTTAAGTCTGGTAGCACCTCGAACCCTGTCCCGGCGTTGGATACGGCGAGGGGTGTTACGTTACTTTTAAGAGGACATGTTAATTTTAAGAATATGTCTTAATAAAAAGTGTTTAATCACTAAAATGATGCCATGATTTGCGATTTTGATGTGCATAAGGCTATAAGAGATTATGGGTAACATGAAGGCTTGGAAAATAGCCTAAAGGTTGGCTACACGGGCTGAGACACGGCCGTGTGTCTCAACCGTGTGAGGGACACGGCCTGGAGACATGGGTGTGTGGCCTGACCGTATGGCTCGGTGTGCATGCTGATGTCATAAATAAAGAGTTACAAGGCCTGAGGATATGGGTGTGCCAAAGGCACACGAGCGTGTCCCTATGTCCACACGGGCATGTGACCCTGTTCCATGGGAAAATTTTCTAAGTTTTCCTAAAACATTTCAAAGTTCTCAGTTTAGTCCTGAATCAATTTTGATGAATGTTTTACGCTTCGTAGACCCAAATAAGGGACAACATGCATGTGATTGAAAGGTTTTGAATTAAAAGAGATTTTATGGCCCGATTATTGCATGAATGTGTATGTTTAAGTCCGGTAATGCCTCGTACCCTGTTCTGGCATCGTACCCTGTTACAAGAGCTGTAACGGACAATGTTGAAAGCAATGCACCTGCTCTCGCGCAAGGGACGGTGCCATCTGACTCTTGATCGGCTACGGGTAGCTGTGATGGTGAGGCTAAACAAGCCTATTATCAGATGATGAATGATTGGTTCACCCAATATATTAGAACCAATCCGGCTGTAAAATAACCTACACCCCTGATTAATGCTCCTCAAACTCGTGTTATGCCACTAGTGAATTTGGTTTAGTTAAGTAGACCACCAGTTGATAAGACTAGAAAATATGAGGCTGAAGAGTTCCTGGCTACAACGAGTGATTATGCCGAAAAAGCTGAGTTTTGGTTAGAGAACACAATAAGAGTGTTTGACGAATTATAATTAAATCCTGAAAATTGCATAAAATGTGTTGTTTCCCTTCTAAGAGATACGTCATATCATTGGTGGAAGACTTTGACACTGTGGTTTCGAGTGAACGGGTTACTTGGGATTTCTTCCAAGCTAAATTCTAGAAGAAGTATATCAGTCAGAGATTCATTGATCAGAAATGCAAAGAGTTTCTCGAGCTTAAACAAGGTTGTATGTCTGTCACCGAATACGAGCGGGAATTTGTAAGGTTAAGGTAGTATGCTTGTGAATGTATATCTACGGAAGCAATAATGTGCAAAAGATTTGAAGGTGGTTTGAACGAAGATATTCGTCTATTAGTTGGGATTCTGGAAATCAAAGAATTTTTTGTGCTTGTTGAACGAGCATGTAAAGCTGAAGATCTCAGGAAAGAGAAAAGAAAAGCTAATTTTGAAACTAGAGAGGTACAAAAGAGATCATCGGGCAAATCATTTCAGTCTGGATCAAAGAAGTTTAGAGATGGTAATAGCCATTCAAAGGCTATTGTGGGACATTCAAACAGAGACCGTGTTAGATCGCAATCAAACTTTAAAGCTCCACCTACGTCTGTTGCTAGTGTTGATAATGCAAAGAATGAAAAACCTGAGTGTGATCAATATGGAAGACAACATTTTGGAGAATGCTGGGGAAAATGTAATAACTGAGCTTGTTACAGTTGTGGTTCACGAAATCATTTTATAATAGATTGCCTAGATTTAGCTGAAAAAGATAATGTTCAAAATCTGAGGCCAAGTGGCAATGCTGCTCATGGTAGACCTTCCAGAAATACAGGAAATTTATGTAGCAGCTAAAGAGGACCAAAAGACACAGCTGTTAGATCTAAGGCTCGTGCACTTGCCAGAGCCTATGCTATCCGAGCTCGTGAGGAAGCTTTATCGCCAGATGTGATTACGGGTACATTTACTCTTTATGATACTTTTGTGATTGCTTTGATAAATCTTGGATCAACACATTCGTATATATGTATGAACTTAGTGAACAGTAAGACTTTGCCTATAGAGTCTACTGAATTTGTAATTAGAGTTTTGAACCCCCTAGGTTGATGTGTATTGGTTGATAAAGTCCGCAAGAATTGCCCATTAATGTTTCGAAACACATGTTTTTCGGCTAATCTAATGTTGTTACCTTCTGATGAGTTTGATATAATTCTGGGTATAGATTGGTTAAATTTGCATGATGCTATTGTGAACTGCATCGAAAAATTATTGATTTGAGATGCAATAATGATGAAATGTCATAATTGAATCTAGTGATTTAAGTGGATTGCCTGCTGTTATATCTTCGATGAAAGCTTTAAGTATTGTAGGAAAGGGTTGTGATGCTTATTTTGCATATGTGATTGATTCGAGAGTGTCAGAAAAGAAAGTTGACTCAGTGCCTGTTATGTGTGAGTTCCCTAATATTTTTCCTGAAGAACTTCCGGGATTACCTCCGGTTAGAGAAGTAGAATTTGGCATTGAATTAATACCTGGTACTACTTTGATTTCGATAGCTCCGTATAGAATGGCTCCGACCAAATTAAAAGAATTAAAGTCTCAGTTGCAAGAGTTGACAGATAAAGGATTTGCTAGACCGAGTTTCTCACCTTGGGGTGCTCCGGTTCTATTCATGAAAAAGAAAGACGATACGATGAGAATGTGTATAGATTATCATCAGTTGAACAAAGTGACTAATAAGAATAAGTATCCCCTGCCCCGAATTGATGATTTGTTTGATCAGTTGAAAGGAGCTGCAGTGTTTTTGAAAATAGATTTGAGATCAGTCTATTATCAGTTACGTGTGAAAGACTCAGACATTCCGAAAAATGCTTTTCGAATGAGGTACGGTCACTATGAATTCTTAGTTATGCCTTTTGGATTGACTAACACACCTGCTATCTTTATGGATTTGATGAATAGAATTTTTAGACCGTATTTAGATCAATTTGTTGTTGTATTCATTGATGATATATTGATTTATTCAGGAGATGAATCCAAACATGTCGAGCATCTGAGATTAGTGTTACCGATTCTGCGAGATAAACAGTTGTATGCAAAGTTTAGTAAGTGTGAATTCTGGTTGCGACAAGTTGGTTTTCTAGGCCATATTGTATCAGTATCTGGTTGCTTAATTTGATAAAAGGACCCAATCGTATAAAATGTAAAAGTTGTGTGCTAGATGTTAAAAAGTGCCTATTTGACTTGGCTTTATAATTAAGAGGTCCTTATGTGGCTATTATGCCATTTACATGTATAATGGACAATTATAACCTTAATATATGTGAATTTATAAAGGTTTAATAAAAGGGCAAAATTGTCATTTAGATTATATGTTAATTAAAAAAAACAAAAGCTTAAAATAAGCTCATTTTCATGCTCATGTTGCCAAAATCATCAAAAGAAAAAGAAAAGAAATACAAGCTAGGGTTCGGCCTTGATTTTCATTGATTAAGGTATGTGTTTTGATCGGTTTTTTATAATTTCTACGTTTTTGTAATCGTTGCTTCGTATACTATCAAACCCATGCCTCAATTTTTGATTTTTTTGATAATTTTGAAATGTGCCATTGATGAAATTATGAGCTTTGTGATGTTAGCTGATGATTTATGAAAGATATGTTTTGGGTTAACATAATGTTGTCTTTGAAATTTTGATGAAATTGAGTAATTTGGGCTAAATTGTAAAAATATTTTTTTGAGGGACTAAAATATGAAATAAATGAAATTTATGGACTTGTATGAGAACTAGGAAAATTCGGCTAAGCTTGTGTACAAGCAAATTTTGTGTATTTTGTGATTTTGTGAATTAGGGACTAAAGTGTTAAAATGTGAAAATGTGAGGGCTGTTTTGGAAAATGCCCTAATTGTGTGTATATGGATTGGTTTGAATGATTTACTGAATAAAAGGGTTAATTTTTAATACATATAGATCAAGAAAAGAGGAATTCAGACTTAGACCGAGGGAAGTCGAAGATTGTAGAGTAAACAGTCCGAGTACGAGGTAAGTTCATACAGAAAACATGATGTTATAAGTATATTTTGCTGTTTTCATTATCCATAAATTGTATATATATTTGGATTGGATGAATACGATGATAAACCAATGGTATTTGGCACTAAGTGTGCGATTTAGATTAGCTTCGGCTATATGAGGTACTAAGTGTGAGATACCGAAATAGCTTCGGTTAATTGAGATGGCACTAAGTGTGCAGAATTATTATAGCTTCGGCTAATCTTTAAAGCACTAAGTGTGCGAATTTTTAAAGCATTGGTGATCTTCGGAAAGTCTTAAAATATCCAAACAAGAGGTGGGAATGAAAACGAATGAATACGAGAATGTGCAGGTAAGTATAATACCTATGTGGTAGATGGTAAAATGCATAAAAAATTTATTGAATTGGTATAAATATATGGATGATGTCGGCATGGACTTGATGGTTGAGTTGAGAATTTATAAGTACTTATGAGTTGATATTTCATATTTTATATACTGTTGATGTTTTTGGTATGAGCTTACTAAGCTTTTGAAAGCTTACTTTGTGTGTGTTTGTATTGTTTTATAGATATCAAAGCTATTGTGAGCTCAGGGATCATCAAGGATCGTCATCACACTATCGAACCTCATTTTTGGTACTTTGAAAATGTATATTTTGAAGTATGGCATGTATAGGCTAGTAGTTGTAAGATTATGTTTTGTGATGTATAATTTAGCTATGTGATTTTGCTAGTTTATGTTTGAAATTATAGCTTGATAATGGAATATGATATGTTATGCCAATGTTCAATTGTGGTATGTGTTTAGTTGGTCAAAAGAAATGGTAAATGTTAGTAAGTTTTGGTGAGTTTTGGCATGATATTAAATGATGTATTGAAAGAAATGCTTTGATATGTTTTTTACATATATTTTGACTTAGATTAGTAAGGCTTGTAAGCATAGATTTGGGTGATTATAATATGACTTGAATGGCTTATGTTTTGGTTGTGATTTGGCTAAAATGGTTGTGTAAATATGCTTGCTTCTTTGCTTGTAGGTTGACCTAAATTAGGGTGGCAAATTGGCTATTCAAATGGCCTATTTTTGTCCACACGGGCGTGTGTCTCAGCCGTGTGTCCCCTGGGGTACCCTACGAATTAAAGTCAGTATACCCTACAATTTTAACACGGCCTAGACACATGGGCGTGTCTATTGATCATATGTGGCACACGGGCTATGACATGGTAGTGTGGTCGGCCGTGTGACCAAGTCAGTAGCCTCCCTAATTTTCACTCTGCCTGGCATACAGGCATGTCTTGAGGCCATGTGGACAAGTCAGTATGTATGCCCTGTTTCGCCACGGCTTAGGCACATGGGCGTGTCTAAGGCAGTGTGAGGCACCAGGCCTGTTCACACAGGCGTGTGACCTTTTAAAAATTGAAAATTTTTCTAAGTTCTGAAACATTCATATGTTATCTAATTGATCCTGAATGCATGATTTAGACTTTGTATGGTCGTTTAAAGTTCATGCTGAATATGAATGATCTATGTTTATTGAAATGAGAGGATATTTGATATTCGTTTGCTCTGATCTGTGTTATGAGCCCAGTAATGCCTCTTAACCTATTCTGACGGTGGTTACGAGTTAAGGGTGTTACACAACTCTACCTCTCCCCTCAACTCCCCATGATTTCCTCCCCAAATCCCTCCTTCAATATCTCCTCAATCACCAATTCAAACTCCACTTAACTCAATAGAATTTCGGTCAACCTCAACTACTCACACAAATTGCATCTTTCTTTCTCGAAGACAGGGGTAAATCGAAACAAAATCCATTGTCACTTGATCCTATTTCCACTCTGGAACCATAATCAGTTGTAACAAACCAGATGGCACCTGATGTTTAGCTTTAACTTGCTGACAGATCAAACATTTAGAAACAAAGTCAGATATATCTCTTTTCATTCCAGACCACCAGTAATGTTGTTTCAGATCATTGTACATTTTCGTACTACCCAGGTGCACGGATACCTGACTATTATGAGCTTCATTCAAAATCATCTGAATTAACTCTGGATTTCTTGGAACACAAATTTGATCTCAGAATCTCAAACAATCATCTTTATCAACTTTGAATTCTGAATCAGACTCTAAGTCATACTGAGCTCGTTTTGCTAAAATCTCATTATCAATCTTCTAAGCTTCGATAATCTACTGTAAAAACAAAGGTCTTGCTTTTAATTTGGCTAAAACTGAACCATCATCGGACAGAAAAAAATGAGCATTAATATCACACAGAGCAGCAATGATTTTAGACTCAAAGCACCAGCAACAACATTTGTTTTACCCGGATGATAATCAATCACAAGGTCATAGGCTTTTAGCAGTTCTAACCATCTTCTCTGTTGTAGATTCAAATATTTTTGTGTCATCAGATATTTCAAACTCTTATGATAAGAATATATGTGACATTTCTTACCACACAGATAGTGACTCCAGATTTTCAAAGCAAACACAAT
Organism: Gossypium anomalum; assembly: GCA_025698475.1. Taxonomy (NCBI): domain Eukaryota; kingdom Viridiplantae; phylum Streptophyta; class Magnoliopsida; order Malvales; family Malvaceae; genus Gossypium; species Gossypium anomalum. The sequence goes on from CM046957.1 coordinate 23,358,930, forward strand.
CACAACTAACTCAAGGTCATGCGTCGGATAGTTCTTTTCATGCGGCTTCAACTGTCTTGAAGCATAAGCAATAACTTTACCTTCTTACTCAAAACACATTCCAGTCCAATCAGCGAAGCATCACTGTAAATCACAAATTCTTTACCCGATTCAGGTTGCACTAATACCGGAGCTTCAATCAACAAAGTTTTCAATTGATCAAAGCTGTTCTAACACTTTTCAGACCATTCAAACTTAACATCTTTTTGAAGCAGCTTTGTGAACGAAGTCACAATCATCGAAAAGCCTTTTACGAATCGTCTATAATAACCAGCAAGTCCCAAAAAACTGTGAACTTTAGAGACATTCCTCGGAGGCTTCCACTCCAAAATAGCTGAAATCTTGCTCGAATCAACTGAGAATTCACATTTGCTAAATTTTGCATACAACTGTTTATCTCGTAGAGTCTGTAGCACTATTCTCAGATGCTCAGCATGTTTGGTTTCATCTTGTGAATAAATCAATATGTAATCAATAAATACGACAACAAATTGATCTAAATACGGTCTGAAAATTCTATTCATCAAATTAATAAAGATAGCAGGTGCATTAGTCAATCCCAAAGGCATAACTAAGAATTCATAGTGGTCGTACCTCATTCGAAAAGTAGTTTTCGGAATGTTTGAGTCTTTCACTCGCAACTGATAATAACATGATCTCAAATCTATCTTCGAAAACACAGCAGCTTCTTTCAATTGATCAAACAGATCGTCAATTCGGGGCAGAGGATACTTATTCTTGAATGTCACTTTGTTAAACTTATGATAATCTATACACATTCTCATCGTACTGTCTTTCTTTTTCAAAAACAGAACAGGAGCACCCCAAGGTGAGAAACTTGGTCTAGCAAACCCTCTATCGGTCAATTCTTGCAACTGAGACTTTAGTTATTTTAGTTTCGTCGGGCCCATTCTATATCGGTTTCATCTCGTGAATAACTCAATATGTCATCAATAAACATGACAATAATTCGATCTAAATACGGTCTGAAAATTCTATTCATCAAATCCATAAAGATAGTAGGTGCATTAGTCAATCCGAAAGGCATAACTAAGAATTCATAATGGTCATACCTCATTTGAAAAGCAGTTTTCAAAATGTCTGAGTCTTTTACTCGCAAATGATAATAACCTGATCTCAAATCTATCTTCAAAAACACAAAAGCTCCTTTCAATTGATCAAACAGATCGTCAATTCGGGGTAGAGGATACTTATTCTTGTTAGTCACTTTGTTCAGCTAACGATAATCTATACACATTCTTATCGTACTGTCTTTTTTTTTTTCACAAACAGAACTGGAGCACCCTAAGGTGAGAAACTCGGTCTAACAAACCCTTTATCGGTCAATTCTTGCAACTGAGACTTTAATTCTTTTAGTTTTGTCGGAGCCATTCTATATGGAGCTATAGAAATTGGAGTAGTTCTAGGCACTAATTCAATACCAAATTCCACTTCTCGTATCGAAGGTAAACCCAAAAGTTCTTCAGGAAACACATCAGAGAACTCATTTACAACAAGCACTGATTCAACTTTTCTTTCTGACACTTTCGAATCAATCATATAAGCAAAGTAGGCTTCACAACCCTTTCTCACAATACTCAAAGCTTTCATCGAAGATATCACAGCAGGCAATCCATTTAAATCACTAGATTCAATTCTGACTATTTCATCACTCTTGCATATTAAATCAATAGATTTTTGTTTGTAGTTAACAATAGCATTATGCAAAGTTAACCAATCCATACCCAGAATTATATCAAAGTCATAAAAAGGTAACAGCATCAAATCAGCCGAAAAATTAATGTCTCGAAACATTAACGGACAATTCTTGCAGACTTTATCAACCAAAACACATCTGCCTAAGGGGTTCGAAACTCTAATTACAAATTCAGTAGACTCTATAGGCAAAGTCTTACTGTTCACTAAGTTCATGCATATATATGAATGGGTTGATCTAGGATCTATCAAAGCAATCACAGAAGTAGCATGAAGAGTAAATGTACCCGTAATCACATCTGGCAATGAAGCTTTCTCATAAGCTCGGATAGCATAGGATCTTAAAGGTGCACGAGCCTCGAATCTAACAGCTGTATCTTTCTGGGAGGTCTACCATGAAAAGCATTGACACTTGGCCTCGAATTCTAAACATTATCTTTTTCAGCAAAATCTGGGCAATCTTTTATAAAGTGATTTCGTAAACCACAACTATAACAAACTTAGTTCTTACTTTTTCTCAGCATTCTCCAAAATGACGTCTTCTACATTGATTACACTCAGGCTTTTCATTCTTTGCATTTCCAACGCTTGATCTAAAGTAGTTTGAGCTTTAGGATTGGTATATTTCTTTCCACGATCTCTATTTTGATATCCTACTGAAGCTGTCAATTGATCATTGACATTTCTAGATTTCTTTAATGATGAATGATAAGATTTATTCATCAATCTCTTTATCGAATCTTTAGCCTCTGAATCATCTTTTATTTTCGCTTTCCCGAGATCTTCAGCTTTACATGCTCATTCAACAAGCACAACGAATTCTTTGATCTCGAAAATCCTGACTAACAAATGGATATCTTCGTTCAAGCCATCCTTGAATCTTTTCCACATTATTGCCTTAGTAGATACACATTCACGAGCATACTAACTCAGTCTCTCAAATTTCTGCTCGTATTCTGTGACAGACATACGACCCTGTTTAAGCTCGAGAAACTCTTTACGTTTTTGGTCGATGAATCTCTGACTGATATATTTCTTCCAGAATTCAGCTTGGAAGAAATCCCAAGTGACTCATTCACTCGGAACCACGGATATTAAAGTCTTCCACCAGTGATACGCCGTATCTCTCAGAAGTGAAATGGCACATTTTATGCATTCCTCGGGATTCAATGACAATTCATCAAATACTCGTATATTGTTCTCTAACCAGAACTCGGCTCTTTCAGCATCATTTTTCGTTGTAGCTCAGAACTCTTCAGCCCCATATTTTCTAATCTTATCGATTGGTGGCCTACTTAACTGAATCAGGTTCACTGATGGCATAGCAGGGGCTTGTGGAGAATTAACCGGGGGTGGAGGTTGTTGAACAACCAGATTGGTTCTAATATATTGACTAAACCAATTTTTCATCATCTGATAGAAGGCTTGTCTAGCTCATCATCACGAATACTCGTATCCGGTCAAGAATTAGATGGCGCCATCCCTTGCACGGAAACAGGCGCATTACTTTCTACATCGTCCGCTATGGCTCGTTCGGGATCCATTTTCTATATAAAAGTACATTTCAATGTCAAGATTCATTACACTATCGTAGTTCATAAACATGCCATGTATAGCTAGACTCACATACGCTATGGTATTCCTAGAACCAACTAAACTATAGCTCTGATACCAATAACATGTAACACCCCTATCCAGTATCTGACGCCGGACTAGGGTTTAAAGTGTCACCAGACAATTCAAAACATTTAACATTCATTTCATAAACATTAGAATATCAGAGATCAATATCAATATAGAGTCCCTTAAATAGGTCAATGAGACCTTGAACATGAATTAGAAAGGGGTTGGGACTAAACAGAACTCATACAAAATTTTTCCATAACTTAAACATTTTCAAATAATTACAGGTCACACGCCCGTGTGAATAGGTCGTGTGCCTTACACGACATTAGACACGCCCATGTGTCTAGGTTGTGTCCAAATAGGGCATACATATTGACTTGCTCACACGGCCACAAGACTCGCTCGTGTGTCTTGGCCATGGTCAAGCCTGACTTGGGCCACACGGCTAGCCACACGACCGTGTGCCTTGGCTGTGCTCGAGCTTGACTTAAAATCGTAGGGTACCCCAGGGGACACAAGGCCGTGCAACATAGCCGTGTGTCGTACACGGCTGAGACACACGCCCGTGTTTCTGCCCGTGTGGACAAAAATAGGCCATCTGAATAGCCAACTTGCCACCCCAATTAGGTCAAACCTACAAGCACCAAACAAAGCATATTTGTACACCAATTTCAGCCAATCTCTATACCGAAATATACATTATTCATGCCTTTACATTACCAATAAATTTCAATCTCAATTCATCAACCAAATCATACCAAAACCTAAACTAAAGTCATATCAAAACATATGTTTCAATACATCATTCAATCTCATGCTCAAAACTTACCAAAACTTAAACCATACATAGACATATTAAATATATCATATTGCCTCACATTTCATATCATAATCACAACTACATCAAGCCATATCACATGGCTAAATATATACAGCACAAAACATAATCCAAACACTTATAGCCTGTACATGCCATACTTTAATATATATATTTTTTCAAAGTACTAAAACAAGGTTCGTAAGTGTGGTGACGATCCTCGACGATCCCCGAGCTCACAGTAGCTTCGATATCTATAAAACAATGCAAACACACACAAAGTAAGCTTTCATAAGCTTAGTAAGCTCGTACCAAATAACGTCAACAATTTATAAAATATAAAACATTAACACATAAGCACTTATTAGTTCTCAATTCATCTATTAATTCTATGCCAACACAATTCATATGTTTATACCAATTCAATGAACTTCATATACATAATGTCATCTACCACATAGGTATCGTACATACCTAAACATTTCCGTATTTATTCATTTTCATTCTCACCTCTCTTTTGGATATTTTAATACTTTCCGAAGATTATTTCATGCTTTAAGCATCTGCACACCTAGTGCTTTAAGGTTTAGCCAAAGCTAGAATGATTTCGCACACTTAGTGGCATCTCAATTAACTGAAGCTATCTCGGTATCGCACACTTAGTGCCAAATGCAGTTAATTTATCATCATAATCAAACCATATTCAAATATATACGCAATTTATGTATAATCAAAGCATCAAAAATATACTCATAACATCATGTATCACGTACGATCTTACCTCATACTCGAAATTATCGACTCGGATTGTCTACTTTATAATCTTTGACTTCTTTTGGTCTAAATCTAAATTCCTCTTTTCTTGATCTATATGTATTCAAAATTAACCCTTTTATTCACCAAATAATTCAAATCAATCCATAAACATTTATTTCGGGCATTTTACAATTTAGCCCACATTTTCACATTTTGACACTTTAGTCTCTAATTCACAAAATCACAAAAGACACATAATTTGCATATACTCATGCTTGGTCAAATTCTCCTAGTACTCATACTAGTCCACGCATTTCATTTATTTCACATTTTAGTCGCTCAGTTACAATTTTCACTATTTAGCCCATTTTACTCAAAAGCATCAAAAATCCAAAGACAAAACATATAAACCCAACATCAAACTTTCATATTTCATCATATAACCACATAAAGCTCATGAATTCATCCATGGCACATTTCAAAATCATCATCAAAATCAGAAATTGAGACATGGCCTTGATAGTATACGAAGCAACGATCACAAAAACGTAGAAATCATCAAAAACCGATCAAAACACATACCTCAATCATCAAAATAGGTAGTCGAACCCTAGCAAGCTTATTTCTTTCTTTTTCTTTTGTGGATTTTGGCAATGGTGATGAATATATCACCTAATTAATTTTTTTCTTTTATTATTAATACTTTAATAACAATTTTCCTTTTTTGCCCTTTTAGAAACCATTATAAAACCATTTAATGGATGGTTATTTAAGTCCATTATCATTTTCAATGGACAAATAACAACATAAGGACCCTTGCTTTAGAAAGCCAAATCAAATAGGTACTTTAACAAATAGAAGGCTACTTTTACATTTTACGCGATTAGATCCTTTCTGCAAATTAAGCATACAAACATTTGAATTTTCATACGGGACCCTCAGACAAATCAATTCACATATAATAAGTATGGAAAATAATATTAAAATATTTTTCTAGCTCGAATTTGTGGTCTGGAAACCACTATTCCGACTAGGGTCTAAACCAAATTGTTACACCATAACAACCCATATTTATCAATATTTCAAACATTTAAACACACATTTTACATTTTTCACAAATTAGCCCCTTTATGCAATTTCCCTAAAAACCACTTCACAAAACTTCAATATCTATCATCATGCTTTCAAAATTCATCAACAATCGTTCAAAAGCCCAAGCATTCATCAATGCCAACTCACAAATTCATCAATAATTTCAAAATTTAGGGTACGGGCTAGCTAGATTACTAAGCAACGATCACAAAAACATAGAAATCATAAAAAAAGAGCTCAAAACATACGTCAATCAAGCTAGGAGAGTGCCGAATATCAAAACCCTATTTTACCTTTCTCCTTTGCCTCACTCAGCCATAAAAGATGATAAAATGGCCATCATTTTAAATTTTTTTTTACTTAATTACACATTAATTCCATCTTTACTATTTTACCCTTTGTTTAAAACATTATAAATCATTTAATACATGCCCATTTATATCCATTCCCACTATCAATGGTTTATTTACAACATAAGGACCCCACATTTAATAAGCCATATCAAATAGACACCTTTCTCATATAGAATGCAACTTTTGTATTCTACGCGATTAAGTCTTTTTTCTCAAATTGAACTATTAAACGATAAAATTAGCTCACGAAATTTTCACACATACATATCCACATGTTGTAAACACCAAAAATAATATTAAAATTATTTTATGACCTTAGATTTGTGGTTCCAAAACCACTATTCTGATTTATCTGAAACTGGGCTATTACACTTGTTTAGCCTCTCCCTCGTGGCTACTCGAAATCGGCCTAGAATCAGCAGATGCTGTCCCTTGAGCGGGAGCAGGCGCAATACTCTCTACGTCATCAACTATGGCTCGATCAGGATCCATATACTATATGAACACACATTTTCAATTGTCAGAAATCATCACACTATCCCAGTATATAAATATGGCATGTATAGCTAGACTCACACGTGCTACGTTAGTCCTAGAACTGACTAAACTGTAGCTCTGATACTAATCAAATGTAACACCCCTAACCCGTATCAGTCACTGAATTAGGGTCATGAGGCATTACTAAAGAAAAGCACAGTTCCGAACATTCACAGATTCACACAAATCATATTCGTATATATAAAGCACATGGCTAATTAAATATTAAACAAACATTATGAATCATATTGCATAAACGAATCATACCTCAAAATTCAACCGAATCCATACCATGCATATAATCATATTTTCAAACCAATAAACATGCCTCAAAGCCATACAATATATGCTTTATAAATTCATAACACGAATCATATGCTCATCACTTTAATGGTATTCGAATACTTAAAAAAAATCAAACATTTTACTTTACAATTCTATACATGCGCATATTAAACCAAATAAATCATAGCACAAGGCTTTTTGTCCATTAGCATATGCGGCATTAACAACTTAACAAAATGATCAAATATATTTCATTAAATATTAAAACCTTATGCACATTTAACCACATCAAATTTGGACCATTTTCGAACACTAATAATAAAACATATCATGCCTAGTTCACATACTAAAAATTTTGTTTAAACGTCGCCCTTTTAAACTATCTAATAAGCCATTAAAAATTCGAACTTAAATATCCAACCATTCAAGCATAAAACATGTGCACACATTCTATTCCACTAGCAAGTTAACTCTAAAAAATTATACCCAATTCATCAATATAAAATTTACCATTTTGAGCACAAGTAACAACTTAGAGTGCACTCAATTCGCATAATAATTATCAATCCCAAAATGCATATACACAACCAATCAATTTATTTTATATTTGGTCATCCAATTTAACTTCCATATAACATTTAAATTATATACATTATTTTCCATTCTAAACCGAGCCTAAATAGTCAAATACCCATAATCGAACATACAACTACTTATATATAACACATTTTGAAATCAAACATTATATAAGCAACTTGACACTTACATGTCGAATCACCAAAAATCATGACATAGGCATATATTTTTATTTAGCTATCATCAGCCAAATATAATAGCTCACCAAAACCATTTCCAAACCAATACATAAACAAATTATACATCAAAATATAGGTCAATAATAAATCACACCCAAAACACATTCAACAACCATACTTATTTCACTTGAGTCGAATTATAACAATTCATAAATGTATATCATACCATGTATTAAGCTTACCAAAACGAGCTAATTATAGGCCATAGATATCATTACTTCATGCCGAATTCATATACACTGCATTCATATATACCATGAAATATACTTCAAATATAAGGTTAACCATGGCAAAATACACACGAGCATTAACATCTTGATCAAGCCATTTTCGCATGGCTATGTATAAACAAATTCAAAAACCAAACATATTAAAACTAGCCTATACATAAGTATCATTACTTACCTTTTATTTCAAAATCCATAGAACTTAACACATACCTAAGTCGTTTAACTTAAACTCATATTAAGTCTTGCCATGTCTTTGTGTAACACCCTTAACCATATCCATTGTCGGACTAGGGTTAAGAGGCATTATCGAACATTTCAGAATATTTTACGATCAATTCACAAACATCAATCATATATCATCCTTTCATAGTAATTCATACGCATATTTTCTCTTTAGGAGGTCTATGGGACCTTAAACATGCATTAGAAAGAGTTCGGGACTAAACCGATCACATATAAAAGTTTTTGGACACTTATAAAAATTTTTGCAATCACAAGTCACATGCCCGTGTGAATAGGCCGTGTGCCTCACACGGTTATCAGACACGCCTGTGTCATAGACCGTGTGAAAATAGGGCATACATACTGACTTATACCACACGGCCGGAGACATGCCAGTGCCCCTTAGCCGTGGTCGAAACTGACTTAGGTCACATAGCCGGCCACACGCCCATGTGTCTAGGCCGTGCTCGAGTTTGACTTGCTTTGAAAAGAAACATTGAAGGACACGGTCAAGACACATGCCCGTGTGCTCAACTGTGTGGGCAAATATATGCCATTTGCAAGGCCAATTTGCCACCCATTTTAGGTCATTCTTACAAGCCAAATTCAAGCATCAAATATACCATATTTTCAACCAATTTCAACTCCAAAATATGCATCATTCAAATCATAATATTCTCAACCAAATAATACTCATCACTCATACCAAAACATACCAAAGACATACGTTCATATTTCATTTCATCCCAATCAAAAACATACCATTTCATCATCATATCAACTACCTAACTAACCATGAAACTTACCAAAAATCATACCATAATTGCATCCAAAATCAAGCCATATCTCATGGCATGATATATATATACATCTCAAAACATATTCAAAGACTTCTAGCCTATACATGCCATACTTCAATATATACATTTCAGAATAATTACCAAAAATATAATTCGATAGCATGGTGATGATCCTTGACGATCCCTTGAGCCTCCGGTTTCGATATCTGAAAGAAATAATTCAAACACACACAAATTAAGCTTTCAAAAGCTTAGTAAGCCTTATACAAATAAACTTATCACTTTAAGTATCTAAGCATCATAAAATACATGTACTCCATAGTCAAATACTATCACAAACCTCATAGTTCATATACATTTCATATATTCCCAATTCTATTGCACATATAGCATATTTTCTCATATTTGTATCAAAAATCATGACTTGCACATATACTTAATTCATATTAACAAATGTTGAACACATTTCAACGTACCTAAATCGGATATTCATTCATTCAATCACATATTTCTCAGAATGCCCGTTGAACCATTCGGAATCAAATAGGATACACGGTTAGCTGAAAAGCTCGTACGATGCCAATGTCCCAGGGGTGGTATTACATGTAATTAATATCGATGCCACTGTCCTAGGTAAGGTCTTACACAAAATCAAATACAATGATGATGTCCCAGACATGGTCTTACACGTAAATCTCAAATCAATGCTACGTCCTAAACATGGTCTTACACGATAACAAATATCGAAATTCTATGTCATGACATATGTATCCTAACTATTCTTATGGTTCGTACGGGACTTTCCGAACGTCGTCACATTATAGGAACTTTCTCGATTTCTCGTATTCAACTCAAAATAGCCATTCATCATTATTCATTAACATATAAGCAATAATAATTTGATTCAAATACATTTATTTGTATATCGACTTACCTCGTACGTGTAATAGTTTGGTTTTGACCCTAGTTGAAATAGTGGTTTCGAGACCACAAATCCAAGTCAAAAAATATTTTAATATTATTTTCTGTGCCTATTATAAGTGAATTGACATGTGTGAAAGTCTCGTGTGAAAATATAATCGTACGTATGCTCAATTTGATAATAGGACTTAATCGCGTAAAATGTAAAAGCTGTGTGCTAGATGTTAAAAGTGCCTATTTGATTTGGCTTTCTAAAGCAAGCGTCCTTATGTTGTTATTTTTCCATTGATAATGTTAATGGACTTAAATAACCATCCGTTAAATGGTTTTGTAATGGTTTATTAAAGGGTAATTTGGTAAATGGTTTATTAAGGTATATTAATAAAAGAAAACATAAATTTGGTGTTATATTATCATCTTGTTTCCAAAAATACAAAAGGTAAAGAAAGGTTGAAGCTCAACTAGGGTTTAGCAATATTTAAGCTTAATTAGTAAGCATTCGAGCTTGATTTTTGATAATTTCTACGTTTTTGTAATCATTGTTAAGTGCTCTAGCTAGCCCATGCTTGAATTCATGAAATTGTTGATGATTTGATGAGATGAGATGCCATTGATGAAACTATGATATTTGTGATGTTAGTTGATGAATTATGAAAGATATGTTTTGGGATTTTTGATGATTTTGAGTAAAATGGGCTAAATTGTGAAAATTGTAAATTAAGGGACTAGTATGAGAGCTATGAAAATTTAGCTAAGCTTGTGTACAATCAAATTTTGTGCATTTTGTGAATTAGGGACTAAACTGTCAAAATGTTAAAATGTGAGGACTAGTTTGCAAAATGCCCTAAATATGTGTTTATGATTGTTTTGAATGATTTGGTGAATAAAAGGGTTAATTTTGAATACATATAGATCAAGAAAAGAGGAATTTGGATTTAGACCAAAGGAAGTTGAAGATTATAGAGTAAACGATCCGAGTCGATAATTCAGAGTACGAGGTAAGTTTGTACGTAAAACATGATGTTATAAGTATATGTTGCTATTTTGATTTTTCATAGATGTATATATATATATATATTTGAGTTGGATGAATTCGACGATAAACCAATGGTATTTGGCACTAAATGTGTGAGTTAAATTAGCTTCGGCTATATGAGGCACTAAGTGTGCGATACCAAAATAGTTTCGGTTAATTGAGATGGCACTAAGTGTGTGAAATTATTATAGCTTCAGATAATCTTTAAATCACTAAGTGTGCAGATGTTTAAAGCATTGGTGATCTTCAGAAAGTCTTAAAATATCCGAACAAGAGGTGGGAATGAAAACGAATGAATACAGGAATGTTTAAGTAAGTATAATACCTATGTGGTAGATGGTAAAATGAATAAAAATTTTATTGAATTGGTATAAACATATGGATGATGTTGGCATGGGTTTGACAGTTGAGTTGAGAATTTTACAAGTACGTATGTGTTGATGTTTCATATTTTATATACTATTGATGTTTTTGGTGCGAGCTTACTAAGCTTTTGAAAGCTTACTTTGTGTGGGTTACATTGTTTTGTAGATATCGAAGCTACTATGAGCTAAGGGATCATCAAGGATCGTCACCACACTATCGAATCTCATTTTGGTACTTTTAAAATGTATATTTTGAAGTATGGCATGTATAGGCTAGTAGTTGTAAGATTATGTTTTGTGATGTATATATTTAGCCATGTGATTTGGCTAGTTTATGTTTGAAATTATAACTTGATAGTGGTATATGATATGTTATGCCAATGTTCAATTGTGGTATGTGTTTAGTTGGTCAAAAGAAATGGTAAATGTTGATAAGTTATGGTGAGTTTTCGCATGAGATTGAATGATGTATGAAAACAATTGCTTTGATATGCTTTTGATATATGTTTCTACAAAGATTAGTAAGGCTTACGAGTTTGGATTTGGGTGACTATTATATGAGATGAATAGCTTTTGTTTTGGTGTGGAATTTGGCTGAATTGGTTGTGCAAATATGATTGTTTCTTTGCTTATAGGTTGACCCAATTTGGGGTGGCAAATTGTGTAACACCCTGAACCTGGCCCAGAAGTTAGACTCGAATCTGGCGTGTCACAGTGAAGTGTTTTATCGAAAACCTTGTTTTCATTGGAAACACTTCCTTAAAATGAAAAACCTTAATTACTTTGTAAAATCTCTTTTCAGTTGCAGAAGCTTTATTTAGAACATATAATTTTATGAAAACTTGTCATTTAAAAATTAAGTTACGGAAACGTAGTATTTAAAAAAAAGTTATGGTTTAGGAAACCACGTACTACTTCTAATTAAATATAAAGCATAAAAATGATAATAATCCTGATTTGAAATATTAGCCAGAAAAAAGAATACCATGTTACAACCCAAATCAAATAGAGATAATTTAAATTCAATATATTAAAAAGTACATAAAGACTAAGTCAAAACTTTTTATGCCAGTTGGCCACCTCCGAGTCCCTTCATCCGTCGAACCGCCTACTAAGGATCACCTGAAAAGTTTAGAAGAAGGGGGTGAGTTTCAAAAAATCTGTGTGTACAACCCTCAATGAGTATAAAGCAATCATTAGTCAGTTTGGGCCAAAGCCCAATCCAATAACGGTGGTCTTTGGGCCTTATCCCAAATTAGCCTCAGTTGGGCTGAAGCCCACATCACAATAATATCACAACAATATCATACATGCAATGCAATGCAGTGTAATCCCATCCAAATTATCCATCCGCTACACACCAGCTCTGTCCCCTGTCACACCATGTGGGGATATAAATATCGACCCACCCAGCCCACACACCAATGGTAGCCCGATTGTAGAACTACCGTCATTTACGTATTGGGCTTTAAAAGCCGTCGGTGGATCCACGATTGTCAGGTAACCATGAGATCCTCATATACTTCCTCCGTTCCATAGTTCCCACCCCATATGCAACCTAAACAGAACATCATATGTATGCATGTCACATTCATAAAACTTACATTCAACACCTAGGGGTATTTTGGTCATTTTTGCCCTTAGGGGCATTTCAGTAATTTTCCCTTAATTATGGTTTCCACTTACCTTGGCCCGTTAATAAGTTCCGCGAGCTAAGGTGAATGAATACTATGCACCAGGTAGGATTCCAGAGAAGAGGAGGTGGGTCATTAAGACTGCTTAAGTACCAAACTCTCCCTAGATCCAATCCTAGACATGCATATACCCGTTGCCACACCTTAACCCTTTGACCTGTCCATGGTCAAAAAATATTAATTAAATCTTATGTAGTTATCATATACTAGGCCCAAAACCCCTTACAAAGCCCAAACAAATCCACATACCTGTATTTGGCCCATTAAACCCAATCATATTCATATGGCCCATTAGGCCCAAATCACCTGTATATGGCCCATTAGGCCCAAATCACATTTATATATCCCGTTAGGTCCAATCACATTCATCTTCATGCTCACATACAAATTCCTATCACATAGTGTCAATATTAAGTTTTTGCCTACTATGGGCCCAATAGCCCATCGGACCCATTTAGCCCATTCTGGCCCATATGGCCAAATCACAAATCAAGTCCACGGAATCGCCCGTAGGTCTCAGGCAACCTATCGGTCTCTCCCTTATGAGTGTTCGCGCACTCACAAGACTACCGTAGCCAAACTTTCAGCTTTTCGGCATTTCGGCATTTCAGCTTTTGCCGATTCCTAGTGTGCGTGCAGTGTATGTACACACCTTCGGCTTTATATCAAGTTATCATAGGGTAGAAGTACACACCTTACCACCTAGAGTACTAAGTATTCATAATCGCCCGAACCTATATTCAACATTATACTAAATTAGTCACATTCCATTAATTCAAAATAAATCCACTACTTACCGAATAACAACCTATACTTGACTTGACTAGATTGATCGACTGCGATCCGCCTATGTAAATCAAAATCTAACGTAGTCCCCCTTCCGCATCCAGGCGGAAAGTCCCTAACAGCCGACATCTTACGTCGCTTAAATTTGGGAGCCTCTATCCCAACTTCTCTGCTAGAACCCCCTTTTTCCATCAGTGTAACAACCCTAATTAGACCCTAGTCGGAATGTGGTTTCGGGACCACAAAACTGAGTCACAAAAAATTTATTTTTGATTTAATTGCATATATTTATGTGTGATAATGTATGTGTGAAAAATTAAATGCTTAAAATTAGCCTTAGGCATGAGAATTTTTTTGAAATGACTTAGTTGAGAAATTTAGAAAAGATGATAGGCCAATTTGTAAGGTTTAAATGACAATAAGGTGGACGGCATGGAGTTGCATGTCAAATGTCCATTTTTACATTTAGTGGCCGGCCAAGCAATGATGCATTCCACTAATTTAAGTTAAATTAGTATATTTAAATTGTAAGGAAATAAAATATTGATAATAAAAAGATTAATAAAATAAAAAGATGAAAAGTGAGGTGTTCATCTTCTTTCTTGAGTGAAAACCGAAACAAAAGGGGGAGAAAAAGAAGACGGAAGTTTATTAGGGCAATTCGACACACACTCATGGTTAATTGAAGGTAAGATTTGAAGTGTTTTTTTTTGGGAATTTCTTTCTAAATGTTTAAGTTAATTGGAAATGCACTTCTTGGCCATGTCTAAAGAAATCAAGTTCTATGATAGTTTGAGGCACTAAACCGTATATCAATATAGTAGAATTGGAGGTTGTTTTTCATGTTGTTCTAAATTTTTAATGAGAAAATGAAGTTGAACTTGTTGAATGATTAGATGAGTAGTGCATTGTGTATTCGGTCGTGTGTGGTCTTGAATGAAATATTCATTGTGTTTGCTATTTTATTTTATGGGAAATGGTTCAATGCAAGCCGAATAAGTCATAATAGATAAGCTAAAAAAAATGCAAAATTCAAGATTTGTGGGGTGACATGAGTAGTTGACCGAAATATGAAAGAAGAAAGCAGATTGTTATTATTATTATTTTTTTTTTGGGAGTGAAATGCATAATGAAAACATAGTAGGTTAAGTGTATATTTTAGTTTAGAATTTAGTTAAAATAGCTTGATATGATATATGTGTGTGTGTTTGCCGAATTTAAATTTGGTTAGATAGAGTAATTACAATGGACATTGAGATGTAGAGTTTATGAAATTAAAGAAATACGAGTTTGATAAATTTAAATGGATACTAATGTGAATTTGCCGAAATTGATCTTGAGGTATATTGAATTATTGGAGTAGATGAGAAGCATGTTGGATAAGCATTAAATTGAAATTTTAATTTAAAGTCTATGTTTAAGCAAATACCGAATCATTGTGTGTGTGTATATGAGGTAGAGGTATAAATTGGGGTTACGATGACTAAATTATTTTATTTGTTTAGCCGAGTTGGAGCTCAAGATCAAAGGGATCCAAGTTCAAAGAAAAGGGAAAACAAAAGCGAAGGAGTAGCCGATCGGAGTTGTTCATCCGAGTAAAAGGTAAGTCCTTAGGCAAATTATGTTAGATAGGATAACATAGTATGTATGAGTTATTGGGAATAGAATGCGAAGTTTTTGATCAATCTATGACAATGGGATGATTAAAGGCAAAGAATTACAGCACTATGTGTGCGAGATTAAGTGGCACTATGTGTGCGAGAAAATATTGCACTATGTGTGCGAATAAGCAAGAGCACTATGTGTGCGGCTTTCAAATCGAGCACTAAGTATGCAATGTTGGTTATGGGGTATTAATTGGGAAATTTAAAATGTACTTGAAAATTTAATTGGAAATTTGGTTTTAGATGGAGTGTTTAGATTACACTTTGAATTCTTGGGTTGTATATTATATATATATATTCACACGTATAGATATGTATATATATACGTCAATGGTAGTATATGACAATGGCCATGGTATTTTAATTATGTATAAATAGATTAGGTGTACAAGGTGAATTCGGTAAGTATGTACCAAAAGAAAAAGGTACGTTTGTAACCTAATGTTTCTTTGTGATATCTTGGTTAAATTCGGATATTATCGAGCTAATTATTTAGTTTATAGATGGTTGATTTATCATAGTATTAAATTTTCTTAGGACTTACTGAGTTAACAACTCACTCGGTTTGGTTTGTATTGTTTTGTTTTGACATAGATCGACTTATCAAGAAAAGCTTGGGAACCATCACAAAGTCATCACAACTTTTGTCAAACTTTTTGGTACTTTTGTTTAAAACTTAATAGACATTATGGCATGTATAGATGAGAAATTTTGGGAGGTTTGCTAATCCGATATATTGTATATAAGGCCATACGAATATGGCTAAAGTTTATATATATATATATATATATATATATATATATATATATGAATCTTCAAATGTTTTGTTTATAAATCCTATAAGTTAATCAACTTGAATTAGGATTTTATACTTGTGAGATGCTTAAATTGTACTTTTCATGTATGTGTACTCGGTCATTAGGGGTTAAATCACTACATAAATAAAAGGATTTTAATTGGGTAATGATACTCATTAAGTTTTAGATTTTACTTTTAAAATTTCTATCAAACCTTAAATGTTCTCTTGAATATTTGAGTAGATTACAATATATGAACCTATTTTAGTGATCGACACGGACACTTGGGTGTTACATTTTATTGGTATCAGAGCTACAGTTTAGTCGATTCTAGGACTACCGTAGCACGTATAAATTTAACTATACATGCCAAAATGTTAGTATATGATAGCGTGATGACTTCTGACGGTTGAAATTATTGTTTGAATCAGTAAATGGAACCCAATTTAGAGAGAGCCTTAGCGGATGACGTTGAAAGAGTAGCGGCTACTCCTGCGCAAGGAACACCGCCTGTTGAACCTCAATTATCTGCGAATCATCAAAATGATGGGGCAAAACAAGCCTTCTTTACCATGATGAATGAGTGGGTCGCACAGTATGCCCAAACTAACCCGGCTGCTCAACCCTTCCCGAATTTAAATAATCTGCCTCAGGTGCCCATAATACCAGCAAATACTGATCCGTTGAGGCCAAGTAAACCTCCTGTGGATTTGATTAGAAAGCGTGGGGTCGAAGAATTCTGACCTATAGCTACTGATGATGCTGAAAGGGCCGAGTTTTTGTTTGATAACACCATCCGTGTTTTTGAAGAGCTGTCTTGCACACTTGATGAGTGTCTAAAGTGTGCCATATCCTTATTACGGGACACGGCCTACTATTTGTGGAGAACCTTGATTTCTATTGTTCCGAGGGAACGAGTTACTTGGGATTTCTTTCAGGCGGAGTTTCGTAAGAAGTATATTAGTCAACAATTCATTGATCAAAAGCGTAAGGAATTTTTGGAGCTCAAACAAGGTCGTTTGACAGTATCTGAATACGAACGTGAGTTTGTAAGACTCAGTAGATATGCTCGAGAGTGTGTAGCTGATGAAGTCGCTATGTGTAAAAGATTCGAAGAAGGATTGAATGAAGATTTAAAGCTACTGGTGGGTATTTTAGAAATAAAAGAATTCGTAACTTTGGTGGAACGGGCTTGCAAAGCTGAAGAGCTTGGAAAGGAGAAAAAGAAAGCTGAATCTGAAGCCAGAGACTTTCAAAAAAGATTGGCGGGTAAAGCTCCATTCTTGGCTGGAAAGAAATTCAGAGACGACAGTAATAAATCGAAGACGACTGCAGGAATTTCTATTAGGGAGCAACCATCAACGGACCCTCGAGCTACATCGGTTGCTAGTGTTGGTAACGATCGGCAAGAAAAACCTGAATGTCCACAATGTGGAAGACGACATGTAGGTGAATGCTGGGGTAAGTCTATCAATAGAGCCTGTTATAGATGCGGTTCGAAAGATCATTTCATTCGAGATTGCGTGGAACCTGACGAGAGAAGTAAGATACAAGCTACGAGATCGAGTGGTACAGCGACTCGGGGTAGACCATCGAGAAACTTAGGAGGTAGGGGTGGTAGTCAGAGAGGGACTTCTGATACGGCTGCTCGACCTGAAACTCGTGCTCCTGCCAGAGCTTATGCCATCCACGCGCGAGAGGAGGCATCCTCCCCTGATGTTATCACGGGTACTTTCACTCTTTTTAATACTGATGTGATTGCATTGATTGACCCTGGCTCTACTCATTCTTATGTATGTGAGACTTTAGCATCTAGTAAGACTCTACCTGTTGAGTCTACTGAGTTCGTAATTCGAGTGTCAAATCCCCTGGGTCGATTTGTACTAGTCGACAAAGTATGTAAGAAATGCCCTCTGATAATCCAAGATTCCTGTTTTCCGGCCGATTTGATGCTTTTACCTTTCGACGAATTTGATATTATCCTTGGTATGGATTGGTTAACTGTACATGATGCAGTTGTGAATTGCAAAAGAAAAACTATTGATTTGAGGAGCGCAACTAATGAGATAGTCCAAGTTGAGTCTACTGACTTGAACAGAATGACAACAGTAATATCCTCGATGATCGCTCAGAAATATGTGAGAAAGGGGTGTGAAGCATATCTTGCGTACGTATTTGATAGTAAGGAGTCAGAAAGGAAAATTGAATCAGTACCAGTGGTTTGTGAATATCCAGCTGTTTTTCCTGAAGAGTTACCAGGACTACCACCTATACGAGAAGTAGAATTCGGCATCGAGCTTGTATCTGGTATCACACCAATTTCGATAGCTCCATATCGTATGGCACCAACGGAATTGAAAGAATTGAAAACCCAGTTGCAAGAGTTAACGGATAGAGGTTTCGCTTGACCGAGTTTTTCACCTTGGGGTGCACCAGTATTATTTGTGAAAAAGAAAGACGAAACCATGAGAATGTGCATCGACTATTGTCAATTGAACAAAGTGACAATAAAGAATAAATATCCATTACCATGTATTGATGATTTGTTTGATCAGCTAAAGGGAGCCTCAGTCTTTTCAAAAATAGATTTGAGATCGGGTTACTATCAGTTGCGTGTTCGAGAATCAGACATACCTAAAACTGCCTTCAGAACGAGGTATGGTCACTATGAGTTCTTAGTGATGCCGTTTGGGCTCACTAATGCCCCTGCGGTATTTATGGACTTGATGAATCGAATCTTTAGACAGTATTTGGATCAGTTTGTAGTGGTGTTTATAGATGACATCTTGATTTATTCGCACGATGAAGTTGAACATACCGAGCACCTGAGATTAGTGTTGCGGATTTTACGGGATAAACAGTTGTATGCTAAGTTCAGTAAATGTGAGTTCTGGTTGAGAGAAGTTAGCTTTTTGGGACATGTGGTATCTGCATCGGGTATTAGAGTTGATCCGGGCAAAATATCAGCCATACTTGATTGGAAGCCCCCAAGGAATATTATTGAAGTTCGGAGCTTTTTGGGACTTGCCACACATTACTGCATTTATTTGTAAAGGGTTTCTCGGTGATAGCCACCCCAATGACGAAACTACTTCAGAAAGATGTTAAGTTTGAATGGTCAGAAGAATGTCAGAAAAGTTTTGATAAATTGAAAACTTATTTGACTGAAGCTCCGGTTCTAGTACAGCCCGAATCCGGTAAAGAGTTTGTCATTTACAGTGATGCATCTTTACTTGGGTTGGGTTGTGTGTTGATGCAAGAAGGTCGAGTTGTAGCTTACGCGTCGAGGCAATTGAAGCCACATGAGAAAAACTATCCGACCCATGACCTCGAATTAGCTGCCATTGTATTCGCTTTGAAAATATGGCGACACTACTTGTTTGGAGAGAGGTGTCATGTATATTCGGATCACAAAAGTCTCAAATATTTGATGACTCAAAGAGATTTGAATCTGCGACAAAGACGTTGGCTTGAGTTGTTGAAAGATTACGAGCTTATCATTGATTACCACCTGGGAAAGGCTAATGTGGTTACCATTGCTTTAAGTCGCAAGTCACTGTTTGCCTTACGAGAAATGAATGTACACCTGTCCGTTTCATCTAATAGTGTGTTAGTAGCAGAATTGAAAGCCAAACCATTATTGCTCCATCAAATATGTGAATTCCAGAAAGTCGACGATGAATTGGTTGCTAAACGAGTTGAATGTGTTTCTAATGCGAAATCTGAATTTCAAATAGATGACAATGATTGTTTGAGGTTTAGAAGTCGATTGTGTGTTCCAAGAAATTCATAATTTATTTCGATGATCTTGAGTGATGCCCATAGTAGCCGAATGTCTATCCACCCAGGTAGTACAAAAATGTACAATGATTTGAAACGTCAGTTTTGGTGGCCTGGTATGAAACGAAATATCTCTGACTTTGTTTCGAAGTGTTTGATATGTCAACAGGTGAAAGCAGAACATCAAGTGCCTTCAGGATTACTTCAGGCGATCATGATACCAGAATGGAAGTGGGATCGAGTCACGATGGATTTTGTATCTGGGCTACCATTGTCGTCAAGCAAGAAAGATGCGATTTGGGTTGTTGTTGATAGATTGACAAAGTCGGCTCATTTTATTCCTTTACGTACGGATTATTCCCTTGACAAGCTAGCTGAAATATATGTATCTCAGATTGTAAGGTTACATGGAGTACCTACTTCTATTGTGTCTGATAGAGATCCGAGATTCACATCGCGATTTTGGAAGAAATTGCAAGAAGCTTTGGGTACCAAGTTGCATTTTAGCACCGCTTTTCACCCCCAGACTGATGGTCAATCTGAGCGGATAATTCAGGTACTCGAGGATATGTTGAGATGTTGCATTCTTGAGTTTAGTGGGTCATGGGAACGGTATTTACCTTTGATCGAATTCGCTTACAACAATAGCTTTCAATCAAGTATTAAGATGGCACCTTACGAGGCTTTATATGGTCGTAAATGCCGTACACCGTTGTTTTGGACCGAGCTTAGTGAAAGTAAAATCTTTGGGGTTGATTTGATTAAAGATGCTGAGCAAAAAGTAAAAGTAATCGCGAAAGTCCAAAGCACCGCAGATCGTCAGAAGTCATACGCGGATTTAAAACGAAAAGACATTGAATATCAGGTCGGAGACAAAGTGTTTCTTAAAGTTTCACCTTGGAAAAAAGTGCTCAGATTTGGCCGTAAAGGTAAATTGAGTCCGAGGTTTATTGGGCCGTATGAAATATCTGAACGAATTGGACCAATCGCTTACAGATTGGTTTTACCCCCTGAGCTTGAAAAGATTCACAATGTTTTTCATGTCTCGATGCTTCGACGTTATAGATCTGATCCTTCGCACATAATTAGTCCATCAGAGGTTGAAATTCAATCTGATTTAAGTTATGAAGAAGAACCGATTCGTATCCTAGCTCGTGAAGTGAAAGAGTTACGAAACAAAAAAGTTTCTTTAGTAAAGGTGTTATGGCTCAAACACGGGATCGAATAAGCTACTTGGGAAACCGAGAACTTTATGAAAGAACGACACCCGAATTTAATCATTGGTAAGATTTTCGGGGACGAAAATTCTTTAAGTGGGGGAGAGTTGTAACAACCCTAATTAG
Source organism: Gossypium anomalum (assembly GCA_025698475.1). Classification (NCBI taxonomy): domain Eukaryota; kingdom Viridiplantae; phylum Streptophyta; class Magnoliopsida; order Malvales; family Malvaceae; genus Gossypium; species Gossypium anomalum. The sequence goes on from CM046957.1 coordinate 23,380,604, forward strand.
ACCCTAGTCGGAATGTGGTTTCGGGACCACAAAACCGAGTCACAAAAAATTTATTTTTGATTTAATTGCATATATTTATGTGTGATAATGTATGTGTGAAAAATTAAATGCTTAAAATTAGCCTTAGGCATAAGAATTTTCTTGAAATGACTTAGTTGAGAAATTTAGAAAAGATGATAGGCCAATTTGTAAGGTTTAAATGACAATAAGGTGGAAGGCATGGAGTTGCATGTCAAATGTCCATTTTTACATTTAGTGGCCGGCCAAGCAATGATGCATTCCACTAATTTAAGTTAAATTAGTATATTTAAATTGTAAGGAAATAAAATATTGATAATAAAAACATTAATAAAATAAAAAGATGAAAAGTGAGGTGTTTATCTTCTTTCTTGGGTGAAAACCGAAACAAAAAGGGGAGAAAAAGAAGAGGGAAGTTTATTAGGGCAATTCGGCACACACTCATGGTTAATTGAAGGTAAGATTTGAAGTGTTTTTTTTTTGGGAATTTCTTTCTAAATGTTTAAGTTAATTGGAAATGCACTTCTTGGCCATGTCTAAAGAAATCAAGTTCTATGATAGTTTGAGGCACTAAACCGTATATCAATATAGTAGAATTGGAGGTTGTTTTTCATGTTGTTCTAAATTTTTAATGAGAAAATGAAGCTGAACTTGTTGAATGATTAGATGAGTAGTGCATTGTGTATTCGGCCGTATGTGGTCTTGAATGAAATATTCATTGTGTTTGCTATTTTATTTTATGGGAAATGGTTCAATGCAAGCCGAATAAGTCATAATAGATAAGCTAAAAAAATGCAAAATTCAAGATTTGTGGGGTGACATGAGTAGTTGACCGAAATATGAAAGAAGAAAGTAGATTGTTATTTTTTTTTTTTTGGGAGTGAAATGCATAATGAAAACATAGTAGGTTAAGTGTATATTTTAGTTTAAGTAATAAGTAGAATTTAGTTAAAATAGCTTGATATGATATATGCGTGTGTGTTTGCCGAATTTAAATTTGGTTAGATAGAGTAATTACAACGGACATTGAGATGTAGAGTTTATGAAATTAAAGAAATACGAGTTTGATAAATTTAAATGGATACTAATGTGAATTTGCCGAAATTGATCTTGAGGTATATTGAATTATTGGAGTAGATGAGAAGCATGTTGGATAAGCATTAAATTGAAAATTTAATTTAAAGTCTATGTTTAAGCAAATACCGAATCATTGTGTGTGTGTATATGAGGTAGAGGTATAAATTAGGGTTACAATGATTAAATTATTTTATTTGTTTAGCCGGAGTTGGAGCTCAAGATCAAAGGGAGCCAAGTTCAGCAAAAGGGAAAACAAAAGCAGTGGAGTAGCCGATCGGAGTTGTTCATCCGAGTAAAAAGGTAAGTCCTTAGGCAAATTATGTTAGATAGGATAACATAGTATGTATGAGTTATTGGGAATAGAATGCGAAATTTTTGATCAATCTATGACAATGGGATGATTAAAGGCAAAGAATTACAGCACTATGTGTGCGAGATTAAGTGGCACTATGTGTGCGAGAAAATATTGCACTATGTGTGCGAATAAGCAAGAGCACTATGTGTGCGGCTTTCAAATTGAGCACTAAGTATGCAATATTGGTTATGGGGTATTAATTGGGAAATTTAAAATGTACTTGAAAATTTAATTGGAAATTTGGTTTTAGATGGAGTGTTTGGATTACACTTTGAATTCTTGGGTTGTATATTATATATATATATTCACACGTATGGATACGTATAATTATACGTCAATGGTAGTATATGACAATGGCCATGGTATTTTAATTATGTATAAATAGATTAGGTGTACAAGGTGAATTCGGTAAGTATGTACCAAAAGAAAAAGGTACGTTTGTAACCTAATGTTTCTTTGTGATATCTTGGTTAAATTCGGATATTATCGAGCTAATTATTTAGTTTATAGATGGTTGATTTATCATAGTATTAAATTTTCTTAGGACTTACTGAGTTAACAACTCACTCGGTTTGGTTTGTATTGTTTTGTTTTGACATAGATCGACTTATCAAGAAAAGCTTGGGAACCATCACGAAGTCATCACAACTTTTGTCAAACTTTTTGGTACTTTTGTTTAAAACTTAGTAGACATTATGGCATGTATAGATGAGAAATTTTGGGAGGTTTGCTAATCCGATATATTGTATATAAGGCCATACGAATATGGCTAAAGTTTATATATATATATATATATATATATGAATCTTCAAATGTTTTGTTTATAAATCCTATAAGTTAATCAGCTTGAATTAGAATTTTATACTTGTGAGATGCTTAAATTGTACTTTTCATGTATGTGTACTCGGTCATTAGGGGTTAAATCACTACATAAATAAAAGGATTTTAATTGGGTAATGATACTCATTAAGTTTTAGATTTTACTTTTAAAATTTCTATCGAACCTTAAATGTTCTCTTGAATATTTGATTAGATTACAATATATGAACCTATTTTAGTGATCGACACGGACACTTGGGTGTTACAATCAGTGATCATGCTCTTGAATGAGAAGGAAAAAAAAATGAAATAAATTGAGACAGTTAATGAAAGTCTTGGAAAGAACGAAGAAAAGTCGACTTTTAAATGAAAAAGAAACAGTTGGCTTAGTTGAAGAGGGAAGAGATTGACTCGATTAAAATAGGGGAGAAAAGATCAAGATTTTGGCTTAAAGAAAAGAGGAGGTGATATGCGACTGAAGCACACAAAAATAACTCGCCCATACGAAGTACATATTTATACTAAAAAAACATAAAAAAATTAATAAAAATACACCTACACTCATAAATTGACTTAAACTTGTCAAGATAATTTCCCTTAAAATTCTCCAATTTTATCACCATCATATCTACACTTGTTCCTCATCCTAATCCCTTGATTTTTACCAAAAATTCCAATTTGAATTGCATTCAAATTGCTTCCACCGTACAACACTTAAGTAGCAAAATTATCCCTAATTAAAAAGGTGTCATCAGAAATGAAATTCCGAATGTCTTTTACGTCAACTAAATGATCAACCTTACTGTAATAACTAGAGCTGTCCCTACAATCATGGATGTTTTTATACATATCATTTCTAGTCACTTGAGTAGCAAAATTAAATACTCCCTTTTGCGCACGCCACCACTCGAACTCAAGACCTCAAGGTTGCTCTACCTCTCAATACGCTACTGGCCATGGCACCGCATCCTTCCTTATGCTACCATTCGGTCCCAATTAATTATAAGGCTTATATGCCTAAGCCTCAGCTTTCTTGAATAATAAAAATTTAACCTTTGCCAAGCCTAGAATTTGAACCTGCTACCTCTCATAACTTTAGCATGCTTCACGCCACTGCACTGCAGCCACTCTTGTGTCATATTCCATCCCTAACTAATTTTAAAGCCTATTAATCCACAACCAGATTATCCTAAAAATATTAGCTACCATTCAGATTCAAACCCTTGATCACATGCACACTCATAACGCCTCCTTGCCACTTGACCACGTCCCCAATTACTTACAAAGTCTTTCTGTCGACCTCCAGGTTGTCTTAAAAAAAACCCACAACTTTTTCTTATACTACGACTTGAACCCAGCACCTCTCCATAATCCTAACGCCATCATGCCACTGGGCCAAGTGCATCCTTGTGTCGAATTTCCACCTAACATATTTATAAAGCCTAAACACTAGCTTCCTTACTAGTCACATGCGAAATAATTTTTTTTTTCCAAGGCTAGAACTTGAACCCTGAACCTCCTGCTTACTACCCATGCCTTTTTCCACTAGGCCAAGCATCTCCTTGTGTCAGATATTACCAGACCTTATTAATAAGCCTTTCACCTAATGCTCAGGGCCTTTTTAGAAAAAAATGCAAAATTTTGCTAAAGCCCTGGATCGAACCCAAGACTTTTTCCACACTACCAACCCTTCCCAAATAATTTAACAATTAAACTAAACACATAATTATAACATATTTAAACACCTTTCTTTTATTCAAGCTGCCTTCTAACCTCTAGGCCTAAAATTCAGGGTGATACTGTGACAGATCTAATTTGACCCTAGTCGGGAAGTGGTTTCAGAACCACAAAATTGAGTCATCAAAATTATTTAAATGCTCTTTTCTATGTTTATTATATGTGAAGTATCATGTGTGAAAGTATCATGTCTAAATTTTGTCATTTGAATGTGAAATTATGAAAAAGGACTTATGTGATAAACTTGAAGAATGTGTTAGGAAGAAATGAGGTGACCGAACAATGCATGGCTTATTAAAAGGGAGGACTTGCATGTCAAATTGTCCAATTTAAAGTTAGTGGTCAGCCATGATGATGATGATTTGTAATATATATGTATTTTATATATATAATAAATATAATTATTAAATGTTTTATAATATGAAATAAGAATTAATAAAACAAAAAGGGGTGAAAAGAACAAAGTTTGTTCATCTTTATTCTTCCTTAGCTGAAAAACCAAGTAAAAGAGAAAAGGAAAAGTTTCTAAGAAGTTCGGCCATGCTTGTAACTAGATTGAGGTATGTTTGATATTATTCTTTGAATTTCATGTGTATTTTAAGTTGTTAGTTTGAATTCTACCTAGCCCATGGTTCAAAATTTGCTATTTGATGGAGATGATATTCAGCCATGGATGTTGTATTTCTTGGTTTGTGTTTTGATGTTTTTGTGATGAGGCATGAAGATGGTTGATTTTGAGTGTTTAATAAAAAGGATTGGATGTAAGTGTGTGTGAAATAGCAAATGATGAGTCTTGGTAACTTCATGAAGTGTTCGGCCATTGTGTTAAAATGTTATACTTGTGTTTAAATTTGGAATTTAATAGTTATATGGTTAGTATGGGTATAGAAGACCGAATATGAGCATGAATTATGATGTGAATGAATTGTTGTTAAATAATGGCCGAATGTGCTTAAATCCATGCAAGGTTGGGTTCATTAGTAAATTGAGATAAATAGAATGAAATTACCATTTGTAAATTGTAAATGTGAGATCATAATTTATTGAATTGAAAATGTCCTTGTGCTATAATCGTTTAAGCGGTTAAAAAGATTGCCGAATATGAATTAAAGAGAGAAATGAGGTAAAGGATGAGTTTGAGCTTGTAAATGATATATGTGATTTAACTGAGAATTTATAATCGACTAAAGTGATCATTGTGTAATTATTTATATATTTTTGTTTATTTATAATGGCCGAATGTAGCATGAATAAGAATGTGAATAAATTGTAGTTATAAAGGTTGTCAATGAAAAATATGAGTTGGATGAGCTAATGCCGAATGGACTTGTAGAATTAAGTATTAAAAGATTTTTAATTAATTAGTTAAGTGATATTCGGCTATATGAATAGCATGTGCACTTGATGTTATATTACGGTCTAAGAGTATATTTATATAAGTGTGGAAGCATTCGGTCAAAGAAGAGTGGTTGTATGAAAGTAAGGTTGATGAATATAGTAGTGCCATGTGAAGTGTGTAAATTACATGACTTTGATAAGTGTTGTTTGTGTTTTGGGACTTATCAATGTCTTTTTTTATGTGCCAAATGTGATTTTGGATGAATGAGATGTGATAATTATAGTATTTTACAAATTACCGAATGTGGTTTTAAATGATAGAGATGTGATAAGTTGAATTTGTTAATCAAGCTCAAGAGCATAAGGAGCCAATTTTGGATAAAGGGAAAGTGAAACTAGTCGATTAGTCAATCCGTAGTTATTCTATAAAATCCAAGGTAAGTTCTTAAGTGTTTGTGTTTGATCATGTTATATGCTTAAGAGTTGAATAATCATAATTAAGAAGATGTTTGATTATATATATATATACATATGTTCTTTGTGATGAATACATATTAAATTAAAGTTATGAGCCTTATGTGACTAGCATATCTAGTCAACTTTGATACTATTAAATGATGTACTAAGATATGTGTTCCAATGTGGAAATTAAACCCTATGTGGTTGAAAGGATGAAAATCTTTGTTCATAGATATGTGTTTCAGTTATACGTAATTGAAGTATAAGTTATGAAAGTATGAAAGAACAGGTGAATTGTTTATCGAAATGTGATATTCAGGCCTCGGCCTAGCAAGCTTTAAGCTGGTGAATAATATTATTGGGCTTCGGGCCTAGCGGGCTATAATGCCGATGAGATAATATCAGGCTTCGGGCCTAGCAAGCTATAATGCTGATGAGATAATATTAGGCTTCGGGCCTAGCAGGCTATAATGCCGGTGAGATAACATCGGGCTTCGGGCCTAGCAGGCTATAATGCTGATGAAATGATATCAGGCTTCAAGCCTAGTAGGTGAAATGCTGGTGAATGAGTTTAGACTTAAAGTCTAGCAGGCTTCGTGCCGATGATGAATTTAGGTTTAAAACCTAGCAGGCTAAATGCCGGTGATTTGGTAAAAGTCTAAGGCTATGAGACCTTGTGTTAAATCGGTAATTGAATTCGTTCAATACATTAAATTGGCCAAGTATGTGATTTATACTTATGCATGTTAGATCGATTGGAATTGAATCATGAATGTGAAATGAGAAGCATAGGTGAAGATGTCATATGTGTATGTGTGTATTCAGTCATGGTGAAAGGTTATATGAATTATGTGAAATACCATTTAGATATGAATGATGAAAGTAACTGTGGTTATGAAATGATACAATGGTTCAATTCGGTTGAATTAAAGTTGACACTGAAGTATTTAAATGCCTATGTCATATATGTGAGTAAGGGTAAAACATCGTAAATTATCGATAAGGGTGGGCTATGTATGGAACCATCTTATAATTTCTAATTTGAACGGTTGTGTGCGAATCATTGATCATGGTGTATTGTATTGAGATAGTGCTTAAGTGAAATTATAGATATGTGATGAAATTGATTGGTGATATACATGTTTAAATAATATGAATGCAAAGAATGTGTGAAAGAGTAAATTTGTAATAAATCTGCTTGGGACAGTAGCAGTAACATGATTTTGGAAAATCACCATAAATTGTGGGAGTTGAGTTAGAAGATGAATAAATTATTTAGTCTAGGTTCTTATAAAAGAAACCGTGTAAGCAAAAGAATTGCTGATAATGAGATATTTGAAGTGGCGTGGGACAGAGTCAAATGACTTCAGGGTCCCCTGTTTTGTTTTTAGAAATTCATTATAATTTGTACAAAAATGGTTATAAGATAAAATTTATATTCTTAGACTCCTTAATGAGTCTAGTTTCAAATGAATCAACAAGAACATATTTTGAATTCTGTACAATAAGAAATTTGATTCGTAGTGAACAGTGGTCAGATTAGTCAAATAGTGAAATAGGTGAAACTTTAAGAAAAATCTGGTATTGATTTGCCAAACCAAAAATTCTAAAAATTTTATGGATAGAAGATATATGAGTATATTTTTAGGGAAAATTAACGGAAATTGATTTGGAGTTTCGTAGCTCCAGTTATAAATAATTTAGTGACTGTTGCTCAGGAAGACAACTTGTAGTGAATTTGTGATTATGTTGTAAACATTGATAAAACTTGTTAATGAGTTGCTTATTGTTTTCTTATGAAATTACTAAGCGTAAAGCTTACTCCCCTTTTCTTTTCCATATTCCCTAGGGTTGCCAAGTTAGCTCGGGTTAGAGGCCGTCAGAGATATTATCACATTATCGAGTCTACGCTATCGGCATAAGTAAACTTTAATGTTTTGAGTCTATGGCATGTATAGGGTTGTAAAGTTGAGTATGTAATATTATGATTAAGCCAAAGACTTTGGCTTGTTATTAAGGTAGTTTGATTATTCATATGCTTGTATGTTATTATCTCCTGTGATGTGGTTTATAGCATGTATATTTAGGATTTGAATTGTGATTCATTGTTGAGTAAGTAAATGATACAAGACTAAGATATTGGTAAATATTTAATAATGCCTCATGAATGTTTTGGGGCCTTGTAAGCCCGATTATAGGATAATATACGCGTGTATGAAAAGTTTAAAATTGATCAAAAAAATTTTACGGCCTGGTTTTATATAAATGGTTGAGTTTAAATCTGGTAGCACCTCGAACCCTGTTCCGACGAGGGATACGGGCGAAGGGTGTTACATTTAGTGGTATCAGAGCATGGTTTAGTCGATTCTCAGACTAACCGAGCTTAAGAGAGTCTAGCTATACATGCCATAGTATTACGCGTGATAGTGTGATATCTCCCGGCCCTAACAAAATTATTGGTTAAGACAGGAATGAGTTCCAACCGAGCAAATCTTGATAGAGATAAGAGTAAAATTGAGATTAATGAATCATGCTTGTGATATGCTAAAAATGGGAAAGGTATGAAAAGAAATTTATGATTCTTTTTACATGAACTAGTACTCATTTTGTGATACTAATGAGTTAAAGAATAGGGAAACGTGGAATGAAATGAAAGTTAAGTTGTGATAAGCTCTTTCGTACATGTCAGTATTCACATGATGATACGTACCTAACGCATTTGGCTTAGTAATTATGAGGAGAAAAATTTGTTTGAAATGACAGAATGTATGAATAAATGATTTTATTGCCTGGCTAGTAATCAGTATATGCATGAGATTGACATTTATGTCTAGACTAATGAAGTCAAGATGTCGTAATGTTATGCTTTATAATCTCAGTTACAGATTCATAAATGTCACAAGATCGTTTACTAATGAATTGACGGAAAAGACCATGGTTGGGGCCTTGTAAGCCCGATTATAGGATAATATACGCGTGTATGAAAAGTTTAAATTTGATCAAAAAAATTTACGGCCTGGTTTTATATAAATGGTTGAGTTTAAATCTGGTAGCACCTCGAACCTTGTTCCGGCGAGGGATACGGGCGAAGGGTGTTACAGATACAAATTGGTTATTCAAATGGCCTATTTTTGTCTACACGGGTAGAGACACGGGCGTGTGTCTCAGCCGTGTGCGACATACGGTCACGTTGCACGACCCTATGTCCTCTGAGGTACCCTACAAATTAAAGGCAGTATACCCTCCAGTTTTGACACGGCCTAGACACATGGGAGTGTCTATTGGTCGTGTGTGGCACATGAGCTGGCACACGGGTGTGTGGTCGGTCGTGTGGCCAAGTCAGTAGCCTCTCTAATTTTCACACGGCCTGGCACATGGGCATGTCTTGTAGCTGTGTGGACAAGTCAGTATGTATGCCTTTTTTTGCCACAGGTTAGACACACGGGCGTGTCTAAGGCCATTTGAGGGGTTAGGCGTGTTACAGTACGTGAATGAAGGGAAACAAACGGCTATTCAACTACTTTCATTTTCCCCCGATCAAATTTCATTTTCTTTGGTTCTTGATCTAAACACATTCAAATTTAACTATTTTTTTCACCAAATAATTCAATTCAATCCATTTACACATATTTAGGGCTTTTTACAAATTAGCCCTCACTTTTTTACATTTGGACACTTAAGTCCCTATTTCATAAATTCATAAAATCACAAAATATACATAATTTCATTACACACATGCCTAACTGAATTTTCCTTTAGCTCATATAACCCCACATATTTTATTTATTTCACATTTTAGCCCCTCAATTTCTCATTTTCATAATTTAGCCCAAATTACTCAAATTCATCAAAAATTCAAATACAAAACATATTAATCTAACACATATCTTTCATTTTCCATCAAATAACGTCACAAAGCTTATAATTTCATCAATGGCATAACTCAAATTCATCATTAAATTCAAAAATTGAGACATGTGCTTGATAGATTACTAAGCAACAATTACAAAAACATAGAAATTATCAAAAACTGATCAAAAACACATACCTAATTATACTTGACAATGGCCCAATGAAAAAGCTTAAGAACCCTTGTTTTTCTTTCAAATTTGGTGGTGGATGGATGATAATGGCTTTTATTTTCATGTTTGTTTTATTTTAATACATTTAATGCATCATTTACTAATTTGTCCTTTGTAATTAAACATATAATTCATGTTAATTAAGGCCATTAATGTCCACTAGTAAGTTCAATGGTATATTATGTAATGCCCCTCGCCCGTATTAGACGCCGGAATAGGGTTCGGGGTATTACCTGACTAAAACTCAATCAACTATATAAAACCGGGCCATGAAATCTCAAACAATTTAAAACTTTTCTTTTCACATGCAACTTGTCCCTTATGCGGGCTTACGAAGCCCAAAACATACATTTGGGGTAGTTTGAGACCCAGTTGAGAATTTATGAAAGATTTAGAAAATTCTCTTGCATCAAAGCTCCATACACCCGTGTGTATAGAGCATACGCTCGTGCACTAGGGACACGCCCGTGTCCCGAGCCCGTGTCTGAAAACCTGGGCATTCTGACTAGGCCCTAAATCGCACTGTTACATATTAACCACATAAGGACCTCTCAATTATAAAGACACATTAATTCAGCTATTATTCAAATAGAAGGATAATTTTGCATTTTCTGCAATTTAGTCCTTTTTTCAAATTAAGCACGTAAACAATAAAATTTTTATATGAAACTTTCACACATCTTAATTCACATACTATAAGCTCAAAAAATAATATTTAAATATTTTTTGACTCGGATTTGTGGTCTTAAAACCACTATTCTGACTAGGGTCTAAATCGGGTTGTTACAACTCTCCTCCCTTAGGGATTTTCGTCCCAGAAAATCTTACTGTTGAACAGATTCGGATATTGCTGTCTCATAGCATCTTCAGGTTCCCATGTAGCTTCTTCGACTCCGTGTCAATGCCATAACACTTTTACTAATGGAATTTTCTTATTTCTCAATTCTTTAACCTCTCGAGTCAAGATACAGATCGGTTCTTCGTCATAAGTCATATCAGACTAAATCTCTATCTCTGACGGGGAAATTACATGCGAGGGATCAGATCTGTATCGTCGAAGGATCGATACATGAAATACATTATAGATCTTTTCTAGCTCAGATGGCAATAATAATCTATATGCAATTGGTCCGGCACGCTCTATGATTTCATACGGTCCGATGAACCTCGGACTCAATTTCCCTTTTCTGCTGAATTGGAGTATTTTCTTCCACGGAGATATTTTCAAAAACACTTTGTCGCCGGTTTCAAATTCAATATCTTTTTGTTTCAAGTCTGTGTATGATTTCTGACAATCTGGTGCTGCTTTCAAAATATTTCGAATCACTTTTACATTATGTTCAGTCTCTTTGATCAAATCAACCCCGTGAATCTTATTCTTACTAAGCTTAGACTAGTATAATGGCGTTCGACATTTACGACCATATAAAGCTTTGTACGGTGCCATTTTATTTGTAACACCCCTAACCTGTATCTGTCGTCGGACTGGGGTTACAAGGCATTACCAGAAAAGATAAAACTCTCACAAATTCACACAGTCTATCAAACTATATTAAAAAATATACGTTTGTAACTTCAATTTATCAATATCTTGAATCATTAATACGCAAAGTACAAATCAACTTTATTAAACTCACATAGATCCATTTTATTATCTTATAACAAAATTACTATTCACACGGTAAATTTTCAATGCAGAATCTGAATATTTAAAATATATTAAATTTTATATGTTATTTTGCATGCGAACTTTATTTTTCACTAATACTATACACGCATAAAACATTTTACAACATCTAATCCGTATATTCAATAATCAAGCCATACCATATACCTAATTATAAAATTCATCATAAAGCTATGGGTACAAGACCATAATAATTTAAACTCTCTTGAGTACAAATAATAACTATAAGTACATTCATTTTGCATGCCAAATTACCAAACTTAAAACACATACACATAAAGTTAAATAGTTATTCGTCATTTATAATATCTTCAATACATTATAAATGTAATTATACCATATACCGTATCACATATTCAACAAGCCAAAAATACTTATACACAGAATTCATTATGTCCAACCAAATCACCAACACAAATGTTATATGCATACGTATTTAATATAACTAATATTAGCCGAATATGCATATATGACATTTACCAATTCCAAGCAAATTTTACTAGTCAAATTGTATATCAAATTTTGTGTCAATACTAAAACACACCAAATAACCAAATTCACTATATAGCAAAGTCATCACATAACTTATCTAAACATGTACCGCATATCACATATTAATCCATTTTCAATCTTAATTGCCGATGTAACGCCCTAAATTTGGGCCTAGAAGTATTAGGTCTTGAGCATGGGAACGGTTTGGAGTTGCACATAAATATTTTATTATGCAAGGAAGTGACACAATTGAGTTTTTGGCTTAGTTGTTGTGTGCTCTGGAAGTGTTTGGGAAGTCATGGGTTCAAGCCCTAGCTTTCACAAAATTTTTGCTTTTTAAGGATAAAACCCTTATCTTTGGCCAGTAGGGTTATAAGTTTATTTTGGTAAAAACATGACAGAAAAGAGCCTGTTAGTCTAAGGGATAAGTGACGTGTGGAGTATGCTAGTGGTTTAAGGTTCGAATCCTTGCTTGTGCAAATGGAGTTTATTTTTACTGATGGCCATGAAAAGAAGTTGTGTTTTACCGAAACACCAAAAGTTTGAACAGATTTGAATGGGGTTGTTGTTAGCCGAATTTAGCTATGAAAAGAGGGATTTTCGATTGTTGACGTTTGTGATCAAGAGGGATTTTAGGAGAGGATTAAGGGAGTTTGAAGGGGGTGATAGTAGTTGGCCAAAAATGGGCTTTTGGTGTTGAATTTACCAGTTTTTGCTCTCTTTTACGGTAGCTTCTCCTCTTTTGTTTTGATCGCTTATGAGTTTAGTTACTTGTTTGTCAGCCGTATTCTTTTGGTAACCGTTCGAGTGTTCTGGTGGCTTATTTTGGGGGCTTTCTTTTGACCAAACACTCTTCCCTCCTCAACCTATTACCGAATACCATTGGTTCTCTTCTTCTCCTTAAATTAGTTTTGATCTAGTCGAATCCCTTCTTTTCTTTTCTATTTCCTCTCATTCGAGTCTTCTGCATTAGTTGATTGCCATTCCCTTCTACATTGTAACCAATTGTTCTTACTCTTTTTCCTTCTCTTCATTTTTGTATTATAGCCGAATATTCTGTTTTCTTCTTCTAAACTTTTGGTTGTGGACTTGTGAAGTTCGACTGATCAGGTGTGAGGGTATGTGTATTCTTTCTCTCTCTCTTTCTCTCTTCTGTCACTCTTATATCTAATACCTCCCTATACTACCATTTTCTAAAAGGAACAAGTGTTCCTTTTTGCCTCTTTGATTGAGCACTTTCGACTTTCATGGGTGTAGGCCGAATTTTCTTCCTCTTTGTGTGGGCATTAAGTTTCGGTAAGAGATTGTTCAATGAAGTTTAGTCTGTTTTGTTACTAGTTGGATGATAAGGTTTATTGTAGTGCAGGAAACCCCTAAAGCCTTGTGGGTACATCTTTCACAACGGTTCCAGGGTGACCGATCAAAGTCAGTCTTACATTATTCCTTGAGCCAGTATTGGCTAGAGTGCTTTTCAATATGATTGGATAATTATTTGACCAGAGATCTATTTGTGTTAGGTTTGGAATACTCATGGGCCAATAGTGCATTTTCGTAATCAGGTGTGTAACATCCCGAAATAGGGCCTAGTTAGAACAGTGATTTTGGGGCCACAAATCCAATATTAAAATATTTATTTTATGATTATTATAAGGTCTAGAATATGAGAACATGCATGTGTTAAAGTTTCATGAAGGAATTCTATGAGTAAGGTGTCCAATTGGGAAATAAGGACGAAATTGAATAAATTGCAAAACTTGGGCTCTAGAAGTAATTTATACGAAATGGCTTTAGAATATTAATTAGAGGTCCTTAAATAGAAATTTACCCAATTTCTAAGTTTTTGGACAAAAATGGGCATGTATGGGTAAAAATTTAAAGAAAAGGCTTAAGGGCATTTTGGGCATTTGGCATTTTAATGAGATAAAATGGGAAAACAAGCCAAAAATCAGCTCATATTCTTCATGTTGCTGCCGAAAATTTGGAGTTCTCCATAGCTAGGGTTTTCAACATTTTGAAGCTCAATAGTAAGTGCTCCTAAGCACCGTTTTTAATGTTCTTCGTATTTTTGAAATCCCAGTAGCTTACTCTTTCTATTTCTACCAATATTTCATGCTAGGGCTCATGTTTAGAAATTTACCCATGTAGGAGTTACTTGTATATTGATGGTTTATAGAGGAATATGAAAGTTGGATGTGTGTTAAACATCTTTTCCTAGGTGATTTTCAAGAAAAACCCCTAAAAGGACCTTTTTGTAAAAGGTGTAAAATATGAGGTAGAAATGTGAAATAATGGAAAAAATGTGGACAACCATAAGAGGAAAGAACATTCGGCTAGGCTTGGGTAATGTAGAAATCACATGCATTTCATTATACGAGCCTAGGGACTCAATCATAAAAATGTGAAAGGTTAGGGGCAAAACGATCATTTGGACCGGGGTTGAAATTTAGTCTCAAAAAGTATAGTGTGAAGTGTTAATGATTTATTTTTATTGTTATAGACCCCGAAGAACAAATTCCAAAGGTCGATCGAGGAAAATGAATGGTTTCGGAATAACTGAAACACGATACCGAAATGAGTACCAAGTAAGTTCGAATAACTTAAACTAAACTCATAGTAAGCTTAATTGCATGATTTATGAATGTATGATAATTGCATTTGGTAATGGCATGAAAATCCATGAAATGTATCCTTGATAATGATATATTGATAAATGTCCCGGTTGAGGTTAAAAAGGAAGTTCGGTGGATAAACCATGATTTACATGTTGATTGAGATCCTGCATGTGTTGCAGAAAGATTTAGCCCAAACGAGTAATCCGTTGATCTTAAATATAGAAAGGATCTAGCCTGGATGGGTGCTCTTTGAGTGATCGAGCTTCCCAAAAAACATGTGTACACTGAGGATTTAGCTCGGACGGGTAATCCAATTAGGGTCTGAATATAGCCTGGACTGGTAATTCAGATCTGAGCTCATTAAGGATGTTTGTCGCTATAAGGGATTTAGCCTAGACTGGTAATCCCGACATCACCTTATGAGTTTATATTACAGGGGATTTAGCCTGGATTGGTAATCCTGCCGTAAGATGTCAGGTTCGCGGGAGTGCATGCATGAGATGATCGCTCTGATGGCTTGATGGATAATGGATAATCCATCGAGATTTCCTAAAAACTGAACGGGATTAACATGAGACATATGTATAAAGGATAGGATGAATGATGTGCTCATCTAATACCAAATTATATGATGTATTATTATGTGACTAACTTGATGATTGAATGTATGTGATAGGGAAACCATACCATGTTTATTGATTTTATTGCCTAATAAGGTTGTATGCTAATTACTCGGTAAGTTTACTTTCCAGTTATTCGGGCTTACTAAGCATATAAATGCTTACCCTTCTCTTTTCCCTATCTTACAGAGTTCGAGGACTCGTAAAGATTGGAAGACGGTTAGGGAGTCAACACACTATCAACTAGTACAGCGTTGGTATAAGGACACTTTTATTTTGTTCAATAGCATGTATAGGACTTTTGTTCATTTTTTGATATGTGTCATTTGAATTGCCCATATGAAGGATTGTAAAAGTTTATATATCTTTTTGTATTTGGCCATAGGAATTGGCTTATTTTGAAGTGGACTATGACCTACAAATCTCTTCATGTTTATGTTTACATGGGATGGCTTGGCTATAATTGGCAGTGAGTTATAAGAATGAGCCAATCTTAAATGTGTCAATGAGATATAGAAATCCTTAATACAAAAAGGAAATTAACCTAGCATGTATAAAACCGATGATATGAGGTTTGCATGCAATGATGTTTATCAAGTTTATATGTAAGTGTAAAATCTGGCCTTATTATGTGTTAAGATAACCTATAAGTGTGATTGGTTGATAGAGGGTGACCAAGGGCTTGGAAAATAGCCTTACAAGGTCTGTAGTAGACACACGGGCGTGTGTCTAGGTCATGTGTGACACACGGATCGCCCCCATAGATGTGTGGCATGGTCGTGCATCCTCTGTACCTAAAATTTTAAGTCAGTTTCGAGCACGGGTTAGACACACGGGCGTGTGTCATAGCCGTGTGCCCCTAGATGCATGCTAACTTCATAAACAAAATGCTCAAGTTTTTAGACACGGGTGACCACACGGGCGTGTCTAGGCCGTGTGAAGGACACGTGCCAAGGACATGGGCGTGTGCTTCAACTGTGTGAAAACCCCTGTAGGTTTGAAATGAAAAAATAATTTTTCATAAATTCAACACGGGTAAAGGACACGAGTGTGTCCCATAGCACACAGGCGTGTGCATTACCTCCACACAGGCGTGTGAGGTTTTAATTAGAAAATTCTTCATGAACTTTCGTATGCTCTCTGTTTAGTCCTGAATTGCTCTCAATTGGTGTTTAGGGCCTCGTAGGCCCACATTAGGGACATTATGATGCAATGTGATTTATTTTATATTGGAATGAAATTTTATAACTCGTATTTCCTGAAAATATTCAAGTACATGTTCAGTAACACCTCGTATCTGGTCCCAATCTCGGGTACGGGTAAGGGGTGTTACATTTTGTGGTATCAGAGCTATAGTTTAGTCGGTTCTAGGACTATCGCAGATAGATTAAGCTTTACTATACATGCCATTATTCGAATATTGATAGTGTGGCATCTCCTAACTATTTAAATTGTTTTTGAACGTAGTAAATGTCTTCCAATCAAGCACTAGATAAGTTCGAGGGAGCCGAAAGCTATGCTCTAACTTCCGTACAACGAGTTGTTTCTAGTAGTAGTAGAAGGCTTATGTCTGAAGGTCAGGAAGAGGCCAGAGCCGCCTTCTTTGACATGATGGATGAGTGGTTTATAGAATATTTGAGAAATCGCCCTAACATACCACGACCTCCCCTGCCCCCTAACCAACCTGATGAGGATTTCCCACGAGGTATGGAACCTGTAAGAATTGGTAAAGCCTCTGTAGATAAACTTAGATAGTATGGGGCTGAGGAATTCAAAGCTAAGATCGATGATGATGCTAAAAGAGCCTAGTTCTGGCTCAAGAATACTACACGGGTATTAGATGAATTATCGTGCACACCTGAGGAGTGCTTAAAGTGTACCGTGTCTCTCCTGATGGATATTGCATACCGCTGATGGAAGACTGTATCTTCTGTGGTGCCAAAATGAAACATCACATGGGATTTTTTTCAAGCAGAGTTTAAAAAGAAATACATCAATCAAAGATTCTTAGACTCAAAGTGAAATGAGTTCCTAGAACTCAAACAAGGGAATAAGACTGTAGCTTAATATGAAAGGGAGTTTGTAAGGCTAAGCCAGTATGCGACTGAATGGGTTCAAACCGAGACAGAAATGTGTAACGCTTCGAGGAAGGTCTGAATGAGGAAATTAAATTGTTGATTGGGATTCTTGAGATATGAGAGTTTACTACATTAGCTGATCGGGCCAAGAAGGCTGAGGAGCTCAATAATGAAAGAAAGCAAGCAAAGAGAGAAGTTCGAGTTTCGAGTAAAAGATCTAGTGGTAAGACGCTCTTATTTCCCACAAAGAAATCAAGGAGCCAACATGAACGCTCCACTTCGTTGGTAGGATACTAGGGTAAAGTGAGAGGCTCCAAACGACGTAATCAGAAGTCTTCCTCCCCGATGGTGACTAGTGTGGGGAGTGTAGATGACCAAAAGTCAAAGTGTAAAAGCTCCAACAAATTTCACTCCGAAGAGTGCCGAATGAAGAGCGGTGCATGTTTCAGATGTGGTTCTCTTGACCACTTCCTCAGGGATTGCCTATAGCGAGCTGATAAAGAAGTGGAAGTGGCTCCAAAATTCGAGTACTCCCATTACTTGAGGTAAACCTCTAAAGTATCCTGGAAGTTCTAGTGCCAGTCGATTTGTAGCCAAAGATGCTGTAAAATCAGAGGCTCGAGCCCCAGCAAGAACATATGCAATACGTGCTCAAGAGGAAGCCTCTACTCTTGATGTCAGTACGGGTACTTTTTCTCTTTTTAATACATGTGTTGCTGCCTTAATTGATCTGGGGTTGACGCATTCATACATTTCCATGAGATTAGTGTCTAGTATGAATATACCCATTGAATCTAGGAATTTATTGTTAGAGTGTCGAACCTATTAGGCAAATCAGTCCTGGTTGATAAAGTCTGTAAGAATAGTCCATTGACGATTCATGGTCAATGCTTTCCAGCTAACCTTATGTTGTTACCATTTGATGAGTTTGATGTAATACTTGGTATGGATTGGTTAGCCCTGCATGATGTAATTGTAAACTGTGGTAGCAAGTATATTGAATTGAAATGCCCAGACGGTGAAATTTTATGGGTTGATTCAAGATAATTGGGAATGCCACTGGTTGTAATCACAGCGATGGTTGCTCAGAGATATATGAGAAAAGGGTATGAAGCCTACCTTGCTTTTGTATTGAACACTAAGGAGACAGAGTTAAAGACTGAGTCTGTGCCAATAGTATGTGAAGTATTTTGAAATGTTATACTGAATATGTGGTACACTAAGTCTCCGCGCCGATCCTGTAAGTTCTTTCTAAAACTGTATTTTGATTTGGACTGAAACTGCTATAGGTAGGATTACTGAGACTATTATAGGTAGTACTGCAAACTCTTAGGTAGCGTATACTGAAAGTGCAGTAAAATCGATAGACACTACGCTGTGCGGAAATAATACTCTATACTTTTGATAATGTCTCTATAAAACATGTGTTAATAAATACTGGAACTGTAAACTGATCTACATAAAAATGTTAACAAAGATAAAATGCAATTCGATTATGAACACCGGAGAAACTCGCGGAAGGGGGTAGAAGAGGCTGCGGCAGATGCCATGGAGGAGCTTGATCTGGGTCTCATGATCGTGGGGCTGAGTATTGGATTGACGCATTGTCCTGATCCATTTATAGACTGTACTGGAAACATTCAAGCTAAGTGTGGTAATGTTTTGGAGCAAGAGTGCGCAGCGAGAGCATAGTGGTATAGTCTGTGTTATGCGACTGATCTGATAGTTGGAAATTTCGGGGATGAAAATTCTCTTAGGAGGGGTGAATTGTAACGCACCGAATTTGGGCCTAGAAGTATTATGTCTTGAGCATGGGAATAGTTTGGAGTTTGCATATAAATATTTTATTATGCACGGAAGTGACACAATTGAGTGTTTGGCTTAGTGGTTGTGTGCTCTGGAAGTGTCTGGGAAGTCATAGGTTCAAGCCCTGGCTTCTATAAATTTTTTGCTTTTTAAGGATAAAACCCCTATCTTTGGCCAATAGGGTTATAAGTTTCTTTTGGTAAAAACATGACAGAAAAGAGCCTGCAGGTCTGAGGTTCGAATCCTTGCTTGTGCAAATGGAGTTTATTTTTACTAATGGCTATGGGAGAAAGTTGTGTTTGACTGAAACACCAAAAGTTTGAACAGATTTGAATGGGGTTGTTGTTAGCTAAATTTAGGGAGTGAAAAGGGGGATTTTCAGTTGTTGAGGTTTGTGATCAGGAGGGATTTAGGAGAGGATTAAGGGAGTTTGAAGGGGGTGATAGTAGTTGGCCAAAAATGGGATTCCCCATGATGCAAATTCCATTTTAGGCTTTTGGTGCCGAATTTGCTAGTTTTTGCTCTCTTTTGTGGTAGCTTCCCCTCTTTTGTTTTGATCCCTCATGAGTTTAGTTACTTGTTTGTCAGTTGTATTCTTTTGGTAACCATTCGGGTGTTTTGGTGTTTCATTTTAGGGGCTTTCTTTTGACCAAACACTCTTCCCTCCTCAACCTATTGCCGAATACCATTGGTTCTCTTCTTCTCCTCAAATTGGTTTTGCTCTAGCCGAATCCCTTCTTTTCTTTTCTACTTCCTCTCATTCGAGTCTTCTACATTATTTGGTTTCTATTCCTTTCTACATTCTAACCACAGCCGATTGTTCTTACTCTTTTTCCTTCTCTTTATTTTTGTATTGTAGCTGAATACTCTGTTTTCTTCTTCTAAACTTTCGATTGTGGACTTGTGAAGTTCGACTGATCAGGTGTAAGGGTATATGTATTCTTCCTCTCTCTCTTTCTCTCTTTTGTCTCGCTTATATTTAATACCTCCCTATGCTGCTGTTTTCTAAAAGGTGCAAGTGTTCCTTTTTGCCTCTTTGATTGAGCACTTTCGGCTTTTGTGGGTGTAGGCCGAATTTTCTTCCTCTTTGTGTGGGCATTAAGTTTCAGTAAGTGATTGTTCAACTAAGTTCAGTCTGCTCTGTTACTGGTTGGATGATGAGGTTTATTGGAATGCAGGAAACCCCTAAAGCCTTGTGGGTAGATCTTTTGCAACGGTTCCAGGGTGACCAATCAAAACCAGTGTTAGGTAATTCCTTAAGCTAGTATTGGTTAGGGTGCTTTTAAATACGATTGGATAAGTGTTTGACCAGAGATCTATTTGTGTTAGGTTTGGAATACTCGTGGGCCAGCAGCGCACTTTTGCAATCAAGTGTGTAATCACACTACTATTAGCATAGATTGGCAAAAGCCGAAAAATAGGACCATTGATGCCACATGGGCATGCGATCACTCGTGTGGTAACCCTAAATGCATAAACGTGGGCTTAGGGTAAAATGACCGAAATACCTCCATAGGGTAAAATGATCGAAATACGCCCATAAGGTAAAATGATCGAAATACCCCCATAAGGTAAAATGACCGAAATACCCCCATAGGGTAATATGACTATAATACCCCTATAGGGTAAAATGACTGCAATACCCCTGTTGGGTAAAATGACTGTAATACCCCTGTATGGTAAAATGATTGTAATACCCCTATAGGGTAAAATGACTGCAATACCCCTATAGGGTAAAATGACTGTAATACCCCTGTAAGGTAAAATGTCTGATTTGCCCTATGATGTGTATGACCGTATTTGAGCATGCCATGTTATATGTATGTTGCATCCAGGTAAGATATTATGATACGATGCATGATATGTTGCATAGGGTTGAGATTGTTATTTTGGGAAGAAGTGTACCGTACTGATATGATCGCACGGGTCGCCCAAGACGACTGTGGATCTATTGTTGCACGGGTCATCCAAGACGACTGTGGACCTACTACCTGGTGTGTAGGGATGGGTAGGTTGATTTTATCCCCACGTGGTGTGTAGGATTGGTATGGAGATGGTGTGTAGAGGCTAGATTGGGTAGGATTTTTTCATTGCATATTGTACTGATTCTGTAATGGGCTTAGACCCCACAAATACTGTTACTGGATTGGGCTCAGGCCCACACTATTTCTGATTTTGAGATGGGATAAGGCCCTAATTGAAACTGAAATGGCTTAGGCCCAAATTGTGTTTACTCTAATTTTTTACTATATGGGATTACACATTGAGTTTTCGTAAACTCACCCATCTGTTTTAATTGTACAGGTAATCTCCAGTCTTAGGCGGATTAGTGCTGCGAGGGACTCAAAGGTGGCCACACAACCGCTCTTGCTTCTTTATTGGATTTTTAATTTATAAGTAGTTTTAATTGGGTATTTTTATGTAATAAGGCCTCTATAATTTTTAATTTTGGGGTTTTATTTATTTTGATTTATATCTACTAGTAGTAAGATGCGGGTTTTCAAAAGGTATGCATGATTTACCAAAATACCACAAATACGCAAAACCGTTTCTAAAAGCTTTCGCGATAAACGAGATCTTGAAATTAATAACGTTTTAAAGTAAATACTTTTGATAGTGACGCAAGTTTTAAAATTATTTTCTATATCAGACAAAGAGGCTAAATAAACATTGGGCTTTTCAAACGATATCATGTTTTACGAAAAACACTTCAATGTGACATCGCCAGATTTGGCCATAACATTTAGGCCGGGTTTGGGGTGTTACAGTCGAATACAACCATCCATAATATCATGCATTTCATACACATAGCTTATAACAATAATATACACATTACCTTTGGACATGATCAACTAAAACCACTCATTAGACATATTACTCAACCATTAACAAATATATATCAAACACCTCACACACATATATATATCAAGACCGAAATTTACTTAAACTTAAACATTATACTTAGCCATTTTCGCATGGCTTTATATACATACACAAACCAAAATTCAGCATTTCAAAATATAACCTAGCCTATACATGCCATAAGTTCGAGTTCAACTTATAAAATTACCGAAACAGTAGATAGTGTGATGGACTATGCTGGCGATCCCCGAGCTCGTATCTTGATTCCAAAATCTATAAAACAAAGGCAAATATATACGTACAATAAGCTATCATAGCTTAGTAAGTCATAAGCAAATAAACAACTTAACAACATAATCAACTCATTTAAACAAAACCAAATTTATGCTACTATAATCACATTTATTGTCAAGATCATAATTTCATATATAACATATACTTCCATATACATAGTTACGTTAGCCAAATATATACATGTATCCATTATCAATGTAACATTCAATTTCAAAACCTTAATACTATTATATAACCAAATAGACATTAACCCACATACATATATTCATGAATCATTTCGTAATATTTACATGATATAAGTAAAAGGTCGAATTCATTTCCCATATGCACACTCATTTTTCATTTACATAATACATTATTTACAACCCAAATCAAGTAACTTACTTACCTTAATTCAAATAGGTAAATAGCTATCACATACCTGATCACTTTAACTCATTTGGCATATTCGTTCACAACTTATCGTTGCCCGATGAATCATTCGGAATTGGATAGGACACTCGGATAATCACATATATCGTACAATGCCAACGTCCCAAACATGGTCTTACATGTAATCACTATCGATGCCACTGTCCTAGACAAGGTCTTACTTGCACACATATATCGATGCCATGGTCTTACTTGCATATCACATATCAAAATCCTATGTCATGACATATATACCCTAGCTATTCCTAAGGTTCATATGGGGCTTTTGGAAGTCATAACTCGATCGAATCGAATTCGTAAACTTAATTCTCAGGCATATACACATTCGGTCATTAAGTATATATAAACATAAAATTTAATTCAACATTTAAAACATATTTATTCAAAATTATTAACACTTATTTGCTTATAAACTTACCTCAGACGATGAAAATCAGAACGGGATGGCTAGTCGACAACTTTAGTTTTCCCTCGATCCAAATCTGATTTCTTTGGTTCTTGATCTTGATTGAGCTTAGCAAATGGCTGAACCCTTAAAGCTTTCTTTTCTTTCTTATTCTTTTTTATTTTCGGTCAAGTAGAATAATATGAACACTAATGTCTTTATTTTATGTTTTATGATATTATAACTTATTAATTAATTTACATATATAACCTTTATAATTTAATTAGAAAACCATATAAAACATGTCCAATACCGTCCATTACATATAATTATGGTTTAATTGCATTATAAATGCTTCATATTATAAAGACAACAACAATCAGCCACTTTCATATTTAACCCTCAAATTTTCATTTTTTAAGATTAAGCCCTTTTAATTAAATCGACACTCAAACGTCAAAATTAAAACACGAAAATTTCACAGATATAAATTCACACGTAATAAACACAGAAAATAATTTTAAAATATTTTTTGACTCGGATTCGTGGTCCCGAAACCACCGTTTCGAATAGGGTCTAAATTAAGTTGTTACAGTAATGCTCGATTATAAACTATTATTATACACGAATTCAATCAATGGCAAATACTGTTCCACGAGCCTTCAAACTCAAGAATGCAACATCCTAACATATCCTCGAGTATCTGAATAATCTGCTTGGATTGACCATCCGTCTGCGGGTGAAAAGTAGTACTGAAACACAATTTTGTACCTAAAGCATCTTAAAGTTTCTTCCAAAACCTCGATGTGAATCTCGGATCTCTATCTGACACAATCGACAATGGCACCTGTGCGATCTCACAATATCAAAAATATATAACTCAGCTAACTTTTCAAGGGAATAGTCTGATCGTACCGGAATGAAGTGGGCTGATTTCGTCAATCTATCAACCACAACCCAAATCGTATCTTTCTTTCTCAGAGATAGGGGTAAATCTGAAACAAAATCCATCGTCACTCTATTACATTTCCACTCGGGAATCATAATAGGCTGTAACAAACCAGAAGGCACCTAATGTTCATCTTTAACTTGTTGACAGATCAAACATTTTGAAACAAAGTCAGAGATATCTTTTTTCATTCCAGGCCACCAGTATAGCTGTTTCAAGTCACTATACATTTTCGTACTTCCCGGATGAACAGATAAAAGACTGTTGTGAGCTTCATTCAAAATCATCTGAATAAACTTTGGATTTCTCGGAACAAAAATTCGATCTCAGAATCTCAAACAATAATCATTATGAACTCAAAATTCTGAATCAGAATTCAAATCACACTGAGCTCGTTTCACTATTATATCATTATCAACTTTCTGTGCATCATAAATCTACTGTAAGAACAAAGGTCTTGCTTTCAATTAAGCTAAAACTGAACCATCATCAGATATACACAACTGAGCATTCATAGCACGTAATACAAATAATGATTTCTGACTCAAAGCATCAGCAACAACATTTGCTTTTCCCGAATGATAATCAATAACAAGCTTGTAATCTTTTAGTAACTCTAGCCATCTTCTCTATCGTAGATCCAAATCTTTCTCAGCCATCAGATACTTCAAACTTTTATGATCTGAAAACACGTGACATTTCTCACCAAACAGATAGTGATGCCAAATTTTTAAAGCGAACGCAATCGCAGCTAACTCAAGGTCGTGTGTCAGATAATTCTTTTCATGCGATTTTAATTGTCTCGAGGCATAGGCTATAAATTTGCCTTCTACATCAAAACACAACCTAATACGTTCAACGAAGCATCATTATATATCACAAATTCTTTCCCGGATTCTGGTTGTACTAACACTAGAGCTTCAGTCAATAGAGCTTTCAACTGATCAAAGCTTTTCTGACACTTTCGGACCATTCAAACTTAACGTCTTTATGAAGCAATTTTGTCAACAAAGCTGCAATCATCGAAAAGCCTTTTACGGACCATCGATAATAACCAGCAAGTCCTAGAAAACTGTGGACTTCAGAAACATTTCTCGGAGACTTCCAATCTAAGATCGCTGAAATTTTGCTCAAATCAACTCATATACCAGATGTTGACACAATATGGCCTGGAAAATTGACTTCGCGTAACCAGAACTCACATTTACTAAACTTTGCAAATAGTTGCTTATCACGTAGAGTATGTAGCACTACTCTCAAATGCTCGGCATGCTCATTTTCATCATGCGAATAAATCAAAATGCCATCAATGAATACGACAGCAAATTGGTCTAAATACGGTCTAAAAATTATGTTTATCAGGTCCATAAAAATAGCAGGTGCATTTGTTAATCCGAAAGGCATAACTAAGAATTCATAGTGTCCGTACCTCGTTCAAAAAGCTGATTTCAGAATATAGGAATTTTTTACTCTTAACTGATAATAGCCTGATCTCAGATCTATCTTTGAAAACAGAGTAGCACCTTTCAACTGATCAAACAAATCGTCAATTCTGGGCAGAGGATATTTGCTCTTGATAGTCACTTTGGTCAATTGACGATAATCAATTCACATTCTCATCATGTCGTCTTCCTTTTTCAAAAACAGAACCGGAGCACCCCAAGGTGAAAAACTCGATCGTGCAAATCCTCTATCGGTTATTTCTTGCAACTGAGACTTCAATTCTTTCAACTTGGTCGGAGCCATTCTATACGAAGGTATCAAAATTGGAGTAGTTCTCTATACTAAATCAATGCCAAAATCAACCTTTAGAATCGGAGGTAAACCCGAAAGTTCTTCAAGAAACACATCAGGGAACTCGCGGACAAACGGCACAGATTCTGTTTTCTTTTCTGTCACTTTCGAATCAATCACATAGGCAAAGTAGGCTTCACAACCCTTTTTCACATATTTCTGAGCTTTCATTGCAGATATCACAGTAGGCAACCCGTTTAAATCACTAGACTCAATTTGGATTATCTCATCATTTTTGCATCTCAAATCAATAGTTTTCCGTTTACAGTTCACAATAGCACAATGCAAAGTTAGCCAATCTATACCCAAAATTATATCAAATTTGTCAAAAGGTAATAGCATTAGATCAGCCGGAAAATAATTATCTCGAATCATCAACGGACAATTCTTGCACACTTTATCAACCAGGACACTTTTGCCGAATGGGTTCGATACTTTAATCATAAATTCAATAGACTCTACAGGTAAAGTCTTACTGGATACTAAATTCATGCATACATACGAATGTGTTGGTCCTGGATCTATCAATGCAATCACAGAAGTATCGTAAAGAGTAAATGTACCCGTAATCACATCCGGAGACAAAGCTTCCTCACGAGCTCAGATGACGTAGGCTCTGGCAGGTGCTCTAGCCTCAGATCGAATAGCTGCATCTTTAGTAGTTCTTTGGCTACCACCCACATTTTCCATATCTCCAGGAGGCCTGCCTCTAACTAAAGTACTACTCGGTCTCGGATTCTGTACAATTTCTTGTTCAATAGACTCAGGGCAATCTCGAATACAGTGATCTAATGATCCACATTTAAAACAAGCTCGATCATTCAATCTACAACTACCGGGATGTTGTTTACCGCAATATTTGTATTCAGGTGGTGTTGGTTTGACACTTCCCACACTAGCTACTGAAGTAGCTTTTGAATTTACAAGTGGTCTCTCTCGATCTCTCCTCGAATAACCCACAGTAGCCTTTGAACGACTAGAATCATCTCAAAATCTCGTTGATGTTGACTGAAATGACTTATTTGATGATCTTTTTCGTAATTCTCTAGCTTCTGAGTCGGCTTTTCTTTTCTCTTTCCCAAGTTCTTCAGCTTTACACGCTCGTTCAACAAGCACAACAAACTCTTTTATTTCCAGAATCCCTACTAACAGAAAAATGCCTTCATTCAAGTCGTCTTCAAACCTTTTACACATTATTGCTTAAGTCGAGACACATTTTCGTGCATATTGACTCAATCTAACAAACTCTCGCTCGTATTCTGTAACAGACATATGGCCCTATTTCAGCTCAAGAAACTCTTTGCGTTTTTGATCTATGAATTTTTCACTGATGTATTTCTTTCAGAATTTGATTTGGAAGAAATCCCAAGTGATTCATTCTCTCGGAACCACTAATATCAAAGTTTTCCACCACTGGTACGCGGTATCCCTTAGAAGTGAAACAACACATTTAACACATTCTTCTGGAGTACAGGATAATTCATTGAATACCCAAATCGTATTCTTAAGCCAGAACCCAGCTCTCTCAGCATCATCATCAGTAGTAGCACGGAATTCTTCAGCTCCATATTTTCTAATCTTATCAACTGGAGGCTTATTTAGATGAATCAGATCTATAACTTGGGGAACTATTGGAACCTGCGGGGCCGGAGGTTGGGGAGCAACCGGGTTTGTTCTAACATACTGAGTGAATCACTCATTCAACATTTGAAAGAAGGCTTGCTTAGCCTCTCCCTTATGGCTACTAGTAATAGGTCTAAAATCAGACGGCACTGTCCTTGAACGAGAGCAGGCAGATTACTTTCGACATCATTAGCTACGGCTCGTTTGGGATCCATTACTATACGAAAAACATATTTTTTTTTTCAGGATTTATCACACTATCATAGTTCGTATATATGGCATGTATAGCTAGACTCACATTTGCTACGTTAGTCCTAGAATCAACTAAACTGTAGCTTTGGTACCAATAAAATGTAACACCCCTAACCCGTATCTGTCGCCAGACTAGGGTTAAGAGGCATTACCGAACATTTCAAAATATTTTACGATCAATTCATAAACATCAATCATATATCATCATTTCATAGCAATTCATACACATATAATCCATTTAGGAGGTCTATGAGACTTAAACATGCATTAGAAAGAGTTCGTGACTAAACTGATCACATATAAAAGTTTTCGAACACTTATAAAAAATTTTGCAATCACAAGTTACAAGCCCGTGTGAACAGGCCGTGTGCCTCACACAGTTATCAAACACGCCCGTGTCATAGGCCATGTGAAAACAGGGCATACATACTAACTTATACCACACGGCCGGAGACACGCTCGTGTGCCTTAGCCATGGTCAAAACTGAATTAGGTCACATTGCCGGCGACACGCCTGTGTGTCTAGGTCGTGCTCACGTCTGACTTGCTTCGAAAAGAAACATTAAAGGACATGGTCAAGAAACACGTCCGTGTGCTCAACCGTGTGGGCAAATATAGGCCAATTTGCCACCCATTTTAGGTCATTCTTACAAGCCAAATTCAAGCAT
Organism: Gossypium anomalum; assembly: GCA_025698475.1. Taxonomy (NCBI): domain Eukaryota; kingdom Viridiplantae; phylum Streptophyta; class Magnoliopsida; order Malvales; family Malvaceae; genus Gossypium; species Gossypium anomalum. The sequence continues at coordinate 23,409,043 of CM046957.1, forward strand.
CAAATATACCACATTTTCAACCAATTTCAACTCCAAAATATGCATCATTCAAATCATAATATTCTCAACCAAATAATACTCATCACTCATACTAAAACATACCAAAGACATATGTTCATATTTCATTTCATCCCAATCCAAAACATACCATTTCATCATCATATCAACTACCTAACCAACCATGAAACTTACCGAAAATCATACCATAATTGCATCCAAAATCAAGCCATATCTCATGGCATGATATATATATACATCTCAAAACATATTCAAAGACTTCTAGCCTATACATGCCATAATTCAATATATACATTTTCGAATAAGTGCCAAAAATATAATTCGATAGTGTGGTGATGATCCTTGACGATCCCCTGAGCCTCCGGTAGCTTTGATATCTAAAAAAAAAATAATGCAAACACGCACAAAGTAAGCTTTCAGAAGCTTAGTAAGCCATATACAAATAAACTTATCACTTTAAGCATCTAAGCATCATAAAATACATATACTCCATAGTCAAATACTATCACAAACCTCATAGTTCATATGCATTTAATATATTCCCAATTCTATTGCACATATAGCATATTTTCTCATATTTTTATCACAAATCATTACTTGCACATATACTTAATTCATATTAACAAATGTTAAACACATTTCAATGTACCTGAACCGGATATTCATTCATTCAATCACATATTTCTCAAAATCCCCGTTGAACCGTTCGAAATCAAATAGGATACGCAGATATTTCAAACAGCTCGTACAATGCCAATGTCCCAAACATGGTATTACATGTAATTAATATCGATGCCACTATCCCAAACAAGGTCTTACACGAAATCAAATACGATGTCGATGTCCCAGACATGGTCTTACACTTAAATCTCAAATCGATGCCAATGTCCCAGACGTTGTCTTACATGATAACACATATCGAAATCCTATGTCATGACATATGTATCCTAACTATTCCTATGGTTCGTACGGGACTTTTCGGACGTCGTCACATTATAGGAACTTTCTCGATTTCTTATATTCAACTCAAAATAGCCATTCATCATTATTCATTAACATATAACCAATAAAAATTTGATTCAAATACATTTATTTGTATATTGACTTACCTCGTACGAGAATGAACGAAAATGAACGGCTATTTAACAACTTTCGTTTTCCCCCGATCAAATTTTGTTTTCTTTGGTTCTTGATCTAAACACATTCAAATTTAACTCTTTTATTCACCAAACCATTCAATTCAATCCATTTACACATATTTAGGGCATTTTACAAATTAGCCCTCACATTTTTACATTTTGACACTTAAGTCCCTATTTCATAAAATCACAAAATATACATAATTTCATTACACACATGCCTAACCGAATTTTCCTTTAGCTCATATAAGCCCACATATTTCATTTATTTCATATTTTAGCCCCTAAATTTCTCATTTTCATAATTTAGCCCAAATTACTCAAATTCATCAAAAATTCAAATACAAAACATATTAACCTAACACATATCTTTCATTTTCCATTAACTAACATCACAAACCTTACAATTTCATCAATGGCATAACTCAAATTCATCATCCAATTCAAAAATTGAGACATGGGCTTGATAGATTACTAAGCAACAATCACAAAAACATAAAAATTATCAAAAACCGATCAAAAACACATACCTAATTATACTTGACAATGGCCCAATGAACAAAGCTTAAGAACCCTTGTTTTTCTTTCAAATTCAGTGGTGGATGGATGATAATGGCTTTTATTTTCATGTTTGTTTTATTTTAATACATTTAATGCACCATTTACTAATTTGTCCTTTGTAATTAAACATATAATTCATGTTAATTAAGGCCATTAATGTCCACTCATAAGTTCAATAGTATATTAACCACATAAGGACCTCTCAATTATAAAGACACATTAATTCGACTATTATTCAAATAGAAGGACAATTTTGCATTTTCTGCAATTTAGTCCTTTTTGCAAATTAAGCACACAAACAATAAAATTTTCATATGAAACTTTGACACATCTTAATTCACATACTATAAGCTCAAAAAATAATATTTAAATATTTTTTTGACTCAGATTTGTGGTCCTGAATCCATTATTTCGATTAGGGTCTAAACCGGATTGTTACACTTTGCCCGTTAAACCAATCGAAATTGTTAAGGATACACGAAAATCATATAAGATCATACAATGCCATATCCCAGATATGGTCGTACATGCTATCCTATATCGATGCCACTGTCCTAGACAGAGTCTTACACGGATCATATGCAATGCAATGTTCCAAACATGGTCTTACACGAATCACACATCAGAAGTCCTAATGTCATGACATACGTATCCTATACTATTCTTATGGTTCGTACGAGGCTTTCGGACGTCGTAATTCAATCGATTCAAGCTTGACACAAGTCATTCCATGCTTATATCAATTTAACAATACATGTATATAATTATACAATTCAATTCGATATTATAAAACGTATTCACATAAATTTCAAACACATTTATTTACTTATGAACTTACCTCGTACAGAAATGAACGGACTGGAATGACTATTCGGTAACTTTCGACTTCCCCCAATCCAAATTCGATTTCTTTCTTTTTTGATCTAAATTAATACCAATTTGGCTTGTTTAATAACATATTCATTCAATTTCATCCAAAAACACATAAATGGGCATTTTACACTTTAGCCCCTAATATTTCACACTTTCACAATTTAGTCCCTATTTCAAAACAACACAAAACACTCATAATTTCAACAAACCCAAGCATGGCCAAATATTCCCTAGGTCTCTAGCAACCCATAAATTTCATTTATTTCACATTTTGACTCCTCAAATTGCAAATTTCACAATTTAGTCCTTAATAAGCATTTTTGTCAAAAATCACTTAATTAAACATAATAAGCTATCAACAAAGATTTATTTTTCATCATCAAACCACAAAAATCTCAAACTATCAACAATGGCAAATCACAAAATCCACAACTAATTCAAAAATTCAAGCATGGGCTAGCTAGTATTGGAAGCAACGATCTCAAAAACATAAAAATTATAAAAAACCGAGCAAATTACATACCTAAATCTAACCCCCAAGTGTTCCAAATGTAAAAACCCCAACAGTGTCTTCTTTCCTTCACAACTTTTGGCCAAGAAAGATGAATGCATGGCCATTTTTTTATTTATTTTATTACATATTACTACACATTTGACCATTTTGCCTTTAATGAAATAACTTTCATAATTAACTAGCCATGTCCATAAAAGTCAACTCATAATTTCAATGGTATAATATCAACATAAGGATCCCACCTTATAAAAGCCATAGCGATATAGCACTTTAACAAACAGCAAGTCATTTTTGCATTTTACGCGATTAAGTCCTTTTATTAAATCGAACATGCAAACGATAAAATTTTCACCCGAAACTTTCACACATATAATATATCATGCTGTATACATGAAAAATAATATTAAAATAATTTTACGACCTCAGATTTGTGGTTCCAAAACCACTATTCTGATTTAACTAAAACTGGACTGTTACACTTTTATACTTTGGGATTGAATTGAATTAATAGTTGACTTGAAATTGACTAATTTTATATATTATGAAATGTGTTGATTATATGAATAATGAATTGACTATATGTGACAATGTATATATATATATGAATGATAGATTGAATGTATTAAAATGTGAAATGAAACCCTATTAATTGTTTTAGGCTAAGTCGGATATAGATGGCATGCCATAGGATAGAAAGAGTTCAAGGATTTCTTCGACCTCGATTCGATGAGGCACTGGGTGTGAATTTGCTGCGGTTTAACTGATGAGACATCGGGTGTCAACTTATATAGTGCTAGGCGCAGTTATTACTTCGAATTTATCTGATGATGTAGTAAGTGCCAAATTGGTGTGTTAGTTGGATCCATGTATTCGTCCGAGTTCGAGTCGTGTTAATAGGGGAAATTAAATAATAATTTTATGTGTCTGATATTGAGATGGAAAAAATGAGAAATGAAATATGAAATGATGAGATGAGATGTGAATTGTGAAATGAAATCAAGTATTGATCAAAGAGTTAAATCATGCCATTGCATGAGTTGAGATAATCAAATGCTAAATGAAATGCCATTAACATGTGCTTGAACATATGGAATTTAGTGGATGTAATAAAGAATGAGTAAATTTGTATTTTTTATTTGAAACATAAGTGCATAACGTTTCTTGCTGCATTATCACATTTTGATTACTCATATCAAGTTAAATTGTTTGGATTATAGAAATACCACTGAGTTATTGTAACACCCCAAACCCGGCCTAGACATTAAGACCGAATCTGGCGTGTCACATCGAAGCGTTACTAGAAAAAGGCATGTTTTATCTAAAATCTTTCTTAGTGTTTAAAGGATATCTTCGTTATAGATTAAAGTGAACGAAAGCTGTGCACCAGATAGGATGCCAAAAAAGAGGAGGTGAGTCTATTAGACTACTTAAGTACCTAGCTCTCCACGGATCCAATCCTAGACATGCACACTACCATTGCCACACTTTAACTGAGTGATTGTTCATGGAAAACCAGTTCATTTAAAACCATTTGAAAAGGTTATTAATTTTTTTTTAAAACATTTTTGTTGTGGAAGCTTTACTTTGTTATCGCGATATTTTGAAATCAAGTAACTTTTTAAAATGCGCCCTAAAGCTATTCAATTTCAGACGATTAAAACAATATCATATCTAAGCTAACAAAACATACTAAAATAATTAAAAATAATTAAAGTGGCCTTATTACAACTTAAAACTCAAAAATATTGAAGTAAATAAAAGTTGATCAAATCACAAGAAGAAAACCGAATTTGCTGAACATGTGGCCACTCTGAATCCCTCACAGCTCCAAGTCCACTATGGTTGGGGATTTCCTGCATAGATGAAATTTAGGGGTGAGTTTGGAAAACTCAGTGTGTAAAATAACCCAACCATAGTCCAAATCAGCTCAAACCACAGAAACAGATTAAGTTGGGCCTTAGCCCTACACAAAATTCAGAATGAAGCCCATAGGCCCATAATAGAGATAGAACAAATACCTAGGGGTATAATGGTAATTTTCATACTTAAAGGTATTTTAGTAAATTTACTATTTTAGGGTTTTTATGCATATTACAGCCATTAACATATTAATAGAAACACTTACCGAGCGTTCTTACTGAATTGGGCCCATTGGCCGATTAACCCGCTTTCGGCCCATTAAGCCCAAATATACTGAAGTGCACGAAATTGCGCACTCTGCAATCTTACCACTTGAGATTACCAGGATTAACAAACAAACTATCTCACGAGCGCTCGCACGCTTGCAAGTTCACAAAATACTAGCTCTTCTGTATTTCAACTTTTCAACTTTTGTCGATCTAGTCTAAAGTGGGTGTCGTTTACACACCTGTTTTACGATGATCGCTTGCCAAAATCTACCATGTACCTATCCTAAAATTGATTACTTAAAAAGTTAGATCCAAAACCATACGATTACTAATGATATCTTCCTTACCAAAATCGGCCAACACCCTTAATGGCTTTAGATTGCTTACCTTTGTCGCAAATAATGGCTAAGTCTAGATCCAGTCGTTTCGATGCCCTTGCTTCCCACTGCTTCTTGATCGACAGCCTTTATTCCACCTTACTCGGCTTTTTCTAGAACCACAAGATACGAATGGAAAGAGGGTTACGAATACTTACCACGAGATCTATTCGATGAAGAATGTTTCCAATACTTTCCTACCCCTAACACGAGCAAAGGATGAGTCCAAGAGTTCTAAGGTGTTCGGCTTCCAACCTCTTCAAGTATGGTGACCTCAGCTTTTTAACAAACAAGGGGGGAAGAAAAATGGAAGCTCGATGATGAGAGATATGGATGAAGAGGAGAGGAAGAGACAAGAAAATAGAAGAGAGGGGATAACAGTAGAGATTTGGCTTTGAAGGAAATCAAGGAAGGAAGAGATGAGAAAAAGAAAGAGAGAAAAGAATAAGAAAGAATTCGACAAACGGCAAAATAAAAGAACGAAAGCAGCCAACAGAATTTAGCCCCTAAAGAACCTACACCTATTCGGCCACTAAATAATCGGTACAATTCCTTCCTGACTTAAATTCCATGTTTTGCTCCTTGATTTCAGCCACCACCAATTTAAATCTCATAGAAATTCCTTGCACCATCAGCAGTAGTCCACCGCTTGACCGACTCAAGCCACTTCTAGGAGAGTTTCAGTCAAACTTTAACTCTCCCCCACGTGAGCAGCAAAATTGGTCCTTCGCACGCACAGCAGCTCGAACTCCAGACCTCCTCTTGTCCTTGCATTCCACATCCTGCTGCTGGCCACTGCACCAAGCTTTCCTCTACACCATAATAGGGTCACAATTAATCTTAATCTACTCCTGCTGAAGCCTCGGTTACTTCCGAAATAAAAAGGAAACTTCGCCTGCTATACATCTCAAACCTAAGACCCCCTAAACACACACATACGCTGCTTGCCACTTCACCGAAGTTCTTTTTATGACATAATCTTCTCACAATTAATTTTAAGGCTTAGCTGCTGTAGTCACGTCTACTTAAAAAGAAATCAAAATTTTGCCTTCCCCTGGAATTGAACCCCAGCCTTCCTTCCTGCTGTACAGCATGCCTAACCACTAGGCCAGGCACTCCTTTATGCCCAGTTTCTGCCCAACTTATTTTTAAGGCCTTATGCCCAGATTTCCTTAAGAGGCAAAATTTAAGAATTTCAATAAAGCTATGGGCCGAGCCCCAGACTTTTTTCCACACCATAAACCATTTGTAATTTATTTAATTACTAAACTAAACATACTAAATAATAATAACAATTAAATCATCCCATTTATTCGGGCCGTCTTTTACCTGAACTCGGACTCCAAACCTAATATTTCTAGGCCCAATTTTTAGGGCGTTACAGTTATACTCAGCGTACGATTTTGTTTTTCATACACAGATTAGGTATTTTTTAGTTTATCGTCGACTCAACATCAAACAATGAATCCTGGACTCAATTGTGGTGATTTTCTATCTTGTAATGTCATGTACCTAGGGGGTCTTTTGGAATGATATTATTTTGTTAATATGATGATGTTTATATGTGCAAATGGTTGAGAGTGAAGCTATGTTTTGGTAGGTTAGCTTAGTTAATGTTTTGGTATATGTTATATTTAGCTTGTTAGCTAAATAGTTAGAACATTAGTCAACCTTGATAATTTGGTATGAATGTGAATGAAATGGTTGATGCCTTGTTATGTATTAGAAATATGAATTGTGGTACCAATAAGGGTACATTGGTTAAAAACCTAAGATGATTGTTTTTAGCATATTTTAAGCATGTTTAATGGTGTTTTGAATAGGTTAAATGGTTGGTAATTGAGTTGCTTAGCGTCCAAGTAGGCATGAAATGGTAAACTAAGGTTTTAAGGTACATTTGGGTACACATGGCCTGGGACACGATCTGTCACACGATCGTGTGTCACACACAGGCAACACACACAGGCGTGTGCGCTGTGCATGGTTAAAAATAGTATAGGTGTAGTTTCCACACGGATTGACACACGGCTTGCGAAATGTCCATGTGTCTCAAGTAAGTGAGTTACATGGGCTGGGACACGGGCGTGTGTCCCAATTTCAAAAGTTACACGATCTAGGGTGTTTCACATAGTCTGGACACACGGTCGTGTGTCCTCTGTTTCTAAGTATTTTTTATATTGCCCTAAAACTTTCAGAATTATTCCAAATTAGTCATTATTTGTTCATAGACTATTTTTAGGGATATTAGACTCGAATTAAGGCCTGTAAGAATATTTTTACTTTGAATTGGACATGATACATTATTCGATTATGTAAGATACTATTATGAAAGTAATTGATTGGCATGTTTTGCCCCTGAATATATGATGATATTAGTTAGCATATAGTACTTCTTACAATGTAATTAGATTTTCTGATTGGTTAGTAATGCCCGTGACCCTAATTTGATGATAGAGAGGCGTTAAGGGTGTTACAAAACATTAACACTTAATGCAGAACCAGGAATTTTGCTTCTTCACACACAAGTCTGACACTTATGGATGTAAAATTGAAACACGTAAATAGCCTTAAAAATAACCTAGGGTCATCAGTAATTACCAGAGATCTATGACAAACATATAAGTTGGCTGACTATAGTGAACCTAACTTCAGATAGGTTTTTTGGACTTTGGTTTTTAGTAAATGCAAAGAAGATAAAGGAGGAAGATGAATACAAAGAAAACACAAAGATTTTTAGTGAACGCACTACTATCCTTATATACTTAAGCACAGAGACAAGGTTTAGTGGAAAATTGGATAATTGCACTAACACTTTTGATTCTTGTGATAAAGTGCACTTATAAAAAAAATAAGTCTTTTCATATATAGTAGCTTAGTTTTATTCTAATTCTCAATTTAACTAACTAAATTTCCTTATTAAATAATAAACTAATCCATTCAACAGTAAACCAAGTGAGTTCACCAAAGCATCTGGGTGATGTACACTTAACGTGTAACATCCCGGTTTCAGCGGGTACAAGGTTTGGTGTATAGTTCTTAGGTAGTATGATTGGCGGAGTAGGCTTTTCCTAAGTGCATCTTTCAGCGTATAGAGCGGGCGTGTACAATTATGAGGTTAAGTTAATAAAGGTTCTATGTTAGGTGGATATATTAGTTGTAATAAGACCAGCGGCCATGTAAAATGGTATCGATAGTATGAGTCCACGTCAGGGATATATTGTAACCGTTAACTGTGGTACTGTGCAAGTTAATGTAACAACCCATTTTTTAGTGAAATCAGAACAGTGGTTTCGGGACCACAAATCTGACCCAAAAATAAAGTTTATTTTTATTTTATTATAGGGTCCATATTATGATAGACATGTCGTGTGAAAATTTTGATACGAAAATTTTATCTATTAAGTGTTTAATTACGAGAAGGACCAAATCGCATAAAATGTGAAAGTTGAATTCTAGTATCTATAAGGATTAAATAGCTATGGAATTCAAAACTACAGGTCCTTATATGGTAATTAGACCATTAAAGAAAAGTATGTAGATTTTTTGTGACTCACCCATGGAAAAATTAGAAAAGAGTAGGGACTAAATTGGAAATTAAAATAATTTAATTAATTAAAAAGATGATAAAAAGAAATATCATCTTATTTTGTCATCTTAAACCCCAAAATTATATGGAAACCCTAAGAGAGAGAGAAGAACTTTCAAGGCTTAATTGGGTAAGTTCCATTGTCCCATTTTTAGTAATTTTGATATTTTTGAAACAGGGATAGCTTAAACTATCTATTTGGGGGATTAATTTGAAAAAGTTATCAAGGTATGAAACTTGGGTAATGGATGAACATGCTGAAAATTAAAAATTTATGGTAGAAATGAAAGGTTGTTGATAAGTAAACAACTTTTACAAAGTGATTTTTTATGAAAACATGATTTAAGGAGTAAAGTTGTGAAATTTGATGAAAAATTCTAATTTTTTTATGAATACATGTGTTGTAAATTTTTGTAATGGGATTTTGGTTAGGCTTGGAATAGGGAGTAAATTGCACAAGTTTAATTTTTCGAGACTACGGATGAAATTGGAATTTATGGAAAAGTTAGGGGCAAAATGGTAATTTTGCCTAAGAGATAAATTGAGTCTAGATAAATGTGAAATATGTGAAATTAATGACTAAGGCTATTTATATGGATCCAGGCAACACAAATTTGAGGTTAGACCAATGAAAAGAAAAGGTTTCGGATTAGTAGATTTTATACGCGAACAAGTGTCGAGGTAGGTTCGTCCAACTTAATCGGGCATGTAAATATGTTTAATTGAATGTTGTGCTTTATGGAATGTGACTTATATTGATGTACATTACTCGAATTCTATAATGAGAAATTTATTACATGCTTGATATGATGAAAAAGGGGTAAGTCCCGATTGGATATTGAATTCTGATGAATATACGTGCTTTCCCAAAATGAATAAGGTCTTGCATTTGTTGTGAATGGGAATTAACTCAGATGGGTAATCCTATCGACCTTGTTATAGAAATGATTTAGCCCGGATGGGTAATCCGGATAGAATACCTCTCTACTATACATTATGATTAGGGTTTAGCTTGGACTGGTAATCCTAATTGAACTATTTTGAGCATACGTTATATAAAGGATTTAGCCTGGACTGGTAATCTTGTTATATGATATGTGGCTCGAGAGTGTGTTCCTTAATTAAGTGCCCTAATGGGTACCCTTGAATAAGAAATTGACTGACTATTGAATTATACACCTCGAGTGTACTACTTGAGCATCCATCAAAATTTCAATGATTCAACGAACACAAAATCTCTTGGAATGATAAGAGAATTATGGAATAAAATGAATGATTTCTTGAAGGAAAATTGTATGAAGAGCTCATCTATATTTACTTGATTGATATGAAGATTTGGTGACTAACATGTTTGATTGAATGTATGTGTTTAGGCAATTTAGTCAAATGGATGGAAAACATGATATTGTATGCTTAGATTAAATAAACGGGATTGCTAAGTTTAGTTTCTGTTATACGAACTTACTAAATATGTAATGCTTACTCCATTTATTTTTCCCTTATTTTATAGTGCTCGGAGGCTCGCAAAGGTTGGAGATCATTGGCGTATCATCACAGTATTGACTAGCTTATTTTGGGTATACATAGTAAAATCAATTCGTTATAATGGGATGTATAGGACAACTTGGCCATTAGTAGCATGAAAATGATGTTTTGTAACCTAGCCATTGGAATGGCTAGTAATGACTTATTTTGGTATGATTAAGTAGGTTATTATGATATATTCCTATGTTATATGTTAAGTATATGTGATCAAATGATGTTAATGCCTAAGTTAATCCATGGTAAGTTTATAAACACATGCATGTAATGGTATGCCATGATGAATGATGAAATTGTTTAATTTGAATGCTTGGATTGATTGGTATTGGATGTGTTTTCAAGTGTAGGTCATGGGTGAAATTTTGGGTGAGAAATGAAGCTAGAAATGGCTTCATTTTGTCTATATGGGCAAACACACAGGCGTGTGTCTAGACCAAATGTGACACATGGCCTGGTAACATGGGCATGTGGTTAGGTTGTGTGTCCCCTGCACCTTAATTTTGAGAAACAGAATGCTCAGAATTGAGCACACAGGCGTGTGTCTCAACCGTGTGTGCTACACTGCCTAGAACCGGACGTGTGTCTTGGCCGTGTGAAACTTGCACCTAATTTCAAATTAAATTAATTAACCATACGGCCTAGCACATAGGCGTGTGGCATGGCCGTGTGCACAAGTCAGAGAGTTACACGAGGTCGAACATGGCCTGTAACACGGGCATGTCCTAGGGTTACACGGGTATGTCCCTTGGACCACACGGGCGTGTGACCCTGCACCTTGGAAAATTTTTGAAAATTTTTGAAAAATTCTTAGAGTCCCCGATTAAGTCCCGATTCGATTCTAATGCTCATATTGTGCCTCGAGGTCCAATTAAGGGACATTTTGGATGATCTCGATTAATGAATAGTAATTTATGGGAATTATTTGTAAAATATTCTAAAAGTTCTGGTAATACTTTGAAACCCTATTCCAATGATGGATACGGGTTAGAGGTGTTACATTTAGTGGTATCAGAGCTACAATTTAGTCGATTCTCAGATTTGATGTAGCAAAAATGAGTTTAGCTATACATGCCATTATATAATTTGTGATAGTGAGATGACTCCTAATTATTTTAAATGTGTTTTTCCATATAGTAATGTCATCTAACTAAGCTAGAGCTGAATCTGAGGAAGTTGAGAGCAATGCTTCAGCTTCTGTTCAAAGAGTTGCGTTTGCGTCTGGTAGTGAAAGCCCATGTCTGAGGGCTGAAGTGAGGAGTCAGAACAAGCCTTCTTTCAAAATATGAATGAATTGTTTACCCAGTATTTGAGAACAAACCCTGCTATACAATGATCTCCCCCACCTGCTCCTCAACTAATTCTTGAGGTACCATAGGGTGCTAAACCTGTCAGAATTGGTAAGCCTCCGATAGATAAAATCTGCACACATGGGGCGGAGGAATTTAAAGCTATCGTAGATGATGATCTGGAAAGGGCTGAGTTTTGGTTAGAAAAAACTATCAGGGTTTTTGATGAACTATCCTGTACACCTGTCGAATGTTTGGAATGTGTAGTATCTCTGAAGGATACAGTTTATCATTAGTGGAATACTATAACTTTGGTTGTACCGAGAGAAAACATTACATGAGAATTCTTTCAGGTTGAATTCAGAAAGAAATATGTTAGTTGGATATTCATAGATCAAGCAAAGAAGGAATTTTTAGAACTCAAAAAGGGAAACATGACTGTATCCGAATATGAATGAGAATTTGTTTGGCCGTGTAAATATGCTAGAGAATGGGTTCTAACCGAGGCTGAGATTGGAAATACTTTGAAGAGGGTCTAATTGAAGATATCAAGTTATTGATCAAAATTCTCGAAATAAGGGAATTTGCGGTGTTAGCCAGTCGAGCACACAAAGCTGAGGAATTGAGTCAGGAAAGATAACAGGCTGAAAGAGAGGCTCTGGTTTTTGGAAAAAGAACTTTGAGTAAGTCACAATCATTTTCTTCTAAGAAATTAAAAGTATTATGATCATGTGACCACCTCTACGGGATATTCTGGAAGAGAGTAGGGCTCTCAATGTTCTAACCCAAGGTCTTTATCTCCATTTGTGACTAGTGTGGGTAGTGTCGGTAATCCCAAACTGAAATGTAAACATTGTAACAAATTTCATCATGGAGAATGTCAGTCTAGAAGTGGATCTTGTTTTGGATGTGGTTATCTTGACCATTTTCTTGGAGATTGTCCCGAAAGAGTTGAAAAAGAGATAGAACCAACTCTAAAGCCTAGTAATCTTGTCTCGAGAGGTAGACCACCCCATCACCCGATAATGTTAGTGGTATTCGAGGTACTACCAGGGATATAGCAGTTAGATCTGAGACACGAGCACCTGCAAGAACATATGCTATTCGTGCTAGAGAAGATGCCTCTACACCAGACATCATTACTGGTACATTTTCTCTACTTGATACTGATATTACTGCTTTGATTGATCCTGGTTCCACACATTCATACATATGCACGAACTTATTGACTGTTAAAAATTTACCTGTTGAATTCACTAAATTTTTGGTTAGAGTTTCAAACCCCCTAGGCCAGTGTGTTATGATGGATAAAGTCTGTAAAAATTGTCTATTGATGGTAAAAGGTTATTGTTTTTCGGTTGACTTGATGTTACTGCCATTTGATGAATTTGATGTGATTTTGGGAATGGATTGGTTAACCCAATATGATGTAGTGGTGAATTGTAAATAGAAATATATTGTATTGAAATGTGAGAATGGTGAATTACTTCATGTTGAATCTGATAAACTGGATGGATTACCTAATGTGATTTCAGCAGTATGGACACAGAAATATGTCTGAAAGGGCTATGATGCTTACCTTGCATATGTGTTGGATAATAAAGTATCTGAGTCAAAGATTCAATCAGTACCGGTTGTATGTGAATTTCCTAATGTATTCCCAGAAGTATTACCTGGTTTACCACCGGATAGAGAAGTGGAATTCTCTATAGATCTTGTTCCGAGAGCAACACATATATCCATAGCACCTTATAGAATGGCTCCTACTGAATTGAAACATCTGAAAGTATAGTCGCAAGAATTGATTAACAGAGGTTTTGCTTGACCTAGCTTCTCACATTAGGGAGCGCCAATTCTGTTCATAAAGAAGAAAGATGGATCGTTAAGGATGTACATTGATTACAGACTGCTCAACAAGGTTATGATAAAGAACAAGCATCCATTGCCTGGTATTGATGACTTGTTTGACTAGTTAAAATGTGTCACTATATTTTTAGAGATTGATCTTTGTTCTGGTTATTATCAATTACGGGTAAAAATTCATATGTGCCAAAGACAGCTTTTAGAACTAGATATGGACACTATGAATTTCTTGTGATGCCATTCAGCTTGACAAATGCACCTACAGTGTTTACGGATCTGATGAATAGAATTTTCAGCCCATATTTAGACAGGTTTGTGGTAGTATTTATAGATGATATCTTGGTTTATTCTAGAGATGAAAATGAACATGCTAAGCATTTGAGAATAGTGTTGCAAACCCTGCGAGAGAAACAATTGTATGCCAAACTCAGTAAATGTGAATTTTGGCTACAGAAAGTTAGTTTTCTCGGTCATATAGTATCTGCTGAAGGTGAAAGAGTAGAACCGAATAAAATTTCAGCCATTGTTAATTGGAAGCCACCGAAGAATGTGTCTGAAGTCCAAAGTTTTCTGGGACTAGATGGTTACTATCAAAGATTTGTAAAAAGTTTTTCAATTATAGCTTCTCTGATGACTTATTTATGACAGAAAGATGTAAAGTTTGAGTGGACTGATAAATGCCAGTAGAGTTTTGACAGATTAATAGCTTTATTAATGGAAGCACCAGTGTTAGTTCAGCTAGAATCGGGTAAGGAATTTATAGTTTACAATAATGCGCCATTGCTTGGTTTAGGCTGTGTTTTGATACAATACGATAAAGTGGTAGCCTATGCTTCACGACAACTAAAGCCACATGAAAAGAACTACCCGAAACACAATCTTGAATTGGCAACCACAGTATTTGCATTGAAAATCTGGTGGCATTACTTATTTGGTGAAAAATATTATTTGGCAGCCATAATGTATAATGATCTAAAAAAGATGTATTTGTGGTTGGGATTGAAATGATATATTTATAAATTTGTATCTAAATGTTTGATGTGTCAGCAAGTAAAAGCTGAACATCAGTTACCTTCTGGACTATTACAGCCAGTTACAATATCGGAATGGAAATGGGAAAGAATTACTATGGACTTTGTATCGGGGTTACCTCTATTTCTAAAGAAGAAATATGCCATTTGGGTACAATTTATTCCAGTACGTGTGGATTTTTCCTTGGATAGATTGTCTGAATTATATGTTTCTAAGATTGTCAGATTGCATGGAGTGCCTGTCTCTATTATTTTAGATAGAGACCCTCGGTTTACATCTCGATTCTGGAGCAAATTGCAAGAACCTCTGGGTACTCAATTACACTTTAGTACTACATTTCATCCCCAGACAGATGGTCAATCTGAACGGGTAATATAGATCTTGGAGGATATGCTTCGATGTTGTATACTTGAGTTTGAAAGTAACTAGGAAAAGTATTTACCTTTGGTTGAATTTGCTTATAATAACAATTATCAGTTGATATGATCTCGCTTCGGTGAAGTGATTCAACTCGCTTAGATGCCCGATCGTAAAATGGAGAAGTTTTGTTCAATTCAGAGTTTAGTTGAATTTGGCTAAATGTAGGCTTAAACAAAAAGGGTTTCAAAGAATGTTAAGATAAAACAAGTCTAGTTTCAACTAGATAAGAAGTAAAGTAAGTTTTAAGGTGGATAGTTGGATGAAATTGGCTTAAGGTCAAGAAAGAACCAATACTATAGTGAGTATTGACCCGAATCTTATAGGACACTTAAAATGAATGGAAACAGTAGAATGGCCTTGACCCACTATCTATTAAGAGATAGGAACCAAAGGTATCAAAGGTGAACGCCACACTCGATTGAGTGATAAGTTCTTCAAGAAAACAGGGTTGACGCCACTAGCTAACTAGATAAGTCCAGCTGAGTCTTGGACGACATTTGAGAGTTGAATTAAACTCAAAAAAAATATAAAAATTCATTCAAGTAGCAGAAAGTCTGAATTACAACTTAGGAGCTTCATATTTACAGCTAAAATTATAAGCTAGTCGAATGGACACTTAAGCAACTAAAAAGATAGCTTATTTGCGGCTTAAATGAGCTGAAACTTCCATGAAATTTCCAAACAAGTTCCTTGAAGCTTCCTTAGCCTTGATGACACCAGTGGATAGTCCCTTGATGTTTCCAATCAGTTGGAGTTAATTAAAATAAGTAATGAGCTGAAGGAGCTGAATGGACTTGCTTAGTTTTGGCCAAGAGGTGTTTACTTGCTTAAATGGGCTGCTTTGATCAGCTGAATAGTTTTGAACTTATTAAAGTCAGCTTGGTGCACTTCAATGGTCCTTAGGTGTGAACCAATGAATTTGAGTAGTCTTTGTGTGTGAATGCTCAAAACCAAATGGGCAACAAGTGTGAAAGGAATTTTCAACAAGTGTGAAAGCTCTTAGGGCTGTTGGACTCCATGAAGTGGCAGCTTGGAGAAAGGAATTAGCAGCTCACCTTTGTCCCGTAGTGTTCACGAAGAGTTGCTTGGAGCACCTAAATCATCAGCACACCTTTCATTCAAACTGTCCATGCATGCGGCTGGAACAATTTAATTCAGCAAATTAAATCACCTTAAGACATAATAAATTTGGCAGCTACAATAATCTATAAATGCAGCTAAGACAAATTAAAATATGTATTAACTAAGACACATTTAATTTGTCTCAAACTTAGACACATTAAATCAGCTATTAACATGTATTAACTAAGACACATTTAACACTTTAATTAACACGTTCAGATTAGCACATATTTATTAACTTAAGCTGAACTAACTCAATTAACTAAATGCCTTTAATTAATTCTAGCAACTAAAAATGCATAAATTGAAAAAAAAAGAAATAGAATCGAGCTCAATGAGCTTGGATGAAGCTAAATGAGCTCAAATCAGGTTGCAAGGGTTACTTGGCTTGCTTTTCCATGAACTCTCGATAAACTCGAATGGCATTTCCCAAGGTTCTACGCCAACTCTAGGAGGGTCTCGAGTCGTGGTCGTATCATCCCCTCCCTCTTTGAAACGATTTTTCCTCAAATTGGGCCATTTGCTTGCAAAAAATCTTTCATCGTCACAAGCCCCTTAGTTGATGAATTTGGAAAAGTTACTCCCAAGAACCTGAGAATTACACATGACTCGAAAAGAAAATAGGTTATTTGCATGCCCTCCCTCTTTAGGAGGGAACCATTTCAAAGTGTCTCCTTCACGAGAATGAAATGAATTAGTGACACTATGAATTATAAACACAAAAGAACTTCCCAAATTCTTATTCCAAACTTGAGCATGCAAACCATTGCTAGATTCAAAAGTATAATTTGGTCTTACCTTTTCAGAATGAATCAAGAATTTCATGGCCAGCAACATAGAAGGCCAAGGGGATAATTTGAAGTTATAATCAGAGTTCAAAAGTTTCGATTTCTCAGTTACAGGCAAAGCATCAAATAAACATAAATTGTTCACACATTTATTATCACAAAGTTTAGGATGCTTGATTTCTCTCAATGTCAAACTAGAATAACGAACTCCAAGTTTGAACACACGATTTTGATCACTTGTTCTAGAATGCAACAAGAGTTTCTTTATCTCCAATGATCCACACATGCTAAACAAAGAGGGTTTAAACACACACATATTAAAACAATCAAACCTTTTAAATCTCATTCAAACAGACTTGCACGAACATGTACAACAATTTAGAGAATTCACATTACAATCACAAACAAATAGATTAGGCGTTTTACGTGACAACTCTTTATCACACAAGATCAAATTTTGTTTATGCCGATTTAATCTTACTTCATCAACAAACTTGCCAATGCCATGCACATTAGTAGAAAAACTCTTCATGCCACTATTTAAAACAAAATCATCAACAATCAGAGAATGGCAATTAGCCAAGTCAAGGTGCGAAGCTCTTTCGGAAACTAAGTCTTCAACAATCTTGTCAATAACATTCAAGTGGAATTGTTGAGACCTAATTATTATAAAACCCTTACCTTGCTTACCTTTAAACACTTGTGGTCTAAGGTCATCTACGATCTTACCTTTGTTGATCAACCTGAACCGCCTCTCATCAGGAAGGTATTGAAGATGAAATTCACCACATGGATCTTTAGGAACCTGAATTGAAGGAACAACACAAAGGCAACTCGCACGTCGGTTAGTTAGAACACTCTTCTCCTTTTCACTCATTTTTAATTTCTCTCTACTTTCTTTCACACTCTTTTTCTTTCATTTCTTTTTCTTTTCTCAATTTCTTCTATTATTCACTCATTTTCTCTCATTAACAATTCTTGCCTTTCTTTTCTTCTAAGTTATTTTTCTCTCACTCTTTCATTACAAGATAGAGATAACATGAAAGAGTCAGAACAAGAAGACTTTCATTGGGTATGAATAGAATGATTTACATATGAAACATGATCACCTCTTTGTGATTGAATCTCTGTGGATGAGTACTTTGGTGCACTCGAAGAGATACTTGTGCATTCACATTTGTTACCTCAACAGGCTTTAAACTTGCAATTTTCTTTACTCCAACTTGAATTCCATGAAGCATAGGAATCAAGAAATGGCTCTCTCCTAAATGAATCTTTTAGCTCTTTTCGCACAAAAGACTCAATTAATGATCTTCCTTCCACACGATCAATTTTTTATGCAATTGTTCAAATTCAGATCGCACTATTCTATGCATTTCTTTCATCAAATCTTGAAATTCTGAATCTGAAAGCTCTTCTTGAAACATGATTTATTGAAAAACTAGAAAACAAAAGAATTTAAAATAGTAGATGAATTCCTTACCTATACAAACCTCACCAATCCGTTCACAAAGAAAGAAGAGATGACACTCCACTCGTGTGTGCACTCGATATATTGGCTTTTTCCTATCTCTAATGAGTTCACACCCTCGTGCCTTTTACCACTCGATTCTCCTCTCGAAGTTCGTAGAAGACTCGTTTAGACTTAACTATTAGTCTAGGGGTCAGCTTCAAAAGGTCACAAAGGTAGATGATGTTTTTGGTGTTAGGTAGGGTGAAAGAAAAGTGTATAGTGCTAAGTGTGGCGTAATGGGTTAATTTTCGGCAGAAATAGACTTGATGATCGGGAACAAATTTTGAGCACTTCAAAACTTCTTATTTTTTTTATAATTTTTGAACTCTTTTTTTTTTGTTTTATTTTATATTTCGAACTTTGTACACAAATATATATGCTTCTTCTTTTTTAAACTCAATTTTTTTGTCAAATTATTTTTATGAACTTACTCCGGGATGGCTAGAACGTTCGTACTCCTTGATATTTTTTAGCTCTGATACCAAATAATGCAAACTTGTACTCGTTGATGGATTCAGCCGAAAATATTCCTGATCGTAAAATGGAGAAGTAATGTTCTACTTAGAGTTAAGGCTGAAATTGGCTAAGTATAAGTTTAAAACAATGGATTTCTAGTATTTTAAATATAGTAAAAGCTAATGTTCGGCTAATAACAAAGATAGGGATATTTTGGAGTTGGTAATTCAGATGGAATAGTTTAGGCTTAAGGTTCAGAAGTGAACCAATACTATAGGATAGTATTGACCCGAAACTTATAACAACACTTAATGTGGATAGAAATAGGTAAACTGTGACCCACTATCTATATAGAGATAGGAACCAATTGGTATAAGGGTGAACGCCACACTTGTTAGAGTGATAAGTTCAAATGAATCAAATTGATGCCACAAGAATAACTTGATAAGTCAATTGAGTCACAAAAGAACAAAGGGAGTTGAATAACTCACAATTGGTATAACGTTCAAAAAAGAGTCAAAAGTTGTAACGTTCAAATGTTTACAAAAACAACTATTTATAGGCTCTAAGATGCCTATTGAAATTGAACATCTATGGTGTTCACACACAATTAAAATGCTCACACTTAACTAATAAATTTGGCCCTTGAATGCTTCCCCAAATCTGAATAGACACATTCTTTTCCCAAATTTGTTCATGAATGCTTAATGAAGAAGAAAGCTTAAATTCCATGAATGATCAGCCCTATATATTCCTTCACTCCCCTTAGTCGTACATGAATGTGAAGGTGCCATGCATGTCCCTTAATTCTTGCATTAATGAAATTGTAGATGCATGGATGAGTCAATGATTCTTCAAATTCATTCCCCAAGCTGATGCATGAGCATTGTTGTTCAATGTGCAGAATTAATGTAGCTTCTTCTCTTTTGGACGTACATGTATGCTTAGCATGGAAGAAAACTCCATATGCCTTGAATGTTCATATGTCTTGCATGGAACATGTACCTTCAATTAATTGGACGCATTAACGATGGACTGGTTCATAAATTGCAGCATGTATCTTGTAAATTCATTCCTCTCATTGTGCATGCATGTTGTTAATTCATTGAGCTGAAAATGTTCATAAATTTATCCTTGCATGTATAGGAGCTGATTGGTCAAGTTGAGGTGTGAACATGGATTGATTCCACCTTGGGAAGCCAGATGTGCAGCTGACATTTTATTGTTGTTCCTTGAACAAGCTTACTATACAGCCAACCTACAAGACGCATTTAAAGTCAACTTAAATTCACTAATAGGACATGATTTAACATTATTTAATTTGTCTAAACTTTAGACACAATTTATGATGTCTGAACAAAGACACATTAAAATGTTATACTAAGTAAGACATAATTAATAGACTTAAGACACATTAAAATGTTGTACTAAATAGGATACAATTAATGAACTTATGACACATTAAAGATGTCCAAATTAATGCATATTGAAGCCCAAATTAATTTATGACACGAATTAAAGACTTAAATTATAGTAGCTAAAATAACTAAAAATAAATGAATCAAAGTCCTTATTTTCTAGCAGTCAAATTACCAAACTGAAATTAAAAGCTTCATTTTGCACTTGGGCCTCTCGTGCTTGGGCCAATTCTGATGTCATCGAATTGTATTTTGACATGATGCAACCTGGATTGCATCATCAGTCTAGAATTAAAATGGCACCGTATGAAGCTTTTTATGGTCACAAATGTAGAACTCCATTGTATTAGACATAACTTAGTGAGAAAAAGTTACACGGAGTTGACTTGGTCCGAAAGACCAAGGAAAAAGTGAAAGTAATTCGAGAAAATTTGAAAGCAGCCCCTGATCGTCAAAAGTCTTATGCTAATCTAAAATGAAAAGAAACAGAATTTCAAGTTGGTGACAAAGTATTCTTGAACGTATCGCCTTGGAAGAAAGTTCGTCGGTTTGGTCACAAAGGAAAACTAAGTCCACGGTTCACTGGACCATATGAGATTACAGAAAGAATTGGACCGGTTGCTTATCGGTTGGCTTTACCACTAGAACTTGATCGGATTCATAATGTTTTTCATGTGTCATTGCTACGATGGTACCGATCCGATCCTTCACATGTTATTTCTTCGACAGAGGTAGAGATTCAACCATATATGACATATAGTGAAGAACCAATCAAAATCTTAGCTCGGAAATAAAAGAGTTAAGAAATAAAAAGGTAGCTTTAGTAAAAGTTCTTTGGCAACGACACAGTATTGAAGAGGCTACCTGGGAACCTAAGGACACTATGAGGAAGCAATACCTAAATCTTTTTTACTGGTAAGATTTTTGAGGACGAAAATCCTTAAATAGAGAGAGCTGTAACAACCTATTTTTCAGTGAAATTGGAATAGTGGTTTCGGGACCACAAATTTGACCTGAAAATAAAGTTTATTTTTATTTTATTATAGGGTCCGTATTATGATAGACATGTCGTGTGAAAATTTTGATACGAAAATTTTATCGATTAAGTGTTTAATTACGAGAAGGACCAAATCGCATAAAATGTGAAAGTTGAAATCTAGTAGCTATAAGGATTAAATAGATATGGAATTCAAAGCTAGAGGTCCTTATATGGTAGTTAGACCATTAAAGAAAAGTATGTAGATTTTGGTGACTCATCCATGGAAAAATTAGAAAAGAGTAGGGACTAAATTGGAAATTAAAACAATTTAATTAATTAAAAAGATGATAAAAAGAAACATCATCTTATTTTGTCATCTTCAACCATAAAATTATATGGAAACCCTAGGAGAGAGAGAGAAGGAACTTTCAAGGCTTTATTGGGTAAGTTTCCTTGTCCCGTTTTTAGTAATTTTGATATTTTTGAAACTGAGATAGCTTAAACTATCTATTTGAGGGATTAATTCGAAAATTTATCAAGGTATGGAATTTAGGTAATGGATGAATATGCTAAAAATTAGAAATTTATGGTAGAGAATGAAAGGTTATTGATAGATAAACAACTTTTACAAAGTGATTTTTTATGAAAACATGATTTAGGGACTAAAATGTAAAGTTGTGAAATTTAATGAAAAATTTTTATTTTTTTATGAATACATGTGCTGTAAATTTTGTAATGTGATTTTGGTTAGGCTTGGAATAGGAAGTAAATTGCACAAGTTTCATTTTTCGAGCCTAGAGAGGAAATTAGAATTTATGGAAAAGTTAAGGGCAAATGGTAATTTTTCCTAGGAGATAAATTGTGTCCAAATAAATGTGAAATATGTGAAATTGATGACTAAAGCTATTTATATAGATCCGGACAATACAAATTCGAGGTTAGACCGAGGAAAAGAAAATGTTTCGGATTAGTAGATTTTATACGCGAACAAGTGTCGAGGTAAGTTTGTGTAACTTAATCGAGCATGTAAATATGTTTAATTGAATGTTATGTTGTATGGAATGTGACTTATATTAATGTACATTACTTGAATGCTATAATGAGAAATTTATTACATGCTTGATATGATGAAAAACGGGCAAGTCCCGATTGGATATTGAATTCCAATTAGTATATGTGCTTTCCCAGAATGAATAAGGTCCTGCATTTGTTGCGGACGGGATTTAGCTCAGACGAGTTGTAACACCCTGAATTTGGGCCTAGAACTATAAGTCTTGAGCGTGGGAACAGTTAAGAGGCTACACATAAAGGTATAGTTGTGCAAGAAAGTGACATAAAAATCTGTCTGCTTCAGGGGTTAAGTGTTTAGGGAGTGTCTAAGATGTCTTGGGTTCAAGACTGGGCATGTGCAAAAGTTTTGTCTTTTTAAGGAATAAACCCTGTCTCTAATCAGTAGGCTTTTAAATAAAAATGGATGAAGCATGACGTAAAAGGCCTATTGATATAGGGGATAGGGGGTATGGAATGCTCCATGGGGGCTGAGGTTCGAATCCTGGTGAAGGCAGTGGGGTGTTTATTTTGCTGCTAATGCTGAGGAGGTGTTGTGGTTTGACCGAAACACTGAGGTGGTGGAGTGGTATTCAAACTGAGTAGTTGAGGGAAGAGTGATCAGCTGAGGGATTTGAGGAGAGATTTGAGGAGGGATTGTAGGAGAAAGTCATGGGGATTTGTGGTTAGAGAAGAGTTGGTGTCAAATGGAAAATGCTAATGCTCAGTGCATTCGATTTGGGGTTTTGGCATTTAATTCTTCATTTTGCGATAACAGATAACTTTTGTTATTTTCTTTTCTGGACAAACCAAATTGTTCTAGTAAGTATATCGATATCCTTCATTTTTGGCTTTTTAGGTTTACATTTTAGGGTATTTACTCTTTATGGCCGAATACTTCCTTCTTCTCTCTCAAACTCTTTCAGCTTTTGTTAGCCGATTCTCTTCTCCTTCTTCCCTCTCCCCCAATCGATTTCCTCTTGACCGGGTGCATCTTCTCCCCTTTTTCAATTTTGTTGTGATAACGGATTTCCTCTCTTCTCATCTGGTGACTTTGGCCTAATTCTTCATATCTCTCTATTGTTGTTTTTGAATAGGCAAGTATTCTTTGATCAATCTAAACGGTTCTTTTTCCCTTCCTCCCTCTTTCTATTATAATTGTTTTTAATCTATTGACTCTTTTTCTCTGTCGATTACTGCTAGGGGTACGATTGATACATCTTGTGCCTCAGTTTAAGTGTGGGCTTTTGGAGGTAGGCCGAATACTCTTGTCTCCTATTCCTAGTTTATGCTTTTGGTAAGTGTTATGCGGTTAGTACAATCTTTTACTATGATCAATATATGGTTGAGATTGTTAAGTCTTGGATAGATTGTAGGATACTTCTAAAAGGTGTTGAACCAGTCTTTTGCAACAGATTAAGAGAGTGATTCTCAGTCGATCGACTAAGACAGGTGATAAGAAACCTTTTTAATAAGTGTTATAGGAAAGGATTGTTTAATCCTGTTGTTAAAGGGACTCATGTTTTTTTGTGTTTGGATCTAGGGTTGAAGCGCTTGTGGTCGATTTGCACACTTTCGTAATCAGGTGTGTAACCACACTGTCATAATCGTAAATCGACAAAACCCAAAATAGGTGACTATCGATGCTACACGAGCATACGCTCGCTCGTGTGGTCATCCGAACGCATAAATATGGGCATTAGATCGTAAGGCCACCATGAGCGATTTCATGGGCCTAGGCCATTTTGGGCCAAAATGGGCCGTGTGGGCCCCACACGAGTAAACCACACAGACATGTTGAGATTACTGGTCAGGCTGTGTAACTCACACGGCCAAGGCCATTTTTGGCTTTGTGGGCCACCCAGGCGTGTGCGCCCACATGGGCCCGCAATATAGGTCGTGGGCCCATTTTTACTATTTGAGTGTTAAGGTTGCGCGGGTCGCTCGAGACGACTGTGGACCTACTACTGGGTCAGTAAGTGAACCTAGACCCCCTATATGATAAAATGACTATTTTGCCCTTGTATTGTGGTATGGGCTTAGGCCCAAACTGCATTTGCCCACTGTATGCTTGACTGTCTATTTATTAAGGGATTACACACTGAGTTTTCGTAAATTCACCCTTCTGCTTATCTGTGCAGGTAATCCTTAGGCGGATTGGTGCTGCGAAAGACTCGAAGATGGCCACACAACAGCTTATGCTTCCATATTTATCTTTTAATTTATAAGTAGTTTAATTTGGGTATTTTTATTTAATAAGGCCTCTCTAGACTTTATCATTAATTTGGGTATTTCTATTTCTTTTGCTTTAATATTGCTAGCAGTAGGAAGAAAACGCGAGTTTTCAAAAAGATAAATATTTTTCAAAAATACCACGAATACGTAATCAGTTTTAAGAGCTTTGACAAGAAACAACGTTTTAAAATAAATAACGACGTTTTAATATGATTAATTTTTGACAAACGACTTACATTTTGAAAATAAATGAAAAGTCTTGAAATCATCTTCAAGGTCATTCAAAAAGGTTTAATAGAGAATGGGTTTTAACAATTTTACACTTTACGAAAAACACTTCAATATGATATCGCCAGATTTGGCCATAATGTCCAGGCTGGTTTGGGGTGTTACATTTAGTGGTATTAGAGTCAAGTTGCAAAAATTGGCTGTGGAGTTGGGTTTCTTTTAAAAACTTAGAATTTCTAAAAGAACTGTTTCAAATTATTTGAAGTATTTGGAAATGTTTTAACTGAATGTGTGGTACACTGAGTCCCCGGCGCCGATCTTGTAAGTTCTCTGAAACTACTGCTTGTATAAATTAAAATACTGAGAATACTGTAGGCAATAGAAAATACTGAAATACTCTGTTTAGGGTAACCTAAAACTGTAGTAAGACGGCGATCTGTGAAAACAAAAGTCTGAGTTACTGATAATATTTTCCATAAAATATCCGTTGAAAAACATTGGAACTGTAAACTGATGCATAAAATTGTTAACAAGATAAAACGCAATTTGATTTTAAGCACCAAAGATACTCGTGGAAGGGGTACAAGAGGTCGCAGTGGAAGTTGTGTAAGCGCTCGAGATGGGTCTTCATCATCTAGCAATATGTTTAATCTGGATACGAGTGAGACGCCAGTATCACTTTTACTATAGCTGGGGACGATGCACTGTCACAAGCTATGTTGTAGATTCTGGAGAGGGTCGCTGGACCTAATACTGGTGCTGTGGGCCGTGGATCGGTTACAGAATGACTTCGGTCTAGTGGAGTTGAGATTTTTAGGGGTATTGTTAGAGTTGCTTTAAAGTAGCAGAGTATTGGATTGACGTACTGTCCCAGTCTATCTATAGACTGTACTGAAAACACTCAGGTTAAATGTCGTAGTGTTTTGGAATTAGAGTGCGCAGCGAGAGCATAGTAGCGTAGTTTGTGTTATGTGACTGATCTGATAGTTGGAAATTTCGCGGACAAAATTTTTTTAAGGAGAGGTGAATTGTAACACCCTGAATTTGGGCCTAGAAGTATTAAGTCTTGAGCATGGGAGTAGTTAGGAGGCTACATATAAAGGTATAGTTGTGCAAGAAAGTGACATAAACATTTGTCTGCTTCAGTGGTTAAGTGTTTAGGGAGTGTCTGAGATGTCTTGGGTTCAAGCCTGGGCATGTGTAAAAGTTTTGTTTTTTTAAGGGATAAACCCTGTCTCTAATCAGTAGGCTTTTAAATAAAAATGGGTGAATCATGAGATAAAAGGCCTACTGATCCAGGGGATAGGGGTGTGTGGAATGTTCCATGGGGGCTGAGGTTCGAATCCTGGTGAAGGAAGTGGGCGTATTATTTTGCTGCTGATGTTGTGGAGGTGTTGTGGTTTGACCGAAACACTGAAGTGGTGGAGTGGTATTCAAATTGAGTAGTTGAGGGAAGAGTGATCAGCTGAGGGATTTAAGGAGAGATTTCAAGAGGGATTTTAGGAGAAAATCATGGGGATTTGTGGTTGGAGAAGAGTTGGTGCCAATGGAAAAAGCTGATGCTCAGTGCATTCAGTTTTGGGGTTTTGGCATTTAGTTCATCATTTTCCAATAACTGACAACTTTTGTTATTTTCTTTTCTGGAGAAATCGAATTGTTCTAGTAAGTATATTGATATCCTTCGTTTTTGGCTTTTCGGGTTTACATTTTGGGGTCTTTGCTCTTCATGGCCTAATACTTCCTTCTTCTCTCTCAAACTCTTCCGGCTGTTGTTGGCTGATTCTCTTCTCCTTCTTCCCTCTCCCTCAATCAGTTTCCTCTTGACCGAGTGCATCTTCTCCTCTTTTTCATTTTTGTTGTGATAACGGATTTCTTCTCTTCACATCTGGTGACTTTGGCCGAATTCTTCATATCTCTCTATTGTTGTTTTCGAATAGGGAAGTATTCTTTGATCAATCTGTATGGTTCTTTTTCCCTTCCTCCCTCTCTCTTTTATAATTGTTCTTCATCTAATGACTCTTTTTCTCTATCAATTACTGCTAGGGGTACGATTGATACATCTTGTGCCTCGGTTTAAGTGTGGGCTTTTAGAGGTAGGCCGAATACTCCTGTCTGTTATTCCTAGTTTACGCTTTCGATAAGTGTTATGCAGTTAGTACAATATTTTGGTATAATCTATATGGTTGAGATTGTTAAGTCTTGGTTGGATTGTAGGATACTTGTAAAAGGTGTTGAACCAGTCTTTTGCAACGGATTAACGGAGTGTTTCTCAGTCGATCGACCAAGACAGGTGATAAGAAACTGTTTTAACAAGTGTTATAGGAAAGGATTGTTTAATCATGTTGTTAAAGGGACAATATTGTATTGTGTTTGGATCTAGGTTTGGAGCACTTGTGGTCTATTTCCACACTTTCGGAACCAGGAACGTAACCACACTGTCATAATCGTAAACCAGCAAAAGTCGAAATAGGTGACTGCCGACGTTACATGAGCGTACGCTCGCTTGTGTGGTCATCCAAACGCATAAATGTAGGCGTTAGATTGTAGAGGCCACCATGAGCGATTTCATAGGCCTAGGCCATTTTGGGCCGAAATAGATCGTGTGGGCCCCACGGCCTTGTGGGCCCCACGGCCTTGTGGGCCCCACACAGGTAAACCAGACGGACGTGTAGAGATTATTGGGCCAGGCTGTCTAACTCACACGGCTAAGGTCATTTTTGGACTTTGTAGGCTACACAGGCGTGTGGGCCCACATAGGCCTGCAATATGGGTCGTAGGCCCATTTTCACTGTTTGACTATTAAGGTTGCATAGGTCGCTCGAGATGACTGTGGACCTACTATTGGGTTGGTAAGTGAACCAAGACCCTCTGTATGATAAAATAACTATTTTGCCCTTGCATTGTGAGATGGTTGTTTTGCCCCTATGTGATGTATATATATACGTACATGTATGACCGTATTTTAGCATGCTATTTGAACTATAATGGATACATGTATGATTCTATGATATAACATGACATGATTGTATGATGCAATGCATGGGGATGGGTTTATACTGATAGGAGGAAGTGTACTGAAAGGCTTCGAGCCTAAATTATTGGCAGCCCAGCTGCATATTACTCTTTAGTGCCACAACCGGTGCTAATTCTGAAGTGTAGGGATGGGTGGGTTGATTATATCCCTACATGGAGTGTAGGGTTGGATGGATATGGAGTGTAGAAGCTGGATGGGTAGGACTTATTATTGTTTTAAACTGTTACTGCACTAATTACTGTTACTGCATGTTTACTATTACTGCAATGGGCCAAGGCCAAACACATGACTGTTTCTACATTGAGATGGGCTAAAGCCCAAATTGATATTGTCGCTGTTACTGATATGGGCTTAGGCCCAGACTGTATTTGCTCACTTTATACTTGACTGTCTGTTTATTAAGGGATTACACACTGAGTTTTCATAAACTCACCCTTCTATTATTTGCGTAGGTAATCCTTAGGCGGATCGGAGCTGCGAAAGACTCGAAGGTGGCCACACAACAACTTATGCTTCCATATTTATCATTTAATTTATAAGTAGTTTAATGTGGGTAATTTTATGTAATAAGGCCTTTCTGGACTCTATCCTTAAGTTGGGGATTTATATTTCTTTTGCTTTAATACTGCTAGTAGTAAGAAAAAGACGCAGGTTTTCAAAAAGATAATTTTTTTCAATAATACCACGAATACGTAATCAGTTTTAAGAGCTTTCGCAAGAAACAACATTTTAAAATAAATAACGACGCTTTAATATGATTAATTTTTGACAAAGGACTTACATTTTGAAAATAAATGACAAGCGTTGAAATCATCTTCAAGGTCATCCAAAAATGTTTAATAGAGCATGGATTTTTAACAATTTCTCACTTTACGAAAAACACTTTAATGTGACATTGTGAGATTTGACCATCACGTCCGGGCCGGGTTTGGGGTGTTACACAAGTAATCCTATCGACCTTGTTATCAAAAGGATTTAGCCCAGGCAGGTAATCAAGATATAATACCTCTCGAGTATACGTTATGATTAGGGTTTAGCTTGGACTAGTAATCCTAATTGAACTCTTTTGAGCATACGTTATATAAAGGATTTATCCTGGACTGGTAATCCTGTTATACGATATGTGGCTCGAGAGTGTGAAAGTGTGTTCCTTGATTAAATGCCCTAATGGGTACCCTTGAATAATAAATTGACGGGCTATTGAATCGTACACCTTGAGTGTACTACTTGAGCATCCATCAGAATTTCAATGATTCAACAGACACAAAACCTCTTGGTAGGATAAGAAAATTATGGAATGAAATGAATGATGTCTTGAAGAAAAATTGGATGAAGAGCTCATCTAAATTGGATGAAGAGCTCATCTAGGTTTACTTGATTTATATGAAGATTTGGTGACTAACATGTTTGATTGAATGTATGTGTTTAGATAATTTAGCCAAATGGATGGAAAACATTATATTATATGCTTAGATTAAATAAACAGGATTGGTAAGTTTAGTTTCCGTTATACAAACTTACTAAGCATGTAATGCTTACTCTGTTTATTTTTCCCCTATTTTATAGTGCTCAGAGGCTTCCGAAGGTTGGAGATCATTGTAGCATCGTCACACTATCGACTAGCTTAGTTTGGGTATTCATAGTAAAATCAATTTGGTGTAATGGCATATATAGGACAAGTTGACCATTAGTGGCATGAAAATTGTAACACCCCTAGCCCGCATCCGTCGCCGGAGGAGTTAAGAATGTCACTAAGTAAACCTTAATTTCGTTTCTAATATCAACCATCTAAATAAAACATTCAAGCATCATTGATCACATTCATACACGTTTTCATCATCTAAAAATAAAAATGTAAGTTGACTAAATAAGCCATTTGCGTATGGCTATACATATATGTATACATCATCCAAAAGGTACTAGGTCAAATTACAAAGTCAATCCTATACATGCCATTTTCGAAATTTAAACAAAAGTACCAAAAAGCTTAGATAGTGTGGTTGACTTGACTTTGGAACTTCCGAATCCGATGGATGACGAGCAAAATCTATAAAACAGAGAAACCAAACAAAAGAATATGCATTTCAATGCTTAGTAAGCTTTAAGTAATGAAATCATCTAGGAAATTAGCATATTAAAATCAAGTCTATTTGAATTAACTTTGGGTCGAATCCAAACCTAACGAAGATACTTCCTCATCAATCATATCGAAAGGGGAAATCAACATGTCCATCTATTTCTTTAATTCATAACCGAATGCAATCTTCTCAATTTTTTTTTTTTTGACAAATTTCATGCATATATATGTAGCTTACTAGTGATGTTGAAATTGTCTAAGTTAGTACTCATACCTTCTAATTCAATCATAAACATTCAAAGGATTTTAAACAATAGTCTAAGCATAATTTCCGACTTTCGAAACATGAAATATAACAATCAATCATATCTTCAACGAAAGCATTTACTTACTTGATCACTTCACGTTAAATTGTACTTATGCTTGGAATTAACTCGACATGCATTATATAAATTTACTTGTGCATACTTACGGTTTCTCCACCCAACTAATAGGCCGGCGAAGACGTCCTTGTGAACTAAATCCAAATCTTAGAACTGGCTCAGAAGCCCTTCGAGACTAAGCTCGGTTTACGCTGCTGGCTTAAAGGCCCTTCGAACTAAGTTCGGCAATAACACTGGCGCAGAGCCCTTCGGAACTAAGTCCGGCTTTATCGATGGCTTAAAGCCCTTCGGACTGTGTCCGTTTTTAGCACCGGTGATAGCCCTTCGAGACTTAGCTCGGTTTCAAACCTTGATCAACAATCATACGTTCACACATTTAAACAACGCATTGATATTTGAATACAATTTCAGCACTCTTTCTAATCATTTTACCATTAATTCACTAGTCATAACAAATAACATATTCTCGTT
Organism: Gossypium anomalum; assembly: GCA_025698475.1. Classification (NCBI taxonomy): domain Eukaryota; kingdom Viridiplantae; phylum Streptophyta; class Magnoliopsida; order Malvales; family Malvaceae; genus Gossypium; species Gossypium anomalum. The sequence goes on from CM046957.1 coordinate 23,440,134, forward strand.
TCATTATTCCGGAAGCTTTCTATTTTCATGCGATTACAAACAAGTATTTTACCTATTTATTTGATCATAAGATGCAAGCAAGACCATTTTGTCATAATTTATTCATCGCAATCATAATTTAATAATTTCTATGTCTAAATATAAGTTATATTCCATTACTCAAAGACTTACTTTGTATCTTTCTGAGCAAGTTCGGGTCGGCTATTCCGCGACTTTAGCTTTTCCCTTATCCGAGGTTGCCCCTCTATGCTCTTGAGCTTAATCAATAAATTTTAAACTAACCATTAATCAATTACTCAAGCATTACTTTCAGAATATAGCACACATATATATATATATTTGAATTTCACACATACAACTTATAGTAAACTTATAAAAATCAATAAGCAAGTCATTAGTAAATCACAACTTCCTATAACTCGAGTTACTGAGCAACAGTCATTAATTTACTTATAACTTGAGCTACGAAACTCCAAATCAAAGACCGTAAATTTTCCTCGAAAATAGACTAATTTATCTTTTAGCCATAAAATTTTCATAATTTTTAGTCTAGCCAATCACTACCAGATTTTTCTTAAAGTTCACCCTGTTTCACTGCTTGACTAAACTGACCATTCTTCGATACGAATCAGGTTTCTCATTGTACAAGATTCAAAATGTGTTCTCACTTATTTCATTTGAAACTAGACCCATTAAGGAATCTAAGCATATAAATTTTATCCTAAGGCCATTTTTGTACAATTTATACTGATTTTATAAAAACAGAACAGGAAATCTATTAGTCATTTCGACTCAACCTCACAATATCCCAAATATCTCAAAATCGGTAACTCTTTTATTTCTATAGTTTCCTTTGAAAGAAACTAGACTCATCAAGCTTTCATTACATAATTCATCCAGCTTCTAACTCAATTCCTAAAAATTATGGTGATTTTCCAAAATCACCTTACTGCTGCTGTCCCCAAGCAGTTTAACACTAAATCACTTTTTTTTCAAACATTCCTAGTATACATTTTATTCAAGTATGTATTTAAGCAATCAAACTTATCAAATAACTATCTATAAGATTTACTTCAACATTCTTAATACAATACATGGTGTTCAAACCATTATTCAATTTAAACATTCAAGCTAATACACACATATATATACACTAGAAATCAATTGTTAACATTTGCATTTCACCTTGATAGCTAACTTATCAATCCTTATTTTAACCTACAATTGTTCTTAACACAATTAAAGTATCCATTAAAAAAATGTATACATTACTCAATTGCCTAAAACCACATTCGGCCCTAGAACACCCTAGTTAGCCGATTCTTTTCCATGTAACACAATTGCCCAATTGTGCTTATTTACTAAGCTCTAATTCACCTATGTATCACTTTTCCTCCAAATAACATGAACAACAACCATTTCTTAATATGTATCTTGTGCATAACCTTAATTAACTTCCAATAATCATAAAAAAACATCAACTCTTAAGCTTTATGTACATAGCCAAATCTTAAAATGATCCAACCTCCAACTTATTCATTCCATTCACTCACACGGCCTTTGTTCCATTCCTTAGACAAATCTATGTTTGGCCATTGTACTCATGAGCATTAAGATTTATAATTTGACTAACTTAAACCCTTCTCTTCAACAATTCATCATAAAACATAAAACCATAGCCTAATCTCATCATTTTATAACTATAACCGAATGCTCAAACATCACCAAGATTTCAAAATTTTAACATGGGTTATGTAAGAAATTAGCTAACTAATTAAAAACAAGCTTGAAATTAAAAATCTAACACAATTTACTAACCTCCCTTAAGCTTAAAGTGACCAAAACCTTCTATTCTCCCTTTCTTTCTAATTCGGCTAAGAAGAACAAATGTTACTTTGTTTTCTTCACCATCCAATTCCTTATTTTTAATTACTTTTCTTCTTTTTTTTTTTTTTTGATATAAAATATTAAGCCACTAGCTATTAATTAACACATATTATATGTATTTAGTTCCATCATGGCCGGCCACTACTCTCAATAGTGGAAATTTGACATGCAAATCCTTGTCTTTTTATAACTTGAACTAATAGGTCCTTTTAGATTAACCTATCATATTTCAAAAGTGTCACTCATAAGTCCTATTAACTAAATTCACATTCAATTGACTAAATCGAAACTTAAAACTTTCACACATTCAAAATTCACATATTTTAGATCGTAAATATTATATTCAAATAATTCAGTGACTCGGTTTAGCGGTCCCGAAACCGCTTTCCGACTAGGGTCACTTTAGGGTTGTTACAAAAATGATGTTTTGTAACCTAGCCATTGGAATGGCTAGTAATGACTTATTTTGGTATGATTAAATAGGTTATTATGATATATTCATATGTGATATGTTAAGTATATGTGATCAAATGATGTTAATGCCTAAGTTAATCCAAGGTAAGTTTATAAACACATATGCATGTAATGGTATGCCATGATGAATGATGGAATTGTTTAATTTGAATGCTTGGATTGGTTGGTATTGGATGCGTGCTTCAAGTGCAAGTCATGGGTGAAATTTTGGGTGAGAAATGAAGCTAGAAATGGCTTCATTTTGTCCACACGGGCGTGTGTCTAGACCGTGTATGACACACGGCCTGGTAACATGGGCATGTGGTTAGGCTGTGCGTCCCCTGCACCTTAATTTTGAGAAACAGAATGCTCAGAATTGAGCACACGGGCAGAGACACAGGCGTGTGTCTCAGCTGTGTGGATGACATGGCTTTAGGCACGGGCGTGTACAGTCTGCACCTATTTTATGAAAAATCATAAATTTTAATTCGACCACACGGTATAGCACAAGGGCGTGTGACTTGGCCTTGTGTCTTCAATTTGTTCTTGGGTGACAAATAGAGAGTTACATAGGGTTGGGACACGGGCATGTGTGACCACACAGTCTGCCCATACGGGCGTGTCCCATATCCACACGAGTGTGTGACCCCTGTTTAGTGAAAATTTTTCTAAAGTTTTCGGTTTAGTCCCGAACTATCTTCAAAGCCTATTTTGGGCCTCGTAGGCTCATAATAAGGACATTGTGATTGAATGGGAATGGTTTTAATTTGGACGAAAATTTAGGGCTCGAAAATGTATGTTTGCTTGTGTTTAAGTGTGGTAAAGCCTCGTACCATCTTCCTGCATCAAATACAGGTAAGGGGTGTTACAAACTAAACTGTAGCTCTGATATCAATAAATGTAACACCGTTAATCTGTATTCATCGTCAAAATAGGGTTACGAAGTATTACCGGACTAATCTCATAAACAAACATACATTTCACATACATGTTTCATTTCCAAATAAAAGTCATTAACAATCAATCATATAGTCCCTATTACGAACCCTTGAGGCCGAAAACATGCATTAGAAGTGGTTCGGGACTAAACCAATAATTTAGAAAAACTTTTGGAAAACTAAGAAAATTTTTCACAATACAGGGGACATACGCTCGTGTGGCCCAGTCGTGTGTCTCACACGACCAAAGACACGTCCATGTCACAGGCTATGTGGATATTCAAAATGGGATCACATGGCCGTGTCCTAGTCCATGTCCTACCCCGTGTAACTCTCTGACTTGGGTTACACGGCCAACCACGCGCCCGTGTGACTAGCACGTGTACCTTTCGAAATAGCCTTACATGCCCGTGTGCTAGGCCGTGCCAAAACTTGATAGACCGTGGGAGCACAAATTCAAAGTTAAAATATTTATTTTATTATTTTATTAAATTTAACAGCATGATAGAATTACGGTGTGAAAGTTTCGTAAAGAAATTTTACAGTTTGAGTGCTCAATTTGATAAAAAGAACTAAATCACGTAAAGTGTAAAGCTTGTGTTCTATTAGCTAAAGGTGTCTAATAGCTATAGAACCCTAAAATGGAGGTCCTTATGTGGTTAATAGTCCATTAATGAGTTAGTGGGATGAGTTGGCTTGGCAATTTGGTAATTTTTAAATGTTTTGAAGGTCGATTAAGTAATTAGGTTATTAATGATAACAAATAAATAAAACAAATATATCATCATCTTCAACTATCATCTTCCACTGATTTTCATAAGGAGAGAAGCAATTTTTATACTTGATATTCGACCAAGCTTCCATCTCTCATATTGGTATGATTTTTGTCCCGTTTTTAATGATTTCTATGTTTTAAAGATCGTTGTCTAGCTAGCCCGTACCTTTAATTTCGAAACTGTTAAAGATTTTGAGAGTTTTCATTGTCGAATCTATTGTTCTTTGATGTTTGACGTTTAAATATTAAAGCTTGATGATAGATTTTCATGTTTTCTAAAGTGATTTTTTATGAAAATGCATAATAGGGATTAAATTGTGAAATGTGAAAATTATGTGGTTGAAATGTGAAATAAATGAAAGTTTTGGGCTGCTAGGGACCTATAAATAATTCGGCCAAGCTTGGGTTTATTGAAATTATGCGAATTTTTTGTTTTGTGGAATAAGGACTAAATTGTTAAAAGTGTAAAACTTTAGGTGCTAATGTGCAAATAGGCCTAAATGTATGTTTTGGACTAAATTAAACGAATGGTTGATTAAATAAGTTAATTTTGAATTCATATAGATCAAGAAAGAAAGAATTCAGATTTAGATCAGGGGAAAAGCAAGGTTATCGAGTAGTCGACCCGATACGTTAATTCCGAATACGAGGTAAGTTCATATGTATTAAGCACTGTAATAATTATTCTTTTAGTGCTTTAATATTGTATAAATTGTATACACGATACTACAATTATGTTTGATGACAAATCCGCTATTGGTGGCACTTAGTGTGCAAATCGACATAACTTCAGCTATGTATGGCAATTAGTGTGCGATTTGAGATAGCTTCGGCTATGTACGACACTTAGTGTGTGAGATATCGAGTATGGCACTTAGTGTGCGAGATATCGAGTATGGCACTTAGTGTACGAGATATTTAGTATTCAACTGCATTCCGTGTATGTATGAACTTGTTATGGATTGGTATAGGTATGTTCATGTATATTATGAGCTTAGAATCTAAGAAGATACAAAGTTTGTATATAAGCTTATGAATAAGCAGGTGAAAGGTTTGTTAGTAATCATATAGTGCATGATAATATGTTTAGATTGATGAATGTTATATTTGTGATTAGTTAAGTTTATATTATACGAGCTTACTGAGCTTATTAGCTTACTTTGTGTATTTTTCCCGTGTTTTATAGTGATATCAAGGCTAGCTCAGATTCGGGAGTTGTTGGGAACATCATCGCACTATCAAACATCTAAGTTGGTACTTTTCAATTATACATTTTTTTGGTATATGGCATGTATAGGCTAGATGTGGTATTTTTGTTGTGATTATAGCCGTGAGATTTGCCTTGTAAATGATGTTAATATTGATGTGTGTTTGGCTATTAGAAATCGCTTGTAAATGTATATGTTTTGGTTTGTATAAATATTGCCATGAGTGATGGCTTATTTTGGTTTGTTTTGGCATGATTGTAATCAAGACATTATGGAAGTTAAAATGGTTATGTGAATTATGATAAATAAACCATATTGTTTGATATTGTTTTAGCATGTATTTGGCTAAGTAAATGGTAGCGATTTGAGAATTGGAATAGATGAAATTATAATGGTATGAATTGTGCATTTGGTTGATGATTTTGGTTGCCTAATTGTATAATGAAATGGTACCATTTTGCCTTGTGTAGGTACTTTGAAGTTGGGGTGGCAAATTGGCCTTGCAAATGGCCTATTTTTGTTCACACGGGCAGAGACACGAGCGTGTGTCTCAGCCATGTGTGACACACGATCATGTTACATGGCCATGTGTCCCCTAGTGTTGAAATTGAGTTGAAGTCAGTATGCTCCATACGGTCTCACACATGGGCGTGTGACTGGCCGTGTGGTACAAGTTAGTATACCCCCTAATTGGCACACGGCCTAGCACATGGGCATGTGACTTAGCTGTGCCTAAAATTCCCACGGGGCAAACCGTGTGTCGCACACGACCTAGACACACAGCCATGTGCCTACCCATGTGGACAAAAGTAAGGCTATTTACCAAGCCATTTTCCACCTTTTGATGCACACACCTACACACCACAACATAGCACCAATTCAAGCATTTACATACAACCAAATCAGCCACAATCAAGACATCAACACATCATTCACATGCTACGATCTATCATTCACAAACATCACATACTCATCAACTCAATTCATGTAATTCCCACATCCATGAAAGGCATCATTATATGAATTACTTATACCGATAGTAGCCAATTTCAAATGGCCTTATACAAAATGAACTTTCAACCAATATAAGCCAATACATTTGGCCAAATCAATTATGACACACAAAAAATGACCAAGTCCCCTATACATACCATAACTCTAAATGTTGAAATCATTGATACCAAAATAATTGTTGATAGAATGAGTGGATGTCCGACGGTATCCGAATCCCCGAGCAAGCTTGGTGACACTATAAAACAAAGGAAAGGAAGAGGAGTGAGCTATAAAGCTTAGTAAGTTCCTATGCAAATAATAAGCATCACAACCACACATTTAACATACAATTAATATAATGAAAATTTGCATGAATGTTATTAAAATCTTATAGTCATAACTTATTCAATCACAACCTTACCAAGGTTTCATCACATATCAAGCTCATTACGTATGAGTTTTTCATACATACTTGTACCAACTCGCAACATAACCATAGTATTTCACAACTTTGACATTCCCGTTAAATAATCAGGATATTAATAGATACTCAGAAATCTTGCACGTAAGTGCCATATATGTAGCCAAAGCTACCTCACATCTCATAATACATATAGTCTACTTTTCGAGCTATTCACAGGCCTGCTCACACAAGCTGTCAGTCAAGATGTAGCTACACAGTGCTGCTCACACAAATTGTCAAGTATCCGCAACATATGCCGGCATACCCAGCCACTGGTAGAACGTACAAGACCAGCACTCGGATCACATAAACACATGGGTTCCTCGTAACATGTCACTCGTATCCTACTCTATTCCTAAGGTTAAACTGGGATTTCTCACTTTTCGAAACTTTGTCGAGTATGTCCAAAGATTCAATCATAATTCATACAATATTAATGCATTTAAATCATAAATATAACAATGCATTATTTACATACAAACTTCCTCAGTACAAAAATAGTAGAAATGAGACCTAATCGTCAAACATTTTGTTTTTCCCCTGATCAAGGTCCGAACCTCGTTTTTCTTGATCTATAATAACAAATTTAGCTTATTTAATACTCACATTGTTCAATTCAGTCCAAAAACCATATTATGGCAAAATTACATTTTTGCCCATAATGTTTCGTATTTTTGCAATTTAGTCCCTAGGCTCGTAAAATGAAATGTATTCCATTTCTTCAAAACACAAGCCTAGCCGAACCATTTTGATACTCATCCCAGCCCGTATTTTTTATTTAATCACACTTTTACTACTTATTTTTGTAACTTTTACAAATAGGTCCTTTTTGACATTTTCATCAAAAATCACCTAGCAAAAGTTATTTATCTTACACCAAACATGCATTTTCTACTATGAGACATCAAAACACACAAATACCTAACATGGTTAAAATTTTAAACTTTATATTCCTTTCAAATTAGTCCTTGAATAAGCTAGATTAGGTTGTAAGGATCTCAAAAACATGAAAATCATTAAAAACAGGGCTAGAACGGACTTAAAATCGAGCTTGGAAGATGAACAAACCCTAGATATGTCCTATCTTGAGAATTTTGGCCATGGGAGAAGAAGCTGGACAAGATTTTGGCTTTATTTTCCCTATTAATTCATTGAATTACCAAATAACCAAAATGACTTTTTCTTGAAACACTGAAGTTTCTCTTACTTCATGTTCATTTTTGTCCACTAACTTAACAAATGGTCTAATTACCATCTAAGGGCCTTCAATTTAAAATTTCATACTCAAGTTTTGTACCTTCTGTAATTTAGTCCTTTTTGCTAAATTAAGTGCTCAAACGTTAAAATTTTCGAACGAATTTTTCACAGAATCATTCCATAAAGCTGTAAACCATAAAAATATAATAAAAATAAATCTTTTCTACGTCGGGTTCGTGGTCCCGAAACCATTGTTCTGACTAGACCTAAAATCAGGCTGTTACAAAGTCGATTCTCAGACCAGTGTAGCATATGTGAGTCTAGTTATACATGCCATATATAACCAGTGATAGTGTGATATCTTCTGATAGTTTTAAATCATGTTTTCATATAGCTATGGATCCTAATCGAGTAGTGGCTGATGATGTTGAAAGTAATGCGCCAACCTCTGTTCACTGAGCAGCGCCATCTGAATCGAGACATATATCTGAGAGTTAGGGAGAAGAGGCTAAGGAAGCCTTCTTCCAAATGATGAACGAATGGTTCACTAAGTTTGTCTGAACGAATTCGGATACTTAGTAACCTCCACCGCCACCCATTCCCCAGTCGGTTCCCGTAGCTCCTCAAGGATTAGAACCTTTACGTTTGAGCAATCCGCCAGTTGATAAAATTTGAAAATGCGGGGCTGAAGAGTTTAGAGCTATAGTTGATGATGATCCTGAGAGAGATGAGTTTTGGCTTGAGAATACAATCCAAGTATTTGATGAATTGTCTTGTACGCGAGGTGAATGTGTTAAATGCACTATATCATTTTTGAGAGATATTGCATATCAGTGGTGGAACACTTTGACATCTGTGGTGCCGAGAGAAAGAGTTACGTCAAAATTCTTTCAGACTGAGTTTAGAAAGAAATACATAAGCCAGCAATTTATAGATCAAAAGCACAAAGAATTTCTAGAACTGAAACATGGTCGTATGTCTGTTGTAACACCCCTAACTTGTATCCGTCGCCTGACTAGGGTTAAAGGCGTTTCCAGACAAACCACAACATTTACACACAATTCATATACATATTCCACAATCATAGTCAAACATTACCATAGAGCCCCTTGAATAGGTCATCGAGACCTTAAACATGTATTAGAAGGAGGTCGGGACTAAACCGAGCTCATACAAAATTTTTCAAAACTTTAAACATTTTTCAAAACTGTATAGGTCACACGTCCATGTGAACAGGCCGTGTGCTTCACACGGCATTAGACACGCTCGTGTGTCTAGGCCTTGTCACAACAGGGCATACATACTGACTTGCTCACACGGTCGTGGTCGAAACTAACTTGGGCCACACGGCTAGCCACACGCCCGTGTGCCTTGGCCATGCTCAAGACTGACTTACAATCGTAGGGTACCCCAGGGGACACACAGCCGTGCAACATGACCGTATGTCACACACGGCTGAGACACACACACGTGTCTCTGCCCCGTGTGGACAAAAATAGGCCATTTGAAAAGCCAAATTGCCACCCAATTTGGGTCAAACCTAAAAACACCAAAAACAAGCACAATTGCATAACAATTTCATCAAATTTTCAATACCAAAACTTACATTATTCTTGCCGTATTATTGACAACAATTTCATGCTTGTAACACATATCAAAACATGTCATCCTATAAGTCCAAAATAATACCAAAACATATGGTTTCAAAACCTCCAAACATACAATTAGATCTCATGCCAAAAACCTTACCAATTTCCATAATAAACACATTCCAAAAACTTACTAAATTTACCAATTCTCTTGGCCTTTTAAAGCACTTCATATAAAAACAATTTACATCACATATCATATACCAAAATCAAACCATAAGTTCAACCACAAACTAGCCATATCACTTGGCATGATATAAACATTACAAAACATATCCAAATACTCCTAGCCTATACATGCCATACTTCAATATATACATTTTCAAAAGGTACCAAAATAGAGTTCGATAGTGTGGTGATAATCCTTGACAATCCCTGAGCTCCCAATAGCTACGATATCTAAAAACCAATGCAAGCACACACAAAGTAAGCTTTAAAAAGCTTAGTAAGCCATATACAAATAAACTTAACAAATAACATTAATTCAGTCATATAATTTAAGGCAAAATACATTCATTTAGCAATATATCTCTTATATTTCATTTGAACATGGTTCACATATACATATCATAACTCATTCTCATAGCAACTCATACTTATATCATATATTCACCAAGATACATATACTTACCTTCATTCTCAAACATGTTATACAATTCAAACGTACCTAAGTTGGACACAAATTCACATTATCATCTATTTTCTCGAAATGCCCATTGAACCGTTCGGAATCATAAGGATATGTGGATAGCTCGGAAAGCACATACAATGCCAACGTCCTAGACGTGGTCTTACATGTAATCAAACATCGATGCCACTGTCCCAAACAGAGTCTTACACAAAATCAAATACGATGCCAATGTCCCAAGCGTGGTCTTACACGTAAATCATAAGTCAATGCTAACGTCCCGGACGTGGTCTTACACGATAACACATATCGGATCATATGTCATGACATATGTATCCTAACTATTCCTAAGGTTCGTACAGGGCATTTCAGACATCGAAACTTTGTCGATACTTTCTCGGATATCTCATGCTCAACTCATATAACCATTCATCAATGTTCAATATCATATTAATAGTAATAATTCAATTCAAAATACGTTTATTTGTATATCGACTTACCTCGTACAGATTCGGGTAGACGAAATCGGCTACTCGATGACTTTCGACTTTCCCGATCTAATTTTGTTTTCTTTAGTTCTCGATCTATATAAATTCAAATTCAACTCTTCAAATCAATCCAAAAACACATATTTAGGGCATTTTACAAATTAGCCCTCATATTTTTACATTTTTGCACTTTAGTCCCTAATCACAAAAATCACAAAATACACCAAATTTCTTTAGACATATGCTTGGTCGAATTCTCCTATTACTCATAAAAGTCCATACATTTCATTTATTTCACATTTGGTCCTTCAATTTACAATTTTTACAATTTAGCCCAAATTACTCAAATTCATAAAAAATTCAAAGACAAAATATATCAACCCAACATGTATCTTTTATTTTCCAACAACTAACATCACAAAGCTCACAATTTCATCAATGACATATTTCAAAATCAGAAATTGAGACATGGGCTTGATAGTACACTAAGCAACGATCACAAAAACGTAGAAATTATCAAAAACGGAACAAAACTCATACCTTAATCAAAGAAATCAATAGTCGAACCCTAGATGAATCTTTTTCTTTTCTTTTCTTTGTGTTTTCGGCAACATGGATGAATTAATGGCTAATTTCATGTTTTATTTTATTTAATATATGTTTAATATACCAACTACCAAATTACCCTTTAAAAAACCATTATAAAATCACTTAATGGATGTCCATTAATGTCCATTAACCTTATCAATGGGTTAATAACAACATAAGGACCTTTTCTTTAGAAAGCCATGACAAATAGACAATTTTACAATATAGAAAGCCACTTTTACATTTTACGCTATTAGGTCCTTTTATCAAATTGAGCACACAACCAATTAAATTTGCATACGAAACTTTCACACATGCTAATTCATATATCATAATCATAGAAAATAGTATTTAAATATTTTTCTGTCTCAGGTTTGTGGTCTCGAAACCACTATTCTGACTAAGGTCTAAACCAAACTGTTACAATTCTCCCCCTTAGGGATTTTCATCCCTGAAAATCTTACCATCGAATAGGTTTGGATATTGTTGTTTCATAGTATCTTCAGGCTCTCAGGTAGCCTCTTCAACACCATGTCGATTCCACAATACTTTTACTAATGAAATTTTCTTATTTCGCAGTTATTTAACCTCACGAGTTAAGATACGGATCAGTTTTTCATCATAAGTCATATCATACTGAATCTCAATCTCAGATGGAGAAATTACATGCGAAGGATCGGATTTGTATCGTCGAAGCATCAATACGTCAAACACATCATGAATTTTTTCTAGTTCTGGCGGCAACAACAGTCTATAAGCAACTGACTCGATATGTTCGGTAATATCATACAGTTCGATGAAACTCAGACTCAATTTTCCTTTTTTGCCAAACCGAAGCACTTTATTCCATGGGGATACTTTCAGAAACACTTTGTCACCAATATCAAATTCAACATCTTTCCGTTTCAAATCTGCACATGACTTCTGATGATTGAAAGTTGCTTTCAGACTATCTCAGATCACTTTTACTTTCTGTTCAGTCTCTTTTATCAAATCAACCCCATGAATCTTATTCTCACTGAGCTCAATCCAATACAAAGGTTTACGGTATTTACGACCATATAAGGCTTCGTACAGTACCAATTTGTTGCTCGATTGAAAACTGTTATTGTAGGCGAATTCAATTAATGACAAATACTGCTCCCACGAACCTTCAAACTCAAGAATACAACATCTTAACATATCCTCGAGAATTTGAATAATCCACTCAAATTTACCATCCATTTGTGGGTGAAAAGCAATACTGAAATACAATTTCGTACCTAAACCTTCTTGCAATTTCTTTCAAAACTGTGAAGTGAATCTCGGATCTTTATCTGACACAATAGACAATGGCACCCCGTGCAGTCTCACAATATCAGAAATATACAACTCAGCTAATTTATCAAGCGAGTAATCACATCGTATCAGAATAAAATAAGCTGATTTCGTTAATCGATCAACCACAACCCAGATCGCATCTTTCTTTCTCGAAGATAGGGGCAAACTCGAAACAAAGTCCATTGCCACTCTATCCCATTTCCATTTCAGAATCATAATTGGTTGTAACAAACCAGAAGGCACTTGATGTTCAGCTTTAATTTGCTGACAGATCAACCATTTCAAAACAAAGTTAGAGATATCTCTTTCCATTCCAGACCACCAGTAATGTTGTTTCAAATCATTATACATTTTTCTACTACCCGGATGCACAGATAAATGACTGTTATGAGCTTCATTCAAAATCATTTGAATTAACTCTGAATTTTTTAGAACACAAACCCGGTCTTGAAATCTCAGACAATCATCATTATCAAATCGAACTTTCAGAATCAGAATTTAAATAATACTGAGCTCGTTTTACTAAAACCTTATTATCAACCTTCTGAGCTTCGTAAATCAGTTGCAAAAACAACGGTCTTGCTTTCAATTCGGCTAAAATTGAACCATCAACAGACATACACAACTGAGTATTCATAGCATGCAATGCAAACAATAATTTCTGACTTAAAGCATCAGCAACAACATTTTCTTTTCCCGAATGATAATCGATAACAAGCTCATAGTTTTTTAGCAATTCTAACCACCTTCTTTGTCGCAGATTTAGATCTTTCTGAGTCATCAGATATTTCAAACTCTTTTGATCAGAATATACGTGAAATTTTTTAGCAAACAGATAATCACGCCAAATTTTCAAAGCAAACACAATCGCAGCTAATTCCAGATCGTGCGTCGGGTAGTTTTTTTTATGTGGCTTTAACTATCTCGAAGCATAAGCAATAACTTTGTCTTCTTGCATCAATACGCAACCTAGACAATTCAACGAAGCATCACTGTAGATCACAAATTCTTTACCCGATTCTGGTTGTACTAACACTAGAGTTTCAGGCAAATAGGGTTTTCAACTGATCAAAGCTTTTCTGACACTTTTCAGACCAATCAAATTTTACATCTTTCTGAAATAGTTTTGTCAACAAAGTTGCGATTATCGAAAATCCTTTTACAAAGCGTCTATAATAATCGTCAAGTCCCAAAAAACTACAGACTTCAAAAACATTTTTCAGAGGTTTCCAATCCAGAATAGCTAAAATCTTGCTCAGATCAACTCGGATACCTGAGGTTGACACAATATGGCCCAGAAAACTGACCTCTCGTAACTAGAATCCATACCTGCTAAACTTCGCATATAGTTGCTTATCACGCAAAGTCTGTAGCACTATTCTCAGATTTAGTATTTCCAACACTAGCAACAGAAGTAGCTGGAGCTTTGAAGCTCGAATGCGATCTAACACGATGTCTACTTGAATGTCCCACATTAACCTTTGAATGGCTATTATCATCCCAAAATTTCTTTGTTGCCAAATGCAATGACTTGCTCGATGATCTTTTTCTCACTTATCTAGCTTTTGAATTGACTTTTCTATTCTCTTTTCTGAGCTCTTCAGCTTTGCGTGCTCGCTCAACAAGCACAAGAAACTATTTTATCTCTAAAATCCCAACTAACAACTTGATGTCTTCATTCAAGCCATCTTCAAATCTCTTGCACATTATTGCCTTAGTAGGTACACATTCTTGAGCACATTGACTTAGTATTACAAATTCTCACTCGTATTCTGTAACAGATATATGGCCTTGTTTAAGCTCAAGAAACTCTTTACGTTTCTAATCAATAAATCTCTGACGGATATATTTCTTTCAGAATTTAGCTTGAAAGAAATCCCAAGTGACCCGCTCTCTTGGAACCACGGATATCAAAGTCTTCCACCAGTGATACATCGTATCTCTCAGTAGTGAGATGACACACTTTACACATTCATCTGGATTCAAAGATAATTCATCGAACACTTGTATCGTGTTCTCTAACCAGAACTCAGCTCTTTTAACATCATTATTCGTAGTAGCACGAAATTTTTTAGCCCCATATTTTCTAATTTTATCCACCGGAGGCTTGTTCAATTGAATCGGATTAGCATGTAGCATGACAGGGACTTGCAGAGGATTTATCGGGGGTGGAGCTTGTTGAGTAGTCAGATTAGTTCAGATATATTGGGTGAACCAATCATTCATCATTTCATAAAAGGCTTGCCTAGCCTCTCCATCATGGCTACTCGTAGTCGGTCTAGAGTCAGATGGCGCTGTCCCTTGCGCGAGAGCAGGCACATTGCTCTTGACATCGTCAGCTACAGCTCATTCGGGATCCAATTACTATATAAAAACACATTTTCATTGTCAGGATTCATCACACTATCGCAGTTCATAAATATGGCTTGTATAGCTAGACTCGCATACGCTATAGTAGTCCTAGAATTAACTAAACCATAGCTCTGATACCAATAAAATGTAACACCCCTAACCTGTATCTGTCGCCGGACTAGGGTTAAAGGCGTTACCGGACAAACCAAAACATTTACACACAATTCATATACATAATCCACAATCATAGTCAAACATTACCATAGAGTCCCTTGAATAGGTCATCGAGAACTTAAACATGCATTAGAAGGGGGTTGAGACTAAACTGAGCTCGTAAATATTTTTTCAAAACTTTAAACATTTTTCAAAGTTGTACAGGTTATAGAATTCAAAAGTACCTGAGTCGGATACAAATTCACATAATCATCTATTTTCTTGAAATGCCCATTGAACCGTCCGGAATCATAAGGATACGTGGATAGCTCAGAATACACATATAATGCCAATGTCCCAGACGTGGTCTTACATGTAACCAAACATCGATGCCACTATCCCAGACAGAGTCTTACACGAAATCAAATGCAATACCAATGTCCCAGACATGGTCTTACACGTAAATCATAAGTTGATACCAACGTTCCAGACGTGGTCTTACACGATAACACATATCGGATCCTATGTCATGACATATGTATCCTAACTATTCCTAAGGTTCGTACAGGGCTTTTCGGACATCGAAACTTTGTTGATACTTTCTCGGATATCTCATGCTCAACTCATATAAACATTAATCAATTATCAATATCATATTAACAATAATAATTCAATTCAAAACACGCTTGTTTGTATATCGACTTACCTCGTACGGATTCAGACAGACGAAATTGGCTCTCGACAACTTTTGACTTTCCCCGATCTTATTCCGTTTTCTTTAGTTCTTGATCTATATAAATTCAAGTTCAACTCTGTTATTCACCAAATCATTCAAATCAATCCAAAAACACATATTTAGGGCATTTTACAAATTAGCCCTCACATTTTCATATTTTTGCACTTTAGTCCTTAATCACAAAAATCACAAAATACACCAAATTTCTTTAGACATATGGTTTCTCCTAGTACTCATACAAGTCCATACATTTCATTTATTTCAAATTTTAGTCCTTCAATTTATAATTTTCACAATTTAGCCCAAATTACTCAAATTCATCAAAAATTCAAAGACAAAATATATCAACCCAACACATATCTTTTATTTTCCAACAACTAACATCACAAAGCTCACAATTTCATCAATGGCATATTTCAAAATCATCAACAAAATCAGAAATTGAGACATGGGCTTGATAGTACACTAAGTAAGGATCACAAAAATGTAGAAATTATCAAAAACGAAACAAAACTCATACCTTAATCAAAGAAATCAATAGTCGAACCCTAGATGAATCTTTTTCTTTTCTCTTCTTTGTTTTTTCGGCAACATGGATGAATTAATGGCTAATTTCATGTTTTGTTTTATTTAATATATGTTTAATATACCAATTACCAACTTACCGTTTAATAAACCATTCTGAAATCACTTAATGGATGTCCATTAATGTCCATTAACCTTATTAATGGGTTAATAACAACATAAGGACCTTTTCTTTAGAAAGCCATGACAAATAGACACTTTTGCAATATAGAAAGCCACTTTTACATTTTAGGCGATTAGGTCCTTTTATCAAATTGAACATACAACCAATTAAATTTTCATACGAAACTTTCACTATAACACCCCTAACCTGTATACATCACTGGATTGGGGTCATAAGGTATTACTGGTCGTAACACAGTTTGATACAATTACTCCATTCAAAACATGCATAAGATTATGTCAACTTATCTATAATAAATATAAATATAATCTATTCAACCATTTAATTCATCATTACATACATAATATTTTTTAATCATAATTTATTTTATCACTTTTTCAAACTAAGTAATAAACATCATAACAAATTATCTATACATTATTATTCCAAAAGCCGAACCCTACAGTCAATAATCATGACATTAAAAAGGTCTAAATAATGGTCAAACAAATCTCATATATATATATATTAGAAAGCATCTATATCATCAGTGAATTACTTTTCATACCACACATGTATACATAAGCGTATGGAGTATCCCTTATATATGTTACAACTCATGCGTATCACACCATCTCAACCACAACCATATTTAGATGCAAACACATAATCAAGACTTTAAGTAAATCCCAAACGTACGGAATATCCCTTATATATGTTACAACTCATGCTCAATAAATCATATATAAACCATTTCTCATATTTTATGGACATAAATGCCAAAATACAACTAGTCAATATTCATCACCTTTATTTATCTATTAACCAATTTTAAATACACTTATCCACACACAACTCGTATATACCAAGGAATAAATATACCATTATAATCTTTTACTCTTTTCGTACCTAATCATATATCCAAAGATGTGAAATCACAAGTAATACCTTATTAAAACATAACTATTAAGTTCATATATATTTCATCTAAGAATTAACCTAACCGAATCAACCACAATTCTTTCAAAAATCATCATCCACCTCCAAAGCGTATAGTACTTACCACATATATTATGCATTCATAGCACACAACTTTGTAACCATAATTAATATAGACCACACCTAACATAACTGAATTCAAATATAATAGTTAGCCATTTTCGCATGGCCTTTATACATAAACCAAAATACAGCATTCCAAAACATGGTCCAGCCTATACATGCCATAGTTCCAAAATTCACCTTACAAAATATTGATGACGGTCGATAGTGTTTTAAACTTAGCTGACGATCCCCGAGCTCATAACTTGAATCCTAAAGTCTATAAAACAGAGTAAATGTGAACACACAGAGTAAGCTTTTATAGCTTAGTAAGTAATAACCACATAAAAAACTCAATGATATTATTTGCTCAACTAAATTAAACCAAATTACATCATCGTTACCACATTTAATCTCAAACATATAAATTTCATAATTGATTTATTTTCATACATAAAAATCACCTTGGCCGAATATTCACATGGTCAAATTAACATTTTAACATATAATTTTCCAAAGCCAAATAATCAATGTAAAACCTAACCCACATACACTCTAAATACATAAGCTTATGTATCAAAATATAACTTCTTATACCTATACTTGATATGTAGCCGAATATATATGCTCATATATACACAAGTTAAGAATCATGTCAATAATACCCAAATTATTGATCCACAAGGCTGAATACTCATATTAAAGTCATATCTATTTTACATTTGCATAACACATGTTTTGTAACAAATATCAAGTTACTACTTACCTCATTTCAAGTAGGTAACCAACTAGTCCATACCTGGCCATTTAGCTCGTTTTACACATTCGATCATAGCTTATCTTTGCCCGATGAACCATTCAAAATTGGATAGGACACTTGGATGATCACACATATCGTACAATGCCAACGTCTCAGACGTGGTCTTACATGAAATCATGTAAAGCCCCCACGCCCGAAACCGTCACCGGAGTCAAGCTTGAGGTGTTACTAAACTTATTTTACCTTTTAAACAACTCTAAACCACTGATTTTAATTTTCAGAATAAACTGTTTTTCTGCATCATGGTTGCTTAAAAATTCATTTCTCGAGTTTCAAAACTCAAAATTAAGATCTGTAAATTTTTCCTGAAACTAGACTCATATATCTATCTACTAATTTTTTTCTAGAATTTTTTACTTAGCCAATTAGTACATTTTATTAGTTAAAGTTACCCCTGTTTCAGAATTCAACTGCACTAACCTCTACTTACTACAAACCACTTTTCTCCCTCTACAAAATTCATATGACTGTACAGTTTGTTTCTATTAAAACTAAATTCGATAAGAATTCTAACCATATAAATTACACTACTAATTATTTTTTTAAAATTTATGGTTAATTTCTAAAGTTGAAACAGGGGATCCAGAAATCGCTCTAGCCCTATTTCACTAAAACTCAGATATCTTATAAAATACAAAACCTTTACCTGTTTTGCTTATTCCATATGAAAATAGACACAATGAGTTTTAATTTCATATATTATTCACCATCAAACCATGTCTCTACGATTTTTAGTGATTTTTAAAAGTCACATTATTTCTGATACTTGAATCTGTTTTTTAAGTTACTTTCACATTTTTCATAGTTTTCATGTGATAGTTACTACTTAATCATATATACTATTAAGCATGTATATCATCAGCCATTCTATTAGCTAATCACTAGCAAGTATTTACACATCATTCATTGATCATATCATATCAAAAGAAACCAAGTTCCTATACATGCCATACACAAAACGAAACGTCTAACTATACCAATGTGATTCCTTCGATAGTGTGATCAAGTCTCCGACGTTTCCTTCGGTCCCTGAGTGGCTTGATAAAAACTATAAGAAAAAGAAAATAAAGAGAGTAAGCACTAGGCTTAGTAAGATTACAAGCAAATAAATTACAACATTCAACATAATGAATAATTATACATAATGTCACCTAGCCTCATAAACTTTCTTTACTTCTCATTTTCTACCTTCTTCTTTACCCACATACCTTCTTTCTTACCTGACCTTTCACTATTCATAAATATAATCTACCTTCCCTTTTGCTGATAATTCACTGTAATTTAACGTGTACAATGATCCGTTGAACCACTCGGAATACTAAGGATACTAGGGTCGTTCCTGTCTATCAATATCCTGCCAATGCCATGTCTTCGACATGGACTTACATAAATTATTCCTGTCTCCAATGCCATATATATATATATATATATATCTAATATGGGCTTACATGGCTCATTCCTGTCTCCAAAGCCATATATCTGATATGGACTTACATGGCTCATTTCTGTCCTGTCCTATCCTGTCAACCCCAATATCCTAACATTCCTAAGGTTCAAACGGGGCTTCTTAATACTTTTTCTCTGTCACTTCGCCTTTAATTCGACTTTAAATATTCTCATAAAATAAATATATATATGCTAGAAATTGACAATAATAATGTAAAATAAAATAATATTACATTTATTTACTGTAAACTTACCTCGATACAAAATGTGACTAAACTTTACAATTTAGTCCTTTACTTTTTCTTTTCCCCGATCTACTCCCGAATTTTGCTCTTCTTGATCTATAATAGCAAATTTAATTTATTTAATATTCAAATTTATCAAAACAGTCCTTTACTCAAATTTTGGAAAAATTACATTTTTGCCCCTAAACTTTTGCATATTTACACTTTTGCCCCAAATCTCGTAAATTAAAATTCAGCCTATTTTCTTATGTTTTATGACATGCTGATCTTTTTTCCCTTCTATAGCAAAGTCAAATTCTCACTCTAACATATACTTATGACTATTAGGTATTTTTACCGATTAAGCCCTTTTACTCATTTTTACCTAAAACCGAGTAGCACAAGTTGTCTAACATAATCTAAGACCTCATATTCTATCATAAAACATCAAAATAAACACTTTTCACCTATGGGTATTTTTCCAAATATGAACCCTAACTTAAATTATTGCTAGCATAAGCTTTATCGAGCTACCGAGACTCCGAAAACGTAAAGAACATTAAAAACGGGGCTTGGAATCACTTACTATGGAGCTTGAAAGCTTGAAACAAACCCTAGCTATGGAGAACCCTTGAAATTTCGTGCTAATGAAGATGATGATGAATTTTGTGTTATTTTTTTCCTTTTTATTTCATTTAATATCCAAATAACCAAAATGCCCTTCCTTATTAAACTTTCAAAAATTCCATCCATGTCCTATTTTGTCCATGAACTTAGAAATTGGTCAAATTGTTATTTAAACCCTCCTAATTAATATTCCAAAGCAATTTCATACTAAAAACTTCTAGAATGCAAGTTTTACAAATTATTCGATTTAGTCCCTAATCTCAACTTAAGCACTTTATGGATAGAATTTCATCACGAAATTTTCACACAATCATGCAATCATATCATGAACCTTAAAATAATAATAAAATAATTTTTTCTACCTCTAATTTGTGGTTTCGCAACCACTATTCCGTTTAGGCCCTATTTCGGGATGTTACATTTCTCCCCCCTTTAGGGATTTTTGTCCTCGAAAATCTTACCTGTGAAAAGATTTGAGTACTGTTTTCACATAGCCTCTTCGGGTTCCCATGTAGCCTCGTCTACCCCATGTCTATTCCATAGTACTTTCACAAGTGCAATACTTTTGTTCCTTAATTGCTTTACCTCTCGAGCTAAAATCTTCACCGGTTCTTCACCGTAAGTCATGTCTGGCTGAATCTCAACCTCTGTCTGAGAAATCATATGTGACGGATCTGAACGATAACGACGTAGCATAGACACATGACATACATTATGAATCTTCTCTAACTCAATCGGCAAAGCTAACCGATATGCTAATGGTCTGACTCTCTCAATCACTTCAAACGGTCCAATAAAATGTGGACTTAGTTTGCCTTTCTTGCCAAATCGAGAACTTTCTTCCACGGGATACTTTCAAAAAAACATTGTCACCAACTTGATACTCAATCTCTTTTCTCTTCAAATCGCATACGACTTTTTTGTCCTGCATCAAGTCGCTTTCAAGCAATCTCGATGATTTTTACTTTCTCTTACTGTTTCCTTAACTAGATCAACCTCAGTAAATCTGATTTTCCTTAAGCTCTATCCAATACAAAGGTGTGTGACATTTACGTCCATAGAAAGCTTCATAAGGTGCCATCTTCAAACTCGATTGATAACTATTATTGTAGGCAAACTCTACTAATGGTAAATATTTTTCCCAATCGCCTTGAAATTCCAAAGACACAATCTAAGCATATCTTCATGTACCGAATAGCTCTCTCTCGATCGACCATCGGTTTGAGGATGGAAAGTCAGTACTAAAACTCAACTTTGTGCCCAAAGCCTTCTACGTAATTTCTTCCAAAATCGTGAAGTAAATCTTGGATCTCTATCTCTAAATGATCGATAATGGTACCCCATGTAGTCCGACTATCTCTCAAAATACAACTCGCCAACTTGTCAAGTGAATAATCCATACGAATCGGGATAAAATGAGCCGACTTTGTTAACTTATCAATCACAACCCATATTGCATCTTTCTTTCTCGTAAAAGCGGCAATCCTGTCACAAAATCCATAGTAACTAGATCCCATTTCCACTCGGGGACTAGCACAGTCGCAATAAACCTGAAAGGTACACGATGTTCGGCCTTTACCTGGCTTGACGGATCAAGCATCTAGAAACAAACTCAAATGTCCCTTTTCATTCCTACCCACCAAAGACATTTTCTTCAAATCATTATACATCTTTGTACTACCTAGATGAATAGATAAAAACTACTATGTGCTTCCTGTAAGATCTTTCGAATAAGCTCATCATTCTTCTATTACACATACCGCTCTCTGAACATCAAACAACCGTCAGAACTGATCTGAAAATCTAACTCTATATCCGACTCACACTGATCTCTTTTGGCTAACAACTCACTGTTATTTTTTTGAGCTTCAAAAATTTCTTCAAGAAACATCGGTTTAGCTCTCAACTCAGCTAAGATAAAACCATCATCTGATAAGGCTAGACTAGTGTTCAAATCTCTTAATGCAAATAAAGATTTTCTACTCAAAGCATCAGCAACAATGTTTGCCTTACCTGGGTGATAATCGATCACTAGCTCATAATCTTTAATCAACTCTAACCATCTTCTTTGCCTCAAATTCAAATCTTTTTGAGTCATAAAATATTTCAAACTTTTGTGATCAGTGAATATATGGCACTTCTCACCGTACAAATGATGTCTCCAAATCTTCAACGCAAAAATAATGGCAGCTAGCTCTAAATCATGTGTCGGATAGTTCTTCTCATGTGGCTTTAGCTGTCTAGAGGCATAAGCAATTACCTTCCCTTCCTGCATAAGTACACAACCAAGTCCATTCATGGACACATCACTATAAATCACAAACTCCTTACCTGGTTCTGGTTGTACTAAAACAGGAGCTTTAGTCAACAATGTTTTTAACTTGTCAAAACTCTGTTGACACTTCTCAGTCCATTCAAACTTGATATCCTTTGCAGTAATCTTGTCAGTGGGGTAGCTATCATGGAAAATCCCTCTACAAATCGTCTATAATATCCAGCAAGACCAAGAAAACTTCTAACTTCTGATACATTTCTAGGAGGCTTCCAATCAACAATGGCTGAAATCTTGCTCGAATCAACCTTAATACCTTTACCTGAGACAATATGTCCAAGAAAACCAACTTCTCGTAACCAGAACTCACTTTTGCTGAACTTGGAATACAACTGATTATCTATCGAATCAGAAAAAAGCTGTTCTCAAATGCTCTGCATGCTCGATCTCATCATGAGAATAAATCAAGATATCATCAATGAACACAACTACAAACTTATCCAAATACGGTCTGAAAATTCGGTTCATTAAGTCCATGAAAATGGCAGGAGCATTAGTCAAGCCAAATGGCATTACAAGGAACTCATAATGACCATACCTAGTCCGGAAAGCAGTCTTCAGGACATCTGACTCTTTAACTTGCAACTAATAGTATCCGGATCTCAAATCTATCTTGGAGAACACAGTAGCTCCCTTCAATTGATCAAACAGATCATCAATTCTAGGTAATGGATACTTGTTCTTTACTGTTACCTTGTTAAGTTACCGATAATCTATGCACAATCTAATCGATCCGTCTTTCTTTTTCACAAATAGCACTGGTGC
Source organism: Gossypium anomalum (assembly GCA_025698475.1). Classification (NCBI taxonomy): domain Eukaryota; kingdom Viridiplantae; phylum Streptophyta; class Magnoliopsida; order Malvales; family Malvaceae; genus Gossypium; species Gossypium anomalum. The sequence goes on from CM046957.1 coordinate 23,463,905, forward strand.
ACCCCATGGTGAACTACTGGGTCTTACAAAGCCTTTATCTGTTAATTCCTACAACTGAGCTTTCAATTCTTTCAATTCCAATGGAGCCATTCTATAAGGAGCAATAGAAATGGGCGTGGTACCTGGAATCAACTCAATACCAAACTTAACTTCTCTAACAGGAGGTAAACCTGGTAGTTCTTCCTAAAACACATCGGGAAACTCACATACCACAGGCACTGATTCAATTTTCAATTCTAGATCTTTAGTGTTCAACACAAAAGCAAGATAAGCTTCATACCCTTTTCTCAAACATTTCTGAGCAGACATAACAGAAATTATGGGAAATGAACTATCTCGACTCTTACGAATTAACCCAAGAATTTCACCATTTTCACACTTCAACTCAATGAATTTTTTTCCACAATTCACTATCACATCATGTGTAGTCAACCAATCCATATCAAGAATCACATCAAACTCATCAAATGGCAATAGCATGAGATCGGCCGGAAAACATTAGCCTCTAATCATCAAAGGACAATTTCTACATACTTTATCTACTAATACATGCTTGCCTAATGGATTCGATACTTTAATCACAAATTCTGTAGATTCTATAGGCATACTTATACTAGGCATTAATTTCTTGCAAACATATGAATGAGTTGAACCCGGATCAATCAAAGCAATGACATTAATATCATGTAGAGAAAATGTACCCGTAATCACATCGGGGAAGGATGCCTCTTCGCGAGCACGGATAGCATAAGTCCTTGCAGGGGCTCTAACATCTGGTTTCACAGCCGAATCTCTTGAGGTACCTCTGTTACTTGCTCCTACTCCTGGTTGCCTCGGTGATCTGCCTCTAGTAGGAGCATTTCTAGATCTAGCACTCTGTGTTACCTCTCGGTTAGCCACCTCTGGACATTCTCGTACAAAATGATCTGGAGCACCACATTTTGTAACAAACATTTTCGCCTGCCCGAAAAGGACCATAATGAAGTCTACCACACCGTGGACACCCTGATCTACCCTGTCCAACATTACCTACACTCGCGATCGAGATGGTCCGAGCCTTGGATCCTTAAATCTGCGCCTCTATTCTCGACTAGAATACCCAAATGAGAAAACTAGATCTGGTAGAAAACTCCTTTGGCCTTTTGGATGTAGCCTGAATGACTCGCTCATCTGTCTCTTCTTTGTATCTTGTGTCTCGGTCTCAACTTTGCCTTTTCTTTTTAACAGCTCCTCTGCCTTACAGGCTCTCTCAACTAAAATAACAAACTCTTTTATTTCTAGGACACCCACTGACAGTCGGATATTATCATTTAAACCATCCTCAAACCTTTTACACATGATAGCCTCTGTGGACACACATTCTCAAGCATATTTACTAAGCCTGACAAATTCGCGCTCATAATCAGTCACCGTCATATTACCTTGTTTCAATTCCAGGAATTCCTTTCTCTTCTGGTCAATAAACCTCTGACTAATATACTTTTTACGAAATTCCTCCTGAAAGAAATCCCAAGTGACCCTATCCTTTGGTACAATTGATACAAGTGTCTTCCACCAGTGGTAGGCTGAGTCTCTAAGAAGCGATACTATAGATTTCATACATTCTTCGGGTGTACAAGATAATTCGTCAAAGACTCTGATAGTATTTTCCAACCAAAATTCTGCTCTTTCTGCATCATCATCTTTTGTTGCTCGGAACTCTTCTGCCCCTTGTTTCCTAATTCTATCAACTGGTGGCTTTTCTCTTATCACTGTACCTGTGAGTGGGGGAGCTTGAGCTACATGGGTAGCCTGAGAATCATGAGGGGGTGGAGGTCTAACTGCCGGATTCGTACGAACGAACTCGGCAAACCAATCATTCAAAGCTTGGAAGAGAGCTTCTCGAGTCACTCCTCCCTGATCAACTGTTACTGGCCTATTCTCAGATGGTGCTGCCCCTTCTGCGGGAGCAGGCGCATTACTTTCTACATCATCATCACCAGCTCGCTCGAGATCCATTACTATAAAACAAAATATTTAAAAATCGTCAGGAGTCGTCACACTATCAAAATACAGGTATGGCATGTATAGCTAGAATTTTACTCACACTAACTGTTCCGAGAACTGACTAAATCTACTCTGATACCAATAAATGTAACGCCCCCACACCCGAAACCGTCACCGGAGTCAAGCTTGAGGTGTTACTAAACTTATTTTACCTTTTAAACAACTCTAAACCACTAATTTTAATTTTCGAATAAACTATTTTTTTGCATCATGGTTGCTTAAAATTCATTTCTCGAGTTTCAAAACTCAAATTAAGATCCGTAAATTTTTCCTAAACTAGACTCATATATCTATCTACTAATTTTTTCTAGAATTTTTACTTAGCCAATTAGTACAGTTTATTAGTTAAAGTTACCCTGTTTGAGTCATCAGACCGACCTCTACTTACTACGAACCACTTTTCTCCCTCTACAAAATTCATATGACTATACAGTTTATTCCGAAAATTAAAATCAGTGGTTTAGAGTTGTTTAAAAGGTAAAATAAGTTTAGTAACACCTTAAGCTTGACTCCGGTGACGGTTTCGGGCATGGGGGCGTTACAAATCATATATCGATGCCACTATCCCAGACAGGGTCTTACTCGCACACATATATCGGAATCCTATGTCATGACATATGTATCCTAGCTATTCCTACGGTTCATACGGGGCTTCCGGATGTTGTAACTCGATTGAAACGAAGTCGTAAACATAGTTGCCAAGCTTATCAATATTTGGCTATTGCATATATAAATTTATTTATTTCATTCTAGCATAAATACTTTGCATTTAATTAAAATTAAGTACGTCTATTTGCTTATAAACTTACCTCGAATGATGGAAAACGAAACGGGACAGTTAGTCGACAACTTTCGTTTTCCCCCGATCCAAATCTAATTTCTTTGGTTCTTGATCTAAAAATATGCAAATTAAGTTCATTCAAACATATTTTCATTTAATTTAGTCCAAAAACACATAAATGGGAAAATTACCATTTTACCCCTGACATTTACACTTTTTATAATTTAGTCCCTATTGCACAAAACACAAAATATGCAAAACTTCACTTCACTCATGTTAGGCCGAATATTAGTATTCATACAAGTCCATATATTTCATTTATTTCACATTTTAGTCCCTCAAATTATTATTTTTGCAATTTAGTCCTAATTACTCAAAATCATCAAAAACTCCAATACAAAACATGTTAACCCAAAACATATCTTTCATATTTCATTATCAAACAACAAAAATCACAAGCTCTCATCAATGGCATAACTCAAAATATCATCAAAATAAAAAATTCAAGCATGGGTCTTGTAGATTACTTAGCAACGATCTCAAAAACATAAAAATTATCAAAAACCGACTAAGAACAAACCTTAAATCAAGCTTGGAAGGATGGTCAAACCTAGCTTCTTTTATTTAAGCTAATGAACATATAAAATGGCTTTGATTTTTATGATATGTTTTATATAATATAAACTTATATTATTAATTACATAATTAACCTTAGTTAAAATTTTATACTATCATATTTAATATGTCCATTACCATCCACTAATACTAATGATGGCCCAATTATAACATAAAGGCTTCATACTATGAAGACATCAACAATTTGGTCCTTACACATTAAACTATCAAGTTTTCATTTTATGCAATTAAGTCATTTTATTTAATCGGACACTCAAACGATAAAATTAAATCACGAAAATTTCACAGATATAAATTCACACAAAACAAGCATAGAAAATAATTTTTAAATATTTTTCTGACTCGAATTTGTGGTCTTGAAACCACCGTTCTGACTAGGGTCTGAATCGGGCTGTTACATTCACACATGCTAATTCATATATCATAAGCACAGAAAATAATATTTAAATATTTTTTAACTAAGATTTGTGGTCCCAAAACCACTATTCTGACTAGGGTCTAAATCGGACTATTACATCTGTGGTCGAGTATGAAAGAGAATTTGTAAGACTTAGTAAATATGCTCGAGAATGTGTCTCCACTGAGGAAATTATGTGTAACTGGTTCGAAGACAGGTTGAATGAAAATATTAAGCTTTTAGACAGGTTAGGGGTGTTACACATAAGTATTTACTTATGTATTTTAGTTTGAAATTTGTAGTTAAGGAAGTTGTCATTATCTGTAAATCGTAGAAGTAAATTAAACATGTGTTTGTATTTGCGTGGTAATACCCAAGATCTGGATTCGGTTAATCAGATCAGATTAAGGGCATTACATTACGGAAGAGTCTGCCAAACCACAGATCTTCACCAAGCTAAGAGTTCACCAAATGGCACATATAAAGAACTCTATACTTAATCAAAACAACAATTTACTTACTCATCTCTACCCTTAATTCACCAAAACACTCTAAACAATAATCACATACCGAGACTTTGTTGGGCAAGCTGTTACATTCAAACTCTATGTTTAATCACATATGCATTTCGTACCCTGCACATTGTTCTATCATATAACTATCATTTATCACATTTCATTTTGCAATTTAGTGCATATATCATTTCTTGATCATAATCACTACCACAATCTAATTCATCATCAAATCACCTAAATTACATACTATACAACATATTTCAATCCATTTACCATATCACTAAATGTAATTTAAGTAATTCATGTCATATTTCATTTTATTCATTTTAGTTCTTTATTTCAATATCTCATATCAAACTCAACCAAAACAATGCATACGATTACCATATACTCAGCTAAACAATCAATAATTCAATAAAAATGCATATACAAACAATTATTTTTAGCCTAAATCATAAAAGTACAAGCTGGAATTTTCGAGTCACTCGTCGATAATTTTTGCTTTTCCTTTCCCTCTCAAAGATTTTGTGTCGATGCTAGCTAGGAACAGTCACAAAACATATAACGTTATCATTTTCTAATTAACTATTTTCAATTTATTCAATTCAGTCCCAAAACTCGAAACAAGCATAACTTTCAATCTAGGGCTTTGGATTAAAATCTAATTTCACATATATTCATTAGGGACCACGATCAATTACTTCATTAATGAATTTCATAGTAATAGAAATGCATGTCCTACCAAAACAGAATTTGTAACTTGCTATCCTCTTGCCTAGTGGGCAAGGATTTACCTCTGTGGAAAAGATGATTTATTTGGATCCGCATGAAAGTTCAACTCCATTGCATTGCCAGAATCCATATTGTATATTTGAAAGAGGTTGATCCCTTCCTTCTCTCATGGTACAATCCTCTTCCCCTTGAGCCCCTTTTCTCCTCGGTTCACAGAGATAAAATGTAATGTAGGACTAAGACTGGCACCAACAGTTAATCATGGAAGAAAGGACTCACTGAGCCTAGATCACTAATTAATACTAATCTAATACTAATAGAATAGAATACTAATCTAATCCTAATAGAATAGAAAAATTGAATAGAAAATACTAATATAATAGAAGGAAAAGAACTATCTTTTCTGTACACTTTCCCCGATTTCGTTGCTACCGCGAGCTTTATGCAATCGATCATATCATATAGATATCCCTTCAACACAACATACATCGTCGAAAGGATCTTAGAGACTCACCAAAGCACAAAAATGTGTGGATCTTTCAAAAAATGGATTCCTATTCGAATAGTGCATAACCGCATGGATAAGCTTACACTAACCCGTCAATTTGGTATCCAATTAAGGATTTTCCTTAGGAGGTATCAGTAAGGAATTGGAATGTAATAATATTGATTCATATAGGAGGAAAAGGTTCTCTATTGATCGAAAAATCAATCTGATTTATTTTGTACCCCTCGTTCAATGAGAAAATGGGTCAAATTCTATAGGATTTATGAATTTCATAGTAATAGAAATACATGTCCTACCAAAACAGAATTTGTAACTTGCTATCCCCTACTGCTTATTCCTACCAAAATTCCATGACAATTTTGCATTTTAATTATTTTGGTCCCCATTGTACGAAATTGTCACATCCAGTTTTTAATAAGATTAGGAAATTGAGGAAGATTTGGGAGTTGATTGAAATAGATAGTAGGTTTGGCAGACTCTACTAGAAAATCTAGAAATTTTAGTGGTTGAATGGTAAATAGTTGGTCTCAATTCTAGTTCAATCAAGTTGGAACTAGCTGGTTCCTTAGTGGGAAACAGAATGATTATCAATAGATGGGTTATTTGGAACCTTAGTGACCATGCGTGAAAGGTTATATATATATATGTGTGTGTGTGTGTGTGTGTATGTGTGAAGGATTATTCTGCATGCAAATTCTTCTCATTTCTATTTATATTGTCTTCTCTTTTGCATCATATTTTTTACTTGCTCTGAAGAAGCAAAAGTTGAGAAGAGTTTTGCATGGGGTAATGATAATAAGGTTTAAGTTTGGAAAGTAAAGAATCTGGTGAGGTGGTAAGCTTGTTAATCTTTCTATATTCGTGGATTTGAGAGAAAAAAATTTGAAGTTGAGATTTCTGAAATATTTGAAAAGATTTTGCATGTTACTGGATTTTGGGTTTTAAAGCTTGAATACCTTCGATTTAATGGTATATTGGTTGTTGTGCTTAGCTGGCAGGACGAAGAAGGCTCTGGCATTTGGAAAAGCTAAGCTAGTAAGGACGAAGGATAGCAGGTGAGTTTCTGTACTCTACTATTTGGGGTGTTCTTCTGGTTGTTGTACTGCTTGTATGTTTTGCTATGAGTTTAGTTTGAGTTCTATGGTTCTATATGATTGTGGTTGACAAAAAAAATTTTGCTTACATAAAGTTGTGTAATTACATGAATGTTTGCAAGTACGTTCTTTAATTGCATGGTAGGGTTGTGTAGCGATGAATTAGTATGTGGCGTACTCCATGATATTGTATGAATAACTAGTAATGGTTGTAATAATGTACATGATATGCATGATTATAAAATGTGAAACACAGAGGGAATTATTTGGCGGATTAGTTAAAGATAAGAAAATTGGCATAATAGAGGAATGGTCGTAGTGAATGAGAAATAGAGTCACCAGAATATGAAAATTAGCTCGGCCTTGCGAAACACTTAAGTGTTCAAATTAGCAAGGAGTATTTAAGGAGGTTTGGTTGGATAAATGGTCTACTAGCTCTATGGAACGATATCATGGAAATGATCTACATGCTCTACGAAGCAACATCATGAAAATGGTTTACTAGCTCCTCAAAGTCGAAAGTCCACGGCTAGCCTAGCATGATCTAGTGAAGGATAGGTTTGCTTTATGGCAAAATTAAGTCCACCAGGACAATAAACATGAAAGTCTATTAGGGCACATATGTGAAAACCACTAAATGGCTCATGTGATGAAAGGTCTATCATAACGGATTATGGGCATATGGGAGCACTAGAAAGCTAGGGATAAAAGGCCTCGCTAAGATGAGAAGGTAAGAGGAATATGTGAAAGTGTCTTGTATGTGGACATACGTGGAAAAAAAGGGTTTTCTTTCAGCGTATTTCCAAATATGTATATGTCATTAACAGTCCGCCAGAGGTAACGAACAATCCAACATTGGTTATGAGAAAGTGAGAAAGTTCTCTAGACTCAATTTCTAAGTGTTTCCTAGCAAAGAGGTCTCTAGAAAAGGCAAGTCTACCAAGGACTATCTTATGTGGAATGTTCGTCAACGACTAACTATTTTGTAAAGTCACCTAGGGACTAACAGATGAAGCAGATGCCCGTTAGGACTATCTAGTTGTAACACCCCAAATTCGGCCTGGACATTATGCCGTATTTGCGATGTCACATTGGAGTGTTTTCAAAAGCGTAGTTCCGTTGAAAAATTTTGTTTTACAATTTTATTGCTCATTCATATTCTGGGTGGTAAAAGGTTACTTTTAGTAAAACGTTATTAATTTTGAAAACGGTTTGTTAATTGCGGAAGCTTCGAAAACCAGTTATGTATCGACTATTTGAAAACTCGCATTTTGTTCTAATACTAGCAGTTGTAAATAAAGTAAATAAATCCCCAAACTAAAAATAACTTAAAGCGGCCTTGTTACGTAAAATTAACCCAAAATAAACTTTAGTTATAAAATTATACGAAACTTCGTCGAGTGGCCACCTCTGAGTCCTCCGTCGCCTCAATCCGTCTAAGTCTGGGTATTACCTGTACAGTTAAAAAGAAAGGGTGAGTTTACGAAAACTCGGTGTGTAATCTCCTAACAGACAACATAAATCAGAAATGCAAAACAATCTGGGCCGTAGCCTTATTCAGTAACAAAACAGTCTAGGCTTTAGCCCTCTGCAGTAACAATATGGGCCTAAGCCCAATACAGTATCAGTACAATGTAATGCAATTATGCATCCCACCCCAAATCCAGCCAGCACACCACCTGTACCAATTAACACACCATGTGTGGATATAAATCGACCCACATAGCCAACACACCAATATCGCAGCAAAGCTGCCAGTAATAATAATGCAACATAGCCGCTGAAAGCGATAAATGTGGTAAAGCCACCAAGATCGATGGTGTGGCATAGCCACCAGTAATAGTGAATGTGGCATAGTCACCAGTACAGTACTTCCTCCATATCAAAATCTCAACTCCATGCAGTATGTCACGTTATAAATATTACGTGTATTCAAAGTCATACTTAATACAATCATATATGTAAATCATAAGCACATCAGTCATACGGAACATAAGGCTATAATCGTAATTTTACCATACAGGCCTACAGGGGTATTACGGTCATTTTACCTATTTTGAGGTTTCAGCTCAAATAACGACCTCTCCGAAGGTCTACATTTGCCTCGAGTGGCACAGATAACCTAAATGATCATAACGATGTAAATGGCCCCAAAGCCCATTACTCGGCCCAAGAGGGCCCACACGCTCGTGTGGCCTTTTAGCCCAAATTCAGGCACGACTATGCGAATAATGCAGCCCTGTCCAACACTTACCACAAATTTTATATTTTATCCGTGTGGGGCCCATGAGCCTATTGGGCCCACACATCCCATTTCGGCCTATCGAGGCCTATAATGGCTTCTACAGTCCTACGCCTAAGATTTGTAGGCTTAAATCACCACATGTACGATCACACACTCGTGTGGCATCAAACATCGTGTTTTGGCTTTTTAGCTTTTGGGCTTTTGCTGATCTACAGTCCAATCAATGTGGAATACACACCTTTTCGGCTTTTGTCAATAATAGATTAGTGTACGATTACACACCTTTTTGCGAAAACTAGCTAAGATCCACGTTCTCCGAACCTATAATCAATCAAGATACACATATCAGCTTTACAACCAATAGGGTTAATAATCAGTTTTACCCCCAAATCGACAACTCTTGCTCACCTTGGTTGAGAAAATACTGCCTACTTCTCTACGATAGTTGGTAGAACTGATCACCCTTCCTTGTTGATTAACTACGATAAAGGAGTCATCTATCAGTTACGACTGCCTAACCCAAGGGTTGATATGCACGAATCCAAAAGGCACAACCCCTAGATTAGGGAACAAGTATTCAGCCACAATACAACATAACCACATCTATCCCTGGTTGAACCCAAATAATTGAGAAAAGGATTACCTTAGATCAAAATCAACGAAGAAGTTTTGAAAGCTTTAGTACTTCTAATAAACCCCTCGGGACACTTAGGACCCAACGAACCTCATATCACGTAGAGGGTCAAAGATTACAATCTGAAACCATTAGAAGAAAAAGCATTCAGCTTTTAGGAAAAGAGGGAAACAACTTTGAAAATACAGAAAGAATAGAGGATAAAAACTCACCGAATGATTAGAACCACCACCACCAAAACTTGAACAAAGAGAGAGAGAAAGAAAGAAAAGTGTAGTCGACTTGAATATGACAGAAGAGGGACAAAGGTTTGACCAAATGAAGAATTAAGATTGAGAGGAGAAAAGGCAAGGTTCGGCTTAAAGAAAAAAAGTAAAGAAAATGCCCAAAATCAATTTGGTCACCAAGGTAGAGCACGAAATCGCAAGAGAAGAGAAAACAAGAAAATTCAGCACCTAGGAAAAACTGAAACTAGGTGTCATAACACCAAAACTCAAAATTGGCACAAAGAAAAAAAATACCCCAAAACGCTCTCAAAATGCCAAAATGCACACAAAAGTGACCCCTAGCTGAATTTGCATACACAAGCTTCCCCAATCGGCTAAAACTCTCCAAGTTTTGAATTCCTTGATTTCCTCCTCCTAATTCTCCTCCACGATTTCCTCCCCAATCTTCTCCTTGCTTTTCTCCATAATCCATTCCTTGACCAGTTCAAATTCCAACCTCCCTTGTAGTGTTTTATTCAAACTCCACCACTCACATAGCAAAGGAGTAAAATAAATACTCCTTTGTGCATAGAGTGACTCGAACTTAAGCTCTCTTGCCACCTTAATGACGCCACAACCACTGGACTACAAGCTCATCTTATGTCACATTTTAATCTTAATTATTTAAAAGGCTTACTTCCAAGTACCAAAGGTTTTATTCACTTAAATTAAAAATTTTGCTAAAGCCCAAGTTTGAACCCAGGACTTCTCCAACACTCCCAAATATGCCCAAATACTTACCCACTAAACCAACATGCAATTTTTGATATTTCTCGCACACATAAACTTTTATGTGTTCCCACGCTTAAGTCCTATTCCTTTTAGGCCCAAATTCGGGGCGTTACACTAGTGTTGGAAAGTCTGATAAGGACTATCTTATAAATGGAAGTCCGCCTTATATGATCTAATGAGGAGATAGTTTCTATGGACTATCTGTTGCTGGGAAGTCCATTAGGACTATCCAATTAAGAGAATATCTATTTGGACTATCCTGTAGAGGAAAAGTCTAGTGGGAATACCTTACAAGTACAATTCCGCAAGAAAAGAGAGTACTTAAAATATCCATCGAATCTTATATTCGAAGGCCACATACGAGGATAGAAGTAAATAGGTTTTCCTCTAAAAAGGGTAAACATACAAGCTAAGTTATAAGGAAGTGGATGTTTGGATAATACAGTAATTTGATTTTGGATTCGACACGGAATGATAGAATCAGGGTAAGAATCCACCTTTTGGCTGACACGACTGCAAGTCCACCAAATTTAGTCAAAATTTTTTGCATTTGTTTGTGTGACTATCTTTAATGAGATGTGTAACACCCCTTACCCGTATTCAACACCGGAATAAGGTACAAGGCATTACCGAACTTAAACACAAGCAAACATACATTTTCGAGCCATAAATTTTCTTCCAAATTAAAAACATTCACATTCAATCACAGTGTCCCTATTACGAGCCTATGGGACCCAAAACAGGCTTTGGAGGCGGTTCGGGACTAAACCTAGAACTTTAGAAAATTTTACAACACTTAGAAAATTTTTCACTAAACAGGGGTCACACGCCCGTGTGGATATGGGACACGCCCGTGTGGGCAGGCCGTGTGGCCACACACACTCGTGTCCCAACCCCGTGCAACTCTCTATTCGTTACCCAAGAACAAACTGAAGACACACGGCCAAGTCACAAGCCCGTGTTCTAGGCCGTGTGGTCAAATTAAAATTTATGAATTTTCATAACATAGGTGCAGACTTCACACTCTCAGCACACACGCCCGTGTCCAATGCCGTGTCATCCACACGACTGAGGCACATGCCTATGTCTCTATCCGTGTGCACAATTTTGAGCATTCTGTTTCTCAAAATTAAGGTGCAGGGGGACACACAACCTAAACACATGCCCATGGGGCAAGCCGTGTGTCGCATACGGCCTAGACACACGCCCGTGAGCCTACCTATGTGGACAAAAATAAGGTTATTTACCAAGCCATTTTGCCACCCTTTGATGCACACACCTACTAATCGTGATTATTCGTGATAAGTTTTATAAATTTATAATTAATCGTTCTTGAAACTAACTATTATCACGATGAAGGCAAGTGTACCTATCGAACAGTAGTATAGTTTTAACAAGACCAGATTGTCAAAGAAACTAAAAGTACTAGTATGAACTGTCTTTTTATAATTTAGCCTAAAAATAAAATGGGTTTGTTTATCTAAACTAATTAACTAAACTAAGAAATCACAGAAAATAGGTTGGGGAAAATAATTTTGGAAAAACGATTGATCTAAGACAATACCCAAGGAAAAATCCACCTAGACTTCACTTGTTATTTGACTCCGAATTAGACAATTTATTCATTTAACTTGTTCCGTAGAAATCCCTGAGTTATGTTATTATCCCTATTCAAGACTAATAACGTCTAACCCTAGGCTGAATAATTGAAATCTCTTTCTAATTAATTCCCTAAGGTCGCATTAACTCGATCTATGGATCCCCTTATTAGGTTTCACCCTAATCCTGTAAAATATTGTCACCCTATCTCTAGGCGCGCAATCAACTCCGCTTAATTATGACAAAGTTACTCTTAGATAGGGACTATTCCTCCTCCAAATAAGAGCATTAACTTGAATCAATATCCTGAAATACTGAAACAAGAATTAAGAACAAGTTAAATATTTATCATACAATTCAGATAATAATAACAAAATCCATCTTAGGTTTCATTCCCCTTAGGTATTTAGGGGATTTAGTTCATAACTAAAGAGGAAAACATCTCAGAAGAATAATGAATACAAAACATAAAGAAAACCCAAAACTCCTGAAGGGAAATTGAGGAGAGATCTTCAGTCTTGATGATGAATCCAGCTTTTGAGATGGATCAAACGGCTTTCTTGGAGTAATTCCTTGCTCCCTACTTTTTGTATCCTCTTTAATCCTCCTCTAGGGTGTTTAAATAGGCTTTAGAATGCCTAAAAGCCCTCAAAAGTCGCCTTTTCCGAATAGGACTATACTTGGGCTCGATAGGGACACACCCTTGTGACACACCCGCGTGCAATAGGTTTAAGCCGTAGTCAAGGCTGTTAGATAGGCACGGGCGTGTGATCTGCCCATGTAAGTCGTGCTAATATTCTGCCATAGTGACACAGCCATGTGGTCTGCCCGTGTGACGAAGTCTAGGCCATGTTGATTTCCTACGTTGGCCCATTTTCTCTTTTTTTGGCCAGTTTCTTGCTCTTTTTACTCTCCTACGCTTTCTTGAGTATAAAACATGAAATTAAGGGATTAGGAGCATTGAATTCACCACATCTAAGGAGAATTCATCCATAAACTGTGTTGAGCATGGGGTAAAAATATGTATAAATTACGGTTTATCAAATACCCCCACACTTGAGCATTTGCTTGTCCTCAAGCAAAATCCCCATTTCACAATCAAAATAAATTATTCTCAATTTATAATCCCTATCGATAATATCTCAAAATAATCCATAAGTAATCATGCATTGAGAATTCAACTAAAAGAACATCAAAGTTTCAAACATTCCAAGTTGAGCATTTTATCACGAAAGTATAGCTGTGCCCCCTTCATCTAAGTGATTACCATTGATTCAAAATATCACCAGGTTTAACATCCTTACTAAAGATTTGCTCAAATCACTCGAGGTGTTTAAGGACAATAAAAGAAGCACTCATTAGTCAATATGAAAAGTTATTACCATAAGCTTGAGTGAAAATCAAATCCCCACCATTATAAATTGAGATGTTACATCAATCAAAAGGTCTTTTAGAGGGTTGTAACATGGCTTTGGTTAGGGGATATGGTCACAAGCTGAAAGAAAAGGTTAGAATCGAGATTGAGTTTGAAAAATTACTGAACTAGAAAAATACTAATTACACTTGAATGAAATTGAGCTTCATCTCAGAAAATGGAACTAAATACTAAAGCTCTAAATGAAAGAATACTACTAATATGTATGTATGTTTTTTTTTTAAGAACAAGTTAAATACAATATAGAATGTTGCTAAAAATAAAACATAGCTAAGCAATTATTTCAACTCAAATCTCGATAAAAAATAGGGATCAAATTAATTTAGGGGATTTCAACAATAATGAGTTATAGGTTAATATTGAGGGTAAATCAATGAATGGGTTGTTAGGTTCAAGGGGGTCTACTACGGGTTAATTGTGAAGGTAGGTTTTTATGGAGTGAGTGGGTTAAACCTAAGTGCCTCTATCATCTTGACATATCAAATCAAATGGTGTGGTCTTGATATGCATAATCAAGCAAGTTCTAGAATAACAATTCGATATTGACATACTCAAAGCAACAATAAAAGTGAGCATGAAAGGAATAATAGATGCTCTAAAAGCTCAATATCTCACAAAAAAATTATGGCTTTTTTATGTTTAAACCTGTGACTTTCAACTCAAGATAATACCTAAACTTGGGGGAAACAACCTAAAAATTTGAAATTCTCAAAAGTCAACTTATCATGCTTGATTCTCTAATGTCTTAAAGTTTAAACAATCAATGCATGAATGCCTATGTTTTAATTTAAGACATATCACTAAAAATCATAAATTAATCGAAATTCATTCTAATAATGATATGAGAAGATCACATGAGAATAAGACAAAATTCAGGGTTTATTTTTTATATAGATATAAATAACCCCCCCACACTTAAGATGTACATTGCCCTCAATGTACAAAAATAGATATACTGAAAAATATAAATATAAGATCATAATATAGGGAGAGAAGTGAAACTTCCTGAGTTATGAATGGATGGAATCCCTAGATTAGCGAGAGCGAGAATTGAAAATAGAGCTAGAGGGAAGGCATGATTCTAAGGGAGAATTAAGGGAATAATCTGATAATAATCATAAAGATAAGTTGTGTTTTAAAAAAAAAATGAGTATTTAAAAATAGATAAAAGTAAAAGTAAAAATAAAATAAGAGAAATAACCTAAATTTTACAGGTGGCACGACCGTATCACACGTCCGTGTTTGTCCCGAATTGAGAGATCGTCACACAGCTTGAGGACACGCCCGTGTGTCTAAGCCGTGTGGTTGCATGATCGTATTGCACGACCATGTGGGATGTGGTTCGCTTCTCCCACACCCGTGTACCTATGCACACGCCCGTGTTATTTTGACAGTGTTGGCAATTTATGGCATCTAGTGTTTTAGGAAAAATTTTGCTCTGTTTTCATACGGCCGTATCACACGGCCGTATCTCTTCTTGTGTTATGGACACGGCCTAAGGCACGCCCGTGTCCATGACCGTGTGGATTTTGTGAACCTGTGTTCAAAGACTCACTTAGTGATCTAGATATTAAAACTTTGAAATTTAAACAAAATTTAAATAAATGAAAACCGTTAGTCTCGGGTTACCTCCCGATAAGAGATTGTTTATAGTCTAAGCTCAACTTTACCATGTCGATGTATCAGATAGGTTCGTGGAGTCGTAGCTCCTCTCCATCGTCCTTAAAATTCTCACCATTATAAAGTTTGAGACGATATCTATTTACCTTGAAAGTTTCTTGCGATGGGTGACTTACCTCTATTGTGCCATATGGAAAAACAGATTAAACTACGAAAGGTCCTGACCATCGTGATTTAAGTTTCCCAGGAAACAATTTGAGTCTCAAATTATATAACAGGACAAGATCTCCCACTTCAAATTGTTTTCATTGCTTTAAACGAGCGTCATGGCGCTGCTTTGTTGCTTCCTTGTATAGGCGTGAGTTTTTGTATGCATTGGCTCGCCACTCATCTAGCTTGTTCAACTGTATCAACCCCGTTTTCACCTGTAAGTTCGAGATCAAGGTTTAGAAATTTAATAGCCCAAAAAGCTTTATGTTCTAGTTCGAATGGTAGATGACAACTTTTTCCATAAACAAGTCTGTAAGGTGATGTTCCTATGGAGTCTTAAAAGTAGTTCTATAAGCCCATAAATTATCATCTACTTTTATCACCCAATCATTCATGTTTGATTCTACTATTTTTTCAAGAATCTGTTTGATCTCTCGGTTTGCCACTTCAACTTGTCCACTAGTTTGAGGATGGTATGGGGTGGCTGTTCTGTGATGAACTCTGTATTTCTTAAGGGTTTTCTCAAATTGGGTGTTACAGAAATGAGTGCCCCTACCGCTGATAATTGCTCTAGGTGTTCCAAATCTAGAGAAGAGTTTCTTAAGGAATCGTACTACCACTCTAACATCATTAGTAGGTAAAGCTTGGGCTTCCACCCATTTGGACATATAATCAACTGCTACTAAGATGTATTTATTCCCAAATGAACTAGGGAATGGACCCATGAAGTTGATACCCCAAACGTCAAATATTTCACATGAGAGCATATAGTTTTGAGGCATTTCATCACGTTTGTAGATGTTACCTGTCCGTTGGCATTTTTCACAAGAAGTAACATACCTATTAGCGTCTTTGAATAACGAGGGCCAATAAAAACCTGATTCAAGTATTTTATGTGCGGTCTTAGTTCCACTGTAGTGTCCTCCAGTCGGTCCTGAGTGGCAATGTCCCAAGATCCTTGATGTTTCTGACCTTGTAACACATCTTCTAATGACTTGATCTGCACATAGGCAGAAAAGGAAAGGGTCATCCCAAAAGTAGTTTTTCACATAATTAAAGAATCGCTTCTTTTACTGGTGTGTCAACCCGTTTGGGATAATGTTAACGGCTAAAAAATTCACAATGTCTGCAAACCAAGGTACCTCAGAATCAGATATAGGAAAGAATTGTTCTTCAAGAAACAAATCATTTATTTCAACTTCATCTAGTTCTTTGGTATTTGAGTTTTCAAGCCTGGAAAGATGATCAGCTGCGAGATTTTCAGCTCCTTTCTTATCCTGAATCTCCATGTCAAATTCCTGCAACAGTAGGATCCATCGAATGAGTCAAGGTTTTGCATCAGTTTTAGTTAAAAGGTAGCAAAGGGCAGAATGGTCAGTGTAAATGACAACTTTAGACAATATGAGGTATGATCGAAATTTATCAAATGAAAAAACCACAGCTAGTAATTCTTTTTCCGTGGTGGTATAGTTTTCTTGTGCAGCTGTTAAAGTCTTGCTAGCATAATAGATAGGTTGAAAATGTTTGTCTCTTCGCTGTCCCAAAACCGCACCTACTGCAAAATCACTCACATCACACATTAATTCAAAAGGTAAATTCCAGTCAGGTGCAATTATGATTGGAGTATTAATTAATTTATCTTTTAAGGTATTAAATGCTTCTAAGCATTCTTGATCGAAATTAAAAGGTACATCTTTTTCTAGTAATTTAGTCCAAGGCTTAGCTATTTTAGAAAAATCCTTAATAAATCTTCTATAAAAACCAGCATGTCCTAAAAAGCTTCTGATAGCCTTAATTGAACTGGGAGGGGGTAATTTTTCGATTGTTTCAATTTTAGATTTGTCGAGTTCAATCCATTTACTAGAAATTTTATGCCCTAATACAATACCTTCTTGAACCATGAAGTGACATTTTTCCCAGTTAAGCATAAGGTTCATTTCCTCACATCTTATTAAAACTTGTTTTAAATTTTTAAGGCAAAGATGGAAAGAGTTACCGAATACCGAGAAGTCATCCATAAATACCTCCATGATATCTTCCACGAGTTCGTCAAAGATGGCCATCATACAGCACTGAAAAGTGGCAGGAGCATTAAATAATCCAAACGACATTCTACGATAAGCAAACGTACTATATGGGCATGTAAATGTCATCTTTTCTTGATCTTCAAAAGCTATTGGGATTTGGAAATAGCCAGAGAGTCCGTCTAAAAAGCAGTAGTACATATGCCCGGATAATCTTTCCAACATTTGGTCAATGAATGGCAAGGGAAAGTGATCTTTTCTTATGGCATCATTCAGCTTCTGGTAGTCAATACAAACTCTCCAACCTGTGGATGTTCTTGTCGGGATTAATTCATTCTTCTCGTTAGTCACAACTGTCATGCCTCCTTTCTTAGGAACAACCTGCACTAGACTTACCCAAGAACTTTCAGAGATAGGATAAATAATTCCAGCATCTAGAAGGTTAATTACCTCATTTAACAACTTCTATCATGTTGGGGTTCAGTAGTCTTTGAGCTTGCACACATGGTTTATATTCATCTTCCATTAAAATTTTGATGGTGCAAAAAGAGAGGCTGATCCCTTTAATGTTAGAAATTTTCCAAGCTATGGCCTTTTTATGTTCCCTTAATACTTGGAGTAATTCCTCTTTTTCCTTGGGTTGCAAGTTAGAAGCAATAATCACTGGTAATGTAGAATTATTTCCAAGGTATGCATATTCCAAGTGATTTGGCAATTGTTTAAGTTCCAGTTTGGGAGGTTCTTCAATAGAGGGTTTTTGCTTAGGTTCATCGTTTGTCTTGATACCCTCATATTCTGTTTGTCTTGAGATTAGTTTATTGGGGTTCAGTTCAGTTTTTACCTCACCTATCTCAGAATCATCATTATATACCTCATTGCTTTGGGCAAGATACAGTTCCAACGTGTCTTCATGTATGATTTCCTAAAAAGAATCTTGAGTGGCATGATCAATAGAGTCAATAAAATAACATGAGTCATCATGCTCTCTAGAAAATCTCATGGCATCACAGATCTTAAAAATAATCTCTTCCTCACCTACTCTAAGTACAAGTTTGCCATCTCCCACATCAATAACAGCCCTAACAGTGGCTAAAAATGGACGACCCAAAATTAAAGGCATTTCAACATCCTCATCCATGTCAAGCACAACGAAATCAACAGGGAATATAAATTTATCTTTTTTTACAAGTACATCTTCTATGATACCACTAGGATATTTAACAAATCTATCAGCTAATTGAATACTCATCCTAGTGGGTTTAGGTTCCCTAAGACCAAGGTGTTTAAACATCTTATATGGCATCAAATTAATGCTAGCGCCTAAATCAGCTAGTTCTTTCTCAACATTTAGATTACCAATTAAGTAAGGGATAGTGAAACTTCCTGGGTCTTTCAGTTTGGTTGGCAGTTTATTTTGGAGTATGGCCGAACACTCCTGGTTGAGTTCCACTATAGATAAGTCCTCAAACTTCCTTTTATTTGGTAGAAGCTCCTTCAAAAAATTTGCATATGCTGGCATCTGCGAGATGGCCTCAGCAAAAGGTAAGTTGATATGTAATTGCTGGATTGGTAGTTTGTATTCCTTTGGTATTGGTTTGTCATTATTTTTAGGTTTTTCCTCCTCTTTTTCGCTCATCACGACTTTTTGTGGTAGCTTCTTCTCAGATTTGGCTAACACTTTCCCACTCCTTAGTGTAACTGCCTTCACATGCTCTTTTGAATTGGGTTTGGTGTTACTAGGTAAGTTTCCTGGTGGTCTTTCAAAAATTATTTTGGACAGCTGACCTCTCTAAGTTTTGAGCCCTTGGATCGACGCTTGTTGATTTTTAAGTGTTGTCTCGGTATTCTGGAAATGAGTTTCTGACACCAAGATGAATTTGGATAGCATCTCCTCAAGGTTTGATTTCTTTTCCTGTTGATAAGGTGGTTGTTGGAAACCTGGAGGGCTTTTTGGTCTTTAATCCCCTTGACCACCCCATGAGAAATTTAGGCGGTTCCTCCAACCTACATTGTAAGTATTACTGTATGGGTTATTTTGAGGTCTAGAGTTATTGTTACCTATATAATGGACTTGTTCCTCTTTGGTTGTAGGATTGAAGGGTTGATATTCTGTATGTATACCTCCTCCACTGGAATCACACCTCATCACTGGATGTACCTGCGTAGAACCAAGTAATCCATCAATCTTTTTATTTAGAAGTTCTACCTGATTTGAGAGCATGGTGACTGAATCGACGTTAAAAATGCCGACTACTTTCGTTGGCTTTGTCACCATGACTTGCCACTAATAATTATTCAGTGACATCACTTCTATAAATTCATAAGCATCTTCTGGTGTTTTATTATTGATAGTCCTACCATCGGCTGTGTCAACCATTTGTCTAGTTGAGGGCTTCAGGCCATTGTGGAATGTTTGAACCTGTAGCCAGAGTGGTAACCCATGGTGAGGGCATCTTCTTAAAAGGTCCTTATATCTCTCTCATGCATCGTAGAGTGTTTCTAAATCCATCTGCACAAAGGAAGAAATATCATTACGTAATTTAGCCGTTTTAGCCGGCGAAAAATACTTTAATAAAAAATTTTTAGTTATTTGTTCCCAAGTAGTGATTGATCTTCGTGGTAACAAGTTCAACCACTGTTTAGCTTTATTCCTTAACGAAAAGGGAATAACCAAAGGCGAATGGCATCATAAAAAATGCCATTAATTTAAATGTGTCATAGAATTCCAGAAAATTTGCCAAGTGAGTGTTGGGATCCTCATCTTGCAAACCATCAAACTAAACAAACTGTTGTATCATTTGAATCATGTTAGGTTTCAGCTCAAAATTATTTGCAGCAATAGCAAGCCTAACCATACTTGACTCAGTTCCTGTTAATGTAGGTTTAGCATAATCATACATAGTATGAGGAGCTTGATTCTAATTTACTGGGTTAGCAGCAAGCGTAGGAGGCAACGGATTTTCTTGATTTTCAGCCATCTCCTCTGTTGTAGTTGAGATATCGTCCTCATGCTCTTCCTCTGTGGATCTTAGGCTTCGCCTTATTTCTCTTCGATTTCTGCGAGCTGTGCAATCAATTTCTTCATCAAAAAGTAATGGTCCTGACGGGTTTCCTCTAGTCATAAACTATAAGAACCTGCCAGAAGAAAGAAAAAAAAATTTAGTAAACGAAAACTAAACAAAAATTTAAATTGCATTAAAAGTAAATGGCTAAAGTAATAAAAATCGAGTGTTCCTAATATCTTAGATCCCCGCAAACGGCGTCAAAAACTTGATCGTGATTATTCATGATAAGTTTTATAAATTTATAATTAATCGTTCTTGAAACTAACTATTATCACGATGAAGGCAAGTGTACCTATCGAACAGTAGTATAGCTTTAGCAAGACTGAATTGTCGAACATAAAAAAACTTAAAGTACTAGTATTAACTGTCTTTTTATTATCTAGCCTAAAAATAAAATGGGTTTGTTTATCTAAACTAATTAACTAAACTAAGAAATCACAGAAAATAGGTTGGGGAAAATATTTTTGGAAAAACGATTGATCTAAGACAATACCCAAGAAAAATCCACCTAGACTTCACTTGTTATTTGACTCCGAATCGGACGATTTATTCATTTAACTTGTTCCGTAGAAATCCCTGAGTTATGTTATTATCCCTATTCAAGACTAATAATGTCTAACCCTAGGCTGAATAATTGAAATCTCTTTCTAATTAACACCCTAAGGTTGCATTAACTCGATCTATGGATCCCCTTATTAGGTTTCACGCTAATCCGGCAAAATCTTGTCACCCTATCTCTAGGCGCGCAATCAACTCCGCTTAATTATGACAAAGTTACTCTTAGATAGGGACTATTCCTCCTCCAAATAAGAGCATTAACTTGAATCAATATCCTGAAATACTGAAACAAGAATTAAGAACACATAATTAAGAACAAGTTAAATATTTATCATACAATTTAGATAATAATAACAAAATCCGTCTTAGGTTTCATTCCCCTTAGGTATTTAGGGGACTTAGTTCATAACTAAAGAGGAAAACATCTCAAAAGAATAATGAGTACAAAACATAAAGAAAACCCAAAACTCCTGAAGGGAAATTGAGGAGAGATCTTTAGTCTTGATGATGAATCCGGCTTTTGAGATGGATCAAACGGCTTTCTTGGAGTAATTCCTTGCTCCCTTTTGAGATGGATCCTCCTCTAGGGTGTTTAAATAGGCTTTAAAATGCCTAAAAGCCCTCAAAAGTGGCCTTTTCCGAATAGGATTATACTTCGCCTCGACAGGGCCACGCCCGTGTGCAATAGGTTCAAGCCGTGGTCAAGGCTGTTAAATAGGCACGGGCGTGTGGTCTGCCCGTGTAAGTCGTGCTTTGATTCTGCCATATTGACACTGCCGTGTGGTCTGCCCGTGTGAGGAAGTCCAGGACGTGTTGATTTCCTACGTTGGCCCATTTTCTCCATTTTTGACCCATTTCTCGCTCTTTTTACTCTCCTATGCTTTCCTGAGTATAAAACATGAAATTAAGGGATTAGGAGCATTGAATTCACCACATCTAAGGAAAATTCATCCATAAAATGTGCTAAGCATGGGGTGAAAATATGTAAAAATTACGATTTATCACCTACACAACACAACATAGCACCAATTCAAGCATTTACATACAACCAAATCAGCCACAATCAAGACATCAACACATCATTCACATGCTACCATCTATCATTCATAAACATCACATACTCATCAACTCAATTCATGTAAATTCCCACATCCATGAAAGGCATCATTATATAAATTACTTATAACAATAGTAGCCAAATTTAAATGGCCTTATACAAAATAAACTTTCAACCAATATAAGCTCACACATTTGGCCAAATCAATTATGACATATAACAAAATGACCAAGCCCACTATACATGCCATAACTCAAAATGTTGTAATCATTGATACAAAAATAATTGTTGATAGTGTGAGTGGATCCCCGACGATCTCTGAATCCTCGAGCTAGCTTGGGACACTATAAGACAATGGAAAGGAAGAGAAGCTATAAAGCTTAGTAAGTTCCTATACAAATAATAAGCATCATAACCACACATTTAACATACAATTAATATAATGAAAATTTGCATGAATGTTATTAAAGACTTATAGTCATAACTTATTCAATCACAACCTTACCAAGGTTTCATCACATATCAAGCTCATTACATATGAGTTTTACGTACATACCTATACCAACTCGCAACATAGCCATAGTCTTTCACAACTTTGATATTTTCGTTGAACACTCAGAATATTAACAGATACTCAAAAATCTTGTACATAAGAGCCATATATGTATCCAAAGCTACCTCACATCTCATAATACATATAGGCTCCTTTTCGTGCTATTCACGGGTCTACTCACACAAGCTGTCATCAGGATAAAGCTACACGGTGTTACTCACACAAGCTGTCATCAGGACAAAGCTACACGGTGTTACTCACACAAGCTGTCAGGTATTTTCAACTCATGGTGACTACCCAGCCACTGGTAGGACATACAAGACCAGCACCCGAATCACATAAACACATGGGTTCCTAGTGACATGTCACTCGTATCCTCTTCTAGTCCTAAAGTTCAACCGGGATTTCTTACTTGTTGAGTACGTCCAAAGAGTTAATCACAATTCATACAATATTGTAGCATTTAAATCATAAATATAACAATACATTATTTACATATGAACTTTTCTCGGTACAAAAATAGTAGAAATGGGACCTAATCGTCAAACAATTTATTTTTCCCCAATCTAGGTCCGAACCTCGTTTTTCTTGATCTATAATAACAAATTTAGCTTATTTAATACTCAAATTGTTCAATTCAGTCCAAAAATCATATTAAGGAAAAATTACATTTTTTCCCTAATGTTTCACATTTTTACAATTTAGTCCCTAGGCTCGTAAAATGTAATGTATTTCATTTCTTTAAAACCCAAGCCTAGCCGAACCATTTTCATACTCATACTAGCCCATATTTATTATTTAATCACACTTTTACTACTCATTTTTTGTAACTTTTACAAATAGGTCCTTTTTGACATTTTCATCAAAAATCACCTAGCAGAAGTTGTTTATCTTACACCAATCATGCATTTTCTACTATTATACATGAAAACACACAAATATCTAACATGGGTAAAATTTTAAACTTCATCTTTCTTTCAAATTAGTCCTTGAATAAGCTAGATTAAGTTGCAAGGATCTCAAAAAACATGAAAATCATCAAAAACGGGGCTAGAACGGACTTACAATCGAGCTTGAAAGATGAAAAAACCCTAGCTACGTCCTCTCTTGAGAATTTCAGCCATGGGATCAGGAGATGGACAAGATTTTGGTTTTATTTTGCTTATTAATTCATTTAATTACCAAATAACCAAAATGCCCTTTTCTTAAAACATTAAAATTTCTCTTACTTCATGTCCATTTTTGTCCACTAACTTAACAAATGGTCTAATTACCATCTAAGGACCTTCAATTTAAAATTTCATAGCAATTAGACACCTCTAGCTTCTAGAACTCAAGTTTTACACTTTTTGCAATTTAGTCCTTTTTGCTAAATTGAGTGCTCAAATGTCAAAATTTTCGAATGAAATTCTCACAAAATCATTCCATAAAATTTTAGACCATAAAAATATAATAAAAATAAATATTTCTATGTTGGCTCGTAGACCCGAAACCATTGTTCTGACTAGACCCAAAATTAGGCTTTTACAACTCTCCCCCCTTTAGGGATTTTCGTCCCCGAAAATCTTACCAAAAAATAAGTTTGGGTACTATTTACTCATAGCTTCCTCGGGTTCCCACGTAGCCTCTTCAACCCAATGTCTTTGCCACAAAACTTTTACTAGGGTTATGCTCTTATTTCTCAATTGTTTAACTTCCCAAGCTAAGATCTTGATCGGTTCCTTACCATAAGTCATATCAGGTCATATCTCAATCTCTGTCGAAGAAATCGCATGTGAGGTATCAGAATGGTAATGTCGCAAAATCGGCACATGAAACACATTATGAATCCTTTCCAATTCTATCGATAAAGCTAACCGATATGCCACTGGCCCTATTCTTTCAATAATCTCATACGACATAATGAAACGTGGACTTAACTTGCCCTTACGGCCAAATCTCATAATCTTCTTCCACGGTGATACTTTTAGAAATACTTTATCACCAATCTGAAATTTGATTTCTTTTCTTTTCAAATCTGCGTATAATTTTTGTCGATCTAAAGCAGCTTTCAAGAAATCACGGATTATCTTTACTTTTTTTTCAGTTTCTCTAACCAAATCAACCTCATGAATCTGTATCTAACTGAGCTCGATCCAATATAATGGAGTTCGACAGTTGCGGCCATACAATGCCTCATACGGTGCCATCTTTATACTCTACTGAAAACTATTGTTATAAGCAAATTCGACCAATGGTAGATATTTCTCCCAACTATCTTCGAATTCTAGAATACAACATCGAACCATATCTTCAAGAATCTGAATTACTCTTTCGGATTGACCATTAGTTTGCGGGTGAAACGCGATACTAAAATTTAACTTCGTACCCAAAGGCTCTTGTAATTTCTTCCAAAATCTAGAAGTAAACCTTGGATCTCTATCCGAGATAATAGAAATAGGCACTCCGTGCAATCTCACAATCTCAGAAATGAGCAATTCAGCTAACTTATCAAGTGAGTACTCAGTACGTATGCAACATCCCAAAATTGGGCCTAGTCGGAACAGTGATTTTGGGAGCACAAATCTGATGTCAAAATATTTATTTTATGATTATTATGAGGTTTAGAATATTAAAATAAGCATGTGTTAAAGTTTCATGAAGAAATTCTAAGTACAAGGTGTCTAATTTGAAATTAGGTACCAAATTGAATAAATTGCAGAACTTGAATTCTAGAAGCAATTTACATGAAAATGCTTTAGATTATTAATTAAAAGGTCTTAAAGAGTAATTTTCCCAATTTTTAAGTTTTTGGACAAAAATGGGCATGCATGGAAAACTTTGGAAGTTTAGTAAAAAGGGCAATTTGGTCTTTTGGTAATAAATGAAATAAAAAAGGGAAAATGAAGGCTAAAATCAGCCATTCTTCTCCCTCTTGCTGCCAAAATTCCAAGGGACACCATAGCTAGGGTTTCTTCACTTTCCAAGATCAATAATAAGTGACTCCTAGCCCCATTTTTAATGTTCTTTGTATTTTTTAAATCCTTGTAACATGTTCTCTCCATTTCTACCCATAATTTAAGCTAGGGTTTATGTATGCAAAATGACCCATGTGTGACATGTTTGTTCTTTGATGATTTATGGGGGAATATGAAAGTCAGATGTGTGTTAAACATCTTTTTCTAAGTGATTTTCATGAAAAACCCCTAAAAGGACCTTTTTGCAAAAGATACAAAATATGTGGTAGAAATGTGAAATAGAAGAAAATGTGGGCTGGTATGAGTTTATAATACATTCGGCTAGGCATGGGTAACCAAGGAATTGCATGTATTTCATTTTACGAGCCTAGGGCTAAGTTGTGAAATTTTGAAATGTTAGGGGCAAAATGGTCGTTTTGCCCGGGGGTAAAATTTAGGTCCGAAATAAGTAGCATGAGGTAATAATGATTTATTTTTACAGATATAGACCCCGAGGAACCAATATCGGAGGTCGACCATGGAAAATGAAAAGTTTCGGAGTAACCAAAATTAGATTACGAAAACATCTTCCAGGTAAGTTCAGGTAACTCGAATGTAAATTAATTTAAATACATTGAAAATGTATGATCATGAATGAATTATATTAATGGTATTCAATGTGTGTAATTCACGTATAGTTGATGATATAAGAAAATGTCCCGATTGAATGAAAAGGATTCTAATGGATTATCCGAAACTGAATTGACGGTAAAAAGGATCTAGCCCGGATGGGTGTTCCTAATGTGATCTAGCCTCCCAAAGAATATGTGTGCTTTTATGCATTTAGCCTGGATGGGTAATCCGATTAGAGTCTGAATTTAGCCTGGACTGGTAATTTAGATCCAAGCTCATTAGAGTACAGGTCATTGAAAGGGATTTAGCCTGGACTGGTAATCCCGACATCTACTCTATGAGTTGTACTACAGGGGATTTAGCCTGGACTGGTAATCCCACCATAAGAGTGAGGTTTACGGGAGTGCATATTTGTAATGATCACTAGTATAATTTGACGGAAAAAGGGATACCCATGGAGATTCCAAGAAAAATTCAATGGGACTAAAATGTGAAATAGAAATGGAAATTCTTGAATGGATGAGGTCATCAAAATGTTAATGAATAATCTATTGACATGAACTAACTTGATGTTTAAGTGGATTGTGCTAGGGAATTATTCTATACTTGTTGGAATGAATACCTAATATAAATATATGTTAAATAATCAATAAGTTTACTTTCCCGTTACCGAACTTACTAAGCATGTTAATGCTTACTCCATTTTTCCTTTCCCCATGCTTTTCAGAGCTGGCGGACTCGTGAATATTGAAAGGTGGTTGGAGCATTGTCGACACTATCAACTTGTCCCGCTTGGTATATAGAAACTTTTATTTTGTGATAATGGCATGTATAGGTATTTTGGTCATTTTGTTATATGTGTCATTTGGCTAGCCAATGTAAGGGCTTGAATGATATGTTTATTCATTTTGTATATGGCCTTGGGATATGGCCTATATTGATGTAGGTTGTAATCCTACTAAGTATGCAAGTTTATATTTTGAAATGTTCATGTGATGGTTAATTATAGTATATTATGAATAGACATGTGAAATATGGCCAAATCACTTGGGAATGGTTGGGTCACAAATGGGCAATGAGTTATAAAATGAGCCAAGTCCAAAATGTGATTTATGAAACTATAATCCTTAATTCAAAAAGGATAACCTAGCATGTGCAAAACTAATGATATGAGGTTAACATGCAATTGATTAATTATGGTAGTACTTGAGCATATTTAGGCCATGTTAAGCATCATTGAAGTTTAGAAATGAGTGAGGATGTTACGGGTGACCAAAGACTTAGAAATAGCCTCTAAAATGGTCCACATGGATAGACACACGGGCGTGTGTCTAGACCGTGTGTGACGTACGGTCAGCCCCATGGGCGTGTGATACGGCCATGTGTCACCTGCGCCCAAAATTTTTAAGTCAGAATGCATAGTAGTAAACACACGAGTAGAGACACAGCCATGTGTCTCAACCGTGTGGAGGACACAGCCTAGCACACAGGCATGTGTCTTGGCCGTGTCTCCCTAAATGCATGATGGCATCATAAACAGAATGCTCGAGTTTTTGGGCACGAGCGTGTTTAGTGTAACACCCTTAACACGTATCCATCGCTGGACTAGGATAATGAAGCATTACAGAACATAAATACAGTTTTGAATATTCACATGTTAACTTAATCCATATTATATACATACAAGTATATCATTAAATTAATTAATTAAAAATGAAAATAAAAAAAATAATGTACTATTTAGAATCTAACCAAAAACCACATTAATCTTTTACTTATTCGATTTCGGTTAGTAAACAAGCCACTCATTCAAGCATATTTTAGTTTATACTAAAATATATGTTCAATAATATTGTATACTTATACATTCTAGAAGTCATACACTTATACATATCATTACCACACCATGTATGTAACACCTTGATTTTCGGGATTTTTGTAATTTTCGAGAATTTGGTAAAATTTTTAAAATTAGGTATTTGGTTGTGAAATTCATATTTGGAGTGTGTAAATAGGCCTATGGAAGGCCCATGGGTTGGCCAAAACCCGGTAGAATTTTTGAATTTTGGACTTAAGGAGTTAGGGGCATTGGATGGGTGGCCTTATTAAAAGATGTGGGTAGAATATAACACAAGAGAGCCCCTGGCAAAGTGATTAAGTGACGCCACTAATGTGTTAAAAAAGTGGCGTGTAAGTGGTTGGAGGAAGGCCAAGGTTCGATTCACTAAGCTGGCAATAAGCTGGCAATTGTGTTGTTATTTTTATGTCTTGAGCATGTAGGAGTTTGAAGACGAATAGAACTTTGTTGGAGAGAGTTTGAATCAGTCAAATGCATGAATTTAGGAGTGATAAGGGGAGAGATTTTGGGGATTTGAATGGAGGCTTAGTGTTGGCCGAATAGTGGGAAGTGAGGGAGGAGAAATCGGCTTAGAGGTTTTAGGTTAGTGTTTCGGCATTAAGGGGCTTTAGTTGTGTCGTTTTCTTTTGTTTAAACATCATAGGGTTATTCTTTTCTTCCCTCTTCTTCTCTAGCCAAAATCACCACTCCTTTCATCCACTTTTCTTTCTCTTCTTTTTCCAAAACCAAACTACTACTCCCTTTCTTTTCATCTACTACTCCCTTTCTTTTCATTACCCTTGCCGAGTAGTTATAAGAGCTGAAACTTTTAAAGTTGGTTGTGCCGATTTCGTGTAGACCAGCATCCTTCTTTTCTCTTCATTTGTTGTGACTGATCCCTTCATCTGGTAAGTACTTGTTTTCCAAATCGATTCAGTGGTGTAAATGTTAAGAAAAGTCAAAACCCCCTACAGTTTAAGGAGGTTATCAATATGAGGTTTAAGCCTCACTGGGCTTTTTTCATTTGACTTTTATGATTTGTGTAGTGATATAGACAACTTTGGAGGAGCAGCAAGGCTTGGAGTATCGGTTTGGATAAACTTGGATTGAATCATCGGACCCTGTGAAGGTAAGTGATCTATGGCTATTAGGGGTTCTTTGGTCGAATATGGTAAGGTGGATTTTGGGTTTGATAAGCATGAATTGTAAACTAAGAATGGTGGTGTTTAATTGTAGGTTTTCGTGGGAGACTTTGTTAGCAAACATCACAAAGCAGGTGTGTAACAACCCTCATAGTAGCTTAGACTAATATTCGCTGAAAAGCCGAAATGCCTAAATTCCGGCATTTTGGGAACTTGTGATTTTGTGCTTGGTTATAGATGCGATAAATACGATATGATCGGTGTTTGGATCGATGGAACAGGTAAGAGCGCAAATTTGTGCACGATGGTAAGTTGGGCCTCAATGGGCTAGAATTGGGCCCAATGGGCCTTCGGGCCCATTTGGGTAAAATTGATAGAAAATGGAATTTGGAAAGGTTGCATGACACCACGGTTAGTACTGTTGTAAAATTTGGGTTAAGCGGGCTTAGCGGGCTAAATCGACATTCGTAGGGCCCATTAGGGGTTTTGGGCCCAAAAGCCCGAATTTGATAAAATGAGTTAAAGATCATTGTTTAAACACTCAGAAATATTGATAATTGTTAATGAACATGGGAAACCAATAATATTCGGTAAAATTACAAAATTACCCTTATAATATAAAAATGACTATTTTGCCCCTAGGTAAAAATGACCATTATATCCCTAGGGTTTAATTATGAATGTGATGCATGAGATATTGATATACATGATGTGAAATGATATGCACATGATATGTTATGAGATGCACATGATATGCTATGATACTCATTATATGCATGGGTTGGGTTTTAAATAGATGGAGGAAGTGCGAAAAGGGCTTTGCCCCAGTTTACCAAAAAGGGCTTTGCCCCAGTTATTAAAAGAGGCTAGGCCTCCAGTTATATGATAAAGCAGCTATACTGCCAGTGGAGAGTTTGGTTGGGTGGGTTGAGTTATTCCCCACATGGAGAGCTTGGTTGGTACGGGTGGAGAGTAGCGGATGGTGGGTTGAGTAGTCTCCCCAAATGGGCTTGCATACATTCATTAGTATTTCATGTGAAACTGAAATGGGCCTATGGGCCATACCGTTTACAGTAAAGGCTTCGGCCCAGTAACCATTAAATGAAAGGCTTCGGCCTAGTATATGTTGAGACTGAACTAGGGCTTAGGCCCAGTATGCTGATATTAGTTGGGCTCTGAAAGGGGCTTGTTGCACACTGAGTTTCCAAACTCACCCCTTTCCTTAACCTTGCAGGTGAGCCTTGATGTGGGGACTTGGAGCCGAAAGGGATTCAGAGTGGCCATGGTGATCGCTTTCGAACTTTACAATAAGTTACTAGTTTTTTTTTTTTAGTTATTATTATTTGGTTTTGGGTTGTAATAAGGCCATTTTAATTATTTTTCTGGAATTATTTTATTTTATACTCTATATTTTACTGATAGTAATTCAAAATGGGTTAGACTTAGGGCACATTTTTAAAATGATACTTGTCTTCAAAATAACGCAACGATACAATTAATCGGTTTATCAAAAATATCTACTTAAATGAATTCCAACTCGTTTTGTTTCCAAAACCTAACCTCACACCAAAGTGTGGCAATGGTTGTAGGCATGTCGAGGATTGGATCCAATCAAGAGCTTGGTACTTAAGCAGCCTTCATGGCTCACCTCCTCTGTTTCGGATATCTACCTGGTGCACAGCTTCCATTCACTTTATTAACTTAGCAAAGACTATCTTTTAAAACACTAAGAAGGACGTTGAAAGAGGCATGGGTTTTCTTAAAAACTTCAATGTGACACGTCGGATCCAACCATAATGTCTGGGCCAGGTTTGGGGTGTTACAATGTACTAAAACATACCATTATTATACATTATTAAAACCCACCAAAATCATATGCACATAATTTGTAACACTCTTTTATAGCATCATTACTCATCATTTCACAAATGCTCAAGACAATTTATCAAATTCGCATATAGACATTTTATCAAAAGTTACTATTCATCTAATCATTTTCTTAAGCTTAGTCGGATGCAAATAATGCTTAATATTTATGATTAACTAATATTCACTTCCATTTCTATTAAATCATTCCATTCGCATAAACATTTCAAAAAAATCAATTCAAGACATCAATCATAATTTTGCCTTTCATATTAATACCATAAATGCATATACATGCATAATACAACAACTATTTAACCTTCACTTAAACCTACCGAATCGAATCCAAACATGTTTTTATTTATTGCTCATCAAGCAATGCCACAATGGTCATATCCAAAACTATATCTATGGACACATATTCAGCTAAATACTTAAACTTACATATAACTTAAAATTTTCACATTTCTCCTATATATCAACATCAAATTCATCCAAAACCATTCATAGATTCATGTCTTAACAAACATATCAACCAATTTTTTATATACTCACATATATACAAGCCGTAATTAAATCACCCAAAACAAAAATATTTTATAATCATTACTTCCATCTAATTATGCACTAAAATTAATGTCAAAAATTTATCCATCCACATCAAGCATATTTCACATCTAAATATATATCATAGCTGAATATGCCAACCATAATTAATATATCAACCATATCATTTAATCAAAACATGAAAACATATTTGGCAAAATGAGCAAGCCATTTTCGCATGGCTTATAATATATACATACCAAAATCAAACATGTCCAAAGGATAGTATAGCCTATACATGCCATAAGTTTCAATTTTACTTTTAAAAGTACCGATAAACAGATGATAGTGTGATTGACTTCACTGGTGATCCCCGAGCCCATAACAGATCTCCAAAAAAATCTATAAAACAGAGACAAACATATACACATAATAAGCTATCATAGCTTAGTAAGTCATAAGCAACTTAACAACTCAATAACATTAATAGATCATTATAATAATATCAACTTATACCATCACATTCACATATATACATTCGGTTTATCAAAATTCAATATATCAAATATATAACCATGTATCAATTCATCTAAGCCGAATACTCTTGTAATTACTAACATCGCTATCATCTACTATTAAGGTCATAACACATTCTTGACCGAATATATTCATAAATATATACATATGCTCATAAATCTCAACTAGGAAATCACATATAATACCATTTAGCTGAATATAAATTTTCATAAATACATAAACTTTCATTTTCATCTCATATAATTTGGATCACAAATATAATGACCAACTTACCTTGTTTCACAAGAACAAATAACTATTACATACCTGTTCACTTTAGGTCGATTACACACTCGATCACAAACTTATCATTGCCCGTTGAACCATTTGGAATCGGATAGGACACTCGGATAATCACATAAATCGTACAACGCCAACGTCCCAGACGTGGTCTTACATGTAGCCACATATCGATGCCACTGTCCCAGACAGGGTCTTACTCATAAACACATATCAGAACCACATATCAATGCCATGGTCTTACTCGCACACATATATCAAAATCCTATGTTATGACATATGTATCCTAACTATTCCTAAGGTTCATACGGGGCTTTCGGACATCGTAACTCGGTCGAATCGAACTTGGAAGTGTAGTAACCAAATTTAATCATGTTCGGCCATAGCATATTTAAATTCTAACATTTCATAACAGCATATGAATATAACATTTAATTACCAAATAAACACGTCTATTTGCTTATAAACTTACCTCGGACGTTATAAAATGAGACGGGGCTGCTAGTCGACAACTTTCGTTTTTCCCCGATCCAAATCCGATTTCTTTGGTTCTTGATCTAAACATATTCAAATTAAGCTCATTCAAACATATTTTCATTCACTTTTGTCCAAAAACACACAAATGGGAAAATTACCAATTTGCCCCTCACATTTGAAATTTTTACAATTTAGTCCCTATTGCATAAAACACAAAATACACAAAATTTGGCCACACTCTAGTTAGGCCGAATGCTCCCTATATACATACAAGTCCATATTTTCCATCAATTTCACAATTTAGTCCCTCAACATTTATTTTTGCAATTAAGTCCTAATTACTCAAAATCATCAAAAATTCCAATACAAAATATGTTAACCCAACACCTATCTTTCATATTTCATCATCAAACAATTAAAATCACAAGCTCTCATCAATGGCATAACTTAAAATATTCATAAAAATTCAAAATTTAAGCATGGGTTTTGTAGTACTCGAAGCAACGATCTCAAAAACATAAAAATTATCGAAAACCGAGCTAAACACATTCCTTAATCAAGCCTGAATATAATCGAACCCTAGCTTTTTGTTTTGTTTTCTTTTCTTGCTTAAGTTTCGGCAATGGAAGTATATGAGCACTTAGGTTAATTTTATGATATAACATATAACATATATTTTATATTTTATAACTTGGTTTCCTAAATTACCCCTTTTAAAAATATAACCAAGCTTTATGTTATAAAACCCTTTTTCGTCTCTTAAATAAACTAATGGACATGAGTTGGCTTTCAATCTCATGCATTATAACATAAATATATATATATACACATAATATCTTATTATAAAATAAAGCTTAATTTTACATATATATATATATAACTTAAATAAAATAATATAAAAACTATTAAATTTTTACCTACCAACGTACCACTTATAAAGACATGGGCTATTTACAACTTAAGGGCTCCCATTTAGAAAGCCATTACTAATTCAGTCCTTACAATTAAAACTATCAAATTTCAATTTATGCGATTAAGCCATTTTTGTTTAATCGGACACCCAAAATTAAATCACGAAAATTTCACAGATGCAAATTCACACAAAATAAACACAGAAAATAAATTTAAAATATTTTTCTGACTCAGATTTGTGGTTTCAAAACCACCATTCTGATTAGGGTCTAAATCGAACTGTCACATTTAGGCCGTGCGGGCCAGGGACACGGGCGTGTGCTCGGCCGTGTGAAAATCCCTGTAGGTTCAAAATGAGAAATAAATTCAATTAATTTCACACCGGTAAAGGACACAGGCGTGTCCCAAAGCACACGGGCGTGTGTATTACCTCCACACGGGCACGTAAGGCTTAACCTAGGAAATTTTCCTAAGATCTTCTTAAGTCCTCGGTTTAGTCCCAAACTATTTTTAATGTATGTTTTGGGCCTCAAAGGCCCATGATAGGGACATTATGATTATGTTTGATTGTTTTTAATTTGGAACAAAATTTTATAGCCCAAATTTTTCTGAAAACGTCATGTTCATGTACAGTAATGCCCCGTACCTTGTCCCAGTCTCAAGTACGAGTAGGGGCATTACATTTAGTGGTACCAGAGCTACGGTTTATTCGGTTCTAGGACTAACGTAACATATGTCGATTATATCAATACATGCCATTATACAAGTTATGATAGTGTGACATCTCCTAACCATTTTCAATTGTATTTGAATATAGTAAATGCCTTCCAATCAAGCTCAAGATGAGTCCGAGGGAGCCGAGAGCCATGCTCCAGCTTTCGTTCAATGAGCTACTACTAGTAGTAGCAGAAGGCTTGTGTCTAAAGGCCGAGAAGAGGCAAGAGAAGCCTTCATTGAGATGATGGATGAATGGTTTGGGGATTATTTGAGAAATCGCCCCAATATACCACAACCTCCTCCACCCCCTACTCAACCTGAAGGAGAAGTGCCTTAAGGTGTGGTACCTGTGAGAATTAGTAAGGCCCCTGTAGACAAACTTAGGAAATATGGAGTTGAAAAGTTTAGGGCCACAGTTGATGACGACCTGGAACGTGCCAAATTTTGGCTTAAGAATACCATAAGAGTTCTCGACAAACTGTCATGTACTCTTGAGGAAAATTTAAAATGTGCGGTGTCGTGAAAGACACTGCATACCATTGGTGGAAGATCGTATCCTCAGTAGCACCGAGAGAGAGTATCACATGGGAATTCTTCCAAGCAGAATTTAGGAAGAAGTATATCAGTTAAAGGTTATTGGACCAGAAGCACAAGGAGTTCTTGGAACTCAAACAAGGAAATAGAACTGTGTCAAAGTACGAAAGGGAATTCGTAAGACTGAGTCAGTATGCACAAGAGTGGGTCCAGGCTGAGGTAGAATTGTGTAAACGTTTAGAAGAAGGTTTGAATGAGGACATCAAACTATTAATTAGGATCCTCGAGATAAGAGAATTAGCTGCATTAGTCGATCGGGCCAAGAAGGCTGAAGAATTACATAATGAAAGAAAGCAAGCAAAGAGGGAAGCTAGAGGTTCGAGTAAGAGATCTAGTAGCAGAGCCCATTCTTTCCCCATGAAAAAATCAAGGAGTCAGCAAGAACGCTCCACTATACTGGCTGGATATTCAAGTGGAACAAGAAGCTCTTAGCACCACAGCCCGAAGTCTTCCTCCCCTAAGGCAACTAGTGTGGGGAGTGTTGGTGATCAAAAGCTAAGATGTAAAAGTTGCAACAAATTTCATTTCGGAGAGTGACGAATGAAGATGGGAGCGTGTTATAGATGTGGTTCTCTTGACCGCTTCCTTAGACGTTGCCCAGAGCGAGCTAAGAAAGAGGTAGAATTATCCCTAAAACCTAGTGCTCCTATTTCCAGAGGTAAACCACCACGACACCCTAGAAGTGCTAGCGGTAGTCGAAATGTTACAAAGGACGCCACTGTAAGATCAGAGGCTCGAGCCCCGACGAGAACTTACGCGATACGTGCTAGAGAGGAAGCTTCAACTGTCGATGTCATTATGGGTACATTTTCTCTTCATAATACTCATGTTATTGCCTTGATTGACCCAGGATCGACCCATTCATACATATGCATGAAATTGGCGTCTAGCATGAATATGTCTGTGGAACCATCAGAGTTTGTAATTATGGTGTTGAACCCTCTAAGCAAGTCAGTATTAGTAGATAAGGTTTGTAAGGATTGTCTTTTGACAATTCAAGGTCATTGTTTTCCAGCAAATCTCATGCTTTTTCCATTTGACGAATTTGATGTAATACTTGGTATGAATTGGTTAACTGTTCATGACGTGATTGTGAATTGTGGGAGTAAGTACATAGAATTGAAATATTCAGATAGTAAAATTCTATGGGTTAATTCGAATGAGTTGAATGCACTGTCGGCTATGATTACTGCAATGATGGCTCAAAGGTACATAAGAAAAGGGTACGAAGCTTATCTTGCATTCATATTGAATACTAAAGAATCTGAGCTGAAGATTGAGTCAGTACCGTTAGTTTGTGAATATTCCGATGTGGTCCCAGAAGAGCTATCAGGATTATCTTCGGTTAGAGAGGTGGAATTCGCTGAGCTAGTACCGGGAATGATGCCTATCTCTATTGCTCTATACAGAATGTCTCTTACTGAGTTGAAGGAATTAAAGTCACAGTTGTAAGAATTGACTGACAAAAGGTTCGCAAGACTGACCTCTTTACCTTGGGGTGCTCCTGTATTGTTCGTGAAAAAGAAAGATGGATTGATGAGGTTGTACAAAGACTATCGACAACTCAACAAGGTGACTATTAAGAATAAGTATCCCTTGCCAAAGATTGACGATTTGTTTGATCATTTGAGGGGATATGCCTAAGGAGGCAGATGTGCCTAAGGCTGCCTTCCGGACGAGGTATAGTCACTACGAGTTTCTCGTCATGCCCTTTGGTCTAACAAATGCCCCAGCTGCGTTTATGGATTTAATGAATCGAGTATCCCGGCCGTACTTGGACAAGTTTGTAGTGGTATTCATAGATGTTATTTTGATCTATTCCCAGAACGAGTCTGAACATACTGAACATTTGAGGATTGTTTTACAGACTTTACGGGATAAGCAGCATTATGCTAAGTTTAGCAAGAGCGAGTTTTATCTTCGAGAGGTTGGATTTCTCGGTCATATTGTGTCGGGTGATGGCATCTGAGTTGATCAAAATAAATTTTTGCTATTATCGAATGGAAGTCGCTAAAGAACGTAACAGAGGTTAGAAGCTTTCTCGGCTTAGCTGGTTATTACCGACGCTTTGTAAAAGGATTTTCGATGATTGCAACTCCCTTGACAAGGTTACTGTAGAAATATATTAAGATTGAATGGTCAAAAAAATGTCAACAAAGTTTTGATAAATTGAAGACACTACTGACAGAAGCTCCAGTGTTGGTACAACCCGAACCGGGAAAGGAATTTGTAATTTATAGTGATGTATCCTTAAATGGACTGGGTTGTGTGCTTATGTAAGAGGGCAAAGTGATAGCCTATGCTTCGAGGCAACTGAAACCACACGAGAAAAATTATCCGAGTCATGACTTGGAGCTAGCTGCTATTGTATTTGCCTTAAAAATTTGGAGACACCACTTGTATGGTGAAACTTGTCGTGTGTTTACCGATCACAAGAGTTTGAAGTACTTGATAACTCAAAAGGAATTGAACCTGAGACAGCGAAGGTGGCTGGAATTGATAAAGGATTACGAGCTTATGATTGATTACCATCCTGGCAAGGCGAATGTAGTCGCCGGCGCGTTAAGTAGAAAGTCCTTGTTTGCATTGAGGGCTATGAACACACATTTGGCATTATCAGATGATGATTCAATTTTGGCAGAATTAAGAGCCAGACTAACATTTCTTCAAGAGGTTTGCACAACTCAGATTTATGATAGTGACTTGCAAGTCAAAAGAGCACAGTGTGAAGTAAGTGTTGACTCAGATTTTTGGATTGATTCCAATGGATGCTTGATGCTTTGAGATAGCATCTGTGTACCCAAAGATAATGAACTCATTTAGAAAATTTTGCAAGAGGCACATGATAGTCGTCTGTCAATTCACCCGGAAAGTATCAAGATGTACAATGATTTAAATACCATGTATTGGTGGAATGGTATGAAAAGAGATATCTCTGAATTTGTATCGAAATGTCTGATATGTCAACAAGTCAAGGCAAAACACCAAGTACCTTCTGGTTTATTATAGCCTGTGATGGTTTCCGAATGGAAGTGGGACAGGATCACCATGGACTTCGTGACTGGACTATTGTTAACCCCGAAAAAAAAGATGTTATTTGGGTTATAGTGGATAGAGTAACGAAGTCAGCTCACTTTATTCCTGTACAAAAAAATTACTCTTTTAATAGATTAGTCAACTTATACATATATGAGATTGTGAGATTACATGGGGTACCGTTGCCGATCATTTTAGATAGAGACCTGAGATTCACTTTGAGATTTTGAAAGAAACTACAAGAAGCCTCGGGTACAAAGTTGAGTTTTAGTACGGCGTTCCACCCACTGACTGATGGTCAGTCTGAACAGACGATCCAGACTCTCGAGGACATGCTATGGTGTTGCGTCCTCGAATTTCAAGGTAGTTGGGAAAAATACTTACCATTAGTGGAGTTCACCTACAACAACAGTTTCCATACAAGTTTAAAGATGGCACTTTATGAGGCACTGTATGGCCGAAAGTGCCAAACTCTATTGTATTGGACGAAACTCAAGGAACACTGGATTAATGGGGTTGATTTAAACAAGGAAACTGAAGAAAAGGTTAAAGTGATTCGCGATTGTTTGAAAGTGACATCGGATAGGCAAAAGTCATATGCCGATTTGAAAAGGAAAGAGATTGAGTTTCAAGTTGGAGATAAAGTATTCTTGAAGGTGTCTCTCTGCAAAAAGGTTTTGAGATTTGGCCGAAAAGGTAAATTGAGCCCACGGTTTATTGGACCATACGAGATTACTGAACAAGTTGGGCCTTTAGCCTACTGGTTAGCCTTGCCAACCGAATTGGAAAAGATATATGATGTATTCTATGTGTCCATGTTACGTAGATATAGATCAAACCCTTCTCATGTGATTTCACCAGCAGAAGTTGAGATTAGACCGGATATGACCTATGGTAAAGAACCGATTAAGATTTTGGCTCGAGAAGTCAAACAATTGAGGAACAAGAACATAGCCTTAGTGAAAGTTTTGTGGCATAGGCATGGAGTGGAAGAGGCCACATGGGAACCTGAAGAAACCATGAGAAGTCAATATCTGAACCAATTTACTGGTAAGACTTTCGAGGACGAAAGTCCCTAAGGGGGGATAAATGTAACATCCCACAATTGGGCCTAGCCGGAACAGTGGTTTTGGGACCATAAATCTAATGTCAAAATATTTATTTTATGATTATTTTGAGGTTTAGAATATGAAAATAAGCATGTGCTAAAGTTTCATGAAGAAATTCTAAGTACAAGGTGTCCAATTGAAAATTAGGTACCAAATTGAATAAATTGTAAAACTTGAATTCTAGAGGCAATTTACATTAAATTTCTTTA
This sequence comes from Gossypium anomalum, assembly GCA_025698475.1. Lineage (NCBI taxonomy): Eukaryota > Viridiplantae > Streptophyta > Magnoliopsida > Malvales > Malvaceae > Gossypium > Gossypium anomalum. Next base: position 23,503,442 of record CM046957.1, read on the forward strand.
GATTATTAATTAGAAGATCATAAAGAGTAATTTGCCCAATTTCTAAGTTTTGGACAAAAATGGGCAAGCATGGAAAACTTTGGAAGTTTAGTAAGGAAGGGCAATTTGGTCTTTTGGTAATAAATTAAATAAAAAGGGAAAATGGAGGCTAAAATCAACCATTCTTCTCCCTCTTACTGTCGAAATTCCAAGGGACACCATAGTTAGGGTTTCTTCACTTTCCAAGCTCAATAGTAAGTGACTCCTAGCCCCATTTTTAATGTTCTTTGTATTTTTTAGATCTTTGTAACATGTTCTCTCCATTTCTACCCATATTTTAAGCTAGGGTTCATGTATCCAAAATGACCCATGGGTGACATGTTTGTTCTTTGATGATTTATAGGGGAATATGAAAGTTAGATGTGTGTTAAACATCTTTTTCTAAGTGAATTTCATGAAAAACCCCTAAAAGGACCTTTTTGCAAAAGATACAAAATATGTGGTAGAAATGTGAAATAGAGTAAAATGTTGGTTGCTATGAGTTTATAATACATTTAGCTAGGCTTGGGTAACCAAGGAATTGCATGTATTTCATTTTACGAGCCTAGGGACGAAGTTGTGAAATTTTGAACTGTTAGGGGCAAAATGGTCATTTTACCCGGGGGTAAAATTTAGGTCCGAAATAAGTGGCATGAGGTAATAATGATTTATTTTTACTGATATAGACCCCAAGGAACCAATACCGGAGGTCGACCGTGGAAAACGAAAAGTTTCAGAGTAATCGAACTTAGATTACGAAAACATCTTCTAGGTAAGTTCGGGTAACTCGAATGTAAATTAATTTAAATACATTAAAAACGTATGATCATGTATGAATTATATTAATGGTATTCAATGTATGTAATTCATGTATAGTTGAGGATATAATAAAATGTCTCGATTGAATGAAAAGGATTCTAATGGATTATTCGAAAATGAATTGACGGCAAAAAGAATCTAGCCCGGACGGGTGTTCCTAATGTGATCTAGCCTCTCAAAGAATAAGTGTGCTTTTATGCATTTAGCCCGGACGGGTAATCCGATTAGAGTCTGAATTTAGCCTGGACTAGTAATTTAAATCCGAGCTCATCAGAGTACATGTTAATGAAAGGGATTTATCCTAGACTGGTAATCCCGCCGTAAGAATGAGGTTCGCGAGAATGCATATTTGTAATGATCACTAGTATAATTTGATCGAAAAAGGGATATCCATCGAGATTCTGAGAAAAATTCAATGGGACTAAAATGTAAAATAGAAATGGAAATTCTTGAATGGATGAGCTCATCAAAATGTTAACGAATAATCTATTGACATGAACTAACTTGATGTTTGACTGGATTGTGCTAGGGAATTATTCTATACTTGTTGGAATGAATACCTAATATAAATATAAGCTAAATAATCGGTAAGTTTACCTTCCCGTTACCAAACTTACTAAGCATGTTAATGCTTACTCCATTTTTCCTTTCCCCATGCTTTTCAGAGCTTGCGGACTCGTGAATATTGGAAGGCAGTTGGAGCATTGTCGACACTATCAACTTGTCCTACTTGGTATGTAGAAACTTTTATTTTGTGATAATGGCATGTATAGGTATTTCGGTCATTTTGTTATATGTGTCATTTGGCTAGCCAATGTAAGGGCTTGAATGATATGTTTATTCATTTTGTATATGGCCTTGGGATATGGCCTATATTGATTTAGGTTGTAATCCTACTCAGTATGCAAGTTTATATTTTGAAATGTTCGTGTGGTGGTTAATTGTAGTATATGATGAATAGACATGTGAAATGTGGCCAAATCACTTGGGAATGGTTGGGTCACAAATGGGCAATGAGTTATAAAACGAGCCAAGTCCAAAATGTGATTTGTGAAACTGTAATCCTTAATTCAAAAAAGATAACCTAGCATGTGCAAAACCAATGATATGAGGTTAACATGCAATTGATCAATTATGGTAGTACTTGAGCATATTTATGTCGTGTTAAGCATCATTGAAGTTTAGAAATGAGTGAGGATGTTAAGGGTGACCAAAGATTTAGAAATCGCCTCTAAAATGGTCCACACGGGTAGACACACGGGTGTATGTCTAGACCGTGTGTGACACACGGTCAGCCCCATGGGCGTGTGATACGACCGTGTGTCCCCTGCACCCAAAATTTTTAAGTCAGAATGCATGGTAATAAACACATGGGTAGAGACACGGCCGTGTGTCTCAACCTTGTGGAGGACATGGCCTAGCACATGGGCATGTGTCTTGGCCTTGTGTCCCTAAATGCATGATGACATCATGAATAGAATGCTCGAGTTTTTGGGCACAGGCGACAACACGGGCGTGTCTAGGCCGTGTGAAGGACACGGGTGTGTGCTCAGCCATGTGAAAATCCCTGTAGGTTCAAAACGAGAAATAAATTGAATTAATTTCACATGGGTAAGGGACACGGGCGTGTCCAAAGCGCACGGGCGTGTGTATTGCCTCTACACGGGCGTGTGAGGCTTAACCTAGTAAATTTTCCTAAGATCTTCTTATGTCCTCGATTTAGTCCCGGACCATTTTTAATATATGTTTTGTGCCTCGGAGGCCCATAATAGGGACATTATGATTATGTTTGATTGTCTTTAATTTGGAACAAAATTTTATAGCCTGAATTTTTCTAAAAACGTCATGTTCGTGTATGGTAATGCCCCGTACCTTGTCCCAGTCTCGAGTACGAGTAGGGGCGTTACAACGTACTTGAATAAAATAAGCCAATTTCGTCAATCTATCAACAACAACCTAGATGACATCTTTCTTTTTTGGAGTCAAAGGCAAACCTGTTACAAAGTCCATCGTAATCCTATCCCATTTCCACTCGGGTACCATCACTGGTTGAAGTAAACCTGAAGGAACTTGGTGTTCGACTTTTACTTGTTGACATATCAAACATCTCAATACGAAACCAGAAATATCTCTTTTCATACCTGGCCACCAATACAATTTCTTTAAATCATTATAAATTTTCGTACTACCTGGATGAACTGATAAGCAACCACTGTGCGCCTCGTGTAAAATTTTCTAAATAAGTTCATCATTTTTTGATACACATACTGTAACAACCCGGTTTAGACCCTAATTGGAATAGTGGTTTTGGGACCATAAATCTGAGCTTAAAAAATTATTTTAATATTAATTTCTAAGTTTATAGTAGGAGGTTAAGCATGAGTGAAAGTTTCGTATGAAAATTTTATCATTTGTGTGCTTAATTTTGAAAAAAGATCTAATTGCGTAATATGTAAAAGTTGCATGCTATATGTTAAATGTGCCTATTTGTTATGGCTTATTAAAGCAATGGTCTTTATGTTGTAGTTAGTCCATTGAAAGTAGGAATGGACATAAATGAGCATTAAAATGATGGTTGTTTAATGATATGATGTAAGGGCAAAATGGTAAACTAGTTAATAATGATAATTAAATAAAACAAAAGCATGAAATTAGTCATTTTTGTGTTCATCTATGCCAAAAATTAGAAGAAAAATAAGCCAAAGTTAGGTTTTGATATTTAGCACTTTTATTGCTTGATTAAGGTACGATTTTGACTCGATTTTTGATGATTTCTACGTTTTCGTGATCGTTGTTAAATGTTCTAGCTAGCCCATGCTTAAATTCATGAAATTTTTGATGATTTGATGAGATGCCATTGATGAATTTATGAATTTTGTGATGTTAAATATGTTTTGTATTGTATGTGTTTTGTATTGTGATTTTTGATGAAATTGCTTATTATGGACTAATTTGTGAAAATGAGAAATTGAAGGTTGAAAAGTGAAATAAATGAAAGTTTTGGGCTACTAGAGGTCTTTATGATATTCGGCTATGCATGGGTTCATTGAAATTATGTGTATTTTGTGTTCTTGTGAAATAGGGACTAAAATGTGAAAATGTGAGGGATAATTTGTAAAATGCCCTAAATATGTACAGATGGATTGAATTGAATGATTTGTTGAATAAAAAGGTTAATTTTGAATACATATAGATCAAGAAAAAAGGAATTCGAATTTAGATCGAGGGAAATCGAAGATTATCGAGTAAACAATCTGAATCGTCAACTCCGAGTACGAGGTAAGTTCGTACGTGATAAATGATGTTACAAGTATGTTTTAATGCTTTGATAATGCTTAAATTGTATATATATTTGACTATGGTTTGAGTAAGATGATTAATCAACTATGTTCAGCACTAAGTGTGCGATTTGAAACAGTTTCGATTAAATAGCACTAAGTGTGCAAGTTGAAATAGCTTCGGATATATGAGGCACTAATTGTACGATACCTAGATTACTTCGGTTATTTGAGATGGCACAAAGTGTGCAGGATCGTTCTAGCTTTGGCTAATTATTAAAGCACTAAGTGTGCGAATTCTTAAAGCATGGATAGACTTCGGAAAGAATTAATATATTCGAACCGAAGGTGAGAATAAAAATGTATAAATACGGGAAAATTTAGGTATGTACGAAACCTATGTGGTAGATGATACTGTGTATACAAAGCTTGATGAATTAGTATGAACATACTAATGGTGATAAAATAGAAGTGATGATGATTTAAGGATTACTAAATGTTTATTAAATGATGTTTTGTATTATCTAAATTGTTGATTATATTTAGTACGAACTTACTAAGCTTTAAAAGCTTACTGTGTGAAATGTTCTATGTTTTACAGTGTCATAAAGCTAGCTCTGATCCGGGGATCGTCAGTGACTCATTCACACTATCGGATATCTATTTTGGTACCATTTTGAGAGTTGTATATATGGTATATGGCATGTATGGGCTAGTGTCATTTTGGTATGTTTTGTGATGTGAATATTAGCCATGAATTTTGGCTTGGAGTTGTTGATATGTATGGACTCTTAAGTTGGCCTAAATGATGTCTTTGATAGGTAAGTCATATGATTTGTATAATGTTCATGTAATGGTTTAAATATGGAATGTGAATTGGCAAGTTTTGTGGTATGAAGTATGTGATAAATAGATGAGTTTATGTATTTGAAACTTATTTAAGTTACGATGATTCTGGTAAATTGATTAGGTATGTTTTGGTTGGGAAATTGAGTAGTGAATTGGATGGTATTTGAATGGCATGGAATATGTTTGAATTGGTTGCCTATAAATGGATACAAATGATGCAAAAATGTTGTGGATTTGGTGTGCTTGAGATAAGTGGGAAATGTGGCTTTAACCAAGCCTAATTTCACCCCACATGGTTAAGCACACGGGCGTGTGTCTTGACCGTTTGTCTGCTATAATTTAGTTATTCAAGTCAGTCTCGAGCACGGCCTAGACACATGGGCATGTCTGGAGGCCGTGCGAGGCACACAGCCTCGGTACATGTATGGCCATTTCGAAGGGTACATGGGCTAGACACACGGGCGTGTCTTGTGGCCGTGTGGTTAAGTCAGTATGTATGCCTTGTTTTGCCACGGTTTAGACACATGGGCGTGTCTAAAGCCGTGTGAGGCACACGGCCTGTTCACACGGGAGTGTGACCTGTGAAACTTTGAAAATTTTGTTAAGTTTTTGAGAAAATTCATATATGCTCAGTTTAGTCCCAACCCCTTTCTTATGTATGTTTAAGGTCTCGTTGACCTATGTAAGGGATTCTGTATTGATGTATGACTTGTGATGCTATGGTGATTGTAAAATGAATATTAAATGTTTCGATGTACTTGGTAATGCCTTTTTACCCTAGTCTGGCGACGAATACGGGTTAGAGGTGTTACATTTTATTGGTATCAGAGCTATGGTTTAGTCAGTTCTGAGACTACCATAGCTATACATGCCATATATATGAATTTCAATAGTGTGATGATTCCTGACAGTTAAAAATGTATTTTTCATATAGCAAATGGATCCCAAACAAGCGATAGCTAATGATGTTGGAAGCAATGTGCCCACTCCTGCTTAAAAGACAGCGCCGGCTGAATCTAGGCTGATATCTAGTAGTCAATAAAAAGAGGCTAAGCAAGCCTTCTTCCAAATGATGACTGAATGGTTCACAGAATTCGTACGAATGAATCTGGCTGCTCAACAACCTCCACCCCCACCTGTTCCTCAACAAGTCCCGGTTATGCCACTAGTAGTAGATCCGATTCGATGTAGTAAGCCACATGTTGATAAGATTCGTAAACACGGGGCTGAAGAGTTTCAGGCTATGGTTAATAATGATGCCGAAAGGGTTGAGTTATGGCTTGAGAATCCTATTCGAGTATTCGATGAGTTGTCCTGTACACCAGATGAATGTATCAAATGTGTAGTATCCTTGCTTAGAGATAATGCATATCACTGGTGGAAAATGTTGACATCGGTGGTTCTTAGGGAACAAGTCACATGGAAATTCTTTCAGATTGAGTTCCAGAAAAAGTACATAAGCTAGAGATTCCTTTATCAGAAACATAAAGAGTTTTTGGAATTGAAATAGGGCTTGATGACTATAACAGAATACGAAAGAGAATTTGTACGTTTCAGTAAGTATGCTTGAGAATATGTGTCTACTGAAGAGATCATGTGTAAAAGATTTGTTGATGGATTGAACGAAGATATCAAACTGTTAGTTGGGATACTTGAACTAAAAGAATTCATAGTATTGGTTAAGAGGGCCTGTAAAGCCGAGGATCTCAATAAAGAAAAGAGAAAACCTGATTCAGAGGCTAGAGATTCGAGAAAGAGATCAATGAATAAATCTTATCATTCTTCGTCAAAGAAATTTTAGAGATTTTATTGATTGATCGACAGCTTCAGCGGGAAATCAGAATAGAGATCATGGAAAGCAATATACCAACCCTAAAGCTCAAACTACCTCAGTATCTAGTGTTGGTAATGCAAATGGTGTAAAACCTGAGTGTAAACAATGTGGAAGACGACATTCTGGAGATTGCTTGGGAAAAAGTAATAACCGAGCTTGTTACAATTATGGTTCACGAGATCACTTTATAAAAGATTGCCCAGAGTTAGCTGAAAAAGATAATACTCAGAACATGAGATCGAGTAACACTGCAGCTAGAGGTAGACCACTGAGAAACACGGGAAATGCGAGTGGTGGTAGAGGTGTGACGTGGGATACTACTGTGAGATCTAATGCTAAAGCACCTGCATGAGCCTACGCTATTCGCGCTCGCGAAGAAGCGTCATCTCTAGATGTTATTACTGGTACTTTTACTCTCTATGATACTAAAGTAATTGCATTGATAGATCCAGGGTCTATTCATTCATATATATGCGTGAATTTAGTATCCAATAAGACTTTGCCTATAGAGTCTAATGAATTTTTAATTAGAGTATCGAACCCCTTAGGTATGTGTGTATTAGTTGATAAAGTGTGCAAGAATTGTCCATTGATAATAAGGGATAATTATTTTCTGGCCGATTTGATGTTGCTACCATTTGACTAGTTTGACATAATTCTGGGTATGAACTGGTTAACGTTGCATGATGCAGTTGTAAATTGCAAACAAAAGATGATTGATTTGAGATGTCAGAGTAACGAGATTATTCGAATTGAATTAGATGTTTTGAATGGATTGCCAGCTGTGATTTCACTGATGTTAGCTCAGAAATATGTGAGAAAAGGTTGTGAAGTTTATTTAGCTTATGTGCTCGACACGAAGGTGACTGAAAAGAAGATTGAATCAGTGCAGTTGTTTGTGAATATTCAGATGTGTTTCCTGAATAGTTACAGGGTTTACCACTGATCCGAGAGGTTGAATTTGGTATTGAGTTAGTGCCTGGAACAACTCCGATTTCGATAACTCCGTATCGAATGGCTCCGACTGAGTTAAAAGAATTAAAGTCTTAGTTACAAGAGTTGACAAATAAAGGGTTCGCAGGACTAAATTTTTCACCTTGGGGTGCGCCTGTTCTGTTTGTGAAAAAGAAAGACGGCACGATGAGAATGTATATTGATTATCGCCAGTTGAACAAAGTGACTATCAAGAACAAATATCCTCTGCCCCGAATTGATTATCTGTTTGATCAGTTGAAAGAAGCTACTGTATTTTCAAAGATAGATTTGATATCGGGTTATTATCAGTTGCGAGTAAAAGATTCAAACATTCTGAAAACTGTTTTCCGAACGAGGTACGGACATTATGAGTTTTTGGTTATGCCTTTCGGATTAACAAATGCACTTGCTATTTTTATAGATTTAATGAACAAAATTTTCAGACCGTATTTAGATCGAATTATTTTCGTATTCATTGATGACATTTTAATTTACTCGCGGGATGAAATTGAGCATGTCGAACATTTGAGAATAGTGTTACACACTTATAGGTTATCTTAACACATAATAAGCCAGATTTTACACTTACATATAACCTTGATAAACCTCATTGCATGCAAACTTCATATCATCTGTTTTATACATGCTAGGTTAATTTTCTTTTTGTATTAAGGATTTCTATGTCTCATTGACACATTTAAGATTGGCTCATTCTTATAACTCATTGCCAATTATAGCCAAGCCATCCCATGTAAACATAAACATGCATAGATTTGTTGGTCATAGCCTACTTCAAAATAAGCCAATTCCCATGGCCGAATACAAAAAGATATATAAACTTTTACAAGCCTTTATATGGTCAATTCAAATGACACATATCACAAAATGAACCAAAGTCCTATACATGCCATTGAACAAAATAAAAGTGTCCTTATACCAAGGCTGGACTAGTTGATAGTGTGTTGAATCTCCAACCGTCTTCCAATCTTTACGAGTCCTCGAGCTCTATAAGACAGGGAAAAGAGAGGGGCAAGCATTTATATGCTTAGTAAGCCCGAATAACTGGAAAGTAAACTTACCGAGTAATTAGCATACAACCATATTAGGCAATAAAATCAATAAGCATGGAATGGTTTCCCTATCACATACACTCAATCATCAAGTTAGTCACATAATAATACATCATATAATTTGGTCTTAGATGAGCTCATCATTCATCCTTTCCTTTATACATATGTCTCATGTTAATCCCGTTGAGTTTCTAGGAAATCTCGATTGATTATCCATTATCCGTCAAGCCATCAGAGCGATCATCTCATGCATGCACTTCCGCGAACCTCACATCTTATGGCAGGATTACCAGTCCAGGATAAATCCCCCGTAATATAAACTCATCAGGTGATGTCGGGATTACCAGTCCAGGCTAAATCCTTTACAGCGATAAACACCCTTAATGAGCTCAGATCTGAATTACCCGTCCAGGCTATATTCAGACCCTAATCGGATAACCCGTCTGGGCTAAATTCTCAGTGCACACATGTTCTTTAGGAGGCTCGATCACTCAAGGAACACCCGTCCGAGCTAGATCCTTTCTATATTTGAGATCAACGGATTACCCATCCGGGCTAAATCCTTCTGCAACACATGCAAGATCTCAATCAACATGTAAATCATGGTTTATCCACCGAACTTCCTTTTTAACCTCAACTGGGACATTTATTAATATGGCATTATTAAGGATGCATTTCATGGCTTTTCATGCCATTACCAATTGCAATTATCATACATTCATAAATCATGCAATTAAGCATACTATGAGTTTACTTTAAGTTATTCGAACTTACTTGGTACTCGTTTCGGTATCATGTTTCGGTTATTCTAAAACCTTTCGTTTTCCTCGATCGACCTCTGAAATTTGTTCCTCGGGGTCTATAACAATAAAAATAAATCATTAACACTTCACATTATACTTTTCGAGTCTAAATTTTAACCCGGCCTAAATGACCGTTTTGCCCCTAACCTTTCACATTTTTACGATTTAGTCCCTATGCTCGTATAATGAAATGCATGCAATTTCTACATTACCCAAGCCTAGCCAAATGTTCTTTCCTCTTATGGCAGCCTATATTTTTCCATTATTTCACATTTCGACCTCATATTTTACACCTTTTACAAAAAGGTCCTTTTAGGGGTTTTTCATGAAAATCACCTAGGAAAAGATGTTTAACACACATCCAACTTTCATATTCCTCCATAAACCATCAAAATACATGTAATTCATGCATGGGTAAATTTCTAAACATGAACCCTAGCATGAAATATGGGTAGAAATAGAGAGAGTAAGCTACCGGGATTTCAAAAATACGAAGAACATTAAAAACGGGGATTGGGAGCACTTACTATTGAGCTTCAAAATGTTGAAAACCCTAGCTATGGGGAACTCCAAATTTTTGGTAGCAACATGAAGAATATGAGCTGATTTTTGGCTTGTTTTCCCATTTTATCTCATTAAAATGCCAAATGACCAAAATGCCCTAAGCCTTTTCTTTAAATTTATACCCATACATGCCTATTTTTGTCCAAAAACTTAGAAATTCGGTAAATTGCTATTTAAGGACCTATAATTAATATTCTAAATCCATTTTGTACAAATTGCTTCTAGAGCCCAAGTTTTACAATTTATTCAATCTGGTCCTTATTTCCCAATTGGACACCTTACTCATAAAATTCCTTCATGAAACTTTAACATATGCATGTTCTCATATTCTAGACCTCATAATAATCATAAAATAAATATTTCAATATCAAATTTGTGGTCCCGAAACCATTGTTCTGACTAAGCCCTACTTTGGGATGTTACACAAGAAGTTAGTTTTTAGGGCCATATTGTATTAGCATCTGGTATTCGAGTTGATTCGAACAAAATTTCAACTATTCTGGATTGGAAGCCTCTGAGAAATGTTTTAGAAGTTCGCAGTTTTCTGGGACTAGCCGGTTATTATAAACAGTTCATAAAAAACTTTTTTTTATGATTGTAACTCCCTTAACGAAACTGCTTCAAAAAGATGTGAAGTTTGGATGGTCCGAAAAGTGTCAGAAAAGCTTTGATCAATTGAAAGCCCTATTAACTGAAGCTCCAATATTAGTACAACCCGAATCGAGTAAAGAATTTCTGATCTACAATGATGCTTCGTTGAACGGTCTAGGTTGCATTTTGATGCAAGAAGGCAAAGTTATAGCCTATGCTTCGAGATAGTTGAAATCGCACGAAAAGAATTATCTGACACACGATCTAGAATTGGCGGCTATTGTGTTTACTTTGAAGATTTGGCACCACTATCTGTTTGGTGAGAAATGTCACGTACATTCTGATCATAAGAGTTTGAAATATCTTATGAAAGATCTGAATCTGCGACAAAAAGGTGCTTAGAATTGCTAAAAAACTATGAACTTGTAATCGATTATCATCCGGGAAAAGAAAATGTTGTTGCTGATGCTCTAAGTCAAAAATCATTGTTTGCTCTACGTTCGATGAATGCTCATTTGGTTCTGTCCGATGGTGGTTCAGTTTTAGCCGAATTAAAAGCAAGACCATTATTCATTCAACAGATTATCGAAGCTCAGAAGATTGATAATGAGATTTTAGAAAAACGAGCTCAATGTAAATTAGATTTTGATTCAGAATTCAGAGTTGGTAAAGATGATTGTCTGAGATTCTGAGATAGAATTTATGTTCCGAGAAAGTCAGAGCTAATTCAGATGATTTTGAATGAAGCTCACAACAGTCGGTTATCTATTCATCCGGGTAGTACAAAAATGTATAATGATTTGAAACAACATTACTGGTGGTTTGGAACGAAAAGAGATATCTCTAACTTTGTTTTAAAATGTTTAATCTATCAGCAAGTTAAAGCTGAACATCAGGTGTCATCTGGTTAGTTACAACCAATTATGATTCCGAAATGGAAATCGGATAGAGTGACAATGGACTTTGTTTCGAGTTTGCCCCTATCTCCGAGAAAGAAAAATGAAATCTGGGTAGTGGTTGACCGATTGATGAAATCAGCTCATTTTATTCCGGTACGATCTGATTACTCACTTGATAAGTTAGCCGAGTTATACATTTTCGATATTGTAAGATTGCATGGTGTACCATTACCTATTGTGTCAGATAGAGATTCGAGATTCACATCACGATTTTAGAAGAAATTGCAAGATGCTCTGGGTACGAAATTGCACTTCAGTACTGCTTTTCACCCGCAAATAGATGGTCAATCTGAGTGGATTATTCAAGGTCTCGAGGATATGTTGAGATGTTGCGTTCTTAAGTTTGAAGGTACGTGGGAATAGTATTTACCTTTGATTGAATTCGCGTATAATAATTATTTTCAATCGAGCATTAAAATGCCACCGTATGAAGCCTTATATGGTAAAAAATGTCAAACACCTTTGTATTGAACTAAGCTTAGTGAGAATAAGATACACGGGATTGATTTAATCAGAGAAACAGAGGAAAAAGTAAAAGTAATACAAGATAGTTTGAAAGTAGCTACGGATCGTCAGAAATCATATGCAGATTTAAAAAGAAAATATATTGAGTTTCAGATCGGTGACAAAGTATTTTTGAAAGTCTCTCCGTGGAAAAAAGTACTCCGATTCAGCAAAAAAGGCAAATTGAATCCTAGGTTTATCGGGCTGTATGAGATTATCGAACGTATCAGACTAGTTGCTTATAAATTGTTGTTACCACCAGAATTGGAAAAGATTCATAACGTATTTCACGTATCAATGTTAATAAGATACAGATCAGATCCTTCGCATGTTATTTCCCCAATTGAGGTTGAAATTCAGCCTGATATGTCTTATGATGAAGAATTGATACAGATTCCAGCTCATGAGTTTAAAGAGTTGAGAAATAAGAAAATAGCGTTCGTGAAAGTGTCGTGGCATCGGCATGGGGTTGAAAAAGCTACATGGGAACCTGAGGATGCTATAAGAAAGCAATATCCAAATCTATTCACTGGTAAGATTTTTGGGGACGAAAATCCCTAAGGGGGAGAGTTGTAACAGCCCGATTTAGACCCTAATCGGAATAGTGGTTTTGAGACAACAAATTTGATGTTGGAAAATTATTCTAATATTATTTTCTGAGTTCACAGTAGGAGGTTAAGCATGAGTGAAAGTTTCGTATGAAAATTTTATCATTTGTGTGCTTAATTTTGACAAAGGATCTAATCGCGTAAAATGTAAAAGTTGCATGCTATATGTTAAATGTGCCTATTTGTTATGGCTTATTAAAGCAAGGGTCCTTATGTTGTAATTAGTCCATTGAAAGTAGAAATGGACATAAATGGGCATTAAAATGATGGTTGTTTAATGATATGATGTAAGGGCAAAATGGTAAACTAGTTAATAATGATAATTAAATTAGTCATTTTTGTGTTCATCCATGTTGAAAATTAGAAGAAGAAGCAGCCAAAGTTAGGTTTAGATATTTGGCACTTTGATTGCTTGATTAAGGTAAGGTTTTGACTCGATTTTTGATGATTTTTACGTTTTCGTGATCTTTGTTAAATGTTCCAGCTAGCCCATGCTTAAATTCATGAAATTGTTGATGATTTTATGAGATTTCATTGATGAACTCATGAATTTTGTGATGTTAAATGGTGAAATATAAAAGCTTGGTGATAGATAAATATGTTTTGTATTGTGATTTTTGATGAAATTGCTTATTATAGACTAATTTGTGAAAATGAGAAATTGAGGGGTTGAAATGTGAAATAAATGAAAGTTTTGGGCTCCTAGAGCTCCTTATGGTATTCGGCTATGCATGGGTTCATTGAAATTATGTGTATTTTGTGTTTTATTGAAATAGGGACCAAAATGTTAAAATGTGAAAATGTGAGGGATAATTTGTAAAATGCCCTAAATATGTATAGATGGATTGAATTGAATGATTTGCTGAATAAAAAGGTTAATTTTGAATATATATAGAACAAGAAAAGAGGAATTTGGATTTAGATCGAGGGAAATCGAAGATTATCGAGTAAACGATCCGAATCGTCAAATCCGAGTACGAGGTAAGTTCGTACGTGATAAATGATGTTACAAGTATGTTTTAATGATTTGATAATGCATAAATTGTATATATATTTGACTATGGTTTGAGTAAGATGATAAATCGACTATGTTAGGCACTAAGTGTGCGATTTGAAACAGCTTCGGTTAAATAGCACTAAGTGTGCGAGTTGAAATAACTTCAAATATATGAGGCACTAAATGTGCGATACCGAGATAGCTTGGGTTATTTGAGATGGCACTAAGTGTACAGGATCATTCTAGCTTCGGCCAATCATTAAAGCACTAAGTGTGCGAATTCTTAAAGGATGGATAGACTTCGAAAAGAATTAATGTATTCGAACCGGAGATGAGAATGAAAATGAATAAATAATGGGAAAATTTAGGTATGTACGAAACCTATGTGGTAGATGATACTGTGTGTACAAAGCTTGATGAATTAGTATGAACATACTAATGGTGATGAAAACATACTAATGGTGATGAAATAGAAGTGATGGATGATTTAAGGATTACTAAGTGTTTAGTAGATGATGTTTTGTATTATATAAATTGTTGATTATATTTAGTACGAACTTACTAAGCTTTAAAAGCTTATTGTGTGAAATGTTCTCTGTTTTACAGTGTCATAAAGCTAGCTTGGATCCGGGGATCATCAGCGACTCATTCACACTATCGGACATCTATTTTGGTACCATTTTGATAGTTGTATATATGGTATATGGTATATGGCATATATAGGCTAGTGTCATTTTGGTATATTTTGTGATGTGAATATTAGCCATGAGTTTTAGCTTGGAGTTGTTGATATGTATGGCCTCTTAAGTTGGCCTAAATGATGTGTTTGATAGGTAAGTCATATGATGTATATAATGTTCATGTAATGGTTTAAATATGGAATGTGAATTGGTAAGTTTTGTGGTATGAAGTATGTGATAAATAGATAAGTTTATGTATTTGAAACTTATTTAAGTTGTGATGATTTTGGTACATTGATTAGGTATGTTTTGATTGGGAAATTGAGTAGTGAATTGGATGGTATTTGAATGGCATGGAATATGTTTGAATTGGTTGCCTATAAATGTATGCAAATGATGCAAAAATGTTGTGGATTTAGTATGCTTGAGGTAAATGGGAAATGTGGCTTTAACCAAGCCTATTTTCACCCCACATGGTTGGGCACATGGGCGTGTGTCTCGACCGTGTGTCTGTTGTAATTTAGTTATTCAAGTTGGTCTTGACCATGGCCTAGACACACGAACTTGTCTGGAGGCGATGCGAGGCACACAGCCTCGGTACATGGGCGTGTGTGGCCATTTCGAAGGGTACACAGGCTAGACACACGGGCTTGTCTTGTGGCCGTGTGGTTAAGTCAGTAAGCATGCCCTGTTTTGTCACGGTTTAGACACACGGGCGTGTCTAAAGCCGTGGGAGGCACACGGCCTATTAACACGAGCGTGTGACCTGTGAAACTTTAAAAATTTTGTTAAGTTTTTGAGAAAATTTGTATATGCTTGGTTTATTCCCGACCCCTTTCTAATGTATGTTTAAGGTCTCGTTGACCTATGTAAGGCACTCTGTATTGATGTATGACTTGTGATGCTATGGTGATTGTAAAATGAATATTAAATGTTTCGATGTACTTGGTAATGCCTCTTTACCCTAGTTCAGCGACGAATACGGGTTATGGGTGTTACACATCCTCTATCCCGAAATATCAAACAATCATCTGAACCGATCCAAAAGTCTGTATCACTACTCGATTCACACAGAGCTCTTTTGGCTTGCAATTCACTATCATTTTTCTGAGCTTCACAAATTTGCTGAATAAATATCAGTCCAACTCTTAACTCGGAAAAAATTGAACCATCATCAGACAAGGTCAATCTCTTATTCATAGCTCTTAAAGCAAACAAGGACTTTCTACTCTAAGCATTTGCGACTACATTAGCCTTTCCTGGATGATAATCAATCACTAGTTCATAATCCTTTAGTATCTCGAGCCATCTCCGTTGTCACAAGTTCAAATCTTTCTCAGTCATCAATTACTTTAAACTCTTATGATCAGTAAAGATATGGCATTTCTCACTGCACAAATGATGACGCCAAATTTTTAAAGCAAAAACAATGGCGGCCAATTCCAAATCGTGCATCGGATAATTCTTCTCGTGTAGTTTCAACTGTCTCAAGGCATAAGCTACCACTTTTCCCTCTTGCATCAACACACAACCCAAACCATTCAATGAAGCATCGCTATAAATTACAATTCTTTTCCCAATTCAGGTTGTAGTAAAATCAGTGCCTCAGTCAGCAATGCCTTCAATTTCTCAAAACTTTGCTGACATTTTTCAGACCATTCAAATTTAACATCTTTTTGCAACAACTTGGTCATAAGAGTAGCAATCATTGAAAATCCTTTGAACAAACATCAGTAATAACCGGCTAAGCCCTAAACGCTTCTAACTTTAGATACATTCCTTAGCGGTTTCCAATCAACAATTGCCGAAATCTTGCTTGGATCAACCCGAATACCATCACCTAAAACAATATGTCCCAAAAATTTGACTGCTCGGAGCCAAAACTCACTTTTATTGAATTTAGCAAACAATTTTGTATCTCTCAACATCTACAATACAATTCTCAAGTGGTCGGCATGCTTGGACTCATCTCGTGAGTAAATCAGATTATCATCGATGAACACAACCACAAACTTATCTAAATACGGTCAAAAAATTCTATTCATTAAGTCCATAAAATGGTAGGTGCATTAGTTAATCCGAAAGGCATAACAAGAAATTCATGATGCCCGTACCTTGTCCTAAAAGTAGTTTTCTTCACATCCGACTATTTAACTCTCAACTAATTGTAGCCAGATCTCAAATCAATTTTCGAGAATACTGTTGCTCCTTTTAACTGATCAAACAAGTCATCAATCCTCGGCAAAGGATACTTGTTCTTTATAGTCACCTTGTTGAGCTATCAGTAATTGATACAAAATCTCATAGATCCATCTTTCTTCTTTACAAATAATACTGGAGCACCCCAGGGAGAAAAACTCAGTCTAGCAAAACCTTTATCTGTCAACTCTTGCAACTGGGCCTTCAATTCTTTCAATTCAGTCAGAGCCATCTTATACGGAGCAATCGATATCAGCGAAGTCCTAGGTACTAAATCAATAGCAAACTCTCCTTCTCTGACCAGTGGTAATCCTGGAAACTCTTCTGGGAACACATCTGGATATTCACAAACGATCAACACTGATTCAATTTTCAATTCAGACATCTTTGTGTTCAACACAAAAGCAAGGTAAGTTTAACAACCTTTCCTTATATACTTCTAAGCAGATATAGACGAAATAACGATAGGCAATTCACTTGATTCATCTGTCTCAACCAAAAGAACCTCACCATTTTTACATTTTAATTCAATAGTTTTCTACCTACAATTTACTACGGCATCAAGCAATGTCAACCAGTCCATACCCAATGTAATATCCCGAATAGGGCCTAATCAGAATAGTGGTTTTGTCACCACAAATTTGAGATATATAATTATTTTATGATTATTTTGTGGTCTATGAGATGTAGTCCTTATCCATTAAGGTTTATAAGTTTAATTAATCGTGCTATGTCCTATGTTTTGATGTAATGATATTGTTAGTTTTGTTTGTTATGCATGTGTTTGAAAAGTTTTGAATTAGATGAAATTTTATGGCCCGGTTTTCGTCTATGTGTATTGTTAACTCTGGTAATGCCTCGTACTTTGTTCCGGCCTTGGATACGGGTAAGGGATGTTACATTTAGTGGTATCAGAGCTATGGTTCAGGCAGTTCTCGAACTAACCTAGCATGTGTAAAAGTCCAGCTATACATGCCACTGATCCGTGATAGTGTGATGTCTCCCGACGCGACAGAGGTAGTTTCCAACCGAGTTGCACTGACCATGTTCAATGTGATGCAAAGGTGCTTGAATAAAATTACGATTATGATGAGTCTCGATTTAGAAAAGTATGAATAAAAATTTATGATATAAGTGATAACATGTGAGATGAAAGGTCATGTTGTAATAAATATCCATACATGCTTGATGCTCATATGATGTAGTGTATTTGACTTACTTGATAAGATGAACGGGATAAATAGAAATTCGTAGAGGTATGAGTAAAAGTTCCTAATATTATGATATGAATAAAAATGTCATTGCCTTGATTGAACGTTGAATGTTGATGAATGTCAATGATATTTTTTTTATGAGATAAATGATTATAATGAAATGAATTTATCTATATTAAATTGTTTGGACTGAATTATGTGATTGTAATGATATGTATATGATGATGCACGAAATGAAAGTTGCGATTGTGATGTAAATATCTATGTTTGTTTAACCTTTATATGATGTCATGAGTATGATTTGTTCGAGTAGATGAATGGATAAGTCAAGCTATCCAGAAAACATAGGATGGCATGATGAATTGTTTCGTAACTAGAAGAAAGGATTATTTTCGAGGCTTATATAGAAAGAATTGTATGAAGCTCACAGTGCAAATTTGCCTATTCATTCAGAGAGTAATGACGTGTACTGTAATTTGATTCAGATGTTATTGGATTGTGATTTATTGATGATGAAAATCTGTATGATTATTTCGGAAGAGTGCAGATCCCTTTGATTGTTGGATTTCTTGGAATTCTAGTCTCCATTAACCAAATTGAGATATGGTTTTATGTCAAGATGACAAGTGAAACGGAGAAGGGTTGAAAATTTAAGAACAATTAAGAGATGAGTCCGTAAGCTTTCAGAATATATGAGAAAATTAAAGAGATATATTGGAGGCACGGCCTGAGTGAAAGTTCTTCAACACCGAATGTGAAATTTAGGAATCTAAGTGAAGACCACTTTTCCGGTAAGATTTTCGGGGACAAAAATCCTTAAAGGGGGGAGAGTTGTAATATCCCGAATTAGGGCCTAATCAGAATAGTGGTTTCGTCACCACAAATTTGAGATATATAATTATTTTATGATTATTTTGAGGTCTATGATATGATTGCACGATTGTGTGAAAATTTTGTGAAGAAATTTTATGCATAAAGTGCTTAAATTGAAATTAGGGACTAAATTGAATAATTTACAAAACTTGAATTCTAGAAGTTTTTAGTATGAAATTGCTTTGGAATATTAATGAGGAGATCTTAAATAGAAATTTGACCAATTTCTAAGTCTATGGACAAAAATTGGACATGGATGGAATTTTTGAAAAGTTTAGTAGTAAGGGCATTTTGGTCATTTAGGGGTAAAATGAATTAAAATACAAAATTAAAAGCCAATTTTGCTCATCTTCTTCACCATGGACGTGTATACCAAGGGAGACTCCATGGCTAGGGTTTCCAAGCTTCCAAGCTCGATTGTAAGTCCGTTCTAGCCTCGTTTTTAATGATTTTTACGTTTTTGGAATCCCGGTAACTTGATGAAGCTTATTTTAGCAATAATTTAAGCTAGGGTTCATATTTGGAAAAATATCCATGGGTGAAATTTGTGTATTTTGGTGTTTTATGATAGAATATTAGGTTTTAAATTATGTTAAACAACTTGTGCTACTCAGTTTTAAGTGAAAACGAGTAAAAGGGCTTAATCGGTAAAAATACCTAATAGTCATAAGTACATGTTAGAGTGAGAATTTGATGTTTCCATAGAAGGGAAAAATGATCAGCATGTCATAAAACATAAGAAAATAGGATGAAGTTTAATTTCCGAACCTTGGGGTAAAAGTGCAAATATGCAAAAGTTTAGGGGTCAAAATGAAAATTTGTAAAAATATGATTTTTGGAGCCGTATGAATAATGTGACTAATTATTAGGCTAAATGTGATATTATAGATGAAGGAAATCGAGATTCGGGCTTAAATCGGGAAAATACAAGGTTATGGACTAAAATAGTAAATTGCCGCTTCGGATCGAGATAAGTTGGTATGATAATAATATCGCAATAATGTTGTAATTCATATTTGAAAGTTAAATTTAGTGAATTAATTGAATTATGTTAAATTAAATGTTATGGTGCCAAGTTTATGAATTGATTTAAAAATATGTCTATGGTACATGAAGTGCATTGAATTATCATACATAAATGTGATTTCTATGATTATGGATATTATGAGCAATTGTAAGTTCATATGATTTTTAATAATGCAATGTGTAATTTAATGTTATTGCCTTGATATTAAATGAGATGTAAGTTTATATGTAAGTAATACATCAATTTTACTTGTATTATGATATTTTATAATAATATTGGAAATATGTTTGTTGATAATCACTTGATTGGTCAAATTGTTGGAAAAGAGAGAGAAATCCCGGTTGAACCTTCGGAAAGATTGGATGATACAGATGGTATGTAGCTAGGTCACATGTATGGTGCTGAGTGCACATCATGTGTACAAGAGAGATACGAGACATTATGATGTAGCTAGGTCGCATGGGTGATACTATGTGTACACCATGTAGGCAAGAGAGCTACGGGATATATGTAGCTAGGTCGCATGCGTGGTTCCAGGTGAAGGACACCATGTAGACGAGAGCTACGAGATAAACTGGCTAGGTCACATGGGTGGTACTAAGTGTTCACCATGTGTACAAGAGAGCCGAACTTTATGATGGGTGGAGCTATGTGCTGAAACCACCAAGTATCGAGGATTGATCCGAAGTGTTCAACAGGAGACTTATTATGTACTGCTTTGTGAGTTTTGTGATGAATAAGTGCAGGAACTTGGTTATGTGAATGATGTGTTCATTAAACTACCGGGATGTGGTAAGGTTATAAACAAGTAAGTTATACATGAGGATGATTTTATGGTGACCTTGTAATCATGGGCCTATACTTGTGATGTATGAAATGTGGTGAAAATGATTTGTGATATGTATGTTAAAATGAGGTTAATACAAAGAAAGTGTGAAAGAGTGAATTAGCAATAAAATTGTTTTGGACAGTAGCAGTGATGTGACTTTGAAAAATCACTAAAAATAGTAAAAATTTAATTAGAGGCTGAATGAGATATGAAATTAAATCTTAATGAGTCTCTTTTCATATAAAAGAAACAGAGCAAGCAAAGGAATTCTATATTTTGAGATATTTATATTTTTGTGAGACTGGTTCAGAATGATTACGTGATCCCTTGTTCTGACTTTATAAATTCACCATAAATTGTACAAACATTATTAAGAGACATACCTTACATGCATGGATTTCTTATTGAGTCTATTTTTAAGGGAAACAAACGGAATGGTCGTTGGAATTTTTTACAGGGAGAAATTTGGTTCGTAGTGAACAGAGGTCAGAGTAGTCGTACTCTGAAATAGGGGAGACTTTAACTAATAAACTGTACTAATTGGCTAAACCAAAAATTCCAGAAATTTTATGGGAGAAAGATATATGAATATAGTTTCAAGGAAAATTAAAGAAACTAAATTTGGAGTTTTGTAGCTTCAGATATGAATGATTTAATAACTGTAACTCGATAACACAGCTTAACCTGAATATGTGTAATTGTACAATATTAGTGTTTTATCTTGAAAAGCATGGTGGTAATTGCTTATTATTTTCATATGAACTTACTAAGCGTAAAGCTTACCCATCCTCTCTATTTCTTTAGTACTGGCAGGTCAGCTCGGGGTTGGAGATCGTCGGAGGCAAAATCACACTATCAAACTATCATTTTTGGGAGAATTAATTCAAATATTAGAAATATCAAGTGAGTGGCATGTATAGGACGTTGGTTTGTGATATGTATTTTTATTATGATTTTGACGATACGTATCAGTCTGCATTGAGTTATCGTATATGATTATGAGATGTAGTCCTTATCCATTAAGGTTTATAAGTTTAATTAATCGTGCTATGTCCTATGTTTTGATGTAATGATATTGTTAGTTTTGTTTGTTATGCATGTGTTTGAAAAGTTTTGAATTAGATGAAATTTTATGGCCCGGTTTTCGTCTATGTGTATTGTTAACTCTGGTAATGCCTCGTACTTTGTTCCGGCCTTGGATACGGGTAAGGGATGTTACATTTAGTGGTATCAGAGCTATGGTTCAGTCAGTTCTCGAACTAACCTAGCATGTGTAAAAGTCCAACTATACATGCCACCGATCCGTGATAGTGTGATGTCTCCCGACGCAACGAGAGGTAGTTTCAAACCGAGTTGCACTGACCATGTTCAATGTGATGCAAAGGTGCTTGAATAAAATTACGATTATGATGAGTCTCGATTTAGAAAAGTATGAATAAAAATTTATGATATAAGTGATAACATGTGAGATGAAAGGTCATGTTGTAATAAATATCCATACATGCTTGATGCTCATATGATGTAGTGTATTTGACTTACTTGATAAGATGAACGGGATAAATAGAAATTCGTAGAGGTATGAGTAAAAGTTCCTAATATTATGATATGAATAAAAATGTCATTGCCTTGATTGAACGTTGAATGTTGATGAATGTCAATGATATTTTTTTTATGAGATAAATGATTATAATGAAATGAATTTATCTATATTAAATTGTTTGGACTGAATTATGTGATTGTAATGATATGTATATGATGATGCACGAAATGAAAGTTGCGATTGTGATGTAAATATCTATGTTTGTTTAACCTTTATATGATGTCATGAGTATGATTTGTTCGAGTAGATGAATGGATAAGTCAAGCTATCCAGAAAACATAGGATTGCATGATGAATTGTTTTGTAACTAGAAGAAAGGATTATTTTCGAGGCTTATATAGAAAGAATTGTATGAAGCTCACAGTGCAAATTTGCCTATTCATTCAGAGAGTAATGACGTGTAATCGTAATTTGATTCGGATGTTATTGGATTGTGATTTATTGATGATGAAAATCAGTATGATTATTTCGAAGAGTGCAGATCCCTTTGATTGTTGGATTTCTTGGAATTCTAGTCTCCATTAACCAAATTGAGATATGGTTTTATGTCAAGATGACAAGTGAAACGGAGAAGGGTTGAAAATTTAAGAACAATTAAGAGATGAGTCCGTAAGCTTTCAGAATATATGAGAAAATTAAAGAGATATATTGGAGGCACGGCCGAGTGAAAGTTCTTCAACACCGAATGTGAAATTTAGGAATCTAAGTGAAGACCACTTTTCCGGTAAGATTTTCGGGGACAAAAATCCTTAAAGGGGGGAGAGTTGTAATATCCCGAATTAGGGCCTAATCAGAATAGTGGTTTCGTCACCACAAATTTGAGATATATAATTATTTTATGATTATTTTGAGGTCTATGATATGATTGCACGATTGTGTGAAAATTTTGTGAAGAAATTTTATGCATAAAGTGCTTAAATTGAAATTAGGGACTAAATTGAATAATTTACAAAACTTGAATTCTAGAAGTTTTTAGTATGAAATTGCTTTGGAATATTAATGAGGAGATCTTAAATAGAAATTTGACCAATTTCTAAGTCTATGGACAAAAATTGGACATGGATGGAATTTTTGAAAAGTTTAGTAGTAAGGGCATTTTGGTCATTTAGGGGTAAAATGAATTAAAATACAAAATTAAAAGCCAATTTTGCTCATCTTCTTCACCATGGACGTGTATACCAAGGGAGACTCCATGGCTAGGGTTTCAAGCTTCCAAGCTCGATTGTAAGTCCGTTCTAGCCTCGCTTTTAATGATTTTTACGCTTTTGGAATCCCTTAACTTGATGAAGCTTATTTTAGCAATAATTTAAGCTAGGGTTCATATTTGGAAAAATATCCATGGGTGAAATTTGTGTATTTTGGTGTTTTATGATAGAATATTAGGTTTTAAATTATGTTAAACAACTTGTGCTACTCGGTTTTAAGTGAAAACGAGTAAAGGGCTTAATCTCAGAAAATACCTAATAGTCATAAGTACATGTTAGAGTGAGAATTTGATGTTTCCATAGAAGGAAAAATGATCAGCATGTCATAAAACATAAGAAAATAGGATGAAGTTTAATTTCCAACCTTGGGGTAAAAGTGCAAATATGCAAAAGTTTAGGGGTCAAAATGAAAATTTGTAAAAATATGATTTTTGGGGCCGTATGAATAATGTGACTAATTATTAGGCTAAATGTGATATTATAGATGAAGGAAATCGAGATTCGGGCTTAAATCGGGAAAATACAAGGTTATGGACTAAAATAGTAAATTGCCGTTTCTGGATCGAGATAAGTTGGTATGATAATAATACTGCAATAATGTTGTAATTCATATTTGAAAGTTAAATTTAGTGAATTAATTGAATTATGTTAAATTAAATGTTATGGTGCCAAGTTTATGAATTGATTTAAAAATATGTCTATGGTACATGAAGTGCATTGAATTATCATACATAAATGTGATTTCTATGATTACGGATATTATGAGCAATTGTAAGTTCATATGATTTTTAATAATGCAATGTGTAATTTAATGTTATTGCCTTGATATTAAATGAGATGTAAGTTTATATGTAAGTAATACATCAATTTTACTTGTATTATGATATTTTATAATAATATTGGAAATATGTTTGTTGATAATCACTTGATTGGTCAAATTGTTGGAAAAGAGAGAAATCCCGGTTGAACCTTCTGGAAGATTGGATGATACAGATGGTATGTAGCTAGGTCACATGTATGGTGCTGAGTGCACATCATGTGTACAAGAGAGATACGAGACATTATGATGTAGCTAGGTCGCATGGGTGATACTATGTGTACACCATGTAGGCAAGAGAGCTACGGGATATATGTAGCTAGGTCGCATGCGTGGTTCCAGGTGAAGGACACCATGTAGACGAGAGCTACGAGATAAACTGGCTAGGTCACATGGGTGGTACTAAGTGTTCACCATGTGTACAAGAGAGCCGAACTTTATGATGGGTGGAGCTATGTGCTGAAACCACCAAGTATCGAGGATTGATCCGAAGTGTTCAACGGGAGACTTATTATGTACTGCTTTGTGAGTTTTGTGATGAATAAGTGCAGGAACTTGGTTATGTGAATGATGTGTTCATTAAATGACCGGGATGTGGTAAGCTTATAAACAAGTAAGTTATACATGAGGATGATTTTATGGTGACCTTGTAATCATGGGCCTATACTTGTGATGCATGAAATGTGGTGAAAATGATTTGTGATATGTATGTTAAAATGAGGTTAATACAAAGAAAGTGTGAAAGAGTGAATTAGCAATAAAATTGTTTTGGACAGTAGCAGTGATGTGACTTTGAAAAATCACTAAAAATAGTAAAAATTTAATTAGAGGCTGAATGAGATATGAAATTAAAGCTTAATGAGTCTCTTTTCATATAAAAGAAACAGAGCAAGCAAAGGAATTCTATATTTTGAGATATTTATATTTTTGTGAGACTGGTTCAGAATGATTACGTGATCCCTTGTTCTGACTTTATAAATTCACCATAAATTGTACAAAAATTATTAAGAGACATACCTTACATGCATGGATTTCTTATTGAGTCTATTTTAAGGGAAACAAACGGAATGGTCGTTGGAATTTTTTACAGGGAGAAATTTGGTTCGTAGTGAACAGAGGTCAGAGTAGTCGTACTCTGAAACAGGGGAGACTTTAACTAATAAACTGTACTAATTGGCTGAACCAAAAATTCCGGAAATTTTATGGGAGAAAGATATATGAATATAGTTTCAAGAAAAATTAAAGAAACTAAATTTGGAGTTTTGTAGCTTCAGATATGAATGATTTAATAACTGTAACTCAATAACACAGCTTAACCTGAATTTGTGTAATTGTACAATTATAGTGTTTTATCTTGAAAAGCATGGTGGTAATTGCTTATTATTTTCATATGAACTTACTAAGCGTAAAGCTTACCCATCCTCTCTATTTCTTTAGTATTGGCAGTCAGCTCGGGGTGAGATCGTCGGAGGCAAAATCACACTATCAAACTATCATTTTGGGAGAATTAATTCAAATATTAGAAATATCAAGTGAGTGGCATGTATAGGACGTTGGTTTGTGATATGTATTTTTAGTATGATTTTGACGATACGTATCAGTCTGCATTGAGTTATCGTATATGATTATGAGATGTAGTCCTTATCCATTAAGGTTTATAAGTTTAATTAATCGTGCTATGTCCTATGTTTTGATGTAATGATATTGTTAGTTTTGTTTGTTATGCATGTGTTTGAAAAGTTTTGAATTAGATGAAATTTTATGGCCCGGTTTTCGTCTATGTGTATTGTTAACTCTGGTAATGCCTCGTACTTTGTTTCGGCCTTGGATACGGGTAAGGGGTGTTACACCCAAAATAACATCGAATTCATCAAATGGCAATAACATTAAGTCAGTCAGAAACCTCAAATCATCAAAAGACAATTCTTGTAAACTTTATCAACTAGCACATACTTCCCTAAGGGGTTTGACACTTTAACCACAAATTCAGTAGACTCAATAGGCAAACTGTTACTAGATACCAAATTCACACATACATAAGAATAAGTCGATCCAGGATCAATCAATGCAATAACATTAGTATCATAAAGAGAAAATGTACCAGTATTCAGATCGGGAGATCACGCATCCTCACGAGCATGGATAGCATAAGCTCTAGCAGGTGCTTTGGCCTCAGATCTCAAAGTTGTATCTTCCGTCCCACCTTTATGCTAGTTCTATTCCCGGTATTTTTTGAAGGCCTACCTCTATTGGTAGTATTACTTGGCCTTTCACTTTGAAATTATTCTTTTTCAGCCATCTCAAGGCAATCACGAATAAAATGCTCTTGAGAACCACACTTGAAACAAGCTCGATCATTAATCCTAAACTTACCAGGATGTCTTCTTCCACAATGCTGACATTCAGGTCGGTTAGACATAACATTACCCACACTTGCCATTGAAATAGCTTGCAATTTAAAACTCGAATATTGCTTTCCACAGTCTCTATGCGAATACCCAGCTGATACATTCGAACGAGAATTCATTTCTCTAGATTTCTTTGACTGAGATTGAAATGACTTACTCATTGGCCTTTTTCTTGCATCTCTAGCCTCACTCTCAGCCTTTCTTTTCTCTTTGCTTAACTCTTTGGCTTTGCAAGCTCTTTCAACCAATACAACAAATTCTTTTAATTCCAAGATTCCAACCAATAGTCTAATGTCCTCATTCAACCCATCTTCGAACCTTATACACATAATAGCCTCGGAGGAAACAAACTCTCGGCCATACTTACTAAGCCTGACAAATTCTCACTCATATTCTGTCACTGACATTTCCTTACATTTCTGATCGATGAACCACTGGCTGATATATTTCTTTCAAAATTCCTCCTGAAGGAACTCCCATGTAACCCTCTCTCTTGGTACCACAGATACTAGTGTCTTTCACTAGTGATATGCTGTGTCCCTCAATAATGATATGGCACATTTCAAACATTCTTCAGGTGCACATGATAATTCATCAAATACCCTAATAATATTCTGAAGCCAAAACTCGGCTCTCTCGGGGTCATCATCTATATTAACCCTGAATTCCTCAGCTCCTTACTTTTGAATCTTATCAACCGGAAGCTTATTCTATCTTACCAAATCCACACCTTGAGGAACTACGGGAATCAGTTGAGGATAAGGAGGGGGTGGAGGATGTTAAGCATTAGGATTTGTTCGAACAAACTCCGACTACCATTCATTCATCATGTGGAGGAAGGCTTCTCTAGCCCCTCCTCCCTGACTAACTGTGGGAGGTCTATTTTCAGATAATGCTACCCCTTAAGCGGGAGCCAGCGTATTACTTTTTACATCATCAGCTACAGTTCGGTCGAGATCAATTTACTATATGAAAACACAGTTTAAAATTGTCAAGGGTCATCACACTATCACAGTTCATATATGGCATGCATAGCTCGACTCTTACATATGCTACGTTAGTCCAAGAATCGACTAAATCGTAGCTCTGATACCACTAAATGTAACACCCCTTACTTGTATTCAACATAGGAACAGGGTACGAGGCATTACCAAACTTAAACACAAGCAAACATACATTTTCAAGCCATAAATTTTCGTCCAAATTAAAACCATTCACATTCAATCACAATGTCCCTATTACGAGCCTACGGGGCCCAAAACAAGCTTTGGAGGTAGTTCGGGACTAAACCAAAAACTTTAGAAAATTTTACAACACTTAAAATTTTTTTCACTAAACAGGGGTCACACGCTCGTGTGGATATGGGACACGTCTGTGTGGGCAAGCTATGTGGTCACACACACCCGTGTCCCAACCTCGTGTAACTCTCTATTTGTCACCCAAGAACAAATTGAAGACACACGACCAAGTCACACGCCCGTGTGCGAGGCCATGTGGTCAAATTAAAATTTATGATTTTTTATAAAATAGGTGCAGACTTCACACGCCCGGGACACACACCCGTGTCCAAGGCCATGTCATCCACACAATTGAGACACACGCCCATGTCTATGCCAATGTGCTCAATTCTGAGCATTCTATTTCTCAAAATTAAGGTGCAGGGGACACACAACCTAAGCACATGCCCATGGGGCAAGCTGTGTGTCACACACGGCCTAGACACACGCCCGTGCACCTACCCGTGTGGACAAAAATAAGGCTATTTACCAAGACATTTTGCCACCCTTTGATGCACACACCTACACAACACAACATAGCACCAATTTAAGCATTTACATAAAACCAAATCAGCCACAATCAAGACATCAACATATTATTCACATGTTACCATCTATCATTCACAAACATCACATACTCATCAACTCAATTCATGTAAATTACCATATCCATGAAAGGCATCATTATATAAATTACTTATACTAATAGTAGCCAATTTCAAATGGCCTTATACAAAATGAAATTTCAACCAATATAAGCCAACACATTTGGTCAAATCAATTATGACACATAACATAACGACCAAGTTCCTTATACATGTCATAACTCAAAATGTTAAAATCATTGATAACAAAATAATTGTTGATAGTGTGAGTGGATCTCTGACGGTCTCCGAATCCCCAAGCTAGCTTGGTGACACTATAAGACAAGGGAAAGAAAGCAGAATAAGCTATAAAGCTTAGTAAGTTCCTATGCAAATAATAAGCATCATAACCACACATTTAACATACAATTAATATAATGAAATTTTGCATGAATGTTATTAAAATCTTAGTCATAACTTATTCAGTCACAACCTTACCAAGGTTTCATCATATATCAAGCTCATTACGTATGAGTTTTACATACATAACTGTACCAACTCACAACATAACCATAGTCTTTCACAACTTCAAAATTCTCGTTGAACATGTGACAGCCCTATTTTGACCCTAGTCGAAAAGTGGTTTCGGGACCACAAAATCGAGTCATAAAAATAATTAACTGTTAAATTCTATGTTTATTATATGTGTAAATGCATGTGTGAAAGTTTCATGCGTTGATTTTGTCATTTGTATGTGAAATTTATAAGATAGGACTCATGTAATAAAACTTGAAAGTGTGATAGGTAAATTTTAAAGTGTCAAATAACGCATGAAATGTTAACATGAGGGATTTGCATGTCAAATGGACCAATTTTGTTTAGTGGCCAGCCATAAATGATGGTTGATGTATAATATATGTTTTATTTAAGTATTATAATAAGTAATAGCTTTATTTTTGAAATAAATTAATTAGTAAAACAATAAAAGATGATAAAAAAAAAAAGATAGATGTTCATTTTCTTTCTTGATTGCCAAATTTGGGAAAGAAAAATGGTGAAGAAGAAGCCAAGGCATTCGGCCATGGTTGTCTCCATTTAAAGGCATGTAATGCAATTTTTATTTGTGATTGATTATGAAATTAGATGGATGAATACATAACATAGATAACCCATGGTTTAAATTAATGAATTAATGAACAAGTGTCCATTCGGCAAGTGCTAAATTGATATTATTTTGATAAGTTTTTGGGAAGATGTTAGTTAGATGTTAAGTAGCTTAAATGACGGTTAAATAAGTAGAATTCATGGTTGAAAAGTATGAATTGAAATTGTCGTATGTGTGTATGTGTATTTTGGAAAGAAAAATGTTGTTGTTTAGTTGAGTTTTTATTTGGTGTGTACATTCGGTCAAAAAGAGGAAGGAATAAAAATAAATTTAAAGTGTTATGGTTTGTTTTAAAGTTGGTTAAATGGTTGTGGTCATTGCCGAATACATTTGTATTAGGGAAAAATATGATTAAACATTGGTTTGATGAGCTAAATATATAAGTATATTCGATTATATAAATTTGATTTGTACTTGAAAATATAATAAGCCTTAAGAGATTGTGTTTGTGTATGTGAACTAGATGTTTTATGGATATTCGGCTAAAAAGGGGTAAATGGCTAAGTCATAGGAATTGGAGTGATATACATTCATCGTTAGGGTTATATGTACTTGGTAATGTGAGTTATATATTAAGTAAGTTATTTCTTCGAAATGTATATTCAGTTATTGTTTACCATAGGTGGAACCAATGTGCAAATTGCTACAATTGATCATGAAATGAAATTTGTATATGAAAGCTAAATTTGAGTGGTTAGGGCCGAATGTGGTATATGAGATATTAAGGCATCTTATGATTATATATATATGTGTGTATAAGTGGTTGTGCATAAAAATGAGTAATTGATTAAATTGTGTTAGTCACACATAGGTATATAAATATATGCCTTAGGTAAGTACCTTATGACATAGAGACATTCAATTATACATATATATATATATATATATTATATAGATAAATTCGTGTAAATAATAGGCATGATATCGAGTCATAGAACATTTTATAAAACTTAACATGTATGGAAGTTATATGATTATCAAATGTAATTATTAAAGAATTAAAGTTGAGTAGGTAATTAAACAAATTCAATTGTTTAATTTTAAAGCTCAAGAGCAAAGAGGAACTAAACCAGATAAGGGGAAGGAGAAAGTAATCGAGTAGCCTACCCGTAACTGTTCAATTATACCCAAGGTAAGTTTTGAGTAATCTCCTTTAGTATGTAATTGATAATGCTTTTATAAGAAAGTATTAAGTGAATTGCGATCTTGGTTTTTACTTGATCATAGTTGTATAATAGATAGTGCATGTATATGATTTATAGTATAATGGTCACTTTGGGTTTAAGCTTGAATTGTGAAATTAAATTGTGATATTAAGTATAACTCTGGAGCCGAAATGTGAATGATGATGTGCAAGTTGAGCTTATATCTAATGTAGTGAATGACTACTAAAGTGATAGGTTGAATGAGATGTGCTTAAATATGACTATGTATGCATGATATTTGAAATATATCCGGACACGAGGTCCACAGGCTATATGCTGGTAATATATCCGGACAAGAGATCCGCAGGCTATATGCTGGAAAGATATCCGGACACGAGGTCCGCAGGCTATATGCTGGAAATATATCCGAACTTAAAGTCCGCAGGCTACATGCTGGAATGGTATTCGAGTTAAAGACGTGCGGCTAATGCTAGAAATTTGTTTTGAGTTCTAAGACTTGACAGGACTGATATCAGTAAGATTACGACATTGAATGTACGTGGTAACCATCGTGAGTAAGTAATATATATATTTTACATGTTAGGGTACGTATTATGTACTCATATGTGAATTAATTTCAAAGTGATTTATTAGTAATTAACAAACGATATATATATGTGAGTGTGGATGGATTCGGTATTTGAGAATAAGACAATGATCTATTCGGCCAGTCTAAGTCATTATATGAAAGTAGGTAACTAAAAGTAATTGTGTAAGCCCTTCAGATAGTGAAATATGTGATAGAAATTTTCTTGTGTATACATATATACATATTCGGTCAATAGGATTTATAACTAGTGTATTTGCGTATATTCGGCCAAGTGAATTACAATTATAATATGAGTTTGTTATGCTCAATGCTCGATTTAAATTACAAGTCTTTAAAGTATGAAATTCTTGAAACTTACTAAGCCTCGAAAGCTTACTCTGTTTCTTACTTCTCTGTTTTATAGATTGTTAAATTTGGCCACCGACTCGGGGATCATCAGCGGTTCATCATACTATCGACCTTTTTGGTACAGTTATATTTTGGCCTTGATATGGCATGTATAGGTTAGGCCGGGGATAGTTACGTTTTTGAAATTGTAAATATTTTTGACCATGTGAAAATGGCATATATGTAACCCAAAGATCGTTAGATATTCAGCTCGTTTTCTGTTTAAGTTGTTAGATTATGTGAATGAAATTAAATGTTTAGCTCAGTAATACCTCTTAGCCTAAACCGGCGATTGGACTCGGGCTAGGGGTGTTACAGAACACTTGGAATATTAACGGATACTCGAAAATCTTGCACATTAGTGCCATATTTGTATCCAAAGCTACCTCACATATCATAATACGTATTGGCTAGTTTTCGAGCTATTCACGGGCTTGCTCACACAAGCTGTCAGTCAAGACGTAGCTACACAGTGCTGCTCACACAAGCTACTAGGTATCTGCAACATATGCCAGCATACCCAGCCACTGGTAGAACGTATAAGACCAGCACCCGGATCACATAAACACATGGGTTCCTAGTGACATGTCACTCGTATCCTATTCTATTCCTAAGGTTCAACCGGGATTTCTTACTTGTCAAAACTTTGTCGAGTACGTCCAAAGAGTCAATCACAATTCATACAATATTAAAGCATTTAAATCATAAATATAACAATGCATTATTTACATACGAACTTACCTCGGTACAAAAATAGTAGAAATGGGACATAATTGTCAAACACTTTGTTTTTCCCCTAATCTAGGTCCGAACCTCGTTTTTATTTATCTATAATAACAAATTTAGCTTATTTAATACTCAAATTGTTCAATTCAGTCCAAAAACCATATTATGGAAAAATTACATTTTTGCCCCTAATTTTTCACATTTTTACAATTTAGTCCCTAGGCTCGTAAAATGAAATGTATTTCATTTTTTCAAAACCCAAGCTTAGCAGAACCATTTTCATACTCATACAAGCCCACATTTTTCATTTAATCACACTTTTACTACTCATTTTTGTAACTTTTACAAACAGGTCCTTTTTTACATTTTCATCAAAAATCACCTAGCAAAAGTTGTTTATCTTACACCAAACATGCATTTTCTACTTTTAGACATCAAAACACACAAATATCCAACATGGGTAAAATTTTAAACTTCATCTTTCTTTCAAATTAGTCCTTGAATAAGCTAGATTAGGTTGCAAGGATCTCAAAAAACATGAAAATCATTAAAAACGAGGCTAGAACGGGCTTACAATCAAGCTTGGAACATGAAAAAACCCTAGCTATGTCCTCTCTTGAGAATTTCAGCCATGGGAGTAGAAGATGGACAAGATTTTGGCATTATATTGCTTATTAATTCCTTTAATTACCAAATGACCAAAATGCCCTTTTCTTGAAACTCTAAAATTTCTCTTACTTCATGTCCATTTTGTCCACTAACTAAAAAAATGGTCTAATTACCATTTAAGGACCTTCAATTTAAAATTTCATAGTAATTAGACACCTCTAGCATTTAGAACTCTAGTTTACACTTTTTGCAATTTGGTCCTTTTTACTTAATTGAGTGCTCAAACGTCAAAATTTTCAAATAAAATTTTCACAAAATCATTCCATAAAAATATATACCATAAAATATAATAAAAATAACTCATTCTACGTCAGGTTTATGGTCCCAAAACCACTGTTTCGACTAAACCCAAAATCGGGTTGTTACAAGATGTACTAGTAAGGTTGAATCATATGCTAAAATGAGGCTTGACAAAATTTAGTCTCCAAAAAGGGTCGTCAGAAAGTGTATGATTGTTCTTAAATCCACCACTGATATATCCGCCAGCAGTTTGTTCAAGAATAACGTATAGGCATCATCTACGCCAGTCAAATCGCGAAATCTTGTATGTTACCTAGGGAGTTTAATTGTGTGTGATAATTATTTATTATCTGTAACGCCCCCATGCCCGAGACCGTCACCGGAGTCGAGCTTGAGGTGTTACCGAACAAAATTTATCAAATTAAGAATTTCGAATCATTTGTTTCTACATTCACAGCTTTTTAACTACCTGCATCACAGTTACAAGAAAAATCATATCTCAAGTTACGAAACTTGAAATCAAGATCCGTAAATTTTCCCTAAATCTAGACTCATATATCTATTTACTAATTTTTTTCTAGAATTTTTGGTTGGGCCAATTAGTACAGTTTATTAGTTAAAGTTACCCCTGTTTCAGAACTTGACTGGTCTGACCTCTGTTTACTACGAACCATATTTCTCTCTGTAAAAAATTTATATGACTATGTCGTTTATTCATCCTGAAAGTAGACTCAATAAGGATTCCAAGAATATTAAATACACCACCTAATTATTTTTGTATGATTTATGGTGAGTTTCTAAATTTGAAACAGGGGATCCAGAAATCGCTCTGGCCCTGTTTCACTAAAACTCAAATATCTTCTAACATATAATTCCTTTTCCCGTTTCGTTTGTTTCATGTGAAACTAGACATATTAGGCTTAAATTTCATTTTTAATCCATCACCAAATTAAATTTATATGATTTTTAGTAAATTTTCAAACTCACGTCAGTGTTGCTGTATTGTTCTGTTTATGGCAAATTTCATCTTTTCATGAGTTTTTATGGACTAGATAACCTATTAACCTTCCGTGACATCAAACATGATCTAAATTAGCCATTTCCATTACTTATCATTATCAAGCATTTTCTTAACCAAATCACCACCATATAACAAAATTATTTACACAAAATAGGTATATTGCTATACATGCCATACTTAAGTTTTACAAGCCATTTACCAAGAAAAAGTCCTTCGGATAGTGTGATCGAACCTTCGACCTGTCCCGATTCCTGAGCCGGCTTGTTCAAAACTACAGTGAATGAAAAGGAGGGAGTAAGCATAAATGCTTAGTAAGTTCATATGCAAATAACAAGTAACATAACAATACAATTATAACAAACAACCTTAGCATGGTATCACCAAAACATATTTCACATTTCTAAACATCATTCATCATCTTATCATCTTATCGTTGTTGTATCTAACTTCAACCCGAGGGTTAAGTACATACCTGTCCAAAGTGTCCATTTCGCAACACTTACCAAAACGTCACTTGCATCTATGTGTTCTTCCATTTCACTAGAAATTTTTCCCGTTGAACACATCAGAATAATAATCGGATACATGGATAATTTGCACATAAGTGCCACATAACATATGTAATCAATCAATCATGTAACCCGCCCATAAGCGAACTCGGACTCAACTCAACGAGCTCGGATGCCTAGTTACATCTCACGAACTCGGACTCAACTAAACGAGTTCGGACATTCTCATCCATAAGTGAACTCGGACTCAACTTAACGAGTTCGGATGCTCAACCATCCTAGTGACATGTCACTTGTATCCTAATCTATTCCTAAGGTTCAAACGAGATTTTCCTCGAACACATATCCTTGCCATCTTCCGTAAAAATACCAAACCAATACTCTCTGTAGCACTTTATATTTAACAAATAATACAAATAATTTGCATTTTATTCAAAAATAACCACAAAGCATATATTTCATGATAAAAATCAGCATATCATATAATTAACATCAATAATTTAAAAATAACAATTATACTACATTATTTACACATGAACTTACCTTGGTACCAAAATATCAATTTAGTCCACAATCTTTTCTTTTCCTCGATTGGGGTCGATTCCACGTCTTTCTTGATCTAAAATAACACATTTAGCTTATTTAATACTCACATTATCAAATTAGTCTTTAATTCAAATTTTAGCAAAATTACAATTTTACCCCTAAACTTTTGCATATTTACACTTTTGCCCCTAGGCTCGGGAATTAAACTTTATCCCTTATTCTTATGTTTTATGACATGCTGATAATTTTTCCCTTCTATGACAACATCAAATTCACACTCTAACATGTACTTATGACTATTAGCTATTTTTACCGATTAAGCCCTTTTACTCGTTTTTGCTTAAAACCGAGTAGTACAAGTTGTCTAACATAATTTAAAACCTCATTTTCTATCACAAAACACCAAAATACACAAATTTCACCTATGGTAATTTTTCCAAATATGAACCCTAGGTTGAATTATTGCTAGTATAAGCTTAATCGAGCTACTGGGATTCCAAAAACGTAAAGAACATTAAAAACGGGGCTTGGAATCACTTACTATGGAGCTTGGAAGCTTGAAACAAGCCCTAGCTATGGAGAACCCTTGAAATTTCGGCCTAATGAAGAAGATGGACAAAAAATTGACTTTTAATTTTGTTTTTAATTCATTTTAATAACTAAATGACCAAAATGCTACTACTAAACTTTCAAAAATTCCATCCATGTCAATTTTTTGTCCATAGACTTAGAAATTGGTCAAATTTCTATTTAAGACCTCCTCATTAATATTCCAAAACAATTTCATACTAAAAACTCCTAGAATGCAAGTTTTACAAATTATTCGATTTAGTCCCTAATTTCAATCTAAGCACTTTAGGCATAGGATTTCATCACGAAATTTTCACACAATCATGCAATCATATCATAAACATCAAAATAATTATAAAATAATTATCTCTATCTCGGATTTGTGGTCACGAAACCACTATTCCGATTAGGCCCTAATTCGGGATATTACATTATCCGAGACTTCAAGAGTCATTTATGAATACTGTTGTACAGATTATTACTAAGTTCATTCAAACTTATGATTGTTTTGCCTTGATAGGAATGATGACTCAAGGACTGTGTGGTGAGACCAAGCCAGACATCACTAAGCCTATACGAATGACGTTTATGCAATAACATGCACAAAGAGAAGGTACCCTTAAAGTCTACGCCTCAACGTTTGTGTAACATCCCGAAATAGGGCCTAAACGGAACAGTGGTTACGAAACCAAAAATTTGAGGTAGAAAAATTTATTTTATTATTATTTTGAGGTCTATGATATGTTTGCATGATTGTGTGAAAAGTTCGTGAAGAAATTCTATGCATAAAGTGCTTAATTTGAAATTAGGGACTAAATTGAATAAATTCCAAAACTTGTGTTCTAGAAGTATTTTGCATAAAATTGAATTAGATTATTAATTAGAGGTCCTTAAAGAGTAATTTTACCAATTTCTAAGTCTATGGACAAAAATTGGACATGGATGGAATTTTTGAAAAGTTTAGTAGTAAGGGCATTTTGGTCATTTAGGGGTAAAATGAATTAAAATACAAAATTAAAAGCCAATTTTGCTCATCTTCAACCCCATGGCCGAATATAGCAAGGAGAAACCATGGCTATGGTTTTTCAAGCTTCCAAGCTCGATTGTAAGTCCGTTCTAGCCTCGCTTTTTAATGATTTTTACGCTTTTTGGAGTCCCTGTAGCTCGATTAAGCTTATGTTAGCAATAATTCAACCTGGGTTCATATTTGGAAAAATACCCATACGTGAAATTTGTGTATTTTGGTGTTTTATGATAGAATATGAGGTTTTAAATTATGTTAGACAACTTGTACTACTCTGGTTTTAAGCAAAAATGAGTAAAAGGACTTAATCGGAAAAAATACCTAATAGTCATAAGTGCATGTTAGAGTATGAATTTGATGCTGCCATAGAAGGGAAAAATGACCAGCATGTCATAAAACATAAGAAAATAGGCTGAAGTTTAATTTACGAGCTTTGGGGCAAAAGTGTAAATATATGAAAGTTTAGGGCAAATCAGAATTTTGCCAAAATATGATTTTGGGTCAATTTGAATAATGTGAGTCCTAATTAGACTATATTTTAAATGATAGAGCAAGGAAAACTGAAATTCGGGCTAAAATGGGGAAAATACCAAGTTGTGGACGAAATGGTAAAAGTAGCTATTTTTGCATACGAGGTAAGTTTACATGAAATAAATGCAATATTCTTTTATTTTACATTATTATTTTCAATTTCCAGCATTTATATACTTATTTTATGAGAATATTTAAAGTCAAATTAAAGGCGAAGTGACAGAGAAAAAGCATTAGGAAGCCCCGTTTGAACCTTAGGAATGTTAGGATATTGCGCTTGACAGGGACAGACAGGCAAAATGAGCCATGTAAGTCCATATCAGATATATGGCTTTGGAGACAGGAATGAGCCATGTAAGCCCATATTATATATATATATGGCATTGGAGACAGGAATAATTCATGAAAGTCCATGTCGAAGACATGGCATTGGCAGGATATTGATAGACAGAATGACCCCAAAGATACTTAGTATTCTGAGTGGTTCAATGGGTTATTGTACACGTTAAATTACAGTAAATTATCAGCAAAAGGGAAGGTAGATTATATCTATGAATAGTGAAAGGTCGGTAAGAAAGAAGGTAAGTGAGTAAAGAAGAAGGTAGAAAATGAGAAGTAAAGGAAGTTTATAAGGCTAGGTGACATTATGTATAATTATTCATTATGTTGAATGTTGTAATTTATTTGCTTGTAAGCTTACTAAGCCTAGTGCTTACTCTCTTTATTTTCTTTTTCTTATAGTTTTATCAAGCCACTCTGGGATCGAAGGAAACGTCGGAGACCCGATCACACTATCGAAGGAATCACATTGGTATAGTTAGACGCTTCGCTTTGTGTATGGCATGTATAGGAACTTGGTTTCTTTTGATATGATATCATCAATGAATGATGTGTAAATACTTGCTAGTGATTAACTAATAGAAGGGCTGATGATATACATGTTTAATAGTATGTATGAATAAGTAGTAACTATCACATGAAAACTATGAAAAATGTGAAAGTAACTTAAAAACGGATTCAAGTATCAGAAATAACATGACTTTGAAAAATCACTAAAAATCATAGAGACATGTTTTGATGGTGAATAATATATGAAATTAAAACTAATTGTGTCTATTTTCATATGGAATAAGCAAAACAGGTAAAGGTTTTGTATTTTATAAGATATCTGAGTTTTAGTGAAATAGGGCCAGAGCAATTTCTGGATCCCCTTTTTCAACTTTAGAAATTCACCTTAAATTTTAAAAAAATAATTAGGTGGTGTATTTTATATGGTTAGAATCCTTATTGAATCTAGTTTTAATAGAAATAAACGGTATAGTCATATGATTTTTGTACAGAGAGAAAAGTGGTTCGTAGTAAGTAGAGGCCAGTGCAGTCGAATTCTGAAACAAGGGTAACTTTAACTAATAAACTGTACTAATTGGCTAAGTAAAAAATTCTAGAAAACAATTAGTAGATAGATATATGAGTCTAGTTTCAGGAAAAATTTACAGATCTTAATTTTGACTTTTGAAACTAGAGAAATGAACTTTTAAGCAACCATGACGCAGAAAAACAGTTTACTCCGAAAATTAAAATAAGTGGTTTAGAGTTGTTTAAAAGGTAAGATAAGTTTAGTAATGCCTCAAGCTTGACTCCGGTGACAGTTTTGGGCGTGGGGGCGTTACATTTATTGGTATCAGAGCAGGTTTAGTTGGTTCTCAGAATAGTTAGTGTGAGTAAAAGTCTAGCTATACATGCCATACTTGTATTTTGATAGTGTGACGACTCGACGATTTTTTTAAATATTTTGTTTTATTGTAATGGATCCCGAGCGAGCTGGTGATGATGGTGTAGAAAGTAATGCACCTGCTCCCGCGGAAGGGGTAGTGCCATCCAAAATAGCCATGAATGATTAATCGTGGGAGGAGACTCGATAAGCTCTCTTCCAAGCTTTGAATGATTCGTTTGCCGAGTTCGTTCAAATGCGAATCCCAGCGATTAGACCTTCACCCCTCATGATTCTCAGGCTACCCATGTAGCTCAAGCTCCCCAAATCACAATTATAATGATAAGAGAAAAGCCACCAGCTTGATAGAATCAAGAAACAAGGGGCGTAAGAGTTCCGAGCAACAAAAGATGATGATGTAGAAAGAGCAGAAATTTTGGTTAGAAAATACTCGAGGAATGTATGAAATGTGTAGTATCACTTCTTAGAGACTCAGCCTACTACTGGTGGAAGACACTTGTATCGGTTGTACCAAAGGAGAGGATCACTTGGGATTTCTTTCAGAGGAATTTCAGTAAAAGTACATCAATCGAGATTTATTGACCGTAAGAGAAAGGAATTCTGAATTGAAACAAGGTAATATGACGGATAGATGAGATTGTGTATAAACTATCAAAGAACTTAACAAGGTAACAAAAGAAAGAACAAGTATCCATTGCCTAGAATTGATGATCTGTTTAATCAATTGAAGGGAGCTACTATGTTCTCCAAGATAGATTTGAGATCCGATACTATCGATTCTAGAGTTAAAGAGTCGATGTCCCAAGACTCGCTTTCCGGACTAGGTATGGTCATTATGAGTTCCTTGTGATGCCATTTGGCTTGGCTAATACTCCTGCCATTTTCATGGACTTAATGAACCGAATTTTCGGACCGTATTTGGATAAGTTTGTAGTTGTGTTCATTGATGATATCTTGATTTATTCTCATGATGAGACCGAGCATGCAGAGCATTTGAGAACAGCTTTACAGATTCTCAAAGATAATCGGTTGTATGCCAAGTTCAAAGAAAAGTGAGTTCTCGTTACGAGAAGTTGGTTTTCTTGGACATATTGTTTCAGTGAAGGTATTAAGGTTGATCCTAGCAAGATTTCAGCCATTGTTGATTAGAAGCCTCCTAGAAATGTATTAGAAGTTAGAAGTTTTCTTGGTCTTGCCGGATATTATAGGCGATTTGTAGAGGATTTTCCATGATAGCTACCCCAATCGACAAGATTGCTGCGAAAGGATATCAAGTTTGAATGGACCGAGAAGTGTCAACAGAGTTCGACAAGTTAAAAGCATTATTGACTAAAGCTCCTGCTTTAGTACAACTAGAACCGTAAGGAGTTTGTGATTTACAAAGATGCGCCCATGAATGGACTTGGTTGTGTACTTATGCAGAAGGGAAGGTAATTGCTTATGCCTTTAGACAGCTAAAGCCACATAAGAAGAACTATCCGACACATGATTTAGAGCTAGCTGCCATTATTTTTGCGTTAAAGATTTGGAGACATCATTTGTACGGTGAGAAGTGCCACATATTCACTGATCACAAAAGTTTGAAATTGAGGCAAAGAAGATGGCTAGAGTTGAGTAAAGATTATGAGCTAGTGATTGATTATCACTCAGGTAAGGCAAACGTTGTTGCTGATGTTTTGAGTAGGAAATATTTATTTGCATTAAGAGCTTTTAACACTAGTCTAGCCTTATCAGATGATGGTTTTATCTTAGCTGAGTTGAGAGCTAAATCGATGTTTCTTGAAGAAATTTTTGAAGCTCAAAAAAAATGACAGTGAGTTGTTAGCCAAAAGAGATCAGTGTGAGTTAGATATAGAGTCAGATTTTCAGATCAGTTCTGACGGTTGTTTGATGTTCCGAGACAGGGTATGTGTACCGAAGAATGATGAGCTTATTCGAAAGATCTTACAGGAAGCACATAGTAGTTCTTTGTCTATTCATCCAGGTAGTACAAAGATGTATAATGATTTGAAGAAAATGTATTGGTGGGTAGGAATAAAAAAGGACATTTCAGAGTCTGTTTCTAGATGTTTGATCTGTCAGCAGGTAAAGGCCGAACATCGGGTTCCTTCAGGTTTATTGTAGCCTGTGCTAGTCCCTGAGTGGAAATGGGATCGAGTTACTATAGATTTTGTGACAGGATTGCCGTTTACACCGAGAAAGAAAGATGTAGTATGGGTTGTGATTGATAAGTTAACGAAGTCGGCTCATTTTATCCCAGTTCGTATGGATTTTTCACTTGACAAGTTGGCCGAGTTGTATATTTCAGAGATAGTCAGACTACACGGGGTACCATTTTCGATCATTTCAAACAGAGATCCAAGATTTACTTCACAATTTTGGAAGAAATTACAGAAGGCTTTGGGCACAAAGTTGAGTTTTAGTACAGCTTTCCATCCTCAAACCGACGGTCGATCGAGAAAGTTATTCAGTACTTGAAGATATGCTTAGATGTCAGTGTAATCGAATTTCAAGGCGATTGGGAAAATATTTACCATTAGTAGAGTTTGCCTACGAGAATAGTTATCAATCGAGTTTGAAGATGGCATCTTATGAAGCTTTGTATGGACGTAAATGTTGCACACCTTTGTATTGGACAGAGCTTAAGGAATATCAGATTTACAGGGTTGATCTAGTT
The DNA here is from genome assembly GCA_025698475.1 of Gossypium anomalum. Classification (NCBI taxonomy): domain Eukaryota; kingdom Viridiplantae; phylum Streptophyta; class Magnoliopsida; order Malvales; family Malvaceae; genus Gossypium; species Gossypium anomalum. Next base: position 23,545,576 of record CM046957.1, read on the forward strand.
AAGGAAACAGAAGAGAAAGTAAAAATCATCGAGAGATTGCTTAAAAGCGACCTCGATGCATAAAAGTCGTATGCAGATTTGAAGAAAAAGAGATTGAGTATCAAGTTGGTGACAAAGTTTTTTTTTTTTTTTGAAAGTATCCTGTGGAAGAAAGTTCTCGATTTGGCAAGAAAGGCAAACTAAGTCCACGCTTTATTGGACCGTTTGAAGTGATTGAGAGAGTCGGACCATTAGCATATCGGTTAGCTTTGCCGATTGAGTTAGAGAAGATTCATAATGTATTTCATGTGTCTATGCTACGTCATTATCGTTCGGATCCGTCACATGTGATTTCTCGACGAGGTTGAGATTCAACTAGACATGACTTACGGTGAAGAACCGGTAAAGATTCTAGCTCGAGAGGTAAAGCAATTAAGGAACAAAAGTATTGCACTTGTGAAAGTACTATGGAATAGACATGGGGTAGATAAGGCTACACGGGAACTCGAAGAGGCTATGTGAAAACAGTACCCAAATCTCTTCACAGGTAAGATTTTCAGGGACGAAAATCCCTAAAGGGGGGGAGAAATGTAACATCCCGAAATAGGGCCTAAACGGAACAGTGGTTACGAAACCAAAAATCTGATGTAGAAAAATTTATTTTATTATTATTTTGAGGTCTATGAAATGTTTGCATGATTGTGTGAAAAGTTCGTGAAGAAATTCTATGCATAAAGTGCTTAATTTGAAATTAGGGACTAAATTGAATAAATTGCAAAACTTGTGTTCTAGAAGTATTTTGCATAAAATTGAATTAGATTATTAATTAGAGGTCCTTAAAGAGTAACTTTACCAATTTCTAAGTCTATGGACAAAAATTGGACATGGATGGAATTTTTGAAAAGTTTAGTAGTAAGGGCATTTTGGTCATTTAGGGGTAAAATGAATTAAAATACAAAATTAAAAGCCAATTTTGTCATCTTCAACCCCATGGCCGAATATAGCAAGGAGAAACCATGGCTAGGGTTTTTCAAGCTTCCAAGCTCGATTGTAAGTCCGTTTCTAGCCTCGTTTTTAATGATTTTTACGTTTTTGAGTCCCTGGCTTTCGATTAAGCTTATGCTAGCAATAATTCAACCTAGGGTTCATATTTGGAAAAATACCCATTAGGTGAAATTTGTGTATTTTGGTGTTTTATGATAGAATATGAGGTTTTAAATTATGTTAGACAACTTGTACTACTCGGTTTTAAGCAAAAATGAGTAAAGGACTTAATCGGTAAAAATACCTAATAGTCATAAGTGCATGTTAGAGTATGAATTTGATGCTGCCATAGAAGGGAAAAATGACCAGCATGTCATAAAACATAAGAAAATAGGCTGAAGTTTAATTTACGAGCTTTGGGGCAAAAGTGTAAATATGCAAAAGTTTATGGGCAAAACTGTAATTTTGCCAAAATATGATTTTGGGTCAATTTGAATAATGTGAGTCCTAATTAGACTATATTTTAAATGATAGAGCAAGGAAAACTGAAATTCGGGCTAAAATGGGGAAAATACCAAGTTGTGGACGAAATGGTAAAAGTAGCTATTTTTGCATACGAGGTAAGTTTACAGTAAATAAATGCAATATTATTTTATTTTACATTATTATTGTCAATTTCCAGCATTTATATACTTATTTTATGAGAATATTTAAAGTCAAATTAAAGGCGAAGTGATAGAGAAAAAGCATTAGGAAGCCCCGTTTGAACCTTAGGAATGTTAGGATATTGGGGTTGTGGAGACAGACAGGAGACAGAAATGAGCCATGTAAGTCCATATCGATATATGGCTTTGGAGACAGGAATGAGCCATGTAAGCCCATATTAGATATATATATGGCATTGGAGACAGAATAATTCATGAAAGTCCATGTCGAAGACATGGCATTGGCGAGATATTGATAGACAGAATGACCCCAAATCCTTAGTATTCCGAGTGGTTCAATGGGTCATTGTACACGTTAAATTACAGTGAATTATCAGCAAAAGGGAAGGTAGATTATATCTATGAATAGTGAAAGGTCGGGTAAGAAAGAAGGTAAGTGAGTAAAGAAGAAGGTAGAAAATGAGAAGTAAAGGAAGTTTATAAGGCTAGGTGACATTATGTATAATTATTCATTATGTTGAATGTTGTAATTTATTTGCTTGTAAGCTTACTAAGCCTAGTGCTTACTCTCTTTATTTTCTTTTTCTTATAGTTTTTATCAAGCCACTCGGGGATCGAAGGAAACGTCGGAGACCCGATCACACTATCGAAGGAATCACATTGGTATAGTTAGACGTTTCGTTTTGTGTATGGCATGTATAGGAACTTGGTTTCTTTTGATATGATATCATCAATGAATGATGTGTAAATACTTGCTAGTGATTAACTAATAGAAGGGCTGATGATATACATGTTTAATAGTATGTATGAATAAGTAGTAACTATCACATGAAAACTATGAAAAATGTGAAAGTAACTTAAAAACGGATTCAAGTATCAGAAATAACATGACTTTGAAAAATCACTAAAAATCTTAGAGACATGTTTTGATGGTGAATAATATATGAAATTAAAACTCATTGTGTCTATTTTCATATGGAATAAGCAAAATAGGTAAAAGTTTTGTATTTTATAAGATATCTGAGTTTTAGTGAAATAGGGCCAGAGCGATTTCTGGATCCCCTGTTTCAACTTTAGAAATTCACCATAAATTTTACAAAAATAATTAGGTGGTTTAATTTATATGGTTAGAATCCTTATTGAATCTAGTTTTAATAGAAATAAACGTTATAGTCATATGATTTTTGTACAGAGAGAAAAGTGGTTCGAAGTAAGTAGAGGCCAGTGCAGTCGAATTCTGAAACAAGGGTAACTTTAACTAATAAACTGTACTAATTGGATAAGTCAAAAATTCTAGAAAAAAATTAGTAGATAGATATATGAGTCTAGTTTCAGGAAAAATTTACGGATCTTAATTTTGACTTTTGAAACTCAAGAAATGAACTTTTAAGCAACCATGACGCAGAAAAACAGTTTACTCCGAAAATTAAAATAAGTGGTTTAGAGTTGTTTAAAAGGTAAGATAAGTTTAGTAACACCTCAAGCTTGACTCTGGTGACGGTTTTGGGCGTGGGGGCGTTACAGTTTGAATAAGTGTAATTATACTGAATTTAGGTTCCAAGTCATAGTAAATATATATACATGCCCAATAAAGAAAAATGGTTGTAAGAACTTTAATTTAAGAACCTTAGTACTTGTATAATAGAAAGTTTATGTGAAGTTTTAATTTTGAAACATGTTGATATTTAAGATATTAGTTTAAAGATATATGGTAAGTATGAATTAAATATGGCATTGTTTAAGTTTGTAAATAAATAAAGTTAGGAATGCTATAAGTAATACGAGTTAATTGTGACATTTGATACCCAGACTCAACGATCGGGTAGGGTATTACTGTAACAGCTCGATTTAGGGCCTAGTCGAAACAGAGGTCTCGGGACCACAAATCTGAAGTTATAAAAAGTATTTTTATTATTTTTATGAGGTTATAGTATGAATTTATTAGTGCATAAAAAATTTGGTGAACTAATTTTAATGTTTTCAAGCCCGATTGCGAAATAGGACTAAATCGCATAAAAGGCAAAAGATGCATTTTAGTAACCAAATGTGTTAAATAGCTAGAGAATTAAAATTGAAGGAATTTAATGGGCAAATAGGCCCTTAATTGATAGCACAGCAGGCCATGAGACATAGAGGAGACAAATTTTTAAAAGTAGGTAGAATTTGGTAGCTATTTTGACCAAAAAGAAACAAAATAGAAAAAAATTGTCAAATTCTTTTCTTCTCATCTCTTTCCATCAAAACTATCAGCCATGAAAGGGGGTTTCAAAGTTTAAATTTTGCAGTAACTTGTTCCTCTCACAAGTAAGTGATTTTAATGAGTTTTCTTCAAGATTTTCACGTTTTTGAGACCCTTGAAGCATGAGCTTTCAAATGAGGGCGATATCTTGCAAAATGGTCAAGAGTTTAGGATTTTGCCATGGATGTATTTGTGATAGATACTGAGTTTTTATGGAGGAATATGAGTCCTAGTTGTGTTATAAGCAACTCTTGAAAAAGGTGTTAGCTTGAAAACACCTAAAAGGACTATTTTGCATAAGTTGCAAAATAGGTAATAAGTGTATGAAATAGTGAGAATTTGGGGTTACTATAAGAGTAAAAAGAGTTTAGATAGGCTTGAGATACGAAGAAATTCGATAAAAATCGATTTTTGAGCATTGGGAAAAATGGTCATTTTGTCAAGGTCTAGGGGCCAAATGGTCATTTTACCTAAGTCATAAAATTTGAATTACTTAATTATAATTAGTGACTAAATGAGTGTATATTGTTATTATAGATCAAGATTTACCGAATCCTCACCTAGATCGGGGAAAGGCCAAGCAAACCGATTAAACCGAAAAGTCGCGTACGTTTTGTAATCCGAGGTAAGTTGTATGTAAATAATACAATTACACTATAAATACATGTATTCATATTGTCATTGAATTGATATTCTATGATTTGCTAATTATAAATTGAGAATGCTTAGTAATATTGAAATAGTAGAAATATCCCGTTGAAACATTAGGATACGAACTGGATATTCGTGCCAAGGCAGTGGGTGATTTGATAGCCAATGTAAGACCATGTCTGGGACATGGCATCGGCACAGAGACAAGTGCCAGTGTAAGACATGTCTGGGACATGCATCGGCCTCAACAGAGATAGCCAGTGTAAGACGTGTTTGGGACACGCATCGGCTAAGAGTTGTGCTAGTGTAAGACATGTCTGGGACATGCATCAACATGCATATATGAGAGCCAGTGTAAGACCATGTCTGGGACATGGCATCGGCAATATATCCCATGTTGAAGGTTCATAGAATATCCAGTAGTAATCTAAACGGTTCAACAGTGAAAGTTACAGTTCAATTTTGATAAAGAAAGGATGATCATGTTGTGAGTGTTACAGGTACTTATACGATAAGCATAAGTATTGAGGTTAATATAGAAAATGTGATTCGGGTATGTCATTATGATTAAGTTAAGTGACGTTTATCTTTGAACCATAAGCATGATGACTAATGGTGAGATTGTTGTTATATATATTTATTTATATGCAACTTACTAAGATTTATGCTTACCCTATTTTCTTTCCCTTTTCTTTCAGCGTAGCTAGGCTAGCTTAAGGATCCCTTAAAGTCAGAGATATCGATCACACTATCAGCTGCATTACTCGGTATAGTTTGATTTATATTTTTGAAAGTGGCATGTATAGGGCTAGACTAGGATGTTGTATTAAGAGAATTATTCATGTATTTTGGCTTAAGTCAAAAGCCCTTCATTTTGTATCAAGCCTAGAATAATGGCTATTATTCATTTTGATGTATGCATATAATGTTCTTTCTATGGATGAATTGGTGTCCATTGTGATGAAATTTGTATATAGAAATGATCTTGTGTAGGTTGTGCAAAATGGGTGACAAAATGGCTTGGGAAATAGCCTAGTTTGTCCACACGGGCAAGACACACAGGCGTATGTCTAGGCCGTGTGTGACACACGGTTTACGCCCATGGGTGTGTGTTACGGTCGTGCGTCCCCTGCACTTAAAGCTTTAAAGTCATTTTAGTACACGGACAGGTCACACGGGCGTGTTCCCAGGCCGTGTCATAAAGTCAGTATGCATGCTAGTAGTACACGGGCAAGAGACATGGCCATGTGTCTTGGCCGTGTGAAGGACACGGTTATAGGAACAGGTGTGTGCTTTGGCCTTGTGGTTTTGGCAGAATGCCCAGGTTTTTAGACACAGGTTCGGGACATGGGCGTGTCCCTAACACACGGTCGTGTGCTCTGTAACCACACGGGCGTGTGGAGCCTTGATGCATGAGATTTTCTAAGTTTTTCATGAGTTCTCGGTTGGGTTTCGAACGACCCCGAATGTATGTTGTGGACCTCGTAAGCCCGTATATAGGACAGATTGCATGTGAAAAGAAAAGTTTGTAAATTGTTTGAGATTTTACGACCCAGTTTTATATAGTTGGCTGAGTTTAAGTCAAGTAGCACCACGAACCCTATCCTAGCATTAGATACGGGCGAGGGGTGTTACAATTACAGAAACTAACAATTAAGATTTGCAATTTAGTCTATTTCTTGAAATCAAAACTCGAATGTTTTAAGCTCCAAAAATGGAGTTTTTTTTGCATGGACGAAAAGTGGAAGAAAATGATGAATTCATCTTTCTTCCCACTAACACTAACTTATATTGGTAGATTAATATTTAATTAGCTTAACTAATCATGTTTTAAGGTTAAATTAAACTTAATTTAATATTTATTTATTCTTTAATGGAAAATACCATTAAAATCCACTAACATCTAATTAAAATTGGTTTATTAGCTATTTTAGTCCTTTGAATAATTATTATGTAAGTACCTAAGTCTTTTATTAATTAAAAATCTATAGTGATTCAACTTTTACAATTTAGTTTCTAGGCCTTAATAAATCACAATTTCGACTAAATTACTTAACCGAATTTCAATTCATCTATAAAATAACTCTATAAATATTTCTATTTAATATTTACGGACACGATTTACGAAAATAAGATTCCAAAACTGCGTTTTTCGACAGCATTGGAAACCGACTCATTATAAATAGTCCCCATCTCTTATCAAATTTTCATGATAGTTACTTTTATTCTTTTTTTTTTTAGTTTCAATACAATATTAATAGGTTTCAAGCCAATAATTTGGTGGGAACTTGTAATATCCTGATTTTGGGCCTAGTCGAAATAGTGGTTTCGTGACCACAAAATCTAAGATAGAAATAATTATTTTATGATTATTTTGAGGTCTATGATATGATTGCATGATTGTGTGAAAATTTCGTGAAGAAATTTTATGCATAAAGTGCTTAAATTGAAATTAGGGACTAAATCGAATAATTTGCAAAACTTGCATTCTAGAAGTTTCTAGTATGAAATTGTTTTGAAATATTAATTAGGAGGTCTAAAATAGGAATTTTACCAATTTCTAAGTCTATGGACAAAAATTGGACATGGATGGAATTTTTGGAAAGTTTAGTAGTAAGGGCATTTTGGTCATTTAGGGGTAAAATGAATTAAAATACAAAATTAAAAGCCAATTTTGCTCATCTTCAACCCCATGGCCGAATATAGCAAGGAGAAACCATGGCTAGGGTTTTTCAAGCTTCCAAGCTCGATTGTAAGTCCGTTCTAGCCCCGTTTTTCAAGTTCTTTACGTTTTTGAAATCCCGGTAACTTGATTAAGCTTATTCTAGCAATAATTTAAGCTAGGGTTCATATTTGGAAAAATACACATAGGTGAAATGTATTTATTTTGATGTTTTATGGTAGAATATGAAGGCTGAAATTATGTTAAACAACTTTTGCTAAGCGATTTTAAGCAAAAATGAGTAAAACGGCTTAATCGGTAAAAATTGTTATTGTTCATAACTATGTGTTAGAGTGAGAATTTGATGTTGTCATAGAAGGGAAAAATGTTCAGTATGTCATAAAACATAAGAAAATATGTTGAAGTTTAATTTACGAGCTTTGGGGCAAAAGTGTAAATATGCGAAAGTTTAGGGGCAAAACTATAATTTTTCCAAAATATGATTTTGGGTTAATTTGAATAATGTGAGCCCTAATTAGACTATATTTTAAATGATAGAGCAAGGAAAACTAAAATTCGGGCTAAAATGGGGAAAATACCAAGCTATGGACGAAATGGTAAAAGTAGCCATTTTCACATACGAGGTAAGTTCATATGTAAATGTTGGTAACATAGTTATTATTTTAAATGTTTTTATGTTATTTAAATGATATTATAATTATTATGAAATATTATACTCGTGATAATTGTTTGATAATATGTCAAATTATGTGATATACTTGGAAAATGTGAAATACTATCGAGTATCGGTATCGGCATTCCGTAGAAGATGGTTGAGACACATGATTGGGAAAAAGGTCCCGTTGAACCTTAGGAGTGGATTAGGATACAAGTGACATGTCACTAGGATATTTGGGCATCCGAACTCGTTGAGTTGAGTCCGAGTTCACTTATGGATGCGAATGTCCGAACTCGTTGAGTTGAGTCCGAGTTCGAGAGATGTAACTAGGCATCCGAGCTCGTTGAGTTGAGTCCGAGTTCACTTATGGATGCGAACGCCCAAGCTCGTTGAGTTGAGTCCGAGTTCACTTATGGGCGGGTTACATGGTAGCTTGGCTACATATGTGGCACTTATGTGCAAACTTTCCATGTATCCGAATTATATTCCGATGTGTTCAACGGGTAAAATTCTACTCAAATAGAGGAATACTCGAGATGAAAGGGACGTATTGGTAAGTGTTGTGAAATGGATACTTTGAACAGGTATGTACTTAACCCTCGGGTTTTCAACCCGATATAAAAACAATATGGTAAGATGATAAATGAAAATGTGATATGAATGTCTCGGTGATGATCATGCAAATGATGTTTATGTTTGCTTATATAGTTGTGTTACTTGCTATTTGCATGTGAACTTTCTAAGCATTTGTGCTTACTCCCTCCTTTTCATTCCTTGTAGTGTTGACAAGCCAGCTCAGAAATCACAAACGGTCGGAGGCACGCTCACACTATCCGTATACCATCTTGGCCATAATGGCTTGTATATTTTGAGTATGGCATGTATAGCATTATAATCATTTTGTATATATGGTCTTATGATATGGTTATTGAGTGGTATGGAAATGTTTGGTAATGATTAGCCATTGGAATGGCTAATCATGATCATGTTTGGTGTTATGTATGCAAAATTGCTAGCTAATCCATGGGACCCATGAAATGGGTAAAATTTACCATAAAATAGATTCAGACAGCAGTAGTGATGTGAATTTGAAAAATCACTAAAAATAGTAAAAATGGAATTAAATAATGAATAAGTTATGTAATTGAAGCTTGATGAGTCTATTTTCATATGGATGGAACAAAACAGGTATATGAGTTATATTTTATGAGATGTTTAAATTTTTGTGAAACAGGGCCAAAGCAATTTCTGGATCCCCTGTTCTGACTTTGGAAATTCACCATAAATTTTTAAAAGATAAATAGAAGTCATAATTTATATGTACAGATTCCTTATTGAGTCTAGTTTTATTAGAAATAAACGGCATAGTCATTCAAACTCTGTACAGGGAGATATCTGGTTCGTAATACACAGAGGCCAGAGCAGTCGAACCCTGAAATAGGGGAGACTTTAACTAATAAAATGTACTAATTTGCTTGACCAAAAATTCTATAAAAAAAATTAGTAAATAGATATATGAGTCTAGTTTCAGGGAAAATTTACGGAATTGGATTTTGAGTTTCGGAACTCTAGATATAAATTTTTAAGCGACTGTGATGCAAATTGTTAGCTTGACTGAAAATTTTAAAAATAAATTGTTTGAGCTGTTTAAAGTAATGAATTAAGTCTGTTAACACCTCGTGTTCGACTCCGGCGACGGTCTCAGGTATGGGACGTTACAGAACTACAAGTAAATATGGCAATGATTTTATTAGTTTTTTTTTTAATTTGTCTTGAAATTTTGATAAAATATAAAGGGACCATTGTGATATTTTTCCAATTTCGGTCTAAAACATAGAAACAACACCTTCATTGGAGTCCAACTAAAAATAGAATAATATCACAAATGGTCCCTCATAGTTTTATCAAACTTTCATGATAACAAATTTTAGTTACTTTTAAAAAAAAATTTCTAGTTTCAATACAGTATTAATAGATTTCAAGTCAAGACTTTGGTGGGAACCACAAGTAAATTTTGATAGAATTATGAGGGACCATTTGTGATATTATTCCATTTTTTGAGTTGAGCTCCAAAGCTTGTTCCTATGCTTTGGACCAAAAAAGAAAGAATTATCACAAATTGTCCCTCATAAAATTATCAAAATTTTCAGATAAATTTTTAAAAAAAAGAAATGAATAAAATTAATACACCGTATTTACTTGTAGTTTCCACCAAATTATTGGTTAACCTATTAATATTGTACTGAAATAGAAAAAAATTTTGAAAGTAACTCATGAAAATTTGATAAGAGATGGGGACTATTAGTGATATTTGACCATTTTTTAATTGAGCTCAAAAAGAATTATACAGAAGTCAGCACTTGGAGGTGCCAACTTTGAAACTCGAATCTTCAAGACAAAAAAAAAAAAAAAAAAAAAAAAAAAAAAAATAACAAAAACAAAAGCCGATGTCTTTAAATGAAATTGGAAGTAAATATTTTTTTATATTTTTCGTAATTAAAAGTCAAGTTGACTTAATATCATATAACTGATGTTTAGACCACACAGAATCTTAACCGTTAAGCCGATGGAAACTCAACCGACTAATGGACACCTCAAACTCACCGACCCCACTCCTGCAATAGTTTAGTAAATATTTTTGCCGACACGATAGACCAAGTTTCCCGATAAAAGGGTCGCATAGTTTACAACACTACACAGCTAACTATAACATAAAAAAAGTTCTATATATACACGATACAAAACTGTGAACCTATTAAAACTTTTATAAATATATAATAATTATAACATGCTTAATGTACACTATTTTTATTGCAACAATAAAAAAGACATAGATCTAATTACCTTTAATTACGAGGGCTTATAGATAGTTTAAAATTTGTATAAAAAATAATAGACTAAATCACTTTTTGGGCTTAGACTATTTTATTTTATTTTGTCCATATTAATACTTAAACTTAACAATTTTTATTACATTGAGACTTATTTTTTTTTCTAAATTAGTCCCTATTTTTTTAAAAAAAATCTTAAAGCTTAAGCCTTAATGTGAGAATAATTATCAAGTTTAGGCACCAATATGAGAACAATTGTCAACTTTGAAAATTAATTTGGACAAAAAGTCCATGCTCAAATGTGAAAACAATTATCAAATTCAAGAATTAACTTGAAAAAAAAAAATTTAACCCTCAATATAAAGTAGTTGTCAAGTTCATACTCTAAATAATAATTTAATTGAAAATAAAAATATGTAAAAAATAATTTACATTTTGGATCATTAAACTTAACATCAATTTTCATGACAATTTTTTAGCTTTATCAAATTATTGTATTAATAAACATTTATTATTAATATGTTAGATTACTTATATATAGATTTGTTCATAGGTTAGGTTATTTATCCAAGCTCAAATATCCGCTCGAAATTTGAGAATTTGAGGAAAAATATTAAGCTTGAAAATTATAAGTTGAGCTCAGGCTTGAACATTCAAGGCCCAAGCCCAACCTATTTTTTTAAGTTTGTAATGTTTTATATTATATTATTTTTATGTATTATATAATTTATAACACATAAAAAATAAAAATTATAGCAGTTTATATGTTAAGATCAATATATATAGTTTTGATAAACAAAAACATTAAATTATTAAATATTAAATTAAAAATAATATATATTTAAAAAAATAATATAGACAAGCCTAAAATAAACTTGGATTAACCATTTACAAATATAGACGAATTTAGACAATTTTAAACACATATTTTAGATTGAATCGAGTTTGGACAAACATAACATATGTTAATATTATGCTCAAATCTAATCTGATCTAATCATAAACACCTTTACTTATATTAATTCAGCCAAATAATTGTAACCTAAAAACCAACTTACCAAACAAAACTATTTGTTTTCTTTTGAGAAACAAGCTTCATTGCTAAATTTACTTAAAATGCCAATTACACATGCTGAGTAATAGAATTGGCATAAATGATTTAATTTAGTAATAATCAAAACTGAGTGAAATAATTTAAGTATCTTGCAATTTTTGACTCAAATGGTTAACTGCAATATCCTAAAACATAGATTATCCAAACAGAAATGATCAAATACGACTACCAATCTTTTAAAACTCATTATATTATCTATACTATTATTTAAGTACCTAGTTGAATTAGTGTCACGAGTCAATCGAATATCAACTTAATTAAAAATAAATATAAATATCCTTCCATAATTAATTTTAGTTATATTATTTGATAGTACTTTAATATTTTTATTTTTTTTATATTATGCATGTCTATTTATAGTCCATATTCAGGATTCGTGACTACCTTATTAACAATGTTGTCTTTAAAATTTGAATTTATATTTTCTCCTTGGAAGTACAATGTACCGTACCATTATACCCAACCACTTGTTGGTTTATATTTTTATTTTAGCAACTACCAATAACAAAAAAATATACATATGACTATATTTAATCTCATACTAATTAATTTAATAAAATTTTAAATTTATCACTCAATTAAAATACCATATTATTGTTATTTTAAAACAAATATTGACATATATTCTATTATAGTATTATTTTATTTTGTAATGGAAAAGTTGAACAAATGGGGTAAGATTTTTGGGTTGACCCGCAATTAAGCAACCAAAAGTGTTTTGTGTGACTAATGTAAATGAAGGGATGAAGGGTCACCTGCGAGGCGAGGCTTGTGTTTCACCGTAAGACCCATTAAAACCTAAATCTTCAAACACGCTTTATAACACATGTGGATCTTCCTTGCATACACAGCTGTCTTGCCTGCCCAACACAATATCACCACACCACGCTTTCTATTTCAGGGGCCAGCCCTACTATACTGACCCCACAGCCGATGCCATTGACAGACCACACTTTTCTTACATAATCTACTTTTATTTTTAATATTTTGAAATTCAGATTAAAATGTAAATACTATAAATTTATTTTGTTAAATTTAATTTAATTATAACGTCATTTAATTACATAATTAGTGGATATGTGTTTTTATTTTAAAATATCATATTAATAAATTTTAAAATATAAAAATTAAATTTTAAATGTATAAAAATGACATATTTTAACATGTGTTTTTCCCCTGGAAACAAAAGATTACAAACCCCATTGGCTATTCCTATTTTCTAGAGCTCGAGCTGTTCAGTCCGTGCTGCGCTATTCGTTTTTTTACTTTTTCTTATTTAAATATCATTTAGCAAATTATAGTAAATTATTTGAAAAATATGGTGAGTTTTTATCTTTAGGATCTTCCCTTTAAGGGAAAACTAGTATATTTTTCAAAATAATCTCAAAACTACCATATTTTTCTAAAAAAAATTAAAATATTTATGTCGTTCAAAACTATTAAGTAATTTGTTTTTATATTTTATAATTAAATTTCAATAAATAAATAATAACCGAAGCTGATAATATTATGACTTATTCAAGTCTTATGCTTGGATTAATATATCAGATTTTTATAATCATCATTATTAATTTATTTCAGTTCAATTAATTACATAAATTTATTCATTTTTGGATTCAAACCTATTTCACTTGGAATCTACAACTAACAGTTTGGTTATGGTATGCGGAACCTTGCTAGGTCAACCGTCACCCCCTACTTTCCTTTTTCAAGAAAAGAGACCATAGTTGAGTACCCTTAATAGTAGATCAAGCAAATGATAAATTCTCTAATTGCTCATGCGGGAACAGTAATACTACATGTTGGTTCTTAAGCAAGCAAAGAATTGATTGAAAAACGAAAATCCAATCTTACAACACAAAATACAGCTTTATCATACCTCACCTTTTTAAAATTAAATAGAAAAGCTTAAAACCATGTCAGTACCCATTGCGTGGGTTGTAATCGTTAGCTCAGTTCATGGATCCCGTTTAAGCCATCTGAAAATAAATCAATGGCGTGGATATTTAGTCCTCTTGTCCGCCCAGGCGCCCCACCTTTAAGCGACGACACATCCAGTATGATCCTGCATAAAACCACCACTTCTTAATCAAACACAACCCAGCAAAATCATTACCTGGTATTTAGAAAACGAATGAATGAAAGGAGAAAGAACCATTAAACTTACAAGTTCTTCGCCTCGTTTCCCACTTCTTTTGTCTCACAATTAATGACCATCTTATTGTTGATTTTTGACACTGAATGGTTCGAAGGCGGATCAATCACTTTCGATGCTGGATGACATTTTAAATTAATTCCTTCCCATATACACTAAAAAGGAAATAGAGGAAATGGTAACCTTCTTACCTGGTTTCTGATTAATTGGTGCACTTCCACCTAGCCCCAGGAGTTCCTATAACAAATTAAATTCATCGGATCAGGATACGGAAAGCAATGGATTCTCTCAAAAGAACTTAATATGCATATGATATTGTTCAAGGGAAAAGAGAAATCACCATAAGATTCTCATAACACTCCTCAAGATTATCATTATATAATATATAATCAAAGATGCCCGAGGATTTCCCTTGCTCAATTTCTGCCTCAGCATTCCGGAGGCGCTTTAGGATTTGCTCCTCTGTCTCAGTCCCCCTATTTTCGACATTCTAATTATTAAAATAATATGCGAAAATAGTGTAATTATAAATATCAAACGGAAATTCAGATTCACCTTGCTCGGAGCCGTTCTTCAAGCTCCCTCATCGATGGCGGACAGATAAAGATAAAAACAGCATCAAGATAATTTGCCCTCACGGACCTTGCTCCTTGAACATCAATGTCAAGAATGCACCTCTATAAAATAAAAAATAAAAAGCACCTCAAAATGCAGATGGATAATTTTGATGTAAAGAATGCTACACCTACAACAAAGTTCCATCAATAAACATATATAACTTCAAATCCAAAATCAATACTAGGCACCATCCAGTATCAATAGAATTGTAAAAAGCAAGACTGTTTTACCTTTCCAGAGTCTGCTACTGCCTCGACTGCTTCAATACTGGTTCCATATAGATTCCCATGAACAGAAGCAAACTCAAGGAATTTCCCATGTTTTATATCGTTCTCCATTACATTTCGCTCGGTAAAATGGTAATGAACTCCATTCTTCTCCATGCCCCTTGGTGCACGAGTTGTATGGCTGACAGAAAACCCAAACATGGACGGGAATTCCTTCATAAGCATGTTTATTAATGTCCCCTTACCAACACCAGATGGACCGCTAATAACAACCGGCTTTTCTGCCACGCCAGTCACACCTTTACTCCAGGCAACAACTTCAGTCCCAAAATCTTTCTTTTGTTCCTTAACATACTCAGTGTCCACCTACCGATATAGAAAAAATCAAACAATTATTACCATCAAAATGTTCAGATAGTTTTTATGCAACCACAAGCACTGAAATTTATAACGTACAGAAAATATCATCAAAGGATCTTAAGTTTTCAAAAATACCAACCTCAAGAAACCAAATGCAATCATCCGGGGTGGAACCCCGAATGCTAATCATTATACGATCTTCATTTAAAAGAATGGCAGAATGGCCCTTATATGTCTTCGGTTTTGTTCCCAGGACTGTAGGAATCACCCTGAAAATGTTACCATAAACAATTAATTTGTAACTCTAAACTGAAACCAAAGAGGAAGAAATTGTGTTAGCCACAAACTAACCATTTCCCAGTAGATTTGTCATAAATCTGAATTCCAACAGATGATGTGGAATCACTGTTTGCCCCACCAATTACAAACTGCCAATAGAAAATCCACACAAATCTTCAATCAGATAAAGGTAATTGAACACCTCACGTAATAGACAACAAAGACAAGCACTTTATGACAAAAGAACACCAAATTAGGCATTAAAGTATCATACTGTTTTGTCACCAACGTCGGTGAAGGTCTCAAAGCCTTTCGATTTTAAGCCAAATCCGTTTGAAAATCCATTTTGTAGATTATCAACAAAGAATGCTGGGGCTTCTCCCTGATGACCAATAACCAAAATAAATCAAATCACAATTAAGCCACTTTTTCCACCTTTGCTAAACCATAAAACTCAATAGCCTGCTAGTATCCCTTTCTTATCCTGAGTAAATAAAAATGAAAACCAATTTTCACCCGAATATATCTATATATAAAAAGATGATAGGCTCACCATGGGGAACCAATGCCTCCAAAACAAGATTCCCCCTGATCAATACACATGGAGAGATAAGAGATCAAATAAAAGGAACTCATTTTTTTGGATCTATCAAACAATAAAAGAAGGAATCATGGATGGCATTGAATCAATACAAATTACATGTCAAACAAGAAACCATAATCGAAGGTAAAAGGGAACCATTTTTTAGAGGTATAACAACTAATTAGATTTCTGAAACCAAAACCCAGATTCCAATCTAGCATTACAATGCAAAACATAAAAGTATAAACAGACAGGAAAAAACAACCAGAAATCAGAGATACAAGCTAAAATAATAATTTTTCAGTTGGGTTTTACGTCAAATTTCAAACAACCCAGGTCTCAAAAACGAGAGATAGAGAGAATAAACTTCAAAAAAAAAAAAAAAAACACCAGATGCAATAACATGGCTAAAAAATAAATATAGGCGAAAAAAGGCTCGAAAAGAACGAAACAGATTGGTTAAACACCAAATTCATACCTTGGATAAGAGAAGAAAAAAACACAAGTTTATATTGGCTAGGCGGAGGATATTTCCCAAAAGGGATAGTATTATTAGAAAAAAGAATAGGAAGAAAGATGGATATGTTTCAGCTTTGCGATATTCGTTTGGCCGAGTATTGGGAGTTAAATCAGATCAAAACATGGGATTCGGAAAGGAGAAGAATTGCAAGGAAACCTGAAATCCAATCACTCTTTTTATATTGGTGAAGAGAAAGAGAGAGGTAGGCTTTTCTCTTTTCGGTTGCATTCAATTAACGAAAACAAGAAGACCCCGTTGGCCCGGCTCTCATTTTCATACGAGGCTGTTGGGAAGCTTCACTTTTTTTTTTTTTTTTCCAAAAATAAAAAAACAATTTGTTTAATACTAGGAGTAGTAAGTTTTCTTTCTTTTTTTCTTATTATTATTTAATTCGTGCTGTTCTTTTATGGCTCTTTTCTAGGGGAAATTTATTTATTTATTATAAAAAAAAGGGAAAAGAACAAAAGAATTAGAAGGCTTCGGCTTAGTCGTAGAGCGGTTATAGGTTAAGATAACCATCTTACCAAATAAAGGGACTATGGCAGGGGCAGCATCAAAGGGAGTTCGGAGCGGCCAAGGCTCCCTTAATTGGAAAAATATTACATTTGCATATTTATATTTTATAAAATTCTTAAAAAGAGTATATGATCAAATTCAATTTTAGTCTAAAAATGATAAAATTTTAATTTTATTTATTAAAAATTATAAAAATATAAGTTAATACAATGATGAAATTGTATTTAGCTTTAAAAAATGCATAATTATATTCTGGCTCCTCTAAAACTAATTTCTAGTTTCGCGTCTAGGTTATGGCAACTTCAATTCTCTCGAGTGAAGAGGAAGACGAACTACAGCGTAGTAGCAAAAAGGTCAAGCATGACCAAAATCCAAGTCCTCAAATAGTTACTCAACCACTCCTATCCTACAATGATTCATTAATGGTGTAATGACATTAAAATCACTATGTTATAAAAGTGACACTAATTTGAGATCCTGCATAATGAATTTCTTCGTATAGTGAGATGAGGTATATAATCAATAAAAGAGAAGGTTGATGTGTGTCAAAAGAAGTTAAATCAAGAAATATGATGTGATATATTAATTTAAACAAAGGACTAAATCACAAAGAGTGAAAAATGTTGGGGCTAAAGTATAAATATTTAAAATTTGTGGGGTTAAAATATAAATAAAAAAAGATGGATCAAAAGTGAAAATACCCTAAAGGCGGAAAGGAGACAAAGGAAGATATAAAATTTTACTTGGAGCACAATAGTCATTTTGTAAGAAAGATCATTTTGGAAAAATTACTAAAATTCCCTTGAAAGTGTAGATGAAATTTTAGCCATTGGATTTGCTTAATTAATTATGAAGTAGGAAATATGGGCCCTTAGATCAAAATGATGATGTTGGTGATATTTTATATTATTTAATTATTATGTTAATAATATTTTGTTAATATTTTATAATTTAAAGTGAATATAAAATGAAGAAAGATGAAGAAAGTTTTTCATACTTTCCATTTGCTTCCAACGTGTATGAGAAATGGAGAAGAGAAAAACTTTTTTTTCTAGAATTTAGTCCTTTTTTGTAAGGTCTATTGTTTACCCAAAATTAATTAGAATTTTCATAGCCACCAAAAAGAAAAAGTGAATTACAAATCCTAGAGAGTTTGATTGTCATATTGGAAGCAAGAAATTGGAGTTGGAAGTGGAGAAAGTTAAGAAGAAAGTGAAAAGATTAAAAAGACAAGTGAGAAAGAAAAGAAAGTGATGGAAATATTATAGACAAAGGAAAAGAAGTGACAAAAGTGTGAAAGAATGAGAAGAGAAAGTGAAATCTAGCAAAAGAAATGTAAGTACTCATATGAGCTTTATTTATTTTCCAAAGGATTAGTTTGAAATATGTATAAATTAAGTGTTGTGAATAAGAATTTAGTTGAAAACAATGTTAGTATTAAAGTATTAATGAAAATTAATATTTAGAAATTATAAGAATTAAAGAGAGAAAATTCAAATATTATGAGACATGAAAAGTGATAGTGGAAAATAAACTTGAAGTGTACATAAAGAAATACAAAGAGGGGTTAAATTGAATAATACTCAAATGTGTAGTGTAATTGGAAAACAAGTGATCCTGAGCGAATATTTAATGTGTGATAAGTAAATTAAATAATAAGTAATTAAACTAGTGAAGTGACTGTAACGCCCCCACGCCCAAAACCGTCACCGGAGTCAAGCTTGAGGTGTTACTAAACTTATCTTACCTTTTAAACAACTCTAAACCACTTATTTTAATTTTCAGAATAAACTATTTTTCTGCGTCATGGTTGCTTAAAAATTCATTTCTCGAGTTTCAAAACTCAAAATTAAGATCCGTAAATTTTTCCTGAAACTAGACTCATATATCTATCTACTAATTTTTTCTAGAATTTTTGACTTAGCCAATTAGTACAGTTTATTAGTTAAAGTTACCCCTGTTTTAGAATTCAACTACACTGACCTCTACTTACTACGAACTACTTTTCTCCCTGTAAAAAAATTCATATGACTATACCATTTGTTTCTATTAAAACTAGATTCAATAAGGATTCTAAAAATATAAAGTACACCACCTAATTATTTTTATAAAATTTATGGTGAATTTCCAAAGTTGGAACAGGGGATCCAGAAATCGCTCTAGCCCTATTTCACTAAAACTCAGATATCTTATAAAATACAAAACCATTACATGTTTTGCTTATTCCATATGAAAATAGACACAATGAGATTTAATTTCATATATTATTCACCATCAAACCATGTCTCTACGATTTTTAGTGATTTTTCAAAGTCACGTTATTTCTGATACTTGAATCCGTTTTTAAGTTACTTTCACATTTTTCATAGTTTTCATGTGATAGTTACTACTTAATCATACATACTATTAAACATGTATATCATTAGCCATTCTATTAGCTAATCATTAGCAAGTATTTACACATCATTCATTGATCATATCATATCAAAAGAAACCAAGTTCCTATACATGCCATACACAAAACGAAACGTCTAACTATACCAATGTGATTCCTTCGATAGTGTGATCGGGTCTCCGACGTTTCTTTCGATCCCCGAGTGGCTTGATAAAAACTATAAGAAAAAGAAAATAAAGAGAGTAAGCACTAGGCTTAGTAAGCTTACAAGGAAATAAATTACAACATTCAACATAATGAATAATTATACATAATGTCACCTAGCCTCATAAACTTTCTTTACTTCTCATTTTCTACCTTCTTCTTTACTCACTTACCTTCTTTCTTACCTAACCTTTCACTATTCATAAATATAATCTACCTTCCCTTTTGCTGATAATTCACTTTAATTTAACGTGTAAAATGACTCGTTGAACCACTCGGAATACTAAGGATACTAGGTCGTTCTCTCGCTATCAATATCTCGCTTAATGCCATGTCTTCGACATGGACTTATATGAATTATTCCTGTCTCCAATGCTATATATATATATATCTAATATGGGCTTACATGGCTCATTCCTGTCTCCAAAGCCATATATCTGATATGGACTTAAATGGCTCATTTCTCATCCCGTCCCGTGTCTGTCAAATCCCAATATCCTAACATTCCTAAGGTTCAAACAGGCTTCCTAATACTTTTTCTCACTACTCGCCTTTAATTCGACTTTAAATATTCTCATAAAATAAGTATATAAATGCTGCAAATTGACAATAATAATGTAAAATAAAAGAATATTGCATTTATTTCATCAAACTTACCTCGATACAAAATGTGACTAAACTTTACAATTTAGTCCTTTAGTTTTTCTTTTCCCCGATCTACTCCCGAATTTCGCTCTTCTTGATCTATAATAGCAAATTTAACTTATTTAATATTCACATTTATCAAAACAGTCCTTTACTTAAACTTTGGAAAAATTACATTTTTGCCCCTAAACTTTTGCATATTTACACTTTTGCCCCAAATATCGTAAATTAAACTTCAGCCTATTTTCTTATGTTTTATGACATGTTGATCGTTTTTCCCTTCTATAGCAAAATCAAATTCTCACTCTAACATATGCTTATGACTATTAGGTATTTTTACCGATTAAGCCCTTTTACTCGTTTTTACCTAAAACCGAGTAGCACAAGTTGTCTAACATAATCTAAGACCTCATATTCTATCATAAAACATCAAAATTAACACTTTTCACCTATGGGTATTTTTCTAAATATGAACCCTAACTTAAATTATTGCTAGCATAAGATTTATCGAGCTACCGGGACTCCGAAAACGTAAAGAACATTAAAAACGGGGCTTGGAATCACTTACTATAGAGCTTGAAAGCTTGAAACAAACCCTAGCTATGGAGAAACCTTGAAATTTCGTGCTAATGAAGAAGATGATGAATTTTGTGTTATTTTTCCCTTTTATTTCATTTAATATCCAAATGACCAAAATGCCCTTCCTTATTAAACTTTCAAAAATTCCATCCATGTCCTATTTTGTCCATGAACTTAGAAATTGGTCAAATTTTTATTTAAACCCTTCTAATTAATATTCCAAAGCAATTTCATACTAAAAACTTCTAGAATGCAAGTTTTGCAAATTATTCGATTTAGTCCCTAATCTCAACTTAAGCACTTTATGCATAGAATTTCATCATGAAATTTTCACACAATCATGCGATCATATCATGAACCTCAAAATAATAATAAAATAAATTTTTCTACCTTAGATTTGTGGTTTCGTAACCACTGTTCCGTTTAGGCCCTATTCCGGGATGTTACATTTCGTCCCCGAAAATCTTACCTTGTGAAGAGATTTCAGGTTCCCATGTAGCCTCGTCTACCCCATGTCTATTCCATAGTACTTTCACAAGTGCAATACTTTTGTTCCTTAATTGCTTTACCTCTCGAGCTAGAATATTTACCAGTTCTTCACCGTTAGTCATGTCCGCTGAATCTCAACCTCAACATCTCGAGAAATCACATGTGACGGATCTCAACGATAACGACGTAGCATAGACACATGAAATACATTATGAATCTTCTCTAACTCAATCGGCAAAGCTAACCGATATGCTAATGGTCTGACTCTCTCAATCGCTTCAAACGGTCCAATAAAACGTGGACTTAGTTTGCCTTTCTTGCCAAATCTGAGAACTTTCTTCCACGGGGATACTTTCAAAAAAACTTTTTCACCAACTTGATACTCAATCTCTTTTCTCTTCAAATCAGATATCGACTTTTTGTTTGTCCAAAGTCGCTTTCAAGCAATCTCGATGATTTTACTTTCTCTTCGTTTCCTTAACTAGATCAACCCAGAAATCTGATTTTCCTTAAGCTCTGTCCAATACAAAGGTGTGCGACATTTATGTCCATACAAAGCTTCATAAGGTGCCATCTTCAAACTCAACTAATAACTATTATTGTAGGCAAACTCTACTAATGGTAAATATTTTTCCCAACTACCTTGAAATTCCAATACACAGCATCTAAGCATATCTTCAAGTACCTGAATAACTCTCTCTGACTGACCGTCGGTTTGAGGATGGAAAGCTGTACTAAAACTCAACTTTGTGCCCAAAGCCTTCTGTAATTTCTTCCAAAACCGTGAAGTAAATCTTGGATCTCTCATCTCAAATGATCAATAATGGTACCCCGTGTAGTTTGACTATATCTCAAATACACAACTCGGCCAACTTGTCAAGTGAATAATCTATACGAACTGGGATAAAATGAGCCGACTTCGTTAACTTATCAATCACAACCCATACTGCATCTTTCTTTCTAGGTGTAAACGGCAATCCTGTCACAAAATCCATAGTAACTCGATCCCATTTCCACTCAGGGACTAGCACAGTCGCAATAAACTCAAAGGTACCGATGTTCGGCCTTTACCTACCAGCGGAGATCAAGCATCTAGAAACAAACTCAAAATGTCCCTTTCATTCCTACCCACCAAAGACATTTTCTTCAAATCATTATACATCTTTGTACTACCTGGAAGAATAGACAAAGAACTACTATGTGCTTCCTGTAAGATCTTTCGAATAAGCTCATCATTCTTCTGTACGTATACCCTGGGTGATAATCGATACAAGCGTCTTCCACTAGTGGTAGGATGAGTCTCTAAGAAGTGATACTACACATTTCATACGTTCCTCGGGTGTACAAGATAATTCGTCAAAGACTCTGATAGTATTTTCTAACCAAAATTCTGCTCTTTCTGCATCATCATCTTTTGTTGCTCGGAACTCTTCTGCCCCTTGTTTCCTGATTCTATCAACTGGTGGCTTTTCTCTTATCACTTTACCTGTGACTAGGGGAGCTTGAGCTACATGGGTAGCCTGAGAATCATGAGGGGGTGGAGGTCTAACTGCCAGATTCGTACGAATGAACTCGGCAAACCAATCATTCAAAGCTTGGAAGAGAGCTTCTCGAGTCACTCCTCCTTGATCAACTATTACTGGCCTATTCCAAGATGGCGCTGCCCCTTCCGCGGGAGCAGATGCATTACTTTCTACATCATCATCACTAGCTCACTCGGGATCCATTACTATAAAACAAAATATTTAAAAATCATCAGTAGTCGTCACACTATCAAAATACAGGTATGGCATGTATAGCTAGACTTTTACTCATACTAACTGTTCCGAGAACCGACTAAACCTGCTTTGATACCAATAAATGTAACACCCCCACGCCCGAAACCGTCACCGGAGTCAAGTTTGAGGTGTTACAAAACTTATCTTACCTTTTAAACAACTCTAAACCACTTATTTTAATTTTTGGAATAAGTTGTTTTTCTGCGTCATGGTTGCTTAAAAATTCATTTCTCGAGTTTCAAAACTCAAAATTAAGATCTGTAAATTTTTCCTGAAACTAAACTCATATATCTATCTACTAATTTTTTCTAGAATTTTTGACTTAGCCAACTAGTACAGTTTATTAGTTAAATTTACCCCTATTTTAGAATTCAACTACACTGACCTATACTTACTACGAACCATTTTTCTCCCTGTAAAAAATTCATATGACTATATCATTTTGTTTCTATTAAAACTATATTCAATAAGGATTCTAAAAATATAAAGTAAACCACCTAATTATTTTTCTAAAATTTATGGTGAATTTCCAAAGTTGGAACAGGGGATCCAAAAATTGCTCTGGCCCTATTTCACTAAAATTCAGATATCTTATAAAATACAAAACCTTTACCTTTTTGCTTATTCCATATGAAAATAGACACAATTAGCTTTAATTTCATATATTATTCACCATCAAACCATGTCTTTACGATTTTTAGTGATTTTTCAAACTCACATTATTTCTGATACTTGAATCCGTTTTTAAGTTCCTTTCACATTTTTCATAGTTTTCATGTGATAGTTACCACTTAATCATACATACTATTAAACATGTATATCATCAGCCATTCTATTAGCTAATCATTAGCAAGTATTTACACATCATTCATTGATCATATCATATCAAAAGAAACCAAGTTCCTATATATGCCATACACAAAACGAAACGTCTAACTATACCAATGTGATTCCTTTGATAGTGTGATCGGATCTTCGACGTTTCCTTCGATCCCCGAGTGGCTTGATAAAAACTATAAGAAAAAGAAAATAAAGAGAGTAAGCACTAGGATTAGTAAGCTTACAAGCAAATAAATTACAACATTCAACATAATGAATAATTATACATAATGTCATAGCCTCATAAACTTTCTTTACTTCTCATTTTCTACCTTCTTCTTTACTCACTTACCTTCTTTCTTACCTAACCTTTCACTATTCATAAATATAATCTACCTTCCCTTTTGCTGATAATTCACTGTAATTTAACGTGTACAATGACCCGTTGAACCACTCGGAATACTAAGGATACTAGGGTCGTTCTCGCCTCATCAATATCTCACCAATGCCATGTCTTCGACATGGACTTACATGAATTATTCCTATCTCCAATGCCATATATATATCTAATATGGGCTTACATGGCTCATTCCTGTCTCTAAAGCCATGTATCTGATATGGACTTACATGGCTCATTTCTGTCCTATCCTGTCCTGTCAATCCCAATATCCTAACATTTCTAAGGTTCAAACGGGGCTTCCTAACACTTTTTCTCTGTCACTTCGCCTTTAATTTGACTTTAAATATTCTCATAAAATAAGTATATAAATGATGGAAATTGACAATAACAATGTAAAATAAAAGAATATTGCATTTATTTACTATAAACTTACCTCGATACAAAATGTGACTAAACTTTACAATTTAGTCCTTTAGTTTTTCTTTTCCCTGATCTACTCCCGAATTTCACTCTTCTTGATGTATAATAACAAATTTAACTTATTTAATGTTCACATTTATCAAAACAGTCCTTTACTCAAACTTTAGAAAAATTACATTTTTGCCCCTAAACTTTTGCATATTTACACTTTTGCCCCAAATATCGTAAATTAAACTTTAGCCTATTTTCTTATGTTTTATGACATGCTGATCGTTTTTCCCTTCTATAGAAAAATCAAATTCTCACTCTAACATATACTTATGACTATTAGGTATTTTTACCGATTAAGCCCTTTTACTCGTTTTTACCTAAAACCGAGTAGCACAAGTTGTCTAACATAATCTAAGACCTCATATTCTATCATAAAACACCAAAATAAACACTTTTCACCTATGGGTATTTTTCCAAATATGAACCCTAACTTAAATTATTGCCAGCATAAGCTTTATCGAGCTACCGGGACTCCGAAAACGTAAAGAACATTAAAAACGGGGCTTGGAATCACTTACTATGGAGCTTGAAAGCTTGAAACAAACCCTAGCTATGGAGAACCCTTGAAATTTCAAAAGCTAATGAAGAAGATGATGAATTTTGTGTTATTTTTCCCTTTTTATTTCATTTAATATCCAAATGACCAAAATGCCCTTCCTTATTAAACTTTCAAAAATTCCATCCATGTCCTATTTTGTCCATGAACTTAGAAATTGGTCAAATTTTTATTTAAACCCTCCTAATTAATATTCCAAAGCAATTTCATACTAAAAACTTCTAGAATGCAAGTTTTGCAAATTATTCGATTTAGTCCCTAATCTCAACTTAAGCACTTTATGCATAGAATTTCATCACGAAATTTTCACACAATCATGCAATCATATCATGAACCTCAAAATAATAATAAAATAAATTTTTCTACCTCAAATTTGTGGTTTCGCAACCACTATTTCGTTTAGGCCCTATTTCGAGATGTTACAGTGACAAAGTAGTAAGTGACATTAAAGTATGAATAAGTGAATATTACAAATGGAAGTGAATATGAGTAAATTTCATGATGCGAGGCTTAAGGCTCAAATTTAGGCCTATGGACGTGTTGGGCTGACACTACCTCAAGGCCTAATAACAAGTCAAAGGCCAAACAAATCAAATTAAGATTGAATGGTATCATACAAGACTTTATTAAAAAGGCCTTAGACGCACATACGAGAGAAAAATAAAAATCAAGAAACCAAATCTTGGTCCAACTATGCGGTTTTGGGAGATTTCAAGAATCAAGAAAACCAACATTTCAAATCTTAGAATTCTTGATCCAAGAAACCGAATCTTAAAGCCGATGCACGATAGATTACATGTACGACCTTAAGAAAGCCAATTACGAGAGAAATAAGAATCATAAGTCCAAGTTCTTGAAAATTAGTCTATTGGGATGTCCACAAGCCCATCATGAAGTTCGGAGAATGACTGAGTTGAATATCAGGCCAAATTGTCAAAGTAGCTCAATTTGTAAACATTTTAATTTTTCTATCCTATTTTACTTAATAAGTGGGTTAACATGTAAATCCATCCCAAAGAGCCATTGGACAAATTCCTTATCATATTTCCACACTTAAACATTTTTTCATGTTAGTTAGTTAGTTTGTCATGCTTAGTTGACATACTTATTACATTCCTTAAATTTAACAGATTAATTAGGCATTAGGAGGCTATAAATAAGGTGTCCCCATTATTCATTCATTCAGTATTCACTTTTGAGTTAATAAAATTCTCTTTGAGTTTTCTTTTGAAGAATTTCTCTTGAGTTTTCTTTTAGAAGAGTTTTAAAAATCTTTTTAGATTGTAGGAATCATCTTCAAACCTTGCAATGAGTCTTTCTTAAAGGAAAAATTAAAGCCATTTAAAAGGGGTTGTGGATTCATCTTATTTCCAAGGCTCCTTAGGACTTTCTACACACTACTTTCATCTTTTTAACTTTTTTTTTCTTTTGTTATTTTTTCTATTTTGAATCTAACCTTTGAATTTACTTAATTCCAGGTCCTATTTCAATCAAGATGGTATTTCTCTTATCTTCTTTGATCAAGAAACATCCCAAAATAGGATTTCTTTACTTTTTTTGTTGTTTGAATTCTTTTGTTATAAAACAGTTTGCTTTTGGCTTAATTCTTCATTCTACTAAATTGTTTTTGTTATTTTGTTTGAGATTTGATTGGAGGCTTCTTTAGAGTCCAAGAACGATTTTTTTTCTCTTCCAAGAAACCTTATTTTACTCATTATTGGACTCATTTTTGGTTGTCCCTCCTTTTCTTTGCTATTGGGTTTCTTTTCATTTGTATTCATTCAATCTCTAATCTGTTTTTGTTTCTTTTGTTTAGAGCTTAATTTGGTAGCTTATCATTCATCAAGAACGACTCAAATCACTCAAAACACTTGATTATTCATTGTTCTTGGTTGATCAAGCCTTCTCTTTAACCTTTATTGTGATTTTTTTCGATTTTAGTTTTTATTCTTCAAATATGTTTTAACCATTTGTTTTCACATAATTGGTTGCCAGATTTGTTTGAAATTCATCAAGAATAAAGGTTTCCTTAACCAACTTGGATTCCTTCAAAAACCTTTATTCTTAATTCAAACTTCTTGTGCTTTTAATACTTGATTTTGTTAATGCTCTTTCAATTTTAACTTGGATTGTTTGCATTTCAGGTTGAGTCAAACTCTAAGTTTTCTTCCCTTCGTTTAGGGCCCTAAGTCAAATCCATGACTTGGATAAACTTGCAATCTCATTCTGTAAAGTGTAGAGATTGTGAAAATTGACACTTAAGTGAATAAAATAGTGAAGTGATAATCGATGTGAAAATTTAAATATAAAAGTACATTGAATTATGGAAAATAGGTATTATTGTGAATAGAGTTAAGTGTAACAACTATTGATTGAAGAAATTAATAAATTGTGTAATATTAAATGATGTTAAAGCATAATCTAGTGCTGAATCAAACAATGGTTATTAAAATGCATGACAAGTGTATATTAATGGTTAAATGTGAATGTAACGCCCTGATTTTCGGGATTTTTTGGGTTTTTGTGATTTTTTGGTGAATTTTGAAATTTTGGTGTTGTGAGTATTAGAATTGTGTTTAAATGTGTTAGTGGGCCTTTAGAAGGCCTAAGCCTAAGTTAAACTCGGTAAAATATCAAGGTTGGATTTTAAGTGAATAGGAGACTTGGTTAAGTGGGCTTTTAAGAAGAACTTCGTAATTATGACACAAATAAGGCCTTGGTAAAGTGGCAAGGTGGCACCACTAGGTTCCTAAATAAATGGCGCCTAGGAAGGAATTGGAGGTCCAGGGTTCAAGTTGTAAGGTAGGCATATTGTTACTTTTTAATTTTAGGCATGTGCTGGGCGTGTGATCACTCAATAGAATTTCGGCAAGGGCCTTAGGGAGGTTGGGCCGATTGCTTTAGTTGATATTAGGGTTAGGTTCTTTTCTTTTTCTGTCTTGGAGGATTAGGGTTAGCCACTTGAAAGCTTTCATTCATCTTTTCTGAGTTCTCACAAAAGCTGAAAAGGCAAGTCCCTTCTCACTGGTGCCAAATTTTCTTCCTCTCTTTTTCCTCTATTTTCCTTCTTTCTTTATGTTTCATCTTCTAGCCGAAACCTTCTGATCACCTTATTCACCTCCTCTGCCGATCCCATCCTCCACTAAACCTTCATAGTTGATCGCCGTTAAAAAGCTGAAATCCCGAAAGCTCACTACTTAGGCCGATTTCTCCAAAGCCAAAATCTTTCAGTATTTTTGTTCCTTTTGATCAACATTCATCTTCTCTAAACCCTTAGTATCTATCGGCAACAATACTTCAAGGTTATAGCCTCAAATCGTCATCTTCTTCATCACTTAAAAAGCCAAAATACCATAGATTTAAGGGCTTATGGCTGAAACTTTAGATCTCCTAGATTCGGGTTCTACCATCGTTTAAAGGATAGATCTGCATCAGATATGCGTAGAAATCAAAGAAGAATAAGTGTGTCTTCTTGAGTGTTGGATCGAAGGCTTGGATCTTTAGAGCAACCAGACTTGGATCTAGTCATCGGTTTTCGACAAAAAAGGTAAGATTCTAAAGGCTTTAGGGGCATGGTTCGAATATGGGTAAGTGAATATTGGAATTAGTTGTTGTGGTTTGCGATCTAAGAATTGTGGTAATCAATTGTAGGACATCAAAAGGGATCTCAGTAGCAGTCGTCGTGAAATAGGTGTGTAACGAACACCCTCTCATTATTCCATTTGGCAAAAGCTAAAATGCCAAAATTCTGGCATTTCGTGGGTTTGTAAGTGTGCGAGTGCTCACAAGACGTTTAGAAATCATTAGATTTGAAATCGCAAAGGGGTAAGTTAGTCGTGTGTGAAATTTTGTGCACTTCAGTAATTAGGCCTTAACAGGCTAAAATTGGGCCCAATGGGCTTACGGGTCCATACGGGTAAGATAATTAAAAAAAAGGCAATAAATATGTTCTGTTAGACAGCGGTATCGAAACTATTTAAACCGGTAAACTGGTCATAATACGTGGATTAAATGGGCTTAAATTTCTAATGGACACTATAGGGCCATTAGGGTTAAGGTTGACCTGAATGCATGTCTGACTGTTTCTGTTTACTGCATACCATGTTTTTATTGTTATCTGATACATGGGACTGGGATATTGATGGAGGAAGTACTGAAAGTGGCTTGTCCACGTACTGGAAGCTTTGCCTCAACCTACTGATAATTGAGCAGCAATGCTACAACTGTGGAGTGTAGGGCTGGGTGGGTTGAGATATTCCCCACATGGAGTGTAGGGCTGGTACGGGTGGAGTGTAGCAGTTGGCTATAGGCTGGGTTGGGCTTGCATTCACGAATATGTTTGTTCTGTTTCAAATTGGGCCTATGGGCCACACTGTTATCTGAAAAGGGGCTAAGGCCCAGTTTACTGTATTCTGAAAAGGATCTCAGCCCGGTACCCACTATTATCTGATTAGGGCTTAGGCTCAATGGGCTTGAGCTGTCTTGGGCTTTGGATAGGTTCTCCATACACACTGAGTTTTCCAAACTCACCCCTTTCTCTTCC
Source organism: Gossypium anomalum (assembly GCA_025698475.1). Lineage (NCBI taxonomy): Eukaryota > Viridiplantae > Streptophyta > Magnoliopsida > Malvales > Malvaceae > Gossypium > Gossypium anomalum. The sequence goes on from CM046957.1 coordinate 23,575,517, forward strand.
ATCATTGCAGGTGAGCCCTAGTTCGTGGACTTGGAGCTGGGCGGGATTCAGAGTGGCCACGAAGATTAAATTTCTAGATTTTAAATAAGTTTCACATTTATTTTTGATTATTTTTATTTTGGTTAAAGTTGTAATAAGGCCGCTCTTTTATTATTTTTATTTTGGGTTATTAAATTGGCTAGCTCTAGGGCGCGTTTTATAAAAGTTACTTTTTCTCAAAATATCACGATAACCAAGCAAAGCTTCCGCAATGTAAATGTTTTCAAAGGAAATAAATATATTAAATAGACTTAAACTTAATTTGTTGTTCGTGGACAAGTAATATGGTTAGAGTGTGGCAATGGATGTGTGCATGTCTAGGATTGGATCTAGGAAGAGCTTGGTACTTAAGTGGTCCAATAGACTCACCTCCTCTTTTCTGGCTTCCTACCTGGTGCACAGCTCCCATTCACTTTAACTTATAACAAAAACATTCTTTAAACCCCAAGAAGGATTTTTGGATAAAACATAACTACTTTAGTAACATTTTCCATGTGACACGCTGAATTCGATCGTAACGTCTGGGCCGGGTTTGGGGTGTTACATTTGGTGGTATCAGAGCTAGGTTTCAACAACTCGGCTGTGGATCGGGTCCAAAAAGGTTTTCAAAACTTTAAGCCCAAAGAGGGTATTCTTGGAAAAATTTGACTTTTGAAAACAAATTTTTCGTTTAAAGGAGATAATCTCCGAACTTGGTTTCTTTAAATCAAATGTTTGAGAAATGGATTCTAAAAAGGCCCAAATATTTTTATTTTGTCTGAAAGCAGATAAGGTGGCACACTGAATCCTCGGTAACAAGTCTGTAAGTATTCTTCTGCCCTATATATATACTGTACTGTACTAAAAATAATATTATAGATAGTACTGAGCCTTAGATTAGTACTATAGATAAATTAGTATTAAGGCTACAAAACTGAGACGGTAGCTAAACTGCGATTGCGCGAAAACAACTCTGAAACTTTATCTGATCATAAGATATTCTGTAATAAACAGTGGAAACAGTAAACTAATGTCATAAAATTCGTAATTAGATAAATCGATATGAGTACGAGAGCTGCTCGGGGAAGAGGCTGTGGTCGAGGCCGAGGTAGTACTCAGGCTGGGTCTTCATCTTCTGAACACATACCAGCTGGCGAGGCACGACCACCACCGGTGGATGGAAATAGGCCGTATGATCGAGCCGCAGGGGACGACGCTCTGTCCCAAGCCATGTTGAGAGGTTTGGAAAGGATGGCCGGAGCTAATGTCGGGCCCATGAATAGGGGGTCTATTTCTGAGTGACTCCGGGCCAACGGAGCAGAGGTTTTTAGGGGCGTATCGGAAGTAGCCCCAAATGTGGCTGAGTACTAGCTGAAAGCCACGGAGCGGATTATGGATGACTTGGACTGCTCAGTGAAGCAGAAGTTAAAAGGGTAGGTGTCGTTGTTGTGGGACGAGGCGTATCAATAGTGGATCACTGTGAGAGAGGGTACCCCAGCTGAGAAGGTAACATGGGAGTTGTTCAAGCAGTCCTTCAAGGCGAAATATGTTGGAGCTAGCTATGTGGATGCACGAAGAAAAGAATTCCTGAACCTGATCCAGGGTAATAAGACCGTTGCTGAATATGAGGCAGAGTTTCTACGATTGAGCCAGTACGCTAGTGGCATTGTCTCCACTGAGTATGAGTGCAGTGTTCATTTTGAGGATGGCCTCAGAGATGAGCTAAGGGTGTTCATAGCTCCGCAGAGAGAGCGCGATTTTGCTGCACTAATAGAGAAGGCTAAGATAATCGAAGAGGTGAAGCAAGCTGAACGAAAGAACCGCGATAGGGATCGAAACCGGTTCAGGAGGGATACTGGACCAGCTGGTGCTGCAAACTAAAATGTTAAGAGAGCTAGGATGGAGGAACCAGTTCAAACAGTTCCGATGAACACAGTTAGACCACAAGCTTGTAAAGATTGTGGTAGAATACATCTGGGGGAATACTGGAAGCGTTCTAGGGCTTGTCTTCGTTGTGGGTCAAAGGAGCATAGGATCAGGGATTGTCCTAGGAGGCCAGCTCAGACTCAAGTGGCTGAACGAGGGGCGGTGCAACCTGTCCAACCAGCGTGAGGTGGACCACCGTTACCGAGAGGTCGTGGTGGCAATGGCCGTGGACGTGGGGCACCTGGCAGGGATATTGTTAATGCTGAAGCTCGTCAGCCAGCTTTGGTATATGCTGCTCGTCGTCGTGAGGAGGGTGATGCACCTAATGTCATAACTGGTACGTTTTTTATCTCTGGCGTACCTTATACTACTCTAATAGATGTGGGGTCAACTCATTCGTATGTTGTATGTGACATTTCTGGGGCATTGGGTGTACACTTTGAGGAGATTGTGAGTGGGGTAACTGTGATAAGTTCTTTAGGTCACTCGGTTAAGGTAGAAAAACTCTTCAGGGAGGTGCCTTTAGAGACTCAAAGTAGGATTTTCTGTGGGGACTTGATGGAGTTACCGTTCGGAGAATTCGAGTTGATCCTTGGGATGGATTGGTTGACCAAGCATAGGGCAACTCTGGATTGTGCAACTAAGAGGATGGTGTTAAGGACTGTCGAGGATGAAGAGGTAATGATTATTGGAGAACGAAGAGATTACTTGTCCAATGTAGTATCGGCTTTGAGGGCTGAGAAACTGATGCGTAAGGGATGCTAGACATATTTGGATTTTGTAAGCCAAGCTGAAATTGAGGATCTGACTGTGGAGACCATCAGAACTATTAGAGAATTCCGGGATGTTTTTCCAGAAGAGCTTCCTGGATTACCTCCAAATCGGGAAGTTGAGTTTGGAATCGATTTGCTACCTGAAACAGCTCTAGTATCCATCGCACCCTATAGGATGGCACCTAAGGAGCTAGTGGAACTGAAAGCTCAAATCCAAGAGTTGTTGGATAGAGGCTTCATTAGACCTAGTGTGTCTCTATGGAGAGCACCGGTCCTGTTTGTAAAGAAAAAGGATGGGACGATGCGCATGTGCATCGATTATCGCCAGTTGAACAAACTGATGATAAAGAACAAATACCCACTGCCAAGAATTGATGATTTATTTGACCAACTTAGAGGAGCTTCAGTATTTTCCAAGATTGACCTTCGTTCTGGATACCATCAGCTAAGGGTAAAGGAAGTGGATATTCATAAGACAGCGTTCAGAACTCAGTATGGTCATTACAAGTTTCTGGTTATGCCGTTTGGGTTGACGAACGCACCTACAGCTTTTATGGATCTGATGAATCGAGTATTCCAACCTTACTTGGACCGATTCGTGGTCGTCTTTATCGATGATATTCTGGTATATTCAGAAACTGAGGAGAAGCATGAGGAGCATCTATGTATTGTGCTACAAGTGCTGAGAGAAAACTAACTTTATGCAAAGTTTAGTAAGTGTGAATTCTGGTTGCGTGAAGTGACTTTTTTAGGTCATGTGGTTTCTGCTGAGGGAATTAGAGTGGATCTTCGGAAAATTGATGCAGTTCTGGAATGGAAACCACCGAAGTCAGTATCAGAAATTTGGAGTTTTCTGGGTCTGGCAGGTTATTACAGAAGGTTTTTAGAGGGATTTTCCCTGATTGCTGCACCATTGACGAAACTGTTAAGGAAATGAGCAGCATTTGTCTGGACTGAGAAACAGTAGAAAGCTTTTGACCATTTGAAAAAGGTGTTGACTGAAGCGCCGGTGTTGATTCAATCGAAGTCTGGGAAGGACTTCACTGTGTACAGCGATGCGTCGCATGTGGGGTTAGGATGCGTACTGATGCAAGAGGGCAAGGTGGTCGCTTACGCTTCGCGACAGCTTAAGCCATATGAAGCAAACTACCCTACGCACGATTTAGAGCTAGTAGCAATGATTTTTGCGTTAAAAATTTGGAGACATTACTTATATGGAGAAAAGTGTATCATATACACAGACCATAAGAGCCTAAAATATCTGTTGACTTAGAAGGAGTTAAACCTTAGGCAACGAAGATGGGTAGAGTTGCTTAAGGATTACGACTACTCGATTGAGTACCACCCAGGTAAGGCTAACGTGGTGGCTGATGCGTTGAGTCGAAGGGTTGTTACTGATTTGAGAGCCTTGTTTGCACGTTTGAGTCTGTTCGACGATGGAAGTCTGTTGGCAAAATTACAAGTAAGGCCTACTTGGACTGAACAGATTAAAGAAAAACAGTTGAAGGATGATTCATTAGTTCTTCGGTTTCGGCAAGTTAAGAATGGTGAGAATGAGAATTTTAGACTGAATACTGACGGAGTTTTGTGCTTTCGTAGAAGGGTTTGTATTCTGAAGGACCCTGAATTGAAGCAGTTAATTCTAAAAGAGGCTCACAGTAGACCCTGTGCCATGCATCCTGGAGGGAATAAGTTATATCGAGACCTGCGAGAGGTGTATTGGTGGCCTGGACTAAAACGAGAGGTGACTAAATTTGTTGGGAAATGTCTGACGAGCCAGCAAGTTAAGGCCGAGCATCAGTTGCCTTCTAGATTACTGCAACTGGTGAAAATTCCACTATGGAAGTGGGAGAGTGTAACTATGGACTTTGTGAGTGGGTGACCTTTGACACCCACCAAGAAAGATTCGGTGTGGGTAGTTGTGGATAGGTTAACAAAATCTGCCCATTTCATACCTGTTCGTACTGATTACTCACTGCAAAAGTTGGCCAATTTATATGTAGCGGAGATAGTGCGACTGCATGGGGTGCCATTGTCAATTATTTCTGATCGAGACCCTAGGTTTACATCTCAGTTCTGGCGGAAGTTGCAGGAGGTGTTGGGTACCTGATTGAATTTCAGTACTGCTTTTCACCCTCAGATAGATGAACAGTCGGAAAGGGTTATTCAAGTTTTGAAGGATATGTTAAGAGGTTGTATCATCAATTTTCGTGGTAGTTGGGAGGAATACTTGCCGTTGGCGGAGTTTGCATACAAAAATAGCTATCAAACAAGTATTCAGATGGCTCCATATGAGACACTTTATGGGCGAAGATGTCGTACGCCTATGTGTTGGACAAAGTTGGGTGAACGACAAGTGCTTGGACTGAAATTAGTGGTAGATACTGAAAGTAAGTTTAAGTTGATAAGAGGACGATTAAAGGAGGCATCTGATAGGCAGAAGTCGTATGCGGATCTAAAGTGCAAAGAGATTGAGTTCGTGATTAGGGATATGGTTTTCTTGAAGGTTTCACCTTGGAAGAAGATCTTGAGGTTCGGTAAGAAAGGCAAAATAAGTCCGCGATTTATAGGGCCTTATCGGGTTCTTAAACGGGTGGGGCCAGTAGCATATCAGTTAGAGTTACAGCCGGAGTTAGACAGAATCCATGACGTCTTTCATGTGTCTATGTTGAGACGATATCGATCGGATCCTTCACATGTTGTGCCGGTGGAAGAGATTGAAGTAAAGACTGATTTGACCTTTGAGGAGGAACCCGTGCAAATTTTAGATCGAGAGGTTAAAGTTTTAAGAAGGAAGTCGGTTCCGCTGGTAAAAGTATTGTGGCGCAATCATGGAATGGAAGAGGCTACTTGGGATTCAGAAGAGACTATGCATCAGCAGTACCCTCAACTATTTGGATCAGGTAAATTTCGAGGCTAAAATTTCTTTAAGAGGGGTAGAGTTGTAACGCCTTGATTTTCGAGATTTTTCGGGTTTTTGTGATTTTTTGGTGAATTTTGAAATTTTGGTGTTCTGAGTATTGGAATTGTGTTTAAATGTGTTAGTGGGCCTTTAGAAGGCCCAAGCCTAAGTTAAACTCGATAAAATATCAAGGTTTGATTTTAAGTGAATATGAGACTTGGTTAAGTGGGCTTTTAAGAAGAACTTCGTAAATGATGACGCAAATAAGGCCTTGGTAAAGTGGCAAGGTGGCGCCACTAGGTTCCTAAATAAATGGCGTGTGGGAAGGAATTGGAGGTTCAGGGTTCAAGTTGTAAGGTAGGCATATTGTTACTTTTTAATTTTAGGCATGTGCTGGGCATGTGATCACTCAATAGAATTTCGGCAAGGGCCTTAGGGAGGTTGGGCCGATTGCTTTAGTTGATATTAGGGTTAGGTTCTTTTCTTTTTTTGTCTTGGAGGATTAGGGTTAGCCACTTGAAAACTTTCATTCATCTTTTCTGAGTTCTCACAAAAGCCGAAAACGCAAGTCCCTTCTCACTGGTGCCAAATTTTCTTCCTCTCTTTTTCCTCTATTTTCCTTCTTTCTTTATGCTTCATCTTCTAGCCGAAACCTTCTGATCACCTTATTCACCTCCTCTGACGATCCCATCCTCCACTAAACTTCATAGCCGATCGCCGTTAAAAAGCTGAAATCTCGAAAGCTCACTACTTGTGCTGATTTCTCCAAAGCCAAAATCCTTCAGTATTTTGTTCCTTTTGATCAACATTCATCTTCTCTAAACCCTTAGTATCTATCGGCAACAATACTTCAAGGTTATAGCCTCAAATCATCATCTTCTTCATCACTTAAAAAGCCGAAATACCATAGATTTAGGGGCTTATGGCTGAAACTTTAGATCTCCTGGATTCGGGTTCTACCATCGTTTAAAGGATAGATCTGCATCAGATCTGTGTAGAAATCAAAGAAGAATAAGTGTGTCTTCTTGAGTGTTGGATCGAAGGCTTGGATCTTTGGAGCAACTAGACTTGGATCTAGTCATCGGTTTTCGGCAAAAAGGTAAGATTCTAAAGGCTTTAGGGGCATGGTTCGAATATGGGTAAGTGAATATTGGAATTAGTTGTTTTGGTTTGCGATCTAAGAACTGTGGTAATCAATTGTAGGACATCAAAAGGGATCTCATTAGCAGTCATCGCGAAACAGGTGTGTATCGAACACCCTCTCATAGTTCCATTCGGCAAAAGCTGAAATGCCGAAATTCTGGCATTTCGTGGGGTTGTGAGTGTGCGAGTGCTCACAAGACGTTTAGAAATCATTAGATCTAAAATCGCAAAGTGGTAAGTTAGCCATGTGTGAAATTTTGTGCACTTCGGTAATTGGGCCTTGATAGGCTAAAACTGGGCCCAATGGGCTTACGGGTCTATACAGGTAAGATAATTAAAAAAATAGGCAATAAATATGTTCTGTTAGACTGCGGTATCGAAACTGTTTAAACCGGTAAACTGGTCATAATACTTGGATTAAATGGGCTTAAATTGCTAGTGGACATTGTAGGGCCATTAGGGTTAAGGTTGACCTGAATGCATGTCCGATCGTTTTTCATTTCATGCATACCATGTTTTTATTCTTATCTAATGCATGGGACTGGGATATTGATGGAGGAAGTACTGAAAGTGGCTTGTCCACGTACTGGAGGCTTTGCCTCAACTTACTGATAATTGAGCAGCAATGCTGCAACTGTGGAGTGTAGGGCTGGGTGGGTTAAGATATTCCCCATATGGAGTGTAGGGCTGGTACGGGTGGAGTGTAGCGGTTGGTTATAGGCTGGGTTGGTCTTGTATTCACGAATATGTTTATTCTATTCTGAAATTGGGCCTATGGGCCACACTGTTATCTAAAAAGGGGCTAAGGCCCAATTTACTGTATTCTGAAAAGGGCCTCGGCCCGGTACCCATTGCTATCTGATTGGGGCTTAGGCTCAATGGGCTTGAGTTATCTTGGGCTTTGGATGGGTTCTCCATACACACTGAGTTTTCCAAACTCACCCCTTTCTCTTCCATCCTTGCAGGTGAGCCCTAGTTGGTGGACTTGGAGTCAAGGGATTGAGTGGCCACGAAGATTAAATTTCTGGATTTTAAATAAGTTTCGCATTTATTTTTGATTATTTTTATTTTGGTTAAAGTTGTAATAAGGCTGCTTTTTTATTATTTTTATTTTGGGTTATTAAATTGGCTAGCTCTAGGGCGCGTTTTATAAAAGTTACTTTTTCTCAAAATATCACGATAACAGAGGAAAGCTTCCGCAATGTAAATGTTTTCAAAGGAAATAAATATATTAAATAGACTTAAACTTAATTTGTTGTTCGTGGACAAGTAATATGGTTGGAGTGTGGCAATGGATGTGTGCATGTCTAGGATTGGATCTAGGAAGAGCTTGGTACTTAAGCGGTCCAATAGACTCACCTCCTCTTTTCTGGCTTCCTACCTGGTGCACAGCTCCAATTCACTTTAACTTATAACAAAAACATTCTTTAAACCCTAAGAAGGATTTTTGGATAAAACATAACTACTTTAGTAACATTTTCCATGTGACACGCTGAATTCGGTCGTAACGTCTGGGCCGGGTTTGGGGTGTTACAGTGAATTAATGAAAAAATATTCATGTAAATAAATCGTGAATTAATTTTGTTATAATAATGTATGAAGTAAATTTAAGATGTGATAACTGAATATTTAGGAGTATAGTGTAATCGTGAGGAGAATTAAATAATCAAGAATAAGTGATAGAATCGTGTAACATATTTATTTTGTGAATATAAAAAAATACAAAGTGCAATCTTAATAAGAATTAAGGTCTCGTAATTAATTAAACAAATTTGTGATATTCATGTTGCTCGTGGCATTCGTGACACTACGGTGCAATTTGACCGTGCCTCAATGTACGTGTGTCGAGGCTTAGGAAAGTGCAATTGAATATGGAATTATAGTGCGGTGTTTGTACGTGTACATGTCAAATTGTAATATAGTTTTGTTTTTCAAAGAAACACTTTGGAAGTAGTCTGAGGATCGTAACCAAGGGAGGTTTGTTTAAACTAAATTATAAGTAAGGAATAACACACTAATTAGGTCTAAATACTTGTAACACCCATATCCAACCCACTGTAACAACCCATTTTCAGTGAAATCGGAATAGTGGTTTCGGGACAACAAATATGATGTGAGAATATTTATTTTATTATTGTCTTATTGTCTACATCATGTTAGAATTATCGTATAAAAATTTTGTTTAGAAATTTTACCGTTTACATGCATTATTTGGTAAAAAGGACTAAATTGCAAAATGTGCAAAATTTGAGTTCTAGAAGCTAAAGGGATCTAATAGCTATTATATTAAATGGTTAGAGGGCTTATGTTGTAATTAAACCATTGATTATATTGAGTGGACTTTTATGGACATCATTTAGTGATTTTAAAGGTTATTAATTAAGCTTAATTTAGTAAATTAATAATTACATAATAGTAAAATGGTTAAAAAAAAGCCATCATCTTTGTTTCTTCCTATCTACCACTGAAAATTAGACCTAAAAACTCCATGGGAAGAGCTTGCAGGTTCGGCCAACATTAATTTGCGCATGTAAGTGTATTTTTATCCCATTTTTAATGATTTTGATGTTTTTAGAGTCATTGTAGCTTAATCTAGCTAGCCCAGGGACTAATTTGAAAAATTATTAAAAGATTAAAGTTTTACCTTGAATGTATTCATATTTTTTTATGTTTGATGGAAGAAAGTGAATCTTTGTTGTTAGATAAATAACTTTTGTAAAGTGAATTTGTTGAAAATGTCAAAAAGGACTTATTTGAAAAATGTATAAAATATGGGGTGAAATTGAGAAATAATGAAATGTATGAGCTGCTATGAGCTTATATGAAATTTGGCTAGCTTGGGTTAAGGATGAATTTGCATAAGTTTCACTTTACAAGCTTAAGGACTAAATTGTAAAGAATAAAAATAATAGGGGTAAAAATGTAATTTTGTAAACATATGAATTTTGGATTGAATTGTATAGAATATATATTAAATGAATTGAATTTATTTGTTTAGATCAAGATAGACCTCGTACGACTTTAGATTAGGGTAAAGATAAAGCTTCGAATTAATCGACTTTGTTTCTACGTTATTATCGTCGAGGTAAGTTTGTGTAATTGCATAGTATTTATATGCTTTCTATCGAACAATATAAATATTGTGGATTGTTATGTAAATAATTTTTGCATATCCTGTAACACCCTTCACCAGTATCCGACTCCGGAACAAGGTTCGAGGCGTTACCAGACTTAAACATTCACAAACATATAAAATCGGGTCACAAAGTTCTGCCCAAAATTAAAACTTGCAAACCACAATGAATAAAGACCACATCTCATGGCCATTTACAAAAGCTCAATGTAGGCCAATACGTAAACCAAATCATAATAATAATACATGACATGAAATAAACTTCTTATACATGCCACTCACATGAAAACATTTAACATATACTAGCCAATACTCCAAGGGTAATGGCTTGATAGTGTGATGCTGCCTCCGACGATCTCCAACCCCTGAGCTGACCTGACAAACTAAAAATAAATGGAAAGAAGGAAGTAAGCTTTACGCTTAGTAAGCAAGTACATAAATAATGAATAAAGAATTTAGTATGATTACATAATAACTCAAGTGTATCTAGTTTTAATTTCACTATTTATTCCACTTTGGTCAAGCTGTCTCTCCTGCGTCATGTTTACTAAATAAATCATAACTCGAGTTACGAAACTCGAAATCCAATTCTGTAAATTTTCCTTGAAAATAGACTCATATATATATTCACTAATTTTTTTCTAGAATTTTTGGTCAAGCCAATTAGTACAGTTTATTAGTTAAAATTTCCCCTGTTACACAGCTCGACTGATCTGACCTCTGTTCACTACGAATTTAATTTCTCCCAGTATAAAATTCAAATAATCATGAAACCTATTTCATTTAAAACTAGACTAAATAAGAAATTTATTCATATAAACTATATTTCTTAATTTGTTTTGTACAATTTTTAATGATTTTTCAAAGTTGGAATAGGGGATCACATAGTCATTCTAAGCAAGTCACACACAATTATAAATATCTCAAAATATAGAATTCCTTTACTTGCTCTGTTTCTTTTATTTTAAAATATACTAATCAAGCTTTAATTTCACATCTCATTCAGCCTCTAGTTAAATTCCTACTATTTTTAGTGAGTTTTCAAAATCACGTCACTGCTACTGTCCCACAACAGTTTTAGTGCTAATTCACTCTTTCACACTTTCTTTGTATTAACCTCATTTTAACATACATATCACAATTCATTTTCACTACATTTCATACATTACAAGTATATGTCCATAATTACATTGTCACCATAAAGCCATCCCGTTGAACAATTCGGATCAATTCCGATACTTGATGGTTTCAAAGACACACTCCACCATCATATTTCATATAATTCGGCTCTCTTGTACACATGGTGAACACTTAGTACCACCCATGTGACCTAGCCAATTTATCTCGTAGCTCTCTTGTCTACATGGTGTCCTTCACCTGGAACCACGCATGCGACCTAGCTACATATATCCCGTAGCTCTCTTGTCTACATGGGATACTTCCTGTATCACACATGTGACCTAGCTACATTTATCTCTCTCCCGTAGCTCTCTTGTCTACATTGGGATACTTCCCGTATCACACATGTGACCTAGCTACTACATAGTATCGTGTACCTTTCTTGTACACATGATGTGCACTCGGCATCATACATGTGACCTAGCTACACTCCATCTATATTATTCAATTCTTCCGAATGTTCAACCGGGATTTCTCTCTCTATTACTTATTTCCATTCTTCCAATAATCAATTTATGCTTCAAAATCGGCTAAAATATATATAATAGGCTGAAATATAAAAATGTAAATGAAGTTAATGTATTATTTACATACAAACTTACCTCGGTGCAAAATATAGAAATTTTGCAATTTAGTCCAAAACATTTTCCTTTCCCCGTTCGAGATCGATTCCACGCCTTTCTTGATCTATAATATCACATTTAGCCTAATAATTAATCACACTATTCATGTGGGTCTAAAAATCATATTTTTACAAATTTGCATTTTGACCCCTAAACTTTTGCATATTTGCACTTTTGCCCCAAGACTCGAAAATTAAACTTCATCCTATTTCCTTGTGTTTTATGACATACTGATCATTTTTCCCTTCCATGGCAACATCAAATTCTCACTCTAACACATAGTTATGAACGATAGATATTTTTATCGATTATGCCGTTTTACTCGTTTTTACGAAAAATCACTTAGCAAAAGTTGTTTAACACAATTTCAAGCTTCATATTCTACCATAAAACATCAAAATAAACACATTTCACCTATGGGTATTTTTCCAAATATGAACCCTAGCTTAAATAATTGCTAGAATAAGCTTAATCGAGCTACCGGGATTCCAAAAACGTAAAGAACATTAAAAACGGGGCTTGGAATCACTTACTATTGAGTTTGGAAAGCTTGAAAACCCTAGCCATGGCCTCCCCCATGCTAATTTCGGCCTCCATGAAGAAGATGAGCAAAATTGGCTTTTAATTTTGTATTTTAATTCATTTTACCCCTAAATGACCAAAATGCCCTTACTACTAAACTTTCAAAAATTCCTTCCATGTCCTAATTTTGTCCATGAACTTAAAATTAGTCAAATTGCTATTTAAGACCTCCTAATTAATATTTTAAAGCAATTTAATACTAGAAACTTCTAGAATGCAAGTTTTGCAACTTATTCAATTTAGTCCCTAACTTCAAATTAAGCACTTTATGCATTGAATTTCTTCACGAAATTTTCACGAAATCATGAAATCATATCATAAACCTCAAAATAATTATAAAATAATTATAAAACAATTATTTCTATCTCGAATTTGTGGTCACGAAACCACTATTCCGATTAGGCCCTGATTCGGGTTGTCACAATTCTCCCCCCTTTAGAGATTTTCGTCCCCAAAATCTTATCGAAAAGTGGTCTTTACTTAGATGCATAAATTTCAGATTTGGTGCTGAAGAACTTTCACTCAGGTGGTGCCTCCAATATATCTTTTTAATTTTTTTTATATATTATGAAAGCTTACGGATTCATCTCTCAATTGTTCTTAAATTTTCAAGCCTTCTCCGTTTCCCTTGTCATCTTGACATAAAACCAGATCTCAATTTGGTTAATGGAGACTAGAATTCCAAGAAATCCAACGATCAAAGGGACCTACACTCTTCCGAAATAATCATACAGATTTTCATCATCAATAAATCATAATCCAATAACATCTGAATCAAATTACTGTACACGTCATTACTCTCTGAATGAATAGGTAAATTTCACTGTGAGCTTCATACAATTCTTTCTGTATAAGCCTCAGAATAATAATATCATGAATCAGATCCAATCTGAAATTCAACATCAGAAGTCGATTCTCACTATACTCTTTTAGTTTACTACTCACTATCATATTTTCCTCTTTCCACTACTTTAAATAATTACGATATAACCTCGAAAATAATCCTTTCTTCTTTTTACAAAATATTTCATCATGCCATCCTTTACTATTCATTCCTTACGTTAATCAAAACTATTTCAATTGCATTAGCTCAAGTAACCAAAACATCTCAATTGAAGACATTAACTATAATTGACTTACTTGAGAGAAGTAATCCACCATACCGATTGAAACTCGCACTTTTATCACTTATGCTTTTACTGTTGTCAAACCTTACACGAAAATTAGAAAAATCCCAATACTGAAATCACCATATTACCCAAATCAAATCAGAGTATAGTCATACTTGACATGATTATCACGAAATGAAGAATGCACTCCAAGCATGAGTCATAATTGACAAATTACTAATAAAGATAACAAGAAAAACAAATAAAGAAATCCAAGATAGAGAAACCTAGAATAAAGAAACCCAAGATACGATACTATGCCGGAAAATCAAAAACCAAACTCATAGGAAAATATAGAAAATCCCGATAATTCCTTAAAGAAAAGAAATCCAATAGAAAACATCATTTAATCTCACTGGAATTAAATGCAACAAGAACAATGTATCTTCCTATATATACATATCAAATGGAGCATCAAGTAGATGAAACAAAATCATAGTATTATACATATTCTCTTATATATATATATATTTTTAAATCAAAGTGTAATATAATAGAATGCCCAAAGAATAGAGCAATACAAATTATAAACCAATCAAAGCTACCAATGCTTTCGCCTAACATCGATTAGAAAACATCCTCATATAACTAGAATTTATTCAAAAGATCAACAACCCTAGAAATATTTCTGGGAACGGATAAACACATAAAACATCTTAGAAGAAATCACTGCTAAAATCATCCAGTAGAATCATCACACTCGGATATTACATCTCTCGTATATCATTTCCCCAACTATTTCTCATCATCACAAATTTCATATTATTTTTCACTAAAGAAGACTAGTTCTGAATAAATTTTGTTTTGCACTTTCCTCGACCTTGTACCTTAGTAATTCAATTTATCAAAATAATTTTCTTCTCTAATTGGAATAGTGCATAACTCCAATAATCCTTATGCCAACTGATACTTTTTTTTTTTTTTTTTTTGACTTTACTTATCAACTCATTCTTCAATCTCTAATCATATTTATAATTATTCTAGCACTTGAACTCTTTGGTTTCTCAACCGGAAACTTATTCAACACAAATCTCATGAAATTCCATTATAAAACACCACTTTGATAAGGGGGAAGGGTCGTCGTAGGGCCTCGACTCAACTCTCATATACATATACATGAAACACAGTTTTCATCGTGAGCAATCATATCTCAATCATGTCATTCATTTCGAGTAACTAACATTCATATTGGTTTAATGCCCACTTTCCAGCTTATCTCATTTAGTCAAGTATAATTATGCATGCATCATATTTTATTTATTTTTTGAATAGCTTGACTTATCCATTCATCTACTCGAGCAAATCATACTCATGACATCATATAAGAGTTAAACAAACATAGATATTTGCATCACAATGGCAACTTTCATTTCATGCATCATCATATACATATCATTACAATCACATAATTCAGTCCAAACAATTTAACATAGATAAATTCATTTCATTATAATCATTTATCTCATAAAAAATATCATTCACATTCATCAACATTCAATGTTCAATCAAGGCAATGACATATTTATTCATATCATAATATTATGAACTTTTACTCATACCTCTACGAATTTCTATTTATCCCATTCACCTTATCAAGTAAATCAAATACGCTACATCATAGGAGCATCAAGCATGTATAGATATTTATTACAACATGACCTTTTCATCTTACGTGTTATCACTTATATATATATATCATAAATTTTTATTCATACTTTTCTAAATCGAGACCCATCATAATCGTAATTTTATTCAAACACCTTCGCATCACATTGAACATGGTCAGTGCAGCTCGGTTGGAGAGTACCTTTGTCTAAACAAGACGGTGTTCATACGCGTCGGGAGACATCACGCTATCACGGATCAGTGGCATGTATAGCTGGACTTTTACACATGCTAGGTTAGTCCGAGAACCGACTAAACCATAGCTCTGATACCACTAAATGTAACACCCTTCACCCGTATCCGACTCCGGAACAAGGTTCGAGGCGTTACCAGACTTAAACATTCACAAACATATAAAATCGGGTCACAAAGTTCTGCCCAAAATTAAAACTTGCAAACCACAATAATAAAGACCACATCTCATGGCCATGTACAAAAGCTCAATGTAGGCCAATACGTAAACTAAATCATAATAATAATACATGACATGAAATAAACTTCTTATACATGCCACTCACATGAAAACATTTAACATATACTAGCCAATACTCCAAGGGTAATGGCTTGATAGTGTGATGCTGCCTCCGACGATCTCCAACCCCTGAACTGACCTGACAAACTAAAAATAAATGGAAAGAAGGAAGTAAGCTTTACGCTTAGTAAGCAAGTACATAAATAATGAATAAAGAATTTAGTATGATTACATAATAACTCAAGTGTATCTAGTTTTAATTTCACTATTTATTCCACTTTGGTCAAGCTGTCTCTCCTGCGTCATGTTTACTAAATAAATCATAACTCGAGTTACGAAACTCGAAATCCAATTCCGTAAATTTTCCTTGAAAATAGACTCATATATATATTCACTAATTTTTTTCTAGAATTTTTGGTCAAGCCAATTAGTACAGTTTATTAGTTAAAATTTCCCCTGTTACACAGCTTGACTGATCTGACCTCTGTTCACTACGAATTTAATTTCTCCCAGTATACAATTCAAATAATCATGAAACCTATTTCATTTAAAACTAGACTCAATAAGGAATTTCTTCATATAAACTATATTTCTTAATTTGTTTTGTACAATTTTTAATGATTTTTCAAAGTTGGAACAGGGGATCACATAGTCATTCTAAGCAAGTCACACACAATTATAAATATCTCAAAATATAGAATTCCTTTACTTGCTCCATTTCTTTTATATGAAAATAGACTCATCAAGCTTTAATTTCACATCTCATTCAGCCTCTATTTAAATTCCTACTATTTTTGGTGAGTTTTCAAAATCACGTCACTGCTACTGTCCCACAACAGTTTTAGTGCTAATTCACTCTTTCACACTTTCTTTGTATTAACCTCATTTTAACATACATATCACAATTCATTTTCACTACATTTCATACATTACAAGTATAGGTCCATAATTACATTGTCACCATAAAGCCATCCCGTTGAACAATTCGGATCAATTCTCGATACTTGATGGTTTCAAAGACACACCCCACCATCATATTTCATATAATTCGGCTCTCTTGTACACATGGTGAACACTTAGTACCACCCATGTGACCTAGCCAATTTATCTCGTAGCTCTCTTGTCTACATGGTGTCCTTCACCTGGAACCACGCATGCGACCTAGCTACATATATCCCGTAGCTCTCTTGTCTACATGGGATACTTCCCCATCACACATGTGACCTAGCTACATTTATCTCTCTCCCGTAGCTCTCTTGTCTACATGGGATACTTTCCGTATCACACATGTGACCTAGCTACTACATAGTATCGTGTACCTTTCTTGTACACATGATGTGCACTCGGCATCATACATGTGACCTAGCTACACTCCATCTATATTATTCAATTCTTCCAATGTTCAACCGGGATTTCTCTCTCTATTACTTATTTCCATTCTTCCAATAATCAATTTATGCTTCAAAATCGGCTAAAATATATATAATAGGCTGAAATATAAAAATGTAAATGAAGTTAATGTATTATTTACATACAAACTTACCTCGGTGCAAAATATAGAAATTTTGCAATTTAGTCCAAAACATTTTCCTTTCCCCGCTCGAGATCGATTCCACGCCTTTCTTGATCTATAATATCACATTTAGCCTAATAATTAATCACACTATTCATGTGGGTCTAAAAATCATATTTTACAAATTTGCATTTTGACCCCTAAACTTTTGCATATTTGCACTTTTACCCCAAGACTCAAAATTAAACTTCATCCTATTTCCTTGTGTTTTATGACATACTGATCATTTTTCCTTCCATGGCAACATCAAATTCTCACTCTAACACATAGTTATGAACAATAGATATTTTTATCGATTATGCCGCTTTACTCGCTTTTTCTGAAAAATCACTTAGCAAAAGTTGTTTAACACAATTTCAAGCTTCATATTCTACCATAAAACATCAAAATAAACACATTTCACCTATGGGTATTTTTCCAAATATGAACCCTAGCTTAAATAATTGCTAGAATAAGCTTAATCGAGCTCTGGGATTCCAAAAACGTAAAGAACATTAAAAACGGGGCTTGGAATCACTTACTATTGAGCTTGGAAAGCTTGAAAACCCTAGCCATGGCCTCCCCCATGCTAATTTCGGCCTCCATGAAGAAGATGAGCAAAATTGGCTTTTAATTTTGTATTTTAATTCATTTTACCCCTAAATGACCAAAATGCCCTTACTACTAAACTTTCAAAAATTCCTTCCATGTCCTAATTTTGTCCATGAACTTAAAATTGGTCAAATTGCTATTTAAGACCTCCTAATTAATATTTTAAAGCAATTTAATACTAGAAACTTCTAGAATGCAAGTTTTGCAACTTATTCAATTTAGTCCCTAACTTCAAATTAAGCACTTTATGCATTGAATTTCTTCACGAAATTTTCACGATATCATGAAATCATATCATAAACCTCAAAATAATTATAAAATAATTATAAAACAATTATATCTATCTCGAATTTGTGGTCACGAAACCACTATTCCGATTAGGCCCTGGTTCGGGTTGTCACATATCCAATGATGTTACGTCAACTACCGAGCCCCATTTGAACCTTAGGAATTCGTAAGATACAAATGACATGTCATTAGGGTTTACATGTTTCGGGTGCTGGTCTTGAATGTCCTACTGATGGTTGAGTTCTAGAATTTGTTATGGATACTCCACAACTTGTGAAGTAGCACCATGTAGCTACGTTCCGACACACAGCTCGTGTGAGCAAACCCATTTCACAGCTCGTGTGAGCATACTCTTTTCACAACGCGTGTGAGCATATATGTAAAGAAAAGGACAGATTATGGTTATATATTTAGCACACTTCATGTGGGCTATCCCACATATCCAACGGTACTCTAATTGATTCAACAAGAACATGAATGTATGAAAGATTTTGAAATGATAAGCTACAAGGAAAATATGCTATGTTGAGGTGGATGAAAAATCCAAATGAATTGTGTTTAAGTTTAATGTCCATCCATGTTTAATTGCCTATGAATTGTGTTCAAATATGGTAACATGTTTCTATTGATGCTTAGGATTTGGCCAAGCTATTGGTTGGATTATGCCATGCTAAATTTTAATGTTATGTAATGAAATGGTAAGTTAAGTTTATGTTATACGAACTTACTAAGCATTATATGCTTACTTTGTGTTCTTTCCTAAGTTTTATAGATTATTGAAAGCTTGATTGGTTTGGAAGCTCGTGGAGACCTATCACACAGTCTATCGGCCATATCAGTAGATTTTGATGTATTTGAGTCACGGTTATAATGACATGTATAGGTGTGTTGTGCTTGATGAAATAACCATTATGTTTGACTTGTAAACATGATATTTTGGTTGTTAAGCTATTTGTCATGTTGGCATGTATATATGTGGTTTTATGATTGATAATATTTTAGCATTTTGGTGCTTAAATGGTTGATGATGGAATGGTCAAGTGGATGTATGTTTTAGTGACCATTTTAGTTTATTCGAGTGTGTTTTTGGCATGCGATCAATGTGGTAAGTTGGTAAGGAAATCAGATTAGAAATGTATGGTCGGTTAATGGCTAGATTTGTAACGCCCTCACGCCCGAGACCGTCGCCAGAGTCGAGCTTGAGGTGTTACTAAACTTAATTCATTACTTAAACAGCTTAAACAACTTATTTTAAAATTTCCAGACAAGCTAGCTAACTGCGTCACAGTCGCTTAAAAATTCATATCTTGAGTTTAGAAACTCGAAATAAAGATCCTTAAATTTTCCCTGAAACTAAACTCATATATCTATCTACTAATTTTTTTCTAGAATTTTTTGTCAGACCAATTAGTACAGTTTATTAGTTAAAGTATCTCCTGTTTCAGGGTTTGATTGCTCTGACCTCTGTGAATTACGAATCAGATATCTCCCTGTACAGAGTTCCAATGACTATGACGTTTGTTTCTAATAAAACTAGACTCAATAAGGAATCTGTGCATATAAATCATGACTTCTAATTATCTTTGTAAAATTTATGGTGAATTTCCAAATTCAGAATAGGGGATCCAGAAATTGCTCTGGCCCTGTTTCACAAAAATTTAAACATCTCATAAAACATAACTCATATACCTATTTTGTTCCATCCATATGAAAACAGACTCATAATTCTTCAATTCCATATTTTTTTCATCATCTAATTATATCTCTACTATTTTTAATGATTTTTCAAACTCACATCACTGCTGCTGTCTGAATTTATTTTATGGTAAATTTTACCTATTTCATGGTTTCCATGGATTAGCTAGCAATTTAGCATACATAACACCAAATATGATCATGATTAGCCATTCCAATGGCTAATCACTACAAGCATTTCCATACCACTCAATAACCATATCCTAAGACCATATACACAAAATGATTATAATGCTATACATGCCATGCTCGAAATATACAAGCCATTATGCCAAGATGATACATGGATAGTGTGAGCGAGCCTCCGACCGTTCCCGATTTCCGAGCTGGCTTGTCAAAACTACAAGGAATGAAAAGTAGGGAGTAAGCATAAAAGCTTAGTAAGTTCACATGCAAATAGCAAGTAATACAACTATATAAGCGAATATAAAACATCATTTGCATAATCATCACCGAGACATTCATATCACATTTTCATTTATCATCTTACCATATTGTTGTTATATCGAATTTTCAACCCGAGGGTTAAGTACATACCTGTTCAAAGTATCCATTTCACAAAACTTACCAATACGTCCCTTTCATCTCGAGTATTCCTCCATTTGAGTAGAATTTTGCCCGTTGAACACATCGGAATATAATTCGGATACATGGAAAGTTTGCACATAAGTGCTACATATGTAGCCAAGCTACCATGTAACCCGCCCATAAGTGAACTCAGACTCAACTCAACGAGCTCAAGCGTTCGCATCCATAAGTGAACTCGAACTCAACTCAACGAGCTCAGATGCCTAGTTACATCTCTCGAACTCGGACTCAACTCAACGAGTTCGGATGCCCAAATATCCTAGTGACATGTCACTTGTATCCTAATCCATTCCTAAGGTTCAACGGGACCATTTTCCCTATCATGTGTCTCAACCATCTCCTACGGATTGCCGATACCGATACTCGGTAGTATTTCACATTTTTCAAGTATATCACATAATTTGACATATTATCAAACAATTATCACGAGTATAATATTTCATAATAATCATCATATCATTTAAATAACATAAAAACATTTAAAATAATAACTATGTTACCAACATTTACATATGAACTTACCTCGTATGCGAAAATGGCTACTTTTACCATTTCATCCACAACTTGGTATTTTCCCCATTTTAGCCTGAATTTCAGTTTTCCTTGCTCTATCATTTAAAATATAGTTTAATTAGGACTCACATTATTTAAATTGACCCAAAATCATATTTTGGAAAAATTATAGTTTTGCCCCTAAACTTTCACATATTTACACTTTTTCCCCAAAGCTCGTAAATTAAAATTAAGCCTATTTTCTTATGTTTTATGACATTCTGATCATTTTTCCCTTCTATGGTAACATCAAATTCTCACTCTAACATGTACTTATGACTATTAGGTATTTTTACCGATTAAGCCCTTTTACTCGTTTTCACTTAAAACTGAGTAGCACAAGTTGTCTAACATAATTTAAAACCTCATATTCTATCATAAAACACCAAAATACACAAATTTCACCTATGGGTATTTTTCCAAATATAAACCCTAGGTTAAATTATTGGTAGCATAAGCTAAATCGAGCTACCGGGATTCCAAAAACGTAAAGAACTTGAAAAACGGGGCTAGAATGGACTTACAATCGAGATTAGAAGCTTGAAAAACCCTAGCCATGGTTTCTCCTTGCTATATTCGGCCATGGGGTTGAAGATGGACACATTTGGGTTTTAAAATTTATCTTTTAATTCATTTTACCCCTAAATGACCAAAATGCCCTTTTTACTATTCTTTAAATTTTTACCCTTCCAAGCCCATTTTTGTCCAAATTTTTTTAGAAATTGGTAAAATTACTCTTTAAGGACCTCTAATTAATAATCTAATTCAATTTTATGCAAAATGCTTCTAGAACACAAGTTTTGCAATTTATTCAATTTAGTCCCTTGTTTCAAATTAAACACTTTATGCATAGAATTTCTTCACGAAATTTTCACACAATCATGCAATCATATCATAGACCTCAAAATAATTATAAAAAAAATTATTTCTATCTCAGATTTGTGGTCTCGAAACCACTATTTCGACTAGGCCCAAAATTAGGATATTACAAGATTATGAAAATGTTTAAACATATTTGGTTGTTGTGATTGAGGTGCCTTTTGGGAATATTGGTTGTATGGACAAATACCATGTTGATCTAGCTTTATTAAAAATGTTTTAGGTACATGTTGAAAGCTTTAAATAGGTGCAAATGGCTTGTAAGTGTGAGCATGTTTTGGGTGAAAGAAATGGCTTGAAAATGGCTTGAAAATGACCTATTTCTTCTCCGCATGGCCTAAGACACGAGCGTGTTTCTTAGTCATAAATGACACATGGCCATGCAACACGGCCATGTGTCCCCTGTAGGTTTCAAAGGGTTGCAAGTCAGGTGGTTACATGGCCTAGTACATTGCCTGGCACACGAGCGTGTGAGGCCATTTCGAGAGTTACACGGCTTAGCACACAGGCGTGTGGCTTGGCCGTGTGACCCAAGTTAGAGATTATACTGGATGGGACACGACTGTGTGTCCCTACTTCGAATGTCCACACTGCCTGAGACACAGGCATGTGAGTCACATGGCTTGGCCACAAGGCCGTGTGACCTCTGTAGTATGAAAAATTTTATCTTTTTCCATGAAATTCAAAATGTTTCCGATTTAGTCCCGAATCGTTCCTAAAGTGTTTCTAAGTCCTCGAGGGCTTGAATAAGACACATTATGCATGTGTTTGAATGGATTTACTATGATTCATGAAATGTTTGGGTTTGAATATTTAAAGTTACGTATTTTTAGTAGTACTTCGTAACTCTATTCCAGCGACGGATACGAGTTAGTAGTGTTACACTCGCTCTCCAAGTTCGGGTCTCAGATGATACAAATCTTGAATAACTTGCTAACATATTTGAATTTTGTTCTCGGCTAATTTACAATATATCCGTACTAGCATATACATCTTTTAAAATTGTTGCTTTACAACTTCATCTAAAACTTTGACTTTAAAACTCGAAAATTTTATGGCTTGACTAAAACCCCGAGGCATAACATCTTGGAGCGCCCTTCTATACACATGTTACGACTACCACTCCCTTTTCCTTTAGGTTGGCGAAGTCTAGCTCAATCCTTTATTCGGTATCCAAGTAAAAGCTTTTATCCTACTATAAAGCAGACCGTTGGTATGTTCCATAGAACTTAGTGAGTTTCTGCATGACAACCATAGAAAGAAAATTAAACTTAAAGAATAAAAACTAAAATATAATTTTCCATTCCCTAATCACCTTTGGCCATTAGTAGATGGGTCAATGTGGTCTATGTCTTCCCCCTTCTTCTTTTTTCCCGGAGCCCATCACTGAGCAAGTCCTTCTTAATATGTAGTATACACAAATTCTCTTTGAGGCAGAGGTTTACAAGGAATACAACCTTAACACACCTTATCCAAATTCTATTTCTTTCCCCTTTACCACCTTGGATGGGAGATCCTATGTTGGTCTTTGGCTATCTAAAATTGACTTCTTAGGTTCCAATTTATTATCCTTCCTATTTCCTAACAATCTGCCCACCTCTGATAAATCCTTGGTGGATTCCTTCCTTTTCTAGTCCAAATGACTTAGCCTTTGTTGTGGACCCTTAAGTTTCGCTCCTTCATTTAATACATCCTCTTGTTCAATAAGCCTTAGAGTCCATTCCATTTGGCGATCTTTACCAACTCCATCATTGAGCTATGATCTTTCACTCTTTTACCCCAAGATAAATGTTCTGATGGACGTTTCCAAGTCCTTTATCTTTATGGTTTACCCCATGTTTATTGTCCCAACAGAGTATCTACGATGCCATAATGTCTTTCAATTATGGTTTTACATGATATAACCCCGTGTTTACTATCCAAACAGACTCTCTATGTTGCCATAGCGGAGTTATGAACTAACACAGTATACCCCATGTTTAATGTCCTGGCAAACCCCATTGGTTATCATATCTAAACTATGGTCATATGTCACAGGAAGCAGTTCAAAACCTGTGACCATCGCACACAATGCATCCCATGGAGGTCTATAATTGGCATGGGGATCATTTGACCTACGAGAGCTAGCCTGATTCAAAGAGCTATTGAAGAAGCTTGTCCATTTGAAGTTTGGGTGGCCCAATGATACAGATATGGAAAGATAGACTACCTTGGTAAATATCGGAACTAATCTTAGAAGATTGAGGGGAATCATATTTTGTAAGATTAGATTTGATTTTGTAAATCTTGTAAATTCCTTGATTGTAGGTATAAGATAATCTCGTCCGTCGATGTAGCTTGATCTAGATCGTTGATTTTAGGAGAGCTCAACTATAAATAGAGAGCCTCCCCCTCACTTGTAAATCATTCAATTCTTTATTATTCCTTGCATTCTTTGAGAGAAAGTAATACAATTGAGAGAATTTACTCAAATACCTCTTGTCATAACATTGCCTATATAAGGGTATAGGGGCCGAAAAGTAAAGTTAGACATGGAGGGCCTAAATTAATGTAGAGTTTCCACTAACTAATTAGGGCTAGGTTGGTTAGCCACCTATCATCTAAAAGTTTAGAATTAATACTACGAAAAATCCTAAAAGTCTAGACTCGATCTCATCACCAAATTTTGAGTTCAGGAGTACGGTTACTCGTGGAGAAGGTTATAGCACCCGCACAACGCCTATTCGAGGATAGTCCTATGTGGATAGTCTGATGGTCCAGTGACATCCCCTTCATCGGAGCCCAAAACCCGATCCCTCATGACATGTATATGGCCAAAAAATAAGATAGAAGAAAAAAAAAAAGAAATAGAATGCTTGTTGTTGTTTTTTTTTAACCTTTTTTTTAAGAACCAAAATATGAAAAGCCTCATTTTTTTTCTTTCATTTCATTTCATGTATATATATTGTTTTCTAATTTGTTTATTTGTAAAAAAATGATAATAGCTATATTTAATAATAATAGTAGTAGTGATGATAATAATAATTTGGGCCTTTGATAGACCCAAAAAGGAAAGAAGAAAAAAAGAAGAAAAAAATAAAGGTCTTAAATAGACCAAAACCGGGTGAGCTTCGAACAACCCAAGAGAGAACAAAAAATTAAATGGGCCTCCAAATGGGCTCAGACAAAATGGGTGTCTACACCTCTCGTGCATAGTTTTCTGTGGCTTTTATTTCTTTTGTTTCTTCCTTTGGCTAGAGTTGCTTTAGCTATATAAATTGGTGCCTTGGAGGAATTTTTTGTGAATCCTCAATTGTTTGGTGGTTAGACTGAATTAGGCGTGTTTGCATCAAAAGGATTGCCTAAGGTTGCATGAATTATGAGCCTAAAGTTCTAGCCCTATAGCAAGTGGTATCCGAGCTTGGGTTGCGAAGGCACCATTGAGATGTTAAAAGAAGTTTCCATTCAAAATAAGTTAGCGAAGACCCGTTGGTTGGCTAGAAAACCAATCCTTATGAAGGATAAGATGCTAGCAGTAGAGGAACGAGTGGACAAACTCAAAGAGTCCACAAGAGATGCGACGGAGTCACTCGAGATGGTCGAGGAACATATAGACGACTTGAAAGAATAATTTAGGGACTTTTTGATCATGTCTCTCAATTCCAATGTGGAAAAGGTATAAGAGTTGTTAAATTCCCATAGGAATAAGTTGACAGAATGAGGAAACAATAGCCACGATGAAGGCTTTAAGCACAAGAATAGAGGAGCTCAAGGGAGAGCTTGTCTTGTGTCGAGTAGTCATGGGGAATGGAGTGTCAAGTGCAACACTCAATTGTAAGGTAGATGTCCTAAAACCGAAAGAGTTTGTGGGGACAAAGTCTACATGCGATGTAGACAATTTCTTATGGAGTATGGAGCACTACTTTTGTGCCAAAGGCATCATGGAGGATGCGATTAAGGTAAATACTACTTCCGTGTTTCTTGTTGATATTGAGCTTTTATGGTGGTGAGACAAGTCTACAAATAAAAGGCATAGTGAGATTGGGACATGGGTAGAGTTCCCATATGAGTTAGCGGGGCAATTTTATCCAGAATTTGTCGAGGAGGAAGCTCGGGCAAAGTTGTGATGGCTTACACAACAAGGCATAGTGGGGTAATATGTTTCAGAGTTCAAGGAACTCATGCTCCAAATTTTAGATGTTATCGAGAAAGAGGCATTACTTATTTTCAAGAATGGATGAAAGCCGTGGGTTAGATAGGAATTGGAATGAGGTGTCCAAAAGCTATCGAAAGCCATGACGGTAACGGAGTCTGTGGTCAAGCTTGGTTTAGGGAAAGATAAGCTTGAGTCTTCCAAGCCCGAGGAAATGGGCATATGTGAAGGGAATCACAAGGAAGATGGTGGAAATGGAAATGGTAATGATGGTGGTAATGGAAAACCATGAGTTCGGAAGAGGAAACCCAACAAAAGAGGGGCAAGATCAAATGCTTTCTTTGCGATGGTCCACATATGTTAAATAAATGTCCAAAGAAATCCATGCTTTTTGAGAAGGACTAGTTAGAAGGTAAAGCTGTGAGACTTGGTTTGAGTGCAAGGGGTGTCGAAGCCAAGAGGGCCAAAAACGAGAATAAACCAGTAGAGTGCTTCTTGTGTCATGGTTCACATAGGTTGCGGAAATGTTAAAGAAAGTCTACTATCAAAGGAGACGATGCATCAGAAAAATAGCCCAAGAAGCTTGGTTCGAGTAAGGGAAAAGTCGAAGCTAAGAGGGCAAAGATGAGCAAGAATAAGCAAGTAAAATGCTTATTGTGTCATGGTTCGTATGAGTTGTAGAATTGTCCAAACCATGGTCAAGGAAAAGTCAACATCAAAGATTGTTAAGTCATTAAAGAGGCTTCCACCTAAAGAAGAGGTGAGTTTGGCATCAGACTTAAGGAAAAAGTTGGCAATGCAAACATTGAAACGAGGACCAATAAGGCTCAATTCTAGCAAAGCGATGAAGTTTGTTGAGTCATTGGTGAGACTTCCACCCAAAGAAGAGGTGAGTTGTACGTCAAATTTAGAAGAAGAAGTAGTGACACAAACTTTGAAGTTAGGATCAATGAGGCTCATTTCCGTTGATTCATTGAAGGAGCTACCACTTAAGGGAGAGGTGGGTTGTGCATCAAACTTTGTGAAAGTGGTGAGGCAAGCTTGTAGCACCCCTTACCCGTATTTGACCTCGAAACAGGGTACGAGGCATTACCAGACGTAAATACAAGCAAACATACATTCTGAGTTGTAAATTTGGCATCAAATTAAAACTTTTTAACAATCAATCACATCATCCCAAAAACGAGCCTACAAGGCCCAAAACATGTTTTGGAAGAGGTTCGGGATTAAATCGAGAACTTTAGAAAATTTTATGACACTTAGAGAATTTTTCTAAAACAGGGGTCCCACGCCCGTGTGGCTTGGGACACGCCCGTGTAGGCAGGCTGTGTGGTCACACACACTCGTGTC
Organism: Gossypium anomalum; assembly: GCA_025698475.1. Classification (NCBI taxonomy): domain Eukaryota; kingdom Viridiplantae; phylum Streptophyta; class Magnoliopsida; order Malvales; family Malvaceae; genus Gossypium; species Gossypium anomalum. The sequence goes on from CM046957.1 coordinate 23,602,810, forward strand.
CCTAACGCGTGTAACTTTCTGTTTGTCACCCAAAAGCAAATTGAAGTCACACGGCCATGGCACACGCCTGTGTCTCGAGCCCGTGTCCTTCACACGACTGAGACACACGGTCGTATCTCATACCTGTGTGTTTAATACTGAGCATTCTGTTTTGCAATAATTTAGGTGCAGGGGACACTCGACCGGATCACACGCCCATGGGTCTGACCGTGTGTCACATACGGCGTAGACACATGCCCGTGTAATATCCCGAATTAGGGCCTAATCGGAATAGTGGTTTCGTGACCACAAATCCGAGATAGATATAATTATTTTATAAACATTTTGATGTTTATGATATGATTGCATGATTGTGAGAAAATTTCGTGATGAAATCCTATGCCTAAAGTGCTTAGATTGAAATTAGGGACTAAATCGAATAATTTGTAAAACTTGCATTCTAGGAGTTTTTAGTATGAAATTGTTTTGGAATTTTAATGAGGAGGTCATAAATATTAATTTGACCAATTTCTAAGTCTATGGACAAAAATTGGACATGGATGGAATTTTGGAAAGTTTAGTAGTAAGGGCATTTTGGTCATTTAGTTATTAAAATGAATTAAAAACAAAATTAAAAGCCAATTTTTGTCCATCTTCTTCATTATGCCAAAATTTAAAGGGTTATCCATAGCTAGGGTTTGTTTCAAGCTTCCAAGCTCCATAGTAAGTGATTCCAAGCCCCGTTTTTAATGTTCTTTACGTTTTTGGAATCCTAGTAGCTCGATTAAGCTTATGCTAGCAATAATTGAACCTAGGGTTCATATTTGGAAAAATACCCATAGGTGAAATTTGTGTATTTTGGTGTTTTATGATAGAAAATAAGGTTTTAAATTATGTTAGACAACTTATACTACTCGGTTTTAAGCAAAAACGAGTAAAAGGGCTTAATCGGTAAAAATACCTAATAGTCATAAGTACATGTTAAAGTGTGAATTTGATGTTACCATAGAAGGGAAAAATGATCAGCATGTCATAAAACATAAGAATAAGGGATGAAGTTTAATTCCCGAGCCTAGGGGAAAAAGTGTAATTATGCAAAAGTTTAGGGGTAAAAATGTAATTTTGCCAAAGTTTGTATTAAATGCTGTTTTGATGAATGTATGTATTAAATAAGATTAATTTGGCATTATCGATCAAGAGAAATGAGATTCAAGTCGCGATCGAGGGAAAAATAAAGTTTACGAAGAATAGGCTCGATTGCTAATAATTTTGTACCGAGGTAAGTTCATGTGTAAATGTAGTAACATAATTTTGTACCGAGTATCGGTTTCGATATTCCATGGAAGACGGCAAAGATATGTGATCGAGGAAAAAGCCCATTTGAACCTTGGGAATAGATTAGAATATAAGTGACATGTCACTAGGATATTGAGTTCCGAACTCGTTGAGTTGAGTCCGAGTTCGTGAGATGTAACTAGGCATCCGAGCTCGTTGAGTTGAGTCCGAGTTCACTTATGGGCTGGTTACATGGTAGCTTGGCTACATAAGTTCCGCAGGCTATTGAGTTTGTCTAGCTGCGGGTATGGCTCTTATGTTCATGAGATCCGCATATTCGAATTATATTTCAATGTGTTCAACTGGTGAATCTTAAGTGAAAAAAAAGAAGGCCTAAAATGAAGGTGACATGTTGGTAAGTGGGGTAAATGAGAAAATTTGACAGGTATGTGCTTAAACCCTCGGGTTGAGAACTTGGTATGATGAAATCGTAGAAAGATATTAAATACAAATGAAACATGAATGTCTTGGTGTTGTTTTTGAAAATAATGTTTTTGTGGGATTGTGTGATTATGTTACTTGCTATTTGCATGTGAACTTACTAAGCATTTGTGCTTACTCCCTCCTTTTCTTTCGTTGTAGTTTTGACAAGCCGGTTTGAGAATCGGGATAGGTCGAAGACTCGTTCACACTATCCGAAGGCCTAAATTGGTAAAATGGCTTGTGTATTTTGAATGTGGCATGTATGGCAAAATACTCACTTTGTGTAAATGATCTTATGATATGGCTATGGTTTGGCAAGAAAAGGGTTTGTAAATGATTAGCCATTGGAATGGCCAATCTAAGTCATATTTGATGTTATGTATGTTTAAAATGATATTTAGTCCATGAAAATCCTTAGTAAAGTGAAATTTGCCATAAAACAGAATCAGCAAAGAGCAGATGATGTAAATTTGAAAAATCACTAAAAAGTAGTAGAAATGGAATTAAATGATGAGTAAGTTATGAAATTGAATATTTATGAGTCTATTTTCATATGGATTGAACAAAACAGGTATATGAATTATATTTTATGAGATATTTGAATTTTTGTGAAACAGGGCCAGAGTGATTTCTGGATCATCTGTTTTGACTTTAAAAATTCATAATAAATTGTAAAAAAATAATTAGAAGTCGTGCTCTATATGTACAGATTTTGTATTGAGTATAGTTTTAAGAGAAATAAACATAATAAACATTGAAATTCTTTATAGAGAGATATCTGATTCGTAATACACAGAGGTCAGAGCAGGAAAACCCTGAAACAACGGTAACTTTAACTAATAAACTGTACTAATTGGCCGAGCAAAAAATTCTAGAAAAAAATTAGTAAATAGATATATGAGTCTAGATTTAGGGAAAATTTACGGATCTTGATTTCAAGTTTTTTAACTTGAGATATGATTTTTATTGTAACTTTGATGCAGGTAGTTAGAAAGCTGTGAATGTAGAAACAAATGATTCGAAGTTCTTAATTTGATAAATTATGTTCGATAACACCTCAAGCTCGACTCCAGTGATGGTATCGGGCGTGAGGGCGTTACATTTATTGGTATCAGAGTAGGTTTAGTCGATTCTCAGACTAATGTGTTGTATGTACGGGTTTTGCTATACATGTCATATATATAAATTGTGATAGTGTGACGACTTTTGACCTTTTAAATGATTTTTTTATAGTAAATGGATCCCGATCCAGTTACGGCTGATGATGTAGAGAGTAATGCACCAGCTCCGGTTGAAGGGGCGGTGCCAACTGAAAATCCACCTCCTACTGTCAGTTGAGGAGAAGGAGAAGGGGCTCGGGAAGCCTTTCTCCAGATGATAAGTGCCTGGTATACTGAGTTCGTTTGTACGAACCCGAATGCACAACCTCCCCCACCTCCCCCGATTCCTCAACCTGTACCCCCAATGCCTCAAGGTGTAGATCTGATTAAATTTCACAGAACTCCAGTTGACAAAATCCGTAAACAAGGGGCCGAAGAATTCAGGGCAAATATTGACGATGATGCCGAAAAAGTAGAGTTTTGGCTCGAGAATTCTATTCGAGTATTTGATGAATTATCTTGTACACCTGAAGAATGCTTGAAATGTGCTACATCATTGTTGAGGATTCACTTATCATTGGTGGAAGACATTGACTTCAAAAGATGTACCGAAAGAGAAAGTAACTTGGGAGTTCTTTCAAGAAGAATTTCGGAAGAAATATATCGTGAAAAGATTTATTGATCGAAGCGTAAAGAGTTTCTTGAATTAAAGCAGGGAACATGACAATTCATCGAATACGAAAGGGAGTTTGTCGGGTTGAGTAAGTATGCTAGAGAATATATTCCTGCTGAAGCTAAATGTGCGCATCGATTTGAAGACAGACTCAATAAAGACATCAAAGTATTTGTTGGGATTCTTGAATTAAAAGAAATGGTAGTCTTGGTTGATCGAGCTTCCAAGGTCAAGAACTACTTAAAGAGAAGAAAAGGTAGAGGTGAGACTAGAAATTGGAAGAAAAGACCGACGAGTAGTTCATTCTCACAAAGAATCCGAAAATCTAGAAATATGAATCCTCGTTCACAGGTTTCGGCTGGACAATCATATGGAAATTTTAAGAAGCAAAATGTGGGTCCTAAATCTCAGACTACTTCTGCAGCTAGTGTGGGAAATACGAGATTTGTTAAGCCCGAGTGCTAGCGGTGTGGCTGAAATCACTTTGGCCCATGTAGAGCGAATGAATGTTTTCGGCGTGGTTCTCCGGATCATTTTATTAGAGATTGCCCAGAGAGAGTTGAGAAGGAAAAATTTCAGAGTGTAAAAGCCAGCGGTACAGACTCGAGGGGAAGATATTCGAGAAAAGCTAGAAATGAAGCAAGCAGCAAAAATGTAGCCAGAGATTCGGCAGCTAAATCTAAAGCAAGGGCTCCAGCTAGAACTTATGCTATAAAGGCACGTGAAGATGCTTCATCACCCGATGTGATTACTGGTATATTTTCTCTTTATGATATTAATGTTATTGCTTTAATTGATCCCGGTTCTACTCATTCATATGTATGCATAAAACTGGTGTTTAGTATGAATATACCTGTTGAGAACACAGAATTTATGATTAGAGTGTCGAATCAGTTAGGCAAATGTGTGATAGTTGATAAAGTATGCAAGAAATGTCCTTTAATGATTCGGGGTCATTACTTTTCGGCCGACTTGATGTTGTTGCCGTTTGATGAGTTTGATGTTATTTTGGGTATGGATTGGTTGACATTGCATAATGCTATAATAAATTGCAAAGAAAAGGTTATAGAATTAAAGTGTGAAAATGGTGAAACTCACTCTGTTGAATCGAATAAATAAATAAGTATTGTCTAGTGTGATTTCTTCAATGTCGGCTCAAAGATATTTGAGAAAGGGTTATGAAGCTTATTTGACGTATGTAATTAATACAAAAGAAGTTGAAAAGAAAGTTAAATCAGTACCGGTTGTGTGTGAACTTACAGATGTATTTCCAGAAGAATTACCGGGTTTGCCTCCAGTCAGGGAAGTAGAATTTGGTATTGATTTGATACCGGGAACAGCTCCGATCTCAACTGCTCCATACCGAATGGCACCAGCAGAGTTGAAAGAATTAAAGTCGCAGTTGCAAGAGTTGACTGATAAAGGCTTTGTGAGACCGAGTTTTTCACCTTGGGGTGCTCCTGTGTTATTTGTGAAAAGAAGGATGGTTCTATGAGGTTGTGTGTTGACTATCAGCAGTTAAACAAGGTGACAATAAAAAACAAGTATCCGTTGCCAAGAATTGATGATTTATTTGATCAGCTAAAAGGAGCGACATGGTTGTCAAAGATTGACTTGAGATCTGGGTACTACCAGTTGAGAGTAAAAGAGTCAGATGTGCCTAAAACTGCTTTTAGAACAAGGTACGGTCATTATGAATTTTTAGTTATGCCATTCGGGTTGACAAATGCTCCTGCTGTTTTTATGGATTTAATGAATCGCATATTTCGGCCATCCTTGGACAAATTTGTTGTGGTGTTTATAGATGATATTTTAATTTATTCAAAAGATGAGATAGAGCATGCTGAGCATTTGAGGATAGTTTTGCAAACTTTGAGAAATAAGCAGTTATATGCCAAGTTTAGTAAAAGTGAATTTTGGCTTCGGGAAGTTGGATTTTTGGGTCATATTGTTTCAGGTGATGGTATATGGGTTGATCGTAGTAAGATTTCAGCCATTGTTGATTTGAAACCACCGAAAAACGTAACCGAGGTTAGAAGTTTCTTGGGGCTAGCTGGGTATTATCGACGGTTTGTAAATGGATTTTCTATAATTGCTGCTCCTATGACTAGACTACTTCGAAAGAATTTTAAATTTGAATGGACGGAAGAATGTCAACAAAGTTTTGAAGAATTGAAAAAGTTATTAACTGAAGCACCAGTGTTGGTACAACCCAAATCAGGTAAAGAATTTGTGGTGCATAGTGATGCTTCTCGAAATGGCTTAGGATGTGTACATATGCAAGAAGGAAAAGTGGTGGCTTATGCTTCGAGGCAGTTAAAATCTCACGAAAGAAATTATCCGACTCATGATTTGGAATTGGCTGCTATAGTGTTTGCTTTGAAGATTTGGTGACATTATTTGTATGGTGAAAAGTGCCGGGTATATACCGACCACAAAAGTCTTAAGTACTTGATGTCACAAAAAGACTTGAATTTGAGACAACGAAGATGGCTGGAGTTATTGAAAGATTACGAGCTTGTTATTGATTATCATTCGGGAAAGGCGAATGTGGTTGCCAATGCTTTAAGCAGAATGTTGTTGTTTGCTTTGAGAGTTATGAACACTAAGTTGAAAATGTCAGATGATAGTTCGATTCTAGCAGAGATAAGAGCTAGACCGATGTTTTTACAAGAGATTTCTGAAGCTCAGAAAAATGATTAAGATTTGCTAGCCAAGAGAAGACAGTGTGAAGCTCATACGGGATCAGATTTTAGAATCGGTTCTGATGGTAGCTTGATGTTTAAAAATTGAATTTGTGTACCGAAAAATGATGAGTTGATTCAAAAGATTTTGCATGAAGCATATAATGGTTGCTTGGCAGTTCACCCGGGCAGTACGAAAATGTATAATGACTTGAAGAAAATGTATTGGTGGAATGGAATGAAAAGAGATATCTCCGAGTTTGTATCAAAGTGCTTAATTTGTCAACAGGTGAAAGCTGAACACCAAGTACCTTTGGGATTACTCTAGCCTATCATGTTTCCTGAATGGAAATGGGATCGGATTACTATGGATTTTATATTAGGATTGCCATTGACTCCAGGAAAGAAAGATGCCATCTGGGTAATAGTTGACAGATTGACTAAGTCGGCTCATTTTATCCCGGTACGTATGGATTATTCTCTTAACAAGTTGGCTGAACTGTATGTTAGAGAAATTGTTAGACTACACGGAATACCATTGTCGATCATTTCGGATAGAGATCTGAGGTTTACCTCGCGGTTTTGGCAAGAGTTGCAAGACGCGTTAGGTACGAAGTTAAATTTCGATCGCTTTTCATCCACAAACCGATGGGCAATCGAGAGAGAGTAATTCGATTCTCAAGACATGCTCGGATGTTGCGTATTGGAATTTCAAGGTAGTTGGGAAAGGTACTTACCGTTGGTAGAATTTGCTTATAATAATAGTTACCAGACGAGTTTGAAAATGGCACCTTATGAAGCATTGTATGGTCGTAAGTGTCGAACGCCTTTGTATTGGACCGAGCTCAAGGAAAATCGGTTTTTATGGAGTTGATCTAATAAAAGAAACCAAGAAAAGGTGAAAGTGATTCGAGATTGTTTGAAAGTCGCTTGAGATAGGCGAAATCTTATGTGGATTTGAAACGAAAGGAAATCGAGTTTCAAGTTGGTGATAAGGTATTTTTGAAAGTGTCTCCATGGAAGAAAGTCCTTAGATTTGGACGGAAGGGCAAGTTAAGTCCAAGGCTTTATTGGGCCGTATGAAATAATTGAAAAGTTAGACCCCGGTAGCATATCGGCTAGCATTACCACCTGAATTAGAGAGGATTCATGATGTGTTCCACATATCTATGTTACGTCGGTATCGTTCGGATCCTTCACATATAATGTCACTAACAGAAATTGAACTATGACCGGATATGACTTACGAAGAAGAACCGATTAAGATTTTAGCTCGAGAGGTCAAGCAACTAAGAAATAAAAGTGTCGCTCTCGTGAAAGTATTGTGGCAAAAGCACGGAGTAGAAGAAACTACATGGGAACCTGAAGAAACTATGAGAAACCAATACCTACACATGTTTACTGGTAAGATTTTCGAAGACGAAAATCCTTAAAGGGGGGAGAGTTGTAATATCCCGAATTAGGGCCTAATCGGAATAGTGGTTTCGTGACCACAAATCTGAGATAGAGATAATTATTTTATAAATATTTTGATGTTTATGATATGACTTCATGATTGTGTGAAAATTTCGTGATGAAATCCTATGCCTAAAGTGCTTAGGTTGAAATTAGGGACTAAATCGAATAATTTGTAAAACTTGCATTCTAGGAGTTTTTAGTATGAAATTGTTTTGGAATTTTAATGAGGAGGTCTTAAATAGCAATTTGACCAATTTCTAAGTCTATGGACAAAAATTGGACATGGATGGAATTTTGGAAAGTTTAGTAGTAAGGGCATTTTGGTCATTTAGTTATAAAAATGAATTAAAAACAAAATTAAAAGCCAATTTTTGTCCATCTTCTTCATTAGGCTGAAATTTCAAGGGTTGTCCATAGCTAGGGTTTGTTTCAAGCTTCCAAGCTCCATAGTAAGTGATTCCAAGCCCCGTTTTTAATGTTCTTTACGTTTTTGGAATCCCGGTAGCTCGATTAAGCTTATGCTAGCAATAATTGAACCTAGGGTTCATATTTGGAAAAATACCCATAGGTGAAATTTGTGTATTTTGGTGTTTTATGATAGAAAATGAGGTTTTAAATTATGTTAGACAACTTGTACTACTTGGTTTTAAGCAAAAACAGTAAAAGGGCTTAATCTCCAGTAAAAATACCTAATAGTCATAAGTACATGTTAGAGTGTGAATTTGATGTTACCATAGAAGGGAAAAATGATCAGCATGTCATAAAACATAAGAATAAGGGATGAAGTTTAATTCTCGAGCCTAGGGGCAAAAGTGTAATTATGCAAAAGTTTAGGGGCAAAAATGTAATTTTGCCAAAGTTTGTATTAATGCTTTTTTGATGAATGTATGTATTAAATAAGATTAATTTGGCATTATAGATCAAGAGAAACGAGATTCAAGTCGCGATCGAAGGAAAAACAAAGTTTACGAAGACTAGGCTCGATTGCTAATAATTTTGTACCGAGGTAAGTTCATGTGTAAATGTAGTAACATAATTGTCATTTTAATTAACTTAATGATATTTATATGATATGATGATTATTATTATGAAATATTATGCTTTGTGGTTATTGTTGAGTAATATGCAAATTATGTTTATTACTTGTTAAATATGAATTGCTACCGAGTATCGGTTTCGATATTCCATGGAAGACGGCAAAGATATGTGATCGAGGAAAAAGCCCGTTTGAACCTTGGGAATAGATTAGAATACAAGTGACATGTCACTAGGATATTGAGTTCCGAACTCGTTGTGTTGAGTCCGAGTTCGTGAGATGTAACTAGGCATCCGAGCTCGTTGAGTTGAGTCCGAGTTCACTTATGGATGCGAACGCCCGAGCTCGTTGAGTTGAGTCTGAGTTCACTTATGGGCTGGTTACATGGTAGCTTGGCTACATAAGTTCCGCAGGCTATTGAGTTTGTCTAGCTGCGGGTATGGCTCTTATGTTCATGAGATCCGCGTATTCGAATTATATTTCGATGTGTTCAACTGGTGAATCTTAAGTGAATAAAAAGAAGGCCTAAAATGAAGGTGACATGTTGGTAAGTGTGGTAAATGAGAAAATTTGATAGGTATGTGCTTAAACCCTCGGATTGAGAACTTGGTATGATGAAATCGTAGAAAGATATGAAATACAAATGAAACATGAATGTCTTGGTGTTGTTTTTGCAAATAATGTTTTTGTGGGATTGTGTGATTATGTTACTTGCTATTTGCATGTGAACTTACTAAGCATTTGTGCTTACTCCCTCCTTTTCTTTCATTGTAGTTTTGACAAGCCGGCTTGAGAATCGGGATAGGTCGAAGACTCGTTCACACTATCCGAAGGCCTAAATTGGTAAAATGGCTTGTGTATTTTGAATGTGGCATGTATGGCAAAATACTCACTTTGTGTAAATGATCTTATGATATGGATATGGTTTGGCAAGAAAAGGGTTTGTAAATGATTAGCCATTGGAATGGCCAATCTAAGTCATATTTGATGTTATGTATGTTTAAAATGATATTTAGTCCATGAAAATCCTTAGTAAAGTGAAATTTGCCATAAAACGGAATCTGGCAGCAGCAGTGATGTAAATTTGAAAAATCACTAAAAATAGTAGAAATGGAATTAAATGATGAGTAAGTTACGAAATTGAATATTTATGAGCCTATTTTCATATGGATTGAACAAAACAGGTATATGAATTATATTTTATGAGATATTTGAATTTTTGTGAAACAGGGCCAGAGTGATTTCTGGATCCCCTGTTCTAGCTTTAAAAATTCATAATAAATTGTAAAAAAATAATTAGAAGTCGTGATTTATATGTACAGATTTTTTATTGAGTCTAGTTTTAAGAGAAACAAACATAATAGACATTGAAATTCTGTATAGAGAGATATGTGATTCGTAATACACAGAGGTCAGAGCAGGCAATCCCTGAAACAGGGGTAACTTTAACTAATAAACCGTACTAATTGGCCCAACCAAAAATTCTAGAAAAAAGTTAGTATATAGATATATGAGTCTAGATTTAGGAAAAATTTATGGATCTTGATTTCGAGTTTCGTAACTTGAGATATGATTTTTCTTGTAACTTTGATGCAGGTAGTTAGAAAGCTGTGAATGTAGAAACAAATGATTCGAAGTTCTTAATTTGATAAATTATGTTCGGTAACACCTCAAGCTCGACTCCGGCGATGGTCTCGGTGTGGGGGCATTACATTTAGTGGTATCAGAGGAGGTTTAGTCGGTTCTCGGACTAATGTGTTGTATGTACGGGTTTTGTTATACATGCCATATATATAAATTGTGATAGTGTGACGACTTCTGACCTTTTAAATGATTTCTTTTATAGTAAATGGATCCCGATCCAGTTGCGGCTGATGATGTAGAGAGTAATGCACCAGCTCCAGCTGAAGGGGCGGTGCCAACTGAAAATCCACCTCCTACTGTCGGTCAAGGAGGAGGAGAAGGGGCTCGGGAAGTCTTTCTCCAGATGATGAGTGCCTGGTATACTGAGTTCATTCGTACGAACCCGAATGCACAACCTCCCCCACCTCCCCCGATTCCTCAACCTGTACCCCCGATGCCTCAAGGTGTAGATCTGATGAAATTTCACAGAACTCCAGTTGACAAAATTAAACAAATTGAAGAATTTAGGGCAAATATTGATGATGATGCCGAGAAAGCAGAGTTTTGGCTTGAGAATTCTATTCGAGTATTTGATGAATTGTCTTGTACACCTGAAGAATGCTTGAAATGTGCTATATCATTGTTGAGGGATTCAGCTTATCATTGGTGGAAGACATTGACTTGATGAGTACCGAAAGAGAAAGTAACTTGGGAGTTCTTTCAAGAAGAATTTGAAAGAAATATATCGTTGAAAGATTTATTGATCGAGCGTAAAGAGTTTCTTGAATTAAAGCGAGGGAACATGACAATTCAATACGAAAGGGAGTTTGTCGGGTTGAGTAAGTATGCTAGAGAATATATTCCTCTGAAGCTAAAATGTGCGAGACGATTTGAAGACGGACTCAATAAAGACATCAAAGTATTTGTTGGGATTCTTGAATTAAAAGAAATGGTAGTACTTGGTTGATCGAGCTTGCAAGGTGAAGAACTACTTAAAGAGAAGAAAAAAGGTAGAGGCCGAGACTAGAAATTGGAAGAAAAGACCGACGAGCGCTTCATTCTCACAAAGAATCCGTAAAATCTAGAAATATGAATCCTCGTTCACGTGTTTTCACTGACAATCATATGGAAATTTTAAGAAGCAAAATGTGGGTCCTAAATCTCGGACTATACAGCTAGTGTGGGAAATACGAGATTTGTTAAGCCCGAGTGCCAGGTGTGCAGCCGAAATCATTTTGGCCCATGTAGAGCGAATGAATGTTTTCGGTGTGGTTCTCCTACTCATTTTATTAGAGATTGCCTAGAGAGAGTTGAGAAAGAAAAATTTCAGAGTGTAAAAGCCAATGGCAGCACTCGAGGAAGATATTCGAGAAAAGTCGAAATGAAGCAAGCAAAGAAAATGTAGCCAGAGATTCGGCAGCTAAATCTGAAGCAAGGGCTCCAGCTAGAACTTATGCTATAAAGGCACGTGAAGATGCTTCATCACCCGATATGATTACTGGTATATTTTCTCTTTATGATGGTAATGTTATTGCTTTGATTGATCCCGGTTCTACTCATTCATATGTATGCATGAAACTGGTGTTTAGTATGAATATACCTGTTGAGAACACAAAATTTATGACTAGAGTGTCGAATCTGTTAGGCAAATGTGTGATAGTTGATAAAGTATGCAAGAAATGTCCTTTAATGATTCGGGGTCACTACTTTTCGGCCGACTTGATTTTGTTGCCGTTTGATGAGTTTGATGTTATTTTGGGTATGGATTGGTTGACATTGCATAATGCTATAATAAATTGCAAAGAAAAGGTTATAGAATTAAAGTGTGAAAATGGTGAAACTCTGCTGGTTGAATCAGATAAATCAGAAGTATTGTCTAGTGTGATTTCTTCAATGTCAGCTCAAAGATATTTGAGAAAGGGTTATGAAGCTTATTTGGCGTATGTAATTAGTACAAAAGAAGTTGAAAAGAAAGTTGAATCAGTACCGGTTGTGTGTGAACTTACAGATGTATTTCCAGAAGAATTACCGGGTTTGCCTCCAGTCAGGGAAGTAGAATTTGGTATTGATTTGATACCGGGAACAGCTCCGATCTCAATTGCTCCATATAGAATGGCACCAGCAGAGTTGAAAGAATTAAAGTTGCAGTTGCAAGAGTTTACTGATAAAGGCTTTGTGAGACCGAGTTTTTCACCTTGGGGTGCTCCTGTGTTATTTGTGAAAAAGAAGGATGGTTCTATGAGGTTGTGTGTTGACTATCGGCAGTTAAACAAGGTGACAATAAAAAACAAGTATCCGTTGCCAAGAATTGATGATTTATTTGATCAGCTAAAAGGAGCGACATGGTTTTCAAAGATTGACTTGAGATCCGGTACTACCATTGCATGAGTAAAAGAGTCGGATGTGCCTAAAACGCTTTTAGAACAAGGTACGGTCATTATGAATTTTTAGTTATGCCATTCGGGTTGACAAATGCTCCTCATTGTGTTTATGGATTTAATGAATCGCATATTTCGCCATACTTGGACAAATTTGTTGTGGTGTTTATAGATGATATTTTAATTTATTCAAAAGATGAGATAGAGCATGCTGAGCATTTGAGGATAGTTTTGCAAACTTTGAGAAATAAGCAGTTATATGCCCAGTTTAGTAAAAGTGAATTTTGGCTTCGGGAAGTTGGATTTTTGGGTCATATTGTTTCAGGTGATGGTATATGGGTTGATCCTAGTAAGATTTCAGCCATTGTTGATTAGAAACCACCGAAAAATGTAATCGAGGTTAGAAGTTTCTTGGGGCTAGCTGGGTATTATCGGTGGTTCGTAAATGGATTTTCTATAATTGCTGCTCCTATGACTAGACTACTTCGAAAGAATGTTAAATTTGAATGGACGGAAGAATGTCAACAAAGTTTTGAAGAATTGAAAAAGTTATTAACTGAAGCACCAGTGTTGGTAGAACCCAAATCAAGTAAAGAATTTGTGGTGTATAGTGATGCTTCTCGAAATGGCTTAGGATGTGTACTTATGCAATAAGGAAAAGTGGTGGCTTATGCTTCGAGGCAGTTAAAATCTCACGAAAGAAATTATCCGACTCATGATTTGGAATTGGCTGCTATAGTGTTTGCTTTGAAGATTTGGCGACCACAAAAGTCTTAAGTACTTGATGTCACAAAAAGACTTGAATTTGAGACAACGAAGATGGCTGGAGATATTGAAAGATTACGAGCATGTTATTGATTATCATCCGGTAAAGGCGAATGTGGTTGCCGATGCTTTAAGCAGGAAGTTGTTGTTTGCTTTGAGAGTTATGAACACTCAGTTGAAAATGTCAGATGATAGTTCGATTCTAGCAGAGATAAGAGCTAGACCGATGTTTTTACAAGAGATTTCTGAAGCTCAGAAAAATGATCAAGATTTGCTAGCCAAGAGAAGACAGTGTGAAGCTGATACGGGATCAGATTTTGGAATCGGTTCTGATGGTAGCTTGATGTTTAAAAATTGGATTTGTGTACCGAAAAATGATGAGTTGATTCAAAAGATTTTGCATGAAGCACATAATGGTTGCTTGGCGTTCACCCGGCAAGATTTAAAATGTATAATGACTTGAAGAAAATGTATTGGTGGAATGGAATGAAAAGAGATATCTCCGAGTTTGTATCAAAGTGCTTAATTTGTCAACAAGTGAAAACTGAACACCAAGTACCTTCGGGATTACTCTAGCCTATCATGTTTCCTGAATGGAAATGGGATCGGATTACTATGGATTTTATATTAGGATTGCCATTGACTCTAGGAAAGAAAGATGCCATCTGGGTAATAGTTGACAGATTGACTAAGTCGGCTCATTTTATCCCGGTACGTATGGATTATTCTCTTAACAAGTTGGCTGAACTGTATGTTAGAGAAATTGTTAGACTACACGGAATACCATTGTCGATCATTTCGGATAGAGATCCGAGGTTTACCTCGCGGTTTTGGCAAAAGTTGCAAGACGCGTTAGGTACGAAGTTAAATTTCAGTACTACTTTTCATCCACAAACTGATGGGCAATCAGAGAGAGTAATTCAGATTCTTGAAGACATGCTCAGATGTTGCGTATTGGAATTTCAAGGTAGTTGGGAAAGGTACTTACCGTGGGTAGAATTTGCTTATAATAATAGTTACCAGACGAGTTTGAAAATGGTACCTTATGAAGCATTGTATGGTCGTAAGTGTCGAACGCCTTTGTATTGGACTGAGCTCAAGGAAAATCAGATTTATGGAGTTGATCTAATAAAAGAAACCGAAGAAAAGGTGAAAGTGATTCGAGATTGTTTGAAAGCTGCTTCAGATAGGCAGAAGTCTTATGTGGATTTGAAACGAAAGGAAATCGAGTTTCAAGTTGGTGATAAGGTATTTTTGAAAGTGTCTCCATGGAAGAAAGTCATTAGATTTGGACGGAAGGGCAAGTTAAGTCTGCGTTTTATTGGGCCGTATGAAATAATTGAAAAAGTTAGACCGGTAGCATATCGGCTAGCATTACCACCTGAATTAGAGAGGATTCATGATGTGTTCCACATATCTATGTTACGTCGGTATCGTTCGGATCCTTCACATATAATGTCACTAACAGAAATTGAACTATGACCGGATATGACTTACGAAGAAGAACCGATTAAGATTTTAGCTCGAGAGGTCAAGAAACTAAGAAATAAAAGTGTCGCTCTCGTGAAAGTATTGTGGCAAAAGCACGGAGTAGAAGAAACTACATGGGAACCTGAAGAAACTATGAGAAACCAATACCTACACCTGTTTACTGGTAAGATTTTCGAGGACGAAAATCCTTAAAGGGGGGAGAGTTGTAATATCCCGAATTAGGGCCTAATCGGAATAGTGGTTTCATGACCACAAATCTGAGATAGAGATAATTATTTTATAAATATTTTGATGTTTATGATATGATTGCATAATTGTGTGAAAATTTCGTGATGAAATCTTATGCCTAAAGTGCTTAGATTGAAATTAGGGACTAAATCGAATAATTTGTAAAACTTGCATTCTAGGAGTTTTTAGTATGAAATTGTTTTGGAATTTTAATGAGGAGGTCTTAAATAGAAATTTGACCAATTTCTAAGTCTATGGACAAAAATTGGACATGGATGGAATTTTGGAAAGTTTAGTAGTAAGGGCATTTTGGTCATTTAGTTATAAAAATGAATTAAAAACAAAATTAAAAGCCAATTTTTGTCCATCTTCTTCATTAGGCTGAAATTTCAAGGGTTGTCCATAGCTAGGGTTTGTTTCAAGCTTCCAAGCTCCATAGTAAGTGATTCCAAGCCCCGTTTTTAATGTTCTTTACGTTTTTGGAATCCCGGTAGCTCGATTAAGCTTATGCTAGCAATAATTGAACCTAGGGTTCATATTTGGAAAAATACCCATAGGTGAAATTTGCGTATTTTGGTGTTTTATGATAGAAAATGAGGTTTTAAATTATGTTAGACAACTTATACTACTCGGTTTTAAGCAAAAACGAGTAAAAGGGCTTAATCGGTAAAAATACCTAATAGTCATAAGTACATGTTAGAGTGTGAATTTGATGTTACCATAGAAGGGAAAAATGATCAGCATGTCATAAAACATAAGAATAAGGGATGAAGTTTAATTCCCGAGCCTAGGGGCAAAAGTGTAATTATGCAAAAGTTTAGGGGTAAAGATGTAATTTTGCCAAAGTTTGTATTAAATGCTGTTTTGATGAATGTATGTATTAAATAAGATTAATTTGGCATTATAGATCAAGAGAAACGAGATTCAAGTCGCGATCGAGGGAAAAATAAAGTTTACGAAGACTAGGCTCGATTGCTAATAATTTTGTACCGAGGTAAGTTCATGTGTAAATGTAGTAACATAATTGTCATTTTAATTAACTTAATGATATTTATATGATATGATGATTATTATTATGAAATATTATGCTTTGTGGTTATTGTTGAGTAATATGCAAATTATGTTTATTACTTGTTAAATATGAATTGCTACCGAGTATCGGTTTCGATATTCCATGGAAGACGGCAAAGATATGTGATTGAGGAAAAAGCCCGTTTGAACCTTGGGAATAGATTAGAATACAAGTGACATGTCACTAGGATATTGAGTTCCGAACTCGTTGAGTTGAGTCCGAGTTCGTGAGATGTAACTAGGCATCCGAGCTCGTTGAGTTGAGTCTGAGTTCACTTATGGATGAGAACGCCCGAGCTCGTTGAGTTGAGTCCGAGTTCACTTATGGGCTGGTTACATGGTAGCTTGGCTACATAAGTTTCGCAAGCTATTGAGTTTGTCTAGCTGCGGGTATGGCTCTTATGTTCATGAGATCCGCGTATTCGAATTATATTTCGATGTGTTCAACTGGTGAATCTTAAGTGAATAAAAAGAAGGCCTAAAATGAAGGTGACATGTTGGTAAGTGCGGTAAATGAGAAAATTTGACAGGTATATGCTTAAACCCTCGGATTGAGAACTTGGTATGATGAAATCGTAGAAAGATATTAAATACAAATGAAACATGAATGTCTTGGTGTTGTTTTTGCAAATAATGTTTTTGTGGGATTGTGTGATTATGTTACTTGCTATTTGCATGTGAACTTACTAAGCATTTGTGCTTACTCCCTCCTTTTCTTTCATTGTAGTTTTGACATGCCGGCTTGAGAATCGGGATAGGTCGAAGACTCGTTCACACTATCCGAAGGCCTAAATTGGTAAAATGGCTTGTGTGTTTTGAATGTGGCATGTATGGCAAAATACTCACTTTGTGTAAATGATCTTATGATATGGCTATGGTTTGGCAAGAAAAGGGTTTGTAAATGATTAGCCATTAGAATGGCCAATCTAAGTCATATTTGATGTTATGTATGTTTAAAATGATATTTAGTCCATGAAAATCCTTAGTAAAGTGAAATTTGCCATAAAACAGAATCATGTGAAGAAGATGTAAATTTGAAAAATCACTAAAAATAGTAGAAATGGAATTAAATGATGAGTAAGTTACGAAATTGAATATTTATGAGTCTATTTTCATATGGATTGAACAAAATAGGTATATGAATTATATTTTATGAAATATTTGAATTTTTGTGAAACAGGGCCAGAGTGATTTCTGGATCCCCTGTTCTGGCTTTAAAAATTCATAATAAATTGTAAAATAATAATTAGAAGTCGTGATTTATATGTACATATTTTTTATTGAGTCTAGTTTTAATAGAAACAAACATAATAGACATTGAAATTCTGTATAGAGAGATATCTGATTCGTAATACACAGAGGTCAGAGCAGGCAAACCCTAAAACAGGGGTAACTTTAACTAATAAACTGTACTAATTGGCCCAACCAAAAATTCTAGAAAAAAAATTAGTAAATAGATATATGATCAGATTTAGGGAAAATTTACGGATCTTGATTTCGAGTTTCGTAACTTGAGATATGATTTTTCTTGTAACTTTGACGCAGGTAGTTAGAAAGCTGTGAATGTAGAAACAAATGATTCGAAGTTCTTAATTTGATAAATTATGTTCGGTAACACCTAAAGCTCGACTCCGGCGACGGTCTCGGGCGTGGGGGCGTTACAGCCCGTGTGTCTACCTATGTGGACAAAAACAAGGCTATTTACCAAGCCATTTTGCCACCCTTATTCACACATAAACTTACCCCAATTCAAAGGCACAAAACAATACATACTTGGGCAACCAAAACATCCACATTCATGGTTAAAACATATCAACTCAATGTCTTTATCTAACACATTCACTACATTTATTAAGCCCTAAATCAAACATACAAATTTCACATTCATTAGACTTCATTCAATTACTTTCTAGTTACCAAATTATACTTAAATTCCTCATCTCATAAATAGGTCACATATCCAAAAATTACACAATCATGCCATAAATCACATTTATAAACATTTCACATTCACCAAGCATACCATGATCATATCACCATAGATATTGACACATATATGAATACACTTAGGCTTACAACCATGTTAGCCAATATAAGCCAACTTACATGGCCAAATAGCAAAACAAGCCTTTGACAGTTACAAGCCATTACATTGGCTAAAATCATATGATGCATACAACAAAATGACCAAGTCCCTATACATGCCATAAGTCAAAATACTTGAATTTATCAATACCTAAAATGATAGCTTGATAGTGTGATAGGATCTCTAGCGATCTCCAACTCGAGCTAGCTTAACAGCACTATAAAACATGGGAAAGGAAGGGGGGTAAGCTATATAGCTTAGTAAGTCTGTATGAACATAATAAGCAACTCTTACTAATCATTTACCAAGTCTAACAATATAAACACAAAACAAAATAGTATAAATTGCATTAAAACCCACAGTTATAACTTATTCAGTCACATTGTCTGTTCTATCAATTTGCAAGCATAATTAAACATGTCTTGACATTAGCCTAATAACCAAAATCTCTCCTATATAACCGTTTACAACAATCAACCAATGGTTTCAAACCTCATAATAAAATGCAAATTAATTATGAGTGTTCACTTTTCAAGCATATATTCTAACATCTTTTAATTGTTTAAAGCCCATATCTTCTCATAATCATTTTAATAGGCAAATATGCCAATCTTTCAGATATGATCCGGCTTGGGTGATTGAGTTGAGTTCATGAAGGTTGCCCGATCGTCTTTGAGAAGAGTTGTTCTCAAGAATGGACAAGTTGTTGGAATTGGCTTAGTAGGCTTAATGGTAACAAAATGGGGTTAAAAAATGGGCTAATTTTATGATGGTAAGTTCGGCTAGGGAAAAACAAAGACAGATGATATAAGGATGGCTCAGCTTGGGATAACAAGTAAATAAAGAAAGAATTTAGAGGTGGAAAAAAAACAATTTAAACTTCAGGAGCGATTCAACACTAAGGAGTGTCACCTCAATTCCTATATTATTTAAGGTGATGGATGGAATAGCTAGATAGGAGAACGCCACACCAATACGGTGATAAGTTCTAAAACAAGCTCATTAGATGCCACTAGCACAACTAGATAAGTCTTCGAAACTTGTACAAGATATGAGAGGAAGTAAACCTCACAGAAATAATGTTTCATTAATCAAAATGTCAAAAACTTCTTTACAAATGAAAAGCAACAAGTATTTATAGCTAGAAACCTAGGTGAGCCGAACAGGCACATTCATAGCTTAATGGCTAAGTGTTTCAACTTTAAATGAGCTAGAAAACTCTAGAATAAAACCATACGAATTCTATGTCTTTGTTCAGCCATTGGGACGCCATTAGACAACTTCTAGATGAAAGAAATTAAACTGAACGTATTTGGGAGGAGTTGGAAGTTGACTAGCCTTCTTGGAACATCCATAATGCTTAAATGAGCTCCTTTAATCCTTCCTTGAGAAACTGATCGTGCAACAGCATCTTCATGGGAGTTTTGGAGCACGAATAGCCCAAATGGTGTGAAAACTTGAACTCTAATAGCCCCCAAGTGTGAAAGGATGAATTTGAATGGCCTGTGTGTGTGAATGCTACAGCCGAATGGACATTTTAATGTGAAAGGAATGTCCAGCTTGTGTGAACAAATTAAATCAGCTAGTATGAACACTCCTTTGTCTCTTGCATTACACGAACAACCACTTTGGGGAAGAGAAATGAGCTGCTGATTTTAATTCCAGCTTTAAAACTCCTTTAATGTCGTCCATGTGGTGTGTACTTGCACCAATTAAATAGCAATATTAATTCACCTTACAACATCATAAAAATCGACTGCTCAGGACACATTAAAAACAAACTTAAACTAAGACATAACTAAAACATGTAATCGGTTTGGACAAATTAAATAGCAACAGCTATTAAATTTGTTCAAAACTTAACACATTAAAATTATTCACTAAATAAGACATAATTAAACTTAATTATTATGTCCAGAATTGAGCACATTAAGACATCTAATTATTATTTGAGCTGAACTTAACAAAATTAACTAACCCAATAAATTTTATTCAAGCAACTTAAAATGAAATAAACTAAAAATATACTCAAACGAGCCAAACAAGCTTATTGAGCTGGAAAAGAGCTAAATTGAGCTCAAACTACCTGAACTAAGCTCAAATGAACTATTTTGAGCTAAGAGAAGCTGGATGAGCTAGAAGTGAGCTGAACCAAGGGTGTTCCCGGGCGTGATCGTATCATCCCCCTTTCTTCGAAGCGACTTATCCTCAAGTCGAGCCTTTTGTTCACATCAAAGCTTGGAATAAAACAGCTCACAAAAATCTGAATAGAAATCAAAACTTGACAAAGGAAAATGTTGTCATCGTCAAAGAAGAAAGGACTAATAATATGATAAGTGAAAAATATGCAAATCCCCTTTGAATCTTTAATATATTGTTGATCAACTAATCGACTACTGATTTCAAAATAATAAGCAAGCTTTACCCTTCCAAAGGAATTCTCCAAATTTGGCAATAGATTAGACATGGGAGTCAATTCAAAAGGCATGAAGAATTCATTCAAGCATGTATTTAATCATTCAATTTGGTCCAAACATGCATGATGTACCAAGTTGATTAATACATCTCCAAACAAAGTCTCACCAAATGATTGAAACAAAAACGAACATATTTAAGACATTTAGACATCTCAAATTGCATCCACAAATCATAGTTTAAACAAATGTAATTTGAACATTGAGTTAAGAAATGTAAGCCTTCTTCACATTCAAGCAAATGAATAGATTCACATGATTCATGATTTGGCTTATTTAAACCTTGCTGTTGTCGATTGGTGTTCACTTCACCAACAAGCTTATCAACTTTACGTCTTTCTAAAGTGAGAGTCTTTTTGCCATCCTCCAAAGAAAATATATTATCATAAGTTAAGAAATGGCAATTGACCACAACAGGGTACAGTATCTTTTCAAAATTCAGATCATGAGCAAAGTCATCAATTCGATTGAATAAAACTGGCTAAGAAATAATGAAAACTCACCTTGCTTACCATTGGGATTAGGGAGTTTAAGTTTGATTTTACCTTTTTCAGCCAACACAAACCTTCTTTCCTCAGAAAGGTAGTGAAGATCAAATTCGTTACTTCAGTTAACCTGAGATGATGACGAAACACAAAGACAATGGTTAATCAAAAGACCTTTCTTTTTCTCACTTATTTTTCTTTCCTTTTCTTTTTCTTGTTCAACGCTCTTATTTTCTTCACAACTCTCGTTCTTTTCCCTCGATTTTACTTCTTTTCTTTGTTTTCACTTTTAATTTTTTCTTTTTCTCTCATTTCCTCCATTGACCGTTTCAACCGATGCTGATCATCTGGGACTTGTTGCGGTGTAAGGAGTGCCAAGGTGATGTTCCGGCCTTGATGTCTAAAGTTATACTGATTTGCGAATCCATCGTGTTTGACTCTTCAGTCAAACTGCCATGGCCATCCAAGCAATAGATGTCCCTCGTGCATAGGCATCACGTCGCAAAGGACTTCATCGTGGTATTTTTCGATGGAAAAAGGCACTAAGACTTGCTTTGTTACCTTGAGTTCAACTTCTTCATTTAGCCATTGGAGCTTGTAGGGCCTTGGATGTTTCGTGGTCGGTAAGGCTAGTTTGTCCACTATGAGTGTACTAGCGACATTAGTACAACTGCCTCCATCGACAACTAGGCTACAAACCTTCCCTTGTACAAGGCAGCGAGTATAGAAGAGGTTTTCTCGTTGAAGTTCACTCATGGCGCTTTGCGTGCCTAGACTCCTTTAAAGACTAACATCTCGCCCTCGACGGCGTATTCTAACTCTTCGTCATTTTCTTTAGGATTTTCAACCTCATTAATAATCTCTTCGTCTTTTTCTTTTGACTCGATGTCTCCGTTAGGTCGAAGCACCATCACATTTCGATTCGAGCACTGGCTTGCAATATGTCCTCTTTTGAGACATTTGAAACATTTAATGTCACGTGAATGGTTTTGGGGATTCTATACGGCCTTGCCTTTACTCGATTCAGCCATCAACTTGGTAGTTTTTGCCGGTACACTGGTTCCTTGGGTGGGCTTGCCAAAGGGGCCTTACTCGTGCCTTGGCTCCATTTAGGCATATTTGGGGTCGAATAGCCACGTATGGGGCCTTTCTTTTTAGGTTGCTTCTTGACCTTTATTTCCATGTAGACCATATCGACGATTTTAACATAATGTTGTAACTCGACAACATTGGCTATCTCACGATTAAGACCAGCCAAAAATTGAGCCATGGTTGCCTCGCGATCTTCTTGTACATTGGCACGAATCATAGGAATTTCCATCTCTTTGTACTAAACCTCCACACTCTTCGCTCCTTAGGTTAAGTTTTGAAGCTTTTGATGAAGCTCCCGATGGTAGTGTGTTGGAATGAACCTTTTGCGCATGACAGCCATCATTTCGGCCCAAGTGCTAATAGGACGCTTGCCATTTTGCCTCCGACATGAGGTAAGTTGGTCCCACCAAATCATTGCGTAGTCAGTAAACTCTATGGCAACCAACTTAACTTTCTTGGCCTCTGAATAGTTTTGACATTTGAATATAAGATCAATCTTTTTCTCCCACTCTAAATAAGCTTCGAGATCCAAACGGCCTTGGAACGAAGGGATTGATAATTTAATACTCTTTAAATCATCATCGAACCTTTCTCGCTCTCGTTGGCCACGATGACGTTGGCCTCTCTGTCGGTCACTTATATTTGAGCCTTGATCACTTTCGACCTCCCTTAGTTCAGAAAACTCATGGTCTTGAACTTGCCTTTGGCCGCAGTCTCTAGGTGGACTTATAGGATTCCTTGCTCGTCGACCTCTTCCTTCCACTTGATCGAGCCGTTCTTGTATCGATTCCAACTTTCGATCAAACAACCGCTCAACTTCACGAAGCAGGGCTTGCAAGTTCAAATCCAGCACATTCCGAACAAGTTGCCTTTCCACCATGTTTCTTTCGGGAGTTCGTGACATAGGATTTGGAAACCTCCCTACAAGCCTCACTAATTCACTTGGAAGGAAATAAGGAATGTTCACTCACACTCTTGTTTCGCTCATTTTAAGGCCTTTTTTGGCACTCTAGTGCTTTCCCACACTCTATGCCTTTTACCACTCGTACTTGCTCTTGAAACCTCATATTTCATTTCTTAGGACTTGTCTCGGTGTTTGGGTTCGGCTTCAAATTGGTTACAAGGGATAAGATGTAATGGTGTAAGGGTAGGCTAAAACAAAGAAAGATTTGGTTGAGTGTGGCGTTGAGGGGGTGAAAATATGATTGAATAAACACGTGCAATCGAGAATGATATGAAAGAAAAATGAAGAACTTCAAGATTTCACACTTTTTTCTTTTTTTTTTATATTCGAATTTTTTTACTTTAAATTTTGTATTTTTTTATACTTCAAATATAATGCTAATACAATGAAGAGCTTAAATACAACTTGATAGAATTTTTTTTTGATTTGAAACTTTTTTTCTAATAACTTATTATGAACTTGATACGAACGTCGGCACTTCTCAATTTATAAGCTCTGATACCAAATGACGTGATCCAGCTCAGGTGATTGAGTCGAGTTCACAAAGGTTGCCCGATCGTCTTCGAGAAGAGTCGTTCTCAAGAATGGACAAGTTGTTGGAAATTGGCTTAGTAGGCTTAATGGTAACAAAATGGGGTTCAAAAATGGGCTAATTTTATGATGGTAGGTTCGGCTAGGGAGAAACAAAGACAGGTGATATGGGGATAGCTCGTTTTGGGATAACAAGTAAATAAAGAAAGAATTTGGAGATGGAAAAAAACAACTTAAACTTCAGGAGCGATTCAACACTAAGGAGTGTCACCCCGATTCCTATATTGTTTAAGGTGATGGGTGGAATAGCTGGTTAGGAGAACGCCACACCAATACGGTGATAAGTTCTAAAATAAGCTCGGTAGACGCCACTAGCACAACTAGATAAGTCTTCGAAACTTGTACGAGATATGAGAAGAAGTAAACCTCACAGAAATAATGTTTCATTAATCAAAATGACAAAAAGTTCTTTACAAATGAAAAGCAACAAGTTTTTATAGCTAGAAACCTAGGTGAACCGAGTAGGCATTCATAGATTAATGGCTAAGTATTTCAACTTTAAATGAGCTGGAAAACTCTAAAATAAAACCATATGAATTCTATGTCTTTGTTCAGCCATTGAGAAGCCATTAGACAACTTCTAGATGAAGGAAATTAAACTGAACATATTTGGGAGGAGTTGGAAGCTGACTAGCCTTCTTGGAACATCCATAGTGCTTAAATGAACTCCTTTAATCCTTCCTTGACAAACTGAACGTGCAGCAGCATCTTAATGGGAGTTTTGGAGCATGAATAGCCCAAATGTTGTGAACACTTGAACTCTAATAGCCCCCAAGTGTGAAATGACGAATTTGAATGGCCTCTGTGTGTGAATGCTACAGCCGAATGGACATTTTAATGTGAAAGGAATGTCCAGCTTGTGTGAACAAATTAAATTAGCTAGTATGAACACTCTTTTGTCTCTTGCATTACACGAACAGCCACTTTGGGGAAGAGAAATGAGCTGCTGATTTTAATTCCAGCTTTAAAACTCCTTTAATACCATCCATGTGGTATGTACCTGCACCAATTAAATAGCAATATTAATTCACCTTAGGACATCATAAAAACTGGCTGCTCAGGACACATTAAAAAATAAACTCAAACTAAGACATAATTAAAACATGCAATCGGTCTGGACAAATTAAATAGTAGCAGCTATTAAATTTGTTCAAAACTTAACACATTAAAATTATGCACTACATAAGACATATTTAAACTTAATTATTATGTCCAGAATTGAGCACATTAAGACATCTAATTATTATTTGAGCTGAACTTAACTAAATTAACTAACTCAATAAATTTTATTCCAGCAACTTAAAACGAAATAAACTAAAAATATACTCAAACGAGCCAAACAAGCTTATTGAGCTGGAAAGGAACTAAATTGAGCTCAAACGAGCTAAACTAAGCTCAAATGAACTATTTTGAGCTCAGAGAAGCTGGATGAGCTGGAAGTGAGCTAAACCAAGGGCGTTCTCGGGCGTGATCCTATCATCCCACCCTTCTTCGAAGTGACTTATCCTTAAGTCGAGCCTTTTGTTCACATCAAAGCTTGGAATAAAGTAGCTCACAAAAATCTAAATAGAAATCAAAACTTGACAAAGGAAAATGTTTTCATCGTCAAAGAAGAAAGGACTAATAATATGATGAGTGAAAAATATGCAAATCCCCTTTGAATCTTTGATATATAGTCGATCAACTAATCGACTATCGATTTCAAAATAATAAGCAAGCTTTACCCTTCCAAAGGAATTCTCCAAATTCGACAATAGATTAGACATGGGAGTCAATTCAAAAGGCATGAAGAATTCATTCAAGCAGGCATTTAATCGTTCAATTTGGTCCAAACATGCATAATGTGTACAGCCAAGTTGATTTAATACAACATCTCCAAACAAAGTCTCACCAAATGATTGAAACAAAAATAAACATATTTTAAGGCATTCAGACATCTCAAATTGCATCTACAAATCATAGTTTAAACAAATGTAATTCGAACATTGAGTCAAAAAATGTAAGCCTTCTTCACATTCAAGCAAATGAATAGATTCACATGATTCATGATTTGGCTTATTTAAACCTTGCAGTTGCCGATTGGTGTTCACTTCACCAACAAGCTTATCAACTTCACGTCTTTCTAAAGTGAGAGTCTTTTTACCATCCTCCAAAGGAAATAGATTATCATAAGTTAAGAAATGACAATTGACCACAACAGGGTACAGTATCTTTTCAAAATTCAAATCATGAGCAAAGTCATCAATTTGAGTCGAATAAAATTGGCTAAGAAATAATGAAAACTCACCTTTCTTACCTTTAGGATTAAGGAGTTTATGTTTGGTTTTACCATTTTCAGCCAACACAAACCTTCTTTCCTCAGAAAGATAGTAAAGATCAAATTTGTTACTTCAGTTAACCTAAGATGATGACAAAACACAAAGACAACGGTTAATCAAAGACCTTTTTTTTTCTCACTTATTTTTCTTTCTTTTTCTTTTTCTTGTTCAATGCTCTTATTTTCTTCACAACTCTCATTCTTTTCCCTTGATTTTTATTCTTTTCTTTGTTTTTCACTTTTAATTTCTTTTTTTTCTCTCATTTTCTCCATTGACCGTTTTAACTAATGCTGATCATCTAGGACTTGTTGTGGCGTAAGAAGTGCCAAGGTGGTGTTGCTGTATAAGGGGTGCTTCTTACACGGCAAGAGTAGCAAAATAAATACTCTATTGTGCATGGAGTGACTCTAACCCCCAACCTCTTTAGAAGCACAACACGCCACTACCACTACACCATAATTCTCTTTGTATCATATGTTAGCTAATTTAATTAAAGAAGCCTACTATCTAGAACCAAGGCCCTATTCACTTAAAATTAAAATTTTTGCTAAAGCCCAGGTTTGAGCCCAAGACTTCTCCAACACTTCACAGGACACATAACCACTAAAGCAGACATATATTTGTGTCATTTTCTTACACAACTAAATACTTACGTGCAGTCTCCTAGCTGTTCCCATGCTCAAAGCTTATTCCTTCTAGGCCCAAATTTGGGGCGTTACATCTCATATCACATGTTGCTCGCTTCCAAGCTACTCATAGGTTCGCTCATACAGGCTGTCAGGTATCCGTAACACATGTCAGACTACCCTGCCATCAATAGTATGTACGAGACTAGTACCCGGACCGCCAAAACATGTGTCTGATAATCATGAACCCAGACCACAACTCATGAGTTCGAATCACAAAAATCATGAACTCAGACACAACTCAATGAGTTCCGATCTCCTAATTCCTAGTGACATGTCACTTGTATCCTAAACTATTCCTAAGGTTTAAATAGGATTCTTCGATACCACATCTCTGTCAAACTTGCTTGTAATGTCAATTTCAATATCCATAGCACCAATAACATACTCATGAAATATTCAAAGCATAATTCATAATAAAAGTGCAAGCATTTAAACACATGATACAACATCACATTAAATATGTATACACTCACAATACATGCAATATTAAAGCATCAAAAGTATGGTACATGTTGAATTATTTGCAAATGAACTTACCTTGGTACAAAATGATAGAAACGATCCTAATCATCGTAAATTTTGTTTTTCCCCCGATCAAGACCCGAATCATGTTTTTCTTGATCTATAATGCCAAAATTAACTTGTTCAATACATACATTGGTTAAATCAACCCATAACACATACTTTGGTAAAATTACCATTTTACCTCTAACTTTTCACTTATTTACAAATTGGTCCCTAGGCTCGTAAAATGAAATGCATGCATTTTCTTGGTTACCCAAGCCTAGCTGATTCATATTCTGACTCATATCATCCCATATTTCTCGTTAAATCACATTTCTACCACCCATTTCTTCATCTTTTACAAATAAGTCTTTTTTAGGTGTTTTCACTAAAAAATCACTTAGTAAAAGATGTTTATCACACATTAAACGTTCATACTCTTTCATTAATCATCAAAACAAAAACATGTCACACATGGGTCAAATTTCATACATGAGCCCTTGCTCAAAATATGGCTAGAAATGGATAGATCATGCTTCAAGGATTTCAAAAATGGAAAGAACATAAAAAACAGGACGAGGATGCACTTACAATCAAGCTTAAAAAGTTGAAAACCCTAGTTATGGAGAGTATGCAATTTTCGACTGGTACATGGAGAAGATGAACCAATTTTGACTTGATTTTCCTTTTTTATTCTTTTATTTGCCAAATGACAAAAATGCCCTTAAGGCATTTCTTTCAAATTTTTCCTATTCATGCCCATTTTTGTCCAAAATTTTAAAACTTGGTCAAATTGCTATTTAAGGACCTCTAAGTAATGATCCAATGCAATTTCATGCTAAAAGCTTCTAGAACATGTATTTTGGAACTTATGTAATTTAGTCCCTAACTTTAAATTGGATACTTTAGGCATAAAATTTCTTCATGAAATTTTCACACAAACATACATTCATATCATGGAACATCAAATAATCATAAAATAATTATTTCTACTTCAAATTTGTGGTCTCAAAACCACTGTTCCGACTAGATTCTAAATTGGGATGTTACAGATCCATTCACTATTGATGAAGTCTTCCCATATGGGATTGTTGAACTTCAAGATAAGGGAGGTAATTTCAGAGTTTACGCTCAGCCCTTGAAACATTGCTAGTGGATAAAATCGAGTGGGATAAAACCTTGTTCATTTTATCAAATATTTAAAATTTATTTCTCTTTTGTGTAGATTAGTATGTTAAAATAACTTATCTGTAGCAGACTGGAACTTAAGCAGGACCGCTTGTGACCCTTCCAATCTTTCCTAGGAATGGATTTTAACATAATCTTCCAAGAAAATATTTCCTAAGTGAAATAATAAGTTTTTAAATTTTCAAATAAAAGGGTCAATTTTGATCCGAGTTTTAGTTTGCAGATCAAATTTCAAATTATCTTTAAGTCTAGGGACTTAATTGAATGGTTTGCAAAAATTGACTGTTCTTTTTGTAAATATTAAAATTAGCTGTCTTTTTCTGTAAATATTTTAAAAATAGCTAAAATAGATATTTTTAATTTCTTTCTAATAAATAAGACAATAACAACTAATATATATTATATTTTATATAATATATATTAATTGTTATTAACCTTGTATAGGATTAGAATTATTTAATATTTTGTTCAACATTTTATTCAAGAGTTTTATTTCTAATAAATAAGATAATATTAAGTAATATGGTAATATACTTTATATTATATATTATTTGATATTGTTTTTAACTAAGATTAGGATTTATAGTATTTTAATATTATTTCTTCTAAGAGTTTGAGTTGAATGCACCCATACTCACACTTGAAATACCACATTTCCATTCACTTTCTCTACCGTCATCCTCAACACCATCACCCTCCAAGCCATCTAGTGCCACAGCCCTCATCTACCTTAATTGGCAACTATCGACTACACCACCAGTAGCCACATTGTCCAGCAACCACCATCGCTTGCACCTGCTACCTTGTGCACACCATCACTCGCACCTACTACCTTGTACACACCATCACTCGCACCTGCTTCTTGGTGCACCTGCCCGCATGCACAGTAGCCTCTTTAGCCCGCACATTTCATGGCTCACGTCCTCCCCTGCTCGCACACCACCTCCGTGTCGTACCTTGCTCCGCTGCTACTCCCTTGCGCACACATCGTTGCTACCCTAGCCCTTACGCACCCCAGCTCACGCTTACAAGCTACTTACGCGCTTGTTTCCTTTTCACCACGCCACCACTTTGCTACAACCATCAAATACACCAACCAATTACCCTCTAACCAATCCTAAATCAACATATTTAGCTTTGTATTTTATTTATTTTATTGAGTTCTTAATTTTTATACAAAGGTGGTTAATCATGCCTAGCAAAAGAAATCGTGCCTCTGTCCAAGTTGAAGAATCATAAAATAAATTCCACTGTGAAGAAGCCAGAGCGAGATACGATAGTATTTTCAAAGGTCAACAAATGCTCCTAGAAAAAGGGTTTACATTGAAAGAAAGCAATTACACTAATTTCATGTCGAGCATTAGAAAGTTGCTAAAGCTTTAAATTGAGAAGTGTTTTGTGAGAAAAGACCTAGTACAGATGAAGAGCTAATTCGTGAATTTTATGCAAATTTAACCTCAAGTGAATTAAAAGAGGTTTTTGTTTGAGAAATCAAGTTCCAAGTGGATTGTGTCAGAGCATGGAACTCACCCTTGTCGTAGAGAATATTTGTAACAGCCCGTTTTTAGGTCAAATTAGAACAGTGATTTCGGGACCAAAAATCCGAAGTCAAAATATTTATTTTATTATTTTAATAAGGTTTAAAGCATGATAGATTAATTATGTGAAAGTTTCGCAAAGAAATTTTACCATTTAAAAGCTTAATTCGGTAAAAAGGACTAAATCGCGTAAAGTGCAAAAGTAGTGTTCTATTAGCTAAAGGTATTAAATAGGTATAGAACCTTAAAGTTAAGTTCCTTATGTGGTT
Source organism: Gossypium anomalum (assembly GCA_025698475.1). NCBI lineage: Eukaryota > Viridiplantae > Streptophyta > Magnoliopsida > Malvales > Malvaceae > Gossypium > Gossypium anomalum. Next base: position 23,633,252 of record CM046957.1, read on the forward strand.
ATTAACATGTAATTTGGAGTAGTTATTAATGTTCATTAAGGTTAATGTTGAAAATTGTAAATAAAAGATATTAAATTAAATTAAAGAAAAGAAAAACCTTTGTCTTCATCTTTTTCAACCGAATGAAGAAATAAAAGAAGTCACGGATGAGCTCCAAGGTTCAGCCACCTATTGTCCAAGCATGTAAGTCTGTTTTTGCTTGATTTTTAATAATTTCTACGTTTTTGAGATTGTTGCAACTTAATTTAGCTAGCCAGTATCTCTGATTTCAAAAATGTTAAAGTATTTGAATGTTGCCATTGTTGAATGCATGAGTATTTTGCTAGTTGATGATGGAAAATAAATCATTGTTTTTAGATGTACAAATTTTGTAAAGTGAATTTTGTTAAAAATGTCAATTTTGGATTAAATTGTGAAATATGAAAATTTAGTGGTTGAATTTTAAAATAAATGAAATATATGGGCTGATATGAGAATGGGTAATATTCAGCCAGCATGAATTTGTATTAAATTGAATGAATTGTGATTTTATGTGATAAAGACTAAATTGCAAAAATGTGAAATAATATGGGCAAAAATGTAATTTTGCCAATATGTGTAAATTATGATAAATTGAATGAAATGATGAATAAATAAGTAAACTTTGATTTTATATAGATTGAGATAAACTAGATTCGGTTATAGGACGAGGGAAAATAAAGTATCGGATTAGTCGACCTAATTCGTCGTTATAACGAACGAGGTAAGTTCGTATGTTTAATAAGCATTGTTACAATTATGCTTTTAATGCTTTAATATTGCATAAATTGTGTATATGATATTGTAGTCATGTTTGACAATGATTTGGATAAATATGGCACTTAGTGTGCTATTCGGAATAGCTTCGGCTATATATGGCACTGAGTGTGTGAGATTATAATATGTGTAAGACCATATCTGAGAAATGGCATTGATATGAGACTTCGTGTAAGACCATAGCTGGGCTATTGGCATCAATACGAGATTACACGTAAGACCATATTTGGGATATGGCATTGGTATGGTATTATGTGTACGAGATTCCCGAGTATCCTTTAGTATTCCAAATGGTTCAACGGGAAATGTTGATGAAATGTGGTTACAAGGAATGGTATGACTCAGTCGAGGTATTCGTGACAGAAATTGACAAGTAAGTGTTAAAAGTGAATTTCATATGATGAGTAAGTGAATAATTATGAGAATTCATATGGTTCAATTGATTATATATATAAATGTGATGGCTATTGAATTGAATATAGTTTATTTCTATTTGCTTATGTTTATATAAATGTGAATGAATGGATAAGAAGTATTCAAATCATATAATCATTGAAATGAATAAATTTGTGAAATTCTTGGTTAACTATGTGAATGGATACATGGCATAAAGGTAGAATTATACAAGTTATATTACAGTATTGATAATGGCTTAAAATGTGTTCATTTGATGAGATGAGTTATTTTCATACGAGCTTACTAAGCTTTATAGCTTACTTTGTTATCTTTTCTATGTTTATAGTGATTTGAAGGCTCGCTCAGGTTGGAAGTCATTGGAGATCATATCACACTATCTAGCTATGTTTGGTACTTATAAGCTTTGTGATATTGGTTATGTGGCATGTATAGGTTTTGTGGTTATTTGTTGAGTATAAATAATTTTGATGATTGATGCATATATGCTTGATATGTATTTAGCCATGAGATTTGGCCTGATAATGACGTAAGGTTTGATAAGTATAGGCTATGGTTACTTGGGTTTAGTTGTTGGAAGTGTTTTTGGCTATTTGAAATGGCATGAATAAGTTATGTGGTTTAAAGTATATATATTTTCATGTGATATGGGTTATTTTGGTAAGCTTAATGATGGTTTAAGATGGTCAAATGGCCATTTGGTATGTGTTGTGTAATAGCCTGAGATGTGCTTGGTTTTGGTTTGGTATTTGAATGCCAAATTGGTTAATAAAGTATGTTGATTCAATATGATATATATGTGAATTTTTGGCTTATTAATCTTGTTGTTTGGTATGTCATTTAGTCAAGTAAATGATTGTGATATAAGCTTTGAACAGATTGGTATTGAAATGGTTTATAATGTGATGATTTGAGATTGATTTGGCTATTTAATTATGTATGGAATTTGTATCATTTGAGCTTGTATAGGTATGTGCAAAATGGGTGGCAAAATGGCTTGGTAAATAGCCTATTTTTGTCCACACGGGCAGAGACACGAGAGTGTGCCTTAGTAGTGTATGACACACGGTCATGTTACACGGTCGTGTATCCCCTGGTGTTGAAATTGAAATCAGGTCAGTATGTTTCACACGGTCTCAGACACGAGCGTGTGACTTGGCCGTTTTCATAAGCCAGTATACCCTACAGGATTGGCACGACCTAGTACACGGCCTGGCACACGAATGTGTGTGGCCATATCAAAAGCCACACGGGCTAGACACACGGGCGTGTGGTTGGTCGTGTGACCCAAGTTAGTATGTATGCCCTATTTCACATGGCTTGAGATATGGGCGTGTCTGGAGCCATGTGAGGCACACGGCCTGTTCACACGGGCGTGTGGCCCTTATATGTTTGAAATTTTTTTAAGTTTCCAAAATTTGTATATGTTATCAGTTTAGTCCCGAACCACTTCTAATGTATGTTTAAGGCCTTGTAGGCCCTTATAAGGGACAATGTGATTGTGTTGAATGGTATTTGAATATAAATGCTTAAATGTATGAGATATGTTGAATAAATGATGTGTATTGATCAGTAATACCTCATAACCCTATTCTGATAGTGAATACGGGTGAGGTGTGTTTCATTTATTTGTATCAGAGATACGATTTAGTCGATTCTAAGACTAACGTAGCATATGTGAGTCTAGCTATACTTGCCATATAGAACCTGTGATAGTGTGATATCTCTCGACTCCAACAAAAATTATTTTAATTAGACAGATATGCTTTCCAACCGAGCTAATTCTGATAGTGCAGAAAGTGGTACTCAAATATTTGAGCAAAAATGTGTTTATGATGAGTTGAAATTCATAAAGGTCTGAATAAAGTTCATAATATTATGTTATTAATGAATGTTATGTTATGTGCATGTATATTTGAGAGTTAAATTTGAGGCTTTATGACCCTTACCCCCTTATCACTATAGTGTTATAATGAAGTCCGTAAGATGTAGATTGACTAAGCTCACGAGTGTGGAATTACAGAGTTTCGTGATTGAAGGATTAATACTGTGGTCAGATAAGAGAATGAGTCAACAGTAAAGACAGTACTAGAAGAGATATCGGATTGTTTTGAAGGCTATTTGGATTATGCAAAGTCACTATTAAGGAAGAAGTTGACTTCAACGAAACAAAATATTCAAGTATGATATCTAAAGAATGTATTAACTGGAAGTTCTAATTAGTTAATTTCTGTTAGTGATGGGATAAAGAGGAATCAATAATGACAGAATTAGATAGTGGAATAATGTTTGAATTGTAAAGATATCTGAGTACATCAGTATAGTCGAATAGCTTATAATGATCTCTTCTGGGTATTCTATGTGGTCAATTATTCTCAAAGGTATAGGTGGCTATTTATTTTCAAATGAAACTCTTATCGTATGAGAACATTAGCTAAACATACTAATAGACGAAAGCATTGTTGGTTTATTTGGGATTATGATTGGTATTGCTTTATCTTTCCCTGGTATTCTATTCCATCGTGTTGATAGAAAAGTCGACAGTAAAATTTGTATGATGCTAGTATTCTGTTTCTACTGGTTATTGTTTTGTTGAATATACATGAAGATTATATTTCTCCTGTCACAATTAATTTCAGTGCTTATTAGTGATGTTTTCTTCTGGAATTTCTCTAGGATATCATTGAGAACTTTATCATTCTATATGGGTTGTAATTTTCAGAAATTCTGTATAGCTCTATACTTTGAGATTTCACTATCTCAGCTTTATTATGATCCTATGTGATTATCTGCAAGAGATATTCATCTGATGGAGGTGGTTTCAGTATAGTACAATGCTTCGATGATTAATAGTTGAGATAGCTTTATTATATTATCCTTTCTAGTTTCTTGGAAGGGAATTGACATTGGCAAAAGCATAGACGATAGAAGATCAAGTTGAAATCCATATAATAGTTATCACTTCTAGGTAAATCTTGATATATGTCAATAAGTAAAGACAGAATGTTATGTCATATTCGAGTTATGCAGTTTTTAAGAAGATCTTTGACTAATATCCTGAAGAAATTACGGATTGTATGTCTGAGATATCTTGACAACAAGAACAAAGGTTTTATTTGAAAAGTTATTGTTTGACAACCAAGATCAATTCAGTTGTTTAGTTTGATTAGGTTATTTGTTTGAAAGATTAATTGAGTTATATGTGTTTGAGTTTATCCTTAGGTTTAGAAATAAATTTTTTGCGTTCACGGGTAAATAGATGGATAGTCTTAATGAAGAATTCATATTTTAAAAGACATGATACAAAATTATATCTATAGAAACGATTCTACTTAAGAAATATTATTGTAAATTAAAGTTGTTTCGATTGCTGAAGTTTTCATTTGTGCGAAGTTTGATTTGGTTTGATATATGTTAATAAAGTTATAAATAGTTGAAAACACTGTTAACTGAAGCATCAGTTTTGGTTCAGCCTGAATCGAGTAAAGAGTTTATAATTCTAAATCCTGCGTCATTGAATGGTTTGGAGCATGTTCTAGTACAAGAATGTATAGTGATGGCTTATGCTTCCATACATTTAAAGCTACATGAAAAGAGTTATTTGACGCGCGAATTAGAGATGGTTGACATTGTAATTGCATTGATTAGTTAGCGACATTAATTGTTTGGTGAGTAATGTAACTTATTTGATGACTGCAAGAGTTTAAAATATTTGATTTTACAGAGAAATCTGAATTTGGGACAACAAAGATGGCTTGAACTGTCAAAAGATTTTGAGTCAGTAATTGGTTATCATCCTGGACAAACAATTATAGTTACGGATATTATGAACAAAAAATCTTTGTGTGCTTTATAAGCGATGAATACGTGATTGATCTTATCAAATGATGGATAGATATTAGTTGAGTTAAAAGTTAAATTGATGTTTATTCTGGGATTTGTGAAGCTCAGAAATGTATCAGTGAATTGCAAGTTAAAAGAGTTCAACTTGAATTGATTTCTGATTAGAGCTTCAAATTGGAACCGATGATTATTGGTTGTTTCGAGACAGAGTTCGTGTACTGAGAAATCTAGAGATTATACAACCATTGTTATATCTAGCTCACAGTGGTAATTATCTATTCATTTGGGGAAATATTAGGATGCAAAATAATTTGAGACAGTGTTATTGATGAATGAGTATAAAACGTGATACTTTTGACTTGTATCCAAATGTCTGATTTATCAATAGGTTAAAGCTGATTATCAAGTACTTTCGAGACTGTTACAGTCTATGTTTTTATCTGACTGGAGACGGAATAGAATTTCGTTGAATTTTGTAAAAGGAAGATGTTATCTGAACTATTGTTGATTGTTGAAGAAGTTTGTACATTTCATCTCAGTGCGTATAATTTTTCTCATGATAGACTAGTTAAGTTATACATTTCTGAAATTGTCAGCTTTTACAGAGTACCAATCTCTATTATTTCGGATAGAAATTCGAGGTTTATATTGTGTTTCTAAAGAAAATTACTGTAAACTTTAGGTATGAGGTTGTATTGTAACCCCGCTTTTCATTCTTCAATTGATGAATAATATGAGAAAGTGATTCAGATTCTCGAAGATACAATTTGTTACTGCATTTTAGAATGTGAAAGCAATTAAGAAAGACAATTACTATTGGTTGAGTTTGAGCATATTAATAGTTATCATATGAGTATAAAGATGGCATTGTATGAAGTATTGTATGATTGCAATTACCAAAATCTGTTGTTACTGGATCGAGCTTTGTGAGAAAAAGATTCACGAAATTGATTTCAACAGAGAAATTGAAGAGAATGTGAAAGTAATTTGTAACAGTTAGAAAGCAGTTTCAGATTGACAGAAAACATATGCAGACTTGATACATAAAAACATTGAATTTCAGTTAGTGAATTGAGTGTTTGTGAAAGTATTGCTATGAAAATAAAATTTCTCAAATTAGCTATAAAGAGAAGTTGAGTTCGTGATTCATCAGGCCGTATGAGATTATTGAGAAAATAAAGCCAGTGGCTTATTCAACTTATATTATTGTCAGATCTTGAAAAGATCCATAATGTGTTTCTTATAGCTATGATGCGACGATTCAGATAAGACCCTTTGTATATAATATCTCTTTCAGAAGTTGAAATTCAGCTTGATATGACGTATAGCGCAGAACATATCAGAATCTTAGCTTGTGAGATTAAAGAGCTGAGAAATCCAATACTATATGATAAATTGATAAGGATATAAGAAAGCAAATCTCTAATTTATTCTTTGATACGATTTTCGGGGACAAAAATCTCTAAGGCCGGGAGAGTTGTAACAGCCCGTTTTTGGGTCAAATCGAAACAGTGGGTTTGGGACCACAAATTCAAAGTCAAAATATTTATTTTATTATTTTAATAAGGTTTACAGCATGATAGATTAATTATGTGAAAGTTTCGTAAAAAAAATTTACCATTTAAAAGCTTAATTCAGTAAAAAATACTAAATCGCGTAAAGTGCAAAAGTAGTATTCTATTAGCTAAAGGTATTAAATAGCTATAGAACCTTAAAGTTGAGTTCCTTATGTGGTTATTAACGTGGCATTTGGAGTAGTTATTAATGTTCATTAAGGTTAATGTTGTAAATTGTAAATAAAAGATATTAAATTAAAGAAAACAAAAGAAAAACCTTTGTCTTCATCTTTTTCAACCGAATGAAGAAAGAAATGAAGCCATGGATGAGCTTCAAGGTTCGACCACCTATTTTCCAAGCATGTAAGTCCGTTTTTGCTTGATTTTTAATAAATTCTACGTTTTTGAGATCGTTGCAGCTTAATCTAGCTAGCTTGTATCTCTAATTTCAAAACTGTTAAAGTATTTGAATGTTGCCATTGTTGAATGCATGAGTATTTTGTTAGTTTATGATGGAAAATATTTTTTTTATTGTTAGATGTACTAATTTTGTAAAGTGAATTTTGGTAAAAATGTCAATTTTGGATTAAATTGTGAAATATGAAAATTTAGTGGTTGAATTTTAAAATAAATGAAAAATACGGGCTGATATGAGAATGGGTAATATTTGGCCAGCATGAATTTGTATTAAATTGAATGAATTGTGATTTTATGTGATAAGGACTAAATTGCAAAAATGTGAAATAATAAGGGCAAAAATGTAATTTTTCTAACATGTGTAAATTGTGCTAAATTGAATGAAATGATGATTAAATAAGTAAAATTTGATATTACATAGATTGAGATAAATGAGATTTGGATATAGAACGAGGAAAAATAAAGTATCAGATTAGTTGACCTAATTCGTCATTACAGTGAATGAGGTAAGTTCGTATGTTTTGTAACAACACATTTTTAGGGTTAATCAGAACAGTGGTTTTGGGACCACAATTTGAAGTTAAAATATTTATTTTATTATTTTATTAAGGTTTACAGTATGATAGAATGTTCGTGTGAAAATTTCGTAAAGAAATTTTACCATTTGAGTGGTTAATTCGGTAAAAAGGACTAAATCGCGTAAAGCATAAAAGTTGAATTCTATAAGTTAAAGGTATTAAATGGCTATGAAATTAAATATTGGGAGTCCTTAAGTGGTAATTATCCCATTAATGTTGATAGTGGAATTCTATGGCTTGGTATTATTGAAATTTATGATGTTATTAAAGGTTAGTTTTGTAAATTGTTTAATAAAGATTAAATAAATAAAATCAAAGTCATTATTTTGTATCCATCATCTTCTTCAACCATTTGTAACCTAGAAAATCCATGGATACATTTGGCCAAGCTTTGGAGCTTGATAGGTGAGTGGTTTTTGCCCGGTTTTTAATAATTTCTACGTTTTTGAGCTTGTTGCAGCTTAATCTTGCTAACCCGTATCTTCGTTTTTGAATCTGTTATAGATTTTGAATGATGCCATTGTTGAATGCTTGGTTATTTAGATGTTTTATGGTAGTTTATTAATGTTTGAAGCTAAATATACAAGTTTTATAAAGTGACTTTTGACAAAAATGCGAATTAAGGATTAGATTGAGAAAAGTGTAAAATTCATAGTTAGATGTGTGAATAAACTAAAAATATGGGTTGATAGTAATATATGGAAAATTTTGCTAGCTTAGGTTTGTGTTTAATTTTATGAAATCCTGATTTTATGTGACAAGGACTAAATTGCAAAAATTTGAAATAATAGAGGAAAAAGTGTAATTTTACCAAAATGTGTAAATTGTGCTAAATTGAATGAATTATTGATTAAATAAGTAAATTTTTGTTATTATATAGATTGAAAAATGAGATTCAGATCTAGAACAGGGGAAAACAAAGTATCGGATTAGTCGACCTAATTCGTCGTTACAGAGAATAAGGTAAGTTTGTATGCTAATAAATGTATTTAAATTGTGTTATAAATGCTTAATTAATATTGAATTGAATTGAATGATGAATGGTCATGAATACGAGCAACAATCGACGAAGTTACGATATCCGAAAGTCCCGTATGAACCTTAGAAATTGTATAGGATACAAATGTCATGACATTAGGATTACCGAGATGTGCTTACATGTAAGAACATGTCTGGACATTGGCATTGTATTGTGATTAAATGTAACACCATGTCTGGGACATTGGCATCGTTATATGATTTCATATAAGACCCTGTTTGGGACAGTGGCATCGATATGTGATAACATGTAAGACTATATCTAGGATATGGCATTGTACGAGCTATTGTGATTTTCGAGTATCCTTAACAATTTCGAATGGTTCAACGGGCAAAGTCAAGATGAGAATGAAAGTACAATTGAATTAAGTGATACAGGTATGTACAAAACCTATATCAGAATCAAATGAAGGTAATTTGGTAAGTTCTTATTGTATCATGTATATGAAATGAGAAAGATTTATGTATAAGTATGTTTCATGCCAAAATGTGTTTATTTGGCTATAATGAGGTATGAATTGAATGATATGTGAGATATGAGTTATAGTTGTTTTAACAAAATATACAAACGGCACAAAGTGTGCGAAATACCGTTATTTGATGATATTTCATATAATTCACTTGGCTAAAGAAAAGGTGATGAATATTGAATTGAATAAATGTAACGCCCTGAATTTGGGCCTAGAAGTGTTAAGTGTTGAGCGTGGGAACAATTAGGAGGCTGCACATAAATATTTAGTTGTGCAGGAAAGTGACACAAGTGTGTTTCTGCTTCAGTGGTTAAGTGTTCTGAGGAGTGTCTGAGAAGTCTTGGGTTCAAGTCTTGGCTTGTGCAAAAGTTTTGTTTTTTAAGGAATAAACCATGTCTCTAGTCCGCAGGATTTTAAATAAAAATAGGTGAAGCATGACATAAAAGGCCTACTAATCTAGGGGATAGGGGCGTGTGGAATGATCCATGGGGGCTGAGGTTCGAATCCTGGTGAAGGCAGTGGGGCATTTTATTTTGTTGTTGATGCTGTAGAGATGTTGTGGTTTGACCGAAACATTGAGGTGGTGGAGTGGAATTCAAACTAAGTAGTTGAGGGAAGAGTGATTAGTTGAGGGACTTGAGGAGAGATTTAGGAGAAAGTCATGGGGATTTGTGGTTGGAGAAGAGTTGGTGCTGAATGGAAAATGCAGATGCTCAGTGCATTCAATTTTGGGGTTTTGACATTTAGTTCATCATTTTGCAATAACTGACAACTTTTGTTATTGTCTTTTCTAGAGAAACTGAATTGTTCTAGTAAGTATATCGATATCCTTCATTTTTGGCTTTTCGAGTTTATATTTTGGGGTCTTTGATTTTAATGGCTGAATACTTCTTTCTTCTCTCTAAAAGTCTTTCGGCTTTTTACTTTGGGGTTTTGATCGATTTCTTCTCTTTTCCCTCTCCTTCAATCGATTCCCTCTTTTTCAGAAAACTCTTTTATTTCCTCTTTTCAACTCTTCAGGGTTTTGGGCTCTTATTCTCTTAACTTTCGGTGACCTTTTCTTTCCTTGCCGAATTCGTGCTCTTCCCTCCTCTCAATCGGTTTCAGTAGGTCGATTGCTTCTCATTCTTTTCCTTCACTCAATCAAATCTCAATAGTTCCTTTTGTACTGTTATCGAATACCTTTCCCTTTCCCTCTCCCTCTCCTGCTTGCGGTTGTTCTTTAAAAAGAGGAAAGGTTGGCGTTGGCTGCTTCTGTTCATAGAGGACTGCTTTTGGTTGGTAAGTCTTTTGGTAAGGGGGAAAAAGGTGTACCCCAATTGGTTGGTTTATGCCTCTTGATTAAGTTATGTTAAGGTTCTAACCCTTTGCCATGTCAAATGTTATTTTGATAGTACCAAATCGTGTTGAACTTGGTTTACTTGAGGAGTGATAGGCTACATCGGTTGAAGCAGTGGTAGGTGAGTAATATTAAATACTATCGTTTGGGGATTGTTTTTGGTACGGTTAGTTCTAAGCATATCTAATATTGGTCATGGATTTGTCATTTGTTTAGGTGTGGTTCATCTTAAGAAGGGGTTGTGTACCTAGAATCTTGTTAGGTGTGTGTAAACACTGTTCAAATCGTAAATCGAAAAAAGCCGAAAAATGTGACCACTGACGCTACACGGGCGTGTGCTCACTCGGGTGGTCATCTGAATGCATAAACATAGGCGTTAGATCGTAGAGGCCACCATGAGCGATTTCATAGGCTTAGGCCGTTTTGGGCCACGTTGGGCCGAGATGGGATGTGTGGGCCCCACGGGCTCGTGGGCCCCACACGGGTAAACCACACAGACATGTGGAGATTATTGGACCAGTCTGTGTCATTCACACGGCTAAGGCCATTTTTGGGCTTTGCGGGCACACGGGCGTGTGAGCCCGCATTATGGGCCTTGGGCCCATTTTCACTGTTTGACTGATAAGGTTGCACGGGTCGGCTGAGACGACTGTGGACCTACTATTGGGTCAGTAAACTACCTAGACCCCTATATTTGGTAAAATGACTATTTTGCCCTTATATGGTAAGATTACCTTTTTGCCCCTATATGATGTATATATGTATTTGTACATGTATGATCATATGTTAGCATGCTATTTAATCTGTATTGGATACATGACATGATTGTATGATGCATTGCATGGGGATGGGTTTATACTGATTGGAGGAAGTGTACTGAAAGGCTTCGAGCCTAAATTCATCAGCACCACCGCATATTATTATCAAGAAGTGCGCAACCGGTGCTAGTGCGAGTGTGGTGAGGGGTGGGTTGATTATATCCCCACATGAAGTGTAGGGTTGGGCGGAGATGGAGTATAGAGGCTGGATGGGTAGGACTTGTATACTGTTTTACTGTTACTGCACTGATTGCTATTACTACACTGCTTACTATTACTATAATGGGCCGAGGCCTAAACACATGACTGTTTCTGTATTGAAATGGGCTAAAGCCCAAACTAATATTGTTACTGTTACAAGATAAGGCTTAGGCCCAAATTGTGCTTGTTTTTGACTGATTGTTTATTAAGGGATTACGTACTGAGTTTTCGTAAACTCACCCTTCTGCAGATCTGTGCAAGTAATCTGTAACATCCAAAAATAGGGCCTAGTCGGAATAGTGGTTTCAGGGCCACCAATCTGATGTTAAAATATTTATTTCATGATTATTATGAGGTCTAGAATATGAAAATAAACATGTGTTAAAGTTTCATGAAGAAATACTAAGTATAAGGTGTCCAATTGGAAATTAGGGACCAAATTGAACAAATTGCAAAACTTGGGTTCTAGAAACAATTTGCATAAAATTTCTTTGAATTATAAATTAGAAGGTCTTAAATAGTAATTTGCCCAATTTCTAAGTTTTTGGACAAAAATGGGCATGCATAGAAAAATTTGGAAGTTTTGTAATGAGGGGCATTTTGGTCATTTGGTAATAAACGTAATAAAAAGGGAAAAAGAAAGCCAAAATCAGCCATCTTCTTCCCCATAGCTACTAAAATTCCTAGAGCTCTATAAGCTAGGGTTTTCAATATTTCAAGCTCAATAGTAAGTGCTCCCTAGCCTTGTTTTTAATGTTCTTTCTAATTTTGAGATCCTCGTAACATGCTTTATCCATTTCTACCCATATCTCAAGCTAGGGTTCATGTTTGGAAATTTACCCATGCATGAGATGCTTTTGTTTTGATGATTTATGGAGGAATATGAGAGTTTAAAGGATGGTAAATAACTTTTACTTGGTAGATTTTCATGGAAAAGGCATAAAGGACCATTTTGTAAAAAGTATAAAATGTGTGGTAGAAATGTGAAATAGAGAAAAATATGGGCTGGAATGAGCTTAGGATACATTTGGCTAGGCATGGGTAACCAAGGAATTTCATGCATTCCATTATACGAGCCTAGGGACTAATTTGTAAAAATGTGAAATGTTAGTGGCAAAATGGTCATTTTGCCCGGGGGTAAAATTTAGGTCTGAAATGAATAGTATGAGGTATTAATAATTTATTTTTACTGATATAGACCCTGAGGAACCAATTCTGGAGGTCGACCGTGGAAAATAAAAGGTTTCGAAATAACCAAAATACGAAACCGAAGTAATTACCAGGTAAATTCGTGTAACTCAAATTAAACTTTAAAAATACTTGAAAATGCATATTCTTAAATGTATGTTAATTTAAATATTGATTGCATGACAGTCCATGAAATGTGGTAGTGTAAAATGAAAAAGATGACAATTGTCCCAGTTGAATGAAAGAGGGAGATTCAATGGGTAAATTCTTGCTTACATGTCATGCAGAAAGGGATTTAGCTCAGACGGGTAATTTGATGATCTCAGTATAGTAAGGATCCAGCCTGGACGAGTGTTCCTTAAGTGATTGAACCTCTCGATGAATATATGTGTATTGTGGATTTAGCCCAGATAGGTAATACAATTAAGGACTGAAATTAGCCTGGACTGGCATTTCAGATCCGAGCGTGTTGGAGTAATTTTCGTTGTAAGGGATTTAGCCTGGAATGGTAATCCCAACAATACTCCTTGAATTTATGTTATGAGGGATTTAACCTAAACTGGTAATTCTGCCGTAAGAGTGAGGTTCACGAGAGGGTGTATCTAAAATGGTCACTAGCATGACTTGACGGTAAACGGGATACCCATCGAGATTTTGGAGAAATTCAATGGGACTATAATGAGAAACGAGAATGGAAATGTTTGAATTGATGAGCTCATCTAAGATTAATGCTATATTGCTTGAGATGAAACTAACGTGATGATTGAGTGTATGTGATAGGAAATTTACATTATGCATGTTTGGCATGAATATCTTTTATGGTTGTATGCTAAATAACAGGTAAGCTTACCTTCCTGTTATTTGAACTTACTAAGCATGTTAATGCTTACCCCCTTTCCTTTCCCCGTTTTACAGAGCTCGTGGACTCATGAAGATTGGAAGACGATTGGAGTATTGTCAACACTATCATCTTATCTTGCTTTGGTATATAGATACGTTTACTTTGTTACAATGGCATGTATAGGTTTTTGGTTATTTTGTTATATGTTTCATTGGTTAGCCAATGTAAAGGCTTGAATGATATACCTATTCATTTCGTATATGGCCATAAGACATGGCTCATTTTGATGTAGGTTGTAACCTACTAATTGTGCATTTTGGTGTTTAAATATTCATGTGATGGTTAAATGTGGTATATTATGAATGGACATGTGGAATGTGGTCAAATCCCAGAATGAGGTCGAATTCTCCGAACGGCAACTCCATTAGATCTCCAAGAAAGATCCTACCTTGAGTTTCTAAGGGTACATCCTATACAGCTTGTCTACCTTAACCGAGTGGCCCGAAGGACTTAACACGAATACCCCACTTACTATCTTCTCAGAATGCACTCCCAAAGACCCAGATATCGTACATGCAACATAAGAATGAGTAGATCCAATATCCACCAAAGCAGTAAACGGCATGCTAGAAACCAAAAATGTACCAGTTATGACGTCAGGCACGTCGCTTTCCTCTCGACGACGAGCCGCAGACACCAACGCTAGCTGTCGAGCCTCAGTATTTCCAGCACCCCTGCCAAGCCCCTCGACCTCATCTATTTCCATTTCTATTTCTGCCCCTACCTTGTCCACGTCCTCTCGGTGGTTGTGGTTCACCTCTCACGGGTTGAGCAACCCTCTGTTCGACAGCTTGAACTTGATCAGCTCTCTGAAGACAGTCTTTAACTCTATGCTCAATAGATCCGCATTGGAAGCAAGCACCAGAACGTTTCCTACACTCACCCAAGTGTACCTTACCACAGTCTCCACAAATTGGCGGTCTAACCACATTTACCGGAGCTGCTCGAACTGGCTCCTCCACTCTTGCCTTTTTGACATTCTTATTTGCTCCACCAGCAAGTCCAGAATCCCTCCGAAAATGGTTCCGATCTTTCTCACGGTTCTGCCTCTCAGTACGCTTTACCTCCTCAGCTATCTTAGCTTTTTCCACCAGAACCGCGAAATCCCGCTCCCTTTGCGGAGCAATCAGCACTTTAAGGTCATCTCTGAGTCCATCCTCAAAGCGAACGCTACGCTCATACTCCGTAGCAACTATCCCCACAGCATACCGACTCAGCCTCAGAAACTCCGCCTCATACTCAGCAACAGTTTTACCTCCTTGGACCAGATTCAGGAATTCCTTCCTGCGGGCATCCACATAACTTGCCCCGACGTACTTCCCTTTAAAGGCTGTCTTAAACAGCTCCCAAGTAACCCTATCAGCTGGGGTTCCATCCCTCACGGTGAGCCACCACTGATAAGCCTCATCTCGCAGTAGCGATACGGCCCCCTTCAGCTTCTGTTCCACCGAGCAGTCCAAGTCATCCATAATTCGTTCTGTGGCCTCCAACCAATATTCCGCCACGTTCGGGGCTATACCAGATACGCCCCTAAAGATCTCCGCTCCGTTAGCCCGGAGTCCTTCAGAAATCGATCCTCGAATTTTGTTGCCCGAACTTGCCCCGGCAACCCTTTCCAGAACTCGAAGCATAGCCTGTGACAGAGCATCATCCCCGGCACCACGGTCATGGGACTCTACTTCGATTCTGATGGTACCGTGGTGTTCTCTGCGCCAAGCATATGTCCCGAAGACGAAGATCCCGCTCGAGCACTTCCTCGGCCACGTCCACGGCCTCTTCCACGCGTGGCTCTTGTACTCATATTGTATTATCTGATTACGAATTTTATGCATTAATTTTAGCATTCCAGTGATAATTACAGATCTTTTATGATTCAGACAGTAATTCAGAGTTGGTTTTCGCAGAATCGATGTCTAGCTACAGTTTCAGTCTTTTAGCTAGCTTTTCTAGGGTTTCAGTAGCATTCTATCTAGAGTATTCTAGTAAGGTTTCAGCATGCATGATAATTCGAATATATTTAGGAAAATTCGAATACTTACAGACTTAGGCCGGAGATTCGGAATGCCACCTTCTAAAGATCTAACTTTCGAAAACTGAGTTTTGTAACCTTATAAAATCTTGTTTTTGAAAATCCTTGTTTTTGTAAACCCATTCCAAAGTCGAGTTGTTGCAACCTGGCTCTAATACCACTAAATGTAACACCCCAAATCCAGCCTAGACGTTATGACCGGATCTGACGTGCCATATCGAAGCGTTCAAAATATTCCGTATTACTTAGTTTAGAAAACTTAGTTGATGTTTTAAAGGATACCTTTTAAATAGATTAAAGTGAATGGGAGCTATGCACCAGGTAGAAAACCAGAAAAGAGGAGGTGAGTTCGTCGGACTGCTTAAGTACCAAGCTCCCTTCGGATCCAATCCTAGACATGCACACCGCCATTGCCACACTCTAACATCTCGTATAATTGTGAGAAAACTAGTTGATTAAGTCCATCTTAAGAAAATGATTAAGTTTGAAAACGTTTGCTTAGCGGAAGCCTTACTTGTAGTCGTGTCATTTTGAAATCACTTAATGTTTTTGAAAACGCGTCCCAGAGCTAATCCATTTCAATAGTTATCATAGTTCATTTTTATCATAATTAGAATAAAATAATAAAAACCATAAAAATAATTAAGCGGCCTTATTACACTTAAAAACCCAAAATCGTAAACGAAAATAAAAGGACGTCCAGTTCACCAGAAAGAAACCAAGTTTACAGAGACATGTGGCCACCCCGAATCTCTCACAGCTCCAAGCCCACTATGGTTGGGGATTACCTGCGAGGATGAAAATAAAGGGATGAGTTTGGGGAAACTCAATGTGTAAATTAACCCAACCATAGCCTATATCACCAAACCACGAAATGAATAAATTGGCCTTAGCCTGAGCAAGTGTCGAGAATAAAGCCCATAGGCCCGAGCGATCGTAGCAGATATATATCATGCTTATGCAGAAACCCAACCCATATCCAACCATGTACACCCCTATACTATCCTTACGCCATGTGGGGAGATTACTCGACCCACCCAACCGCTACACGCCACAGAAATATGCAGCATGGCTGCCAGATACAGAAAATGTGACAGAGTCACCAGATACAGATATATGTGGCAAAGCCACAAGAACAGATAATTTATGGCATAGCCACTAGGACGCTTCCTCCATAATATAACCCATGTCCCCATGCAATAGATATTCATTCATGGCATACATCACACAGATTTAAATCATTATGCTTTTTAGACAAAATTAACACTAGGGGTATAATGGTCATTTTGCATACATAAGGGTATAATGGTAAACCTAACTATTTTTAAGGTATTCATGCATATCGTAGACATTACATATAACCAGAAACACTTATCGAGCGTTCTTACCGAATTGGGCCCGTTGGCCCATTAACCCAGTTTTGGCCCATTAAGCCCAAAATATCAAAACGCACGAAATCGCGCGTATTGCAGTTTTATCACTTTCGGTTACCTGTAATATTTACCCATATATCTTACGAGCATTTGCACACTTGCAAGTGCCCAAAATACCGGCTTTTCGGCATTTCGGCTTTTCGACTTTTGCCGATCTAGTCTCTGAGAGGGTGTCAGTTACACACCTATTTTTCGACGATTCATTGACGAGATCCACGCACGAACTGCCTACAATTGAATTACTAACATATTACTCTAGATATCGAAATAACACTGAGTATATAGTCCCTTACCATATTCGGCCAAACATGCCTAAAACCCTATTGCTCTTACCTTATTGTCGAAATATGATTAAGTCCAAAGATCCGATCGTTCCACTTGTCCAAGCCCTTGATCAGCAACCTCTAAGTCACCATTTATCAAAGCAGAACAGTTATCACAACCCCTTAGGGCTACAAGTCCAAATCGACAGCCTCCCTAACATTTAGGGATTTCTACTTTTCCTAAAATACGAAAGAAAGACTAAGTTGGAAAGACTTACCACCGATTTCTTTCGGTCAATGATTCCAATGAGTTCCTACTCGATTTTGATGTAGATCTAAGCCCTCAGATGATAACAAAAGTCGAGCCTTCAGTGATTTTTGGAATTTGGCTATGCTCCCTAGACTATGGGGTTTTCGGCTTTTTGTAACAATGAAAGAAAAGATGAAAATTTTGTAGTGGCTTTGTCGACAGAGAGTTCTGGGGTTTAGAAGAAGAAGAATCGTCCCACAAGATGGAGAAAAACCACGAGGGGTTTGCTACGAGAAATCAAAGACAAAAATAATATAAGCTTTGGGATTTCACTTTTGTGTATAAGGCTTAAGAACAATTGATAAAAATGTGGAGATGAATAGAAACGATGGAAAGATTCGGCTATGGGGAAAAGGAGAAGAGAAAATAGATGGATAGAAAAAGAAAAGAAAGGAAGTGAAGGAAGAATGGTCGAAAAACAAAGACAAACTCATCTAAATGCCGAATTTATACCTAGCTTAACCCTAGCCAAAATTTTGCCCTCCTAGAGAATCCCTTGGCCGGCCACCTCTTGCTCTTCAAGAGTCCATTATTCGGCCATCACAGCTCTCCCCAATCAGCTCCTAAATTCTCTCCCTTATCCCCTCCTTGCTCAATCTCCTAAGCAACTCAAACTCCTCCTTCCAGTCTTTTACTTGAGTTCCATCACTTTCCTCTTCTGTACATAAAAATTAATCCCTTAATTTACTGTCATTGTGACTTGAACCTGGGTCCTCCCAATCATCCACACGCCACCTATAGCATTCCCAATGGCATCACTTAGCCACTTTACCACATGCCTCCTTGTTATCGCCTTAACATGGAGACGTGAAAAACATCGTGAATCCTGTCCAACTCTGGAGGTAATTCCAACTGATAAGCCACTGGACCTACTCGCTTCAAAACCCAATAAGGCCCAATGAACCGCGGACTCAACTTGTCCTTCTTCCCAAACCTTAATATCTTCTTCCAAGGAGAGACCTTCACGAAGACCATATCACTCACTGAGTATTTAATCTCCTTACGCTTCAAATCTGCATACGACTTTTTCCTATCAGACGCTTCTTTTAACCAATCTCTAATTATTCTGACCTTTCCCTCAGTATCAGCTATCAACTTTGGTCCAAGAACTTGTCGCTTCCCTAGTTCGGTCCAACAGCTAGGTGTTCGACACCTTTGCCCATACAGTGCTTCATAGGGTGCCATTCGAATACTCGCCTGATAACTATTATTGTATGCAAATTCTGCCAATGGCAAGTAATCCTCTCAACTACCTTAGAAATCAATAACACATCCCCTAAACATGTCCTCCAGAATTTGGATAACTCTTTTCGACTGACCATCAGTTTGGGGATGAAAAGAAGTACTAAAGTTTAATCGCGTTCCCAACGCCTCATGCAGCTTTTGCCAAAACTGAGATGTGAATCTAGGAACTCGATCAGAGATAATCGAAACTGGAACTCCATGAAGTCGCACAATCTCTGCCACATACAACTTGGCTAGCTTCTAAAGTGAAAAATCAGTGCGAACTGGTATAAAATGAGCTGATTTGGTCAACCTATCCACAATCACCCATATCGAGTCCTTTTTCGACGGTGTCAAGGGTAGCCCACTCACAAAGTCCATGGTTACCCTCTCCCACTTCCAAAGAGGTATCTTTACTGGCTGTAACAATCCAGAAGGTAATTGATGCTTAGTTTTCTCTTCTTTGGCGGTCGACATTTCCCACAAATTTCATTTACTTCGCGTTTGGCCAGTGCCACTAATACAGCTTCTATGAGTCGCGATACATCTTATTCCCTCCAGGATGCATGGCATAAAGTCCCCCATGAGCTTCCTTAAGTATAGACTGTCTCAAGTCAGAGTCCTTCAGAACACAAATTTTCCCTCGGAAGCATAAAACTCCTTCGTTATTTAACCCAAACTCCGAAGTTCCTCCTTCTTTAACTTGTTGGAAACGAGCAACCAAAGACTCATCTTCCAACTATTTTTCCTTAATTTGATCCACCCAGGTTGGCCTTACTTGCAATTCAGCCAACAGACTTCCATCATCATACAGGTTTAGACGAGCAAACATTGCTCTCAGATCAGATACGGCTCTACGACTTAGAGTATCAGCTACCACATTAGCCTTGCCTGGGTGATACTCAATCGAACAGTGATAATCCTTAAGCAACTCAATCCACCTCCTTTGCCTAAGGTTCAATTCCTTCTGAGTCAGCAAATACTTAAGACTCTTATGATCTGTGTATATAATACACCTTTCTCCATACAAATAATGTCTCCAAATCTTAAGTGCAAAGATCACTACTGCTAACTCCAAATCATGAGTAGGATAGTTTCCTTCATGAGGCTTAAGCTGTCGTGATGCATAAGCAACCACCTTACCCTCTTGCATCAACACACAACCCAAACCTACATGTGATGCATCACTGTACACAGTAAAATCCTTCCCAGACTCTGGTTGAGTTAATACAGGTGCTTCCGTCAAAACTTTCTTCAACTTCTCAAAGGCTTCCTGGTGCTTCTCAGTCCATACAAACGGTACTCCTTTCCTTATAAGTTTCATCAAAGGTGCTGCCACCACAGAAAAACCTTCCACAAACCTCCTATAGTATCCTGCCAAGCCTAAGAAACTTCGAATTTTCGACACTGACCTAGGCGGCTTCCATTTCAGAATTGCGTCGATCTTACGAGGGTCCACCTTAATTTCCTCAGCAGAGACCACATGTCCTAAAAAGGTTACCTCCCTCAACCAGAATTCACACTTGCTGAACTTTGCATAAAGTTCCTTCTCCCTTAGCACTTACAACACAGTGCGAAGATGCTCATCATGTTTTGCTTCAGTCTCAGAGTATACCAGAATATCATCAATAAAGACGACCACGAATTGATCCAGATATGGTTGAAATACACGGTTCATCAGATCCATAAACGCTGTAGGAGCATTTGTCAGTCCAAATGGCATAACCAAAAACTCGTAATGACCATACCGAGTCCTAAATGCCGTCTTATGGATATCTACCTCGTTGACCCTTAACTGATGATATCCGGATCGAAGATCGATCTTGGAAAAGATAGAAGCTCCTCTAAGCTGGTCAAACAGATCGTCAATCCTTGGTAGTGGATACTTATTCTTAATCGTCAGTTTGTTCAACTGGCGATAATCAATGCACATGCGCATCGTCCCATCCTTCTTCTTCACGAATAGCACCGGTGCTCCCCATGGAGACACACTTGGCCTAATAAAGCCCCTATCCAACAACTCTTGAATTTACGCCTTTAACTCCACTAACTCTTTCGGTGCCATCCTATACGGTGCAATGGACACTGCTGCTGTTCCAGGCAACAAATCGATTCCAAACTTGACTTCTCAGTTTGGAGGCAATCCCGGAAGCTCCTCCAAAAAAATATCTTGGAACTTTTTAACGGTCCTGACCTTATCTACTGTCAATCCCTCAGCTTCCTTTTGACTCACAAATGCCAAATAGGCCTCACAACCCTTCCGAATCCACTTTTTAGCCTTCAATGCTGATACCATATTAGACAAATAGTCCCTTCGTTCACCTACCACCTTAACCTCATCCCCTTCCGTGGTCCTTAGCACCATCTGCTTAGCAGCACAATCCAAAGTCGCCTTATACTTAACAAGCCAGTCCATTCCCAGAATGAGGTCGAATTCTTCGAACGGAAACTCCATTAGATCTCCAAGAAAAATCCTACCTTGAGTTTCTAAGGGTACATCCCTATATAGCTTGTCTACCCTAACCGAGTGGCCCAAAGGACTTAACACGGATACCCCACTTACTATCTTCTCAGAATGCACTCCCAAATACCGAGATATCGCACATGCAACATAAGAATGAGTAGATCTAATATCCACCAAAGCAGTAAACGGCATGCTAGAAACCAAAAACGTACCAGTTATGACGTCAAGCGCGTCGCCCTCCTCTCGACGACGAGCTGCATACACTAACGCTGGCTATCGAGCCTCAGCATTTCCAGCACCCTTGCCAAGTGCCCCTCGACCTCATCTATTTCCATTTCTATTTCCGCCCCTACCTTGTCCACGTCCTCTCGGTGGTTGTGGTTCACCTCTCACGGGTTGAGCAACCCTCTGTTCGACAGCTTGAACTTGATCAGCTCTCTGAAAATCTTGATTAACTATATGCTTGAATTCGAGATAGAATGGTGCAATCATATGAATTATATCATGTTTTGAATAATTATTTTAAATATGGTTATTTAATAACATGAGTTTATTACCATACGAGCTTACTAAGCTTCATAGCTTACTTTGTTTTCTTTTCAATGTTTATAGAGTTTCAGAGGCTTGCTCAGGTTAGAAGTCGTTGGAGATCTCATCACACTATCCGGCTATGGTTGGGTACTTATAAGCTTTGTGATTTTAGTTAAATGGCATGTATAGGCTTGAGTCTTTTTTATAAAGGTTTTGGTCATGTATTTGGGCATTTTATATGGCCTATTAATGATTTATGTTTGATGTGTAATTTCCCTTGTGTAATGGCATAATTTGGTATGGTTGATGGTTCAAGATGATCATTTGGTCATTTGGTATATGTTGAGTATTTACTTATGAAAAGCATGAATTTGGACTTAATAAATGAATGGTTAATAAGTGATTTATGAGTCAAGCTTTGTATGTGATTGATGGTAGTAAAAATACATATTGAAATAGGTTGTACTGATGAGTATGATATGTACTTTGGTATATGATTGAAATAGGTGAATAATGAAGAATGAATCATGCTAGTTGCTATGTATTTGAATGTATAAATGGTATTGATTTGAGTAGTGAAATGGTTGAAGATGAAATGGCATGATTTGTATATGAATTGGCATGTTTTGGTTGCCTATAAGTGCATTGAAATGGTATGAAATGATGTGCTTTAGGTATGTTTGAGGAGGGTGAGAAATATGGCTTAAACCAAGCCTAATTTCACCCTACACGGTTGACCACACGGGCATGTGACTCGACCGTGTGTCTGCTATAACTTAATTAAACAAGTCAGTGATTACACAGCTTAGACACACGAGCGTGTCTACTGGCCGTGTGTCACACACAGGCTAGCACATGGGCGTGTGACCGGCCGTGTGACCCAAGTTAGTATGTATGCCTTATTTTCACACGGCCTGTGACACGTGAGTGTCTGGTGGCCGTGTGAGGCACACGGCCTATTCACACGGGCATGTGACCCCTGAAATTTATGAAAATTTTTTAAGTTTCCCAAAGTTTTCAAATGTTAACGGTTTAGTCCTGAACCTATTTTAAGCATGTTTTAAGGTATCGTAGGGCCTTATAAGGGACATTGTGAATGTTTTGAATGGATTTTGATTATGAATGCATAAATGTATGTTTAAAGTATGTAATATTGATGTGATTTGATTGGTAATGCCTCGTAACCCTATTTCAGCGATGAATACGGGTTAGGGGTGTTACATGTTTAATAAACATTGTGACAATTATTCTTTTAATGCTTTAATATTGCACAAAATGTGTATATGAGATTGTAGTCATGTTTGACGACGATTTGGATATACATATGGCACTTAGTGTGTGATTAAGAATAGTTTCGGCTATATATGGCACTTAGTGTGCGAGATCAAGATAGCTTCGGCTATATATGGCACTTAGTGTGCGAGATCGAGATAGCTTCAGCTATATATGGCATTTAGTGTACGAGATTATAATATGTGTAAGACCATATCTGGGATATGGCATCGATATGAGACTTCGTGTAAGACCATAGCTGGGCTACTGGCATTGATAAAAGATTACATGTAAGACCATATCTGGGATACGGCATTGGTACGGTACTATGTGTACGAGATTCCCGAGTATCCTTTAGTATTCCAAATGGTTCAACAAGAAATGTTGATGAAATGTGGTTACAAGTAATGGTATGACTCAGTTAAGGTATTCGTGACAGAAATTGACAAGTAAGTGTTAAAAGTGAATTTCATATGATGAGTAAGTGAATAATTATGAGAATTTATATGGTTCAATTGATTATATATATAAATGTGATGGCTATTGAATTGAATATAGTTTATTTCTATTTGCTTATGTTTATATAAATGTAAATGAATGGATAAGAAGTATTCAAATCATATAAGCATTGAAATGAATAAATTTGTGAAATTCTTGGTTAACTATGTGAATGGATACATGATATAAAGGTAGAATTATACAACTTATATTATAGTATTGATAATGGCCTAAAACGTGTTCATTTGATGAGATGAGTTATTATCATACGAACTTACTTAGCTTTATAGCTTACTTTGTTATCTTTTCTATGTTTATACTGACTCGGAGGCTTGCTCAGGTTGGAAGTCATCCGAGATCATATCGTACTATCCAACTATGGTTTGGTACTTATAAGCTTTGTGATATTGGTTATATGACATGTATAGGTTTTGTGGTTATTTGTTGAGTATAAATAATTTTGGTGATTGATGCATATGTGCTTGATATGTATTTCGCCATGAGATTTGGCCTGATAATGATGTAAGGTTTGATAAGTATAGGCTATGGTTACTTGGGTTTGGTTGTTGGAAGTGTTTTTGGCTAGTTGAAATGGCATGAATAAGTTATGTGGTTTCAAGTATATATCTTTTCACGTGATATGGGTTATTTTGGTAAGCTTAATGATGGTTTAAGATAGTCAAATGGCCATTTGGTATGTGTTGTGTAATAGCCTGAGATGTGCTTGGTTTTGGTTTGGTATTTGAATGCCAAATTGGTTAATAAAGTATGTTGATTTAGTATATGATATATATGTGAATTTTTGGCTTATGAATCTTGTTGTTTGGTATGTCATTTAGTCAAGTAAATGATTGCGATATAAGCTTTGAACAGACTGTTATGAAATGGTTTATAATGTGATGATTTGATATTGATTTGGCTATTTAATTGTGTATGGAATTGGTATCATTTGAGCTTGTATAGGTATGTGCAAAATGGGTGGAAAAATGGCTTGGTAAATAGCCTATTTTTGTCCACACGGGCAGAAACAAAAGCGTGTGTCTCAGCTGTAACACTCCTAAACCCAATCCGGCGACGAATACAAGTTATGAAGCATTACCGGACTAGACACAACTTCTGAACGATTACATAAACTCTTAGGTCACTACGAATGCTTACATAATAATTTATAAAACACATAGTAAAATTTTACGAAACATTAACATTAAATAAACATCTTATTTCATACTCGAACCCTATCATATTCAAAAGTAGTCATATAAATATAATGTGTAACCATGCTTTGAAACATATAGTAACAATTGTTAATTCGTAACTATTAAACATACAACAAATACTGCATTAATAAATCTCACAAATATCTCAAGCATAATTTTAAAATTTATAACGTTATGCGCATGGTACGTATTAGTAGGAACCATTTGATTAATAACTTAAACTCAAAAATTAGCTTACCTAATTTGCATAAAAACAATCATGATTCCTTATAACTTAAATTTACTATTCATTTGGTCATTTTCCAATGCCTTAGTCGAATATTAACTTGCTAAATAAATATGCTTATTCAATGTCCACTTTCATTTTACTCAACCATATCATGTAGCATTGCATAAAATAAATTCCATATATCAACCATAATTTGCATTTGATGTCATGCACTTTACAAGTTTATATATACATATACATAATTTAACCAAACTCTCAAATCAAAAACAAACTTATAAATAAATCATATAAATATAAACATGGTCGAAATGCATAAAATTTAATATTAATCATAGCCATTTATGAATAAACATTAATTTTCTAATTAATTTATTTTTGAATCTCAAACAACTTATATTCATTACCTAAATTTAATATCATAGCCGAATACTTTCATTGAACACATATATCTTTAACATTTTTACCAAAATAAACTTATCTATAATAAAACTTACTAGACCTCAAATATTTAAGCATGCCACTTTAAACATATTGATTTCACGTATGATATTATGACACAACATAACAAGATGCATGATATGTTGCATGGGGATGGGTTTTATTATGATTGGAGGAAGTGTAATGAACTGGCAGCTCTGCTGCAAATACTGATTAAGGCCGTAACCGGTACTACTTGGAGTGTAGGGATGGGTGGGTTGATTATATTCCCACATGGAGTGCAAGGTTGGATGAAGATGAAGTGTAGAGGCTGGTTGGGTAGGATCTCTTGATTGCATATCTGTCTTTGTCATCGCCATCGAGATGGGCTCTAACCCAAACCGATCATCGACATCAGTGGGCTAAGGCCCTAACGATCATCGAATCACACTGGATTGGGCTTAGGCCTGCATCGTAAAACACTATTTGTCTTTTTGTTATGGGATTACACACTGAGTTTTTCATAACTCACCCATCTGTTTATCTGTACAGGTAATCCCCAGTCTTAGGTGGATCAGTGCTGAGAGGGACTCAAAGGTGGCCACACAACCGCGCATACTTTCATTCTTTGGTTTTTAAATTATAAGTACTTTTATTTTAGGTATTTTTATTGTAATTAGGTCTTTATGGATTTTTACTTTAAATTGGGTTTTTACTTGGTTTGGGATTTTTACTTTAAATTGGGTTTTTACTTGGTTTGATTTATAATTGCTAGCAGTAGGGTAATACGCAGGTTTTAAAAAAGATAAACGCTTTTCAAAAATACCACAAATACGCAACCCATTTTAAGAGCTTCTGCAAGAAATAACATTTTAAAAATTAATGACGCTTTGTTATGATTAACTTTTTGCCAAACAACTTACAATTTTACAAATGAAGGAGACATCCTAAAATCATCGTTAAGATCTCGAAGAGGTTAAATATAGAACGGCTTATCAATGATATCTCACTTTACGAAAAACAGTTCTATGTGAGATCGCTAGATTCGACCATAACGTCTAGACTGGGTTTGCAGTGTTACATTTAGTGGTATCAAAGTCAGGTTGCAAAACTCGGCTATGATAGAATATGAATGAGAATTTGTGAGGCTCAGTAAATATGCCCGAGAATGTGTTTCAATGAAAGCTATTATGTGCAAAAGATTTGAAGATGGATTGAACGAAGATATAAAATTCTAGTTGGAATTCTAGAGTTGAAAGAGTTCGTGGTACTTGTCGATCGTGTTTGTAAAGCTGAAGAACTGGGGAAAGAAAAGAGAAAGGCTGATTCTGAAGCTAGAGATTTGAGAAAGAGATTGATGAATAAACCTTATCATTTCTTATCCAAGAAATCACGAGATGTTTATAGTCGATCAAATGCATCGATGGAATAGTCTAATAGAGATCATGGGAAGCAATTTATGAGTTCAAAAACTCCAGTTATGTTAGTGGAAAGTTTGGATAATGCTAGATAGAATAAACCTGAATGTGAACGATGTGGAAAATGATATTTTGGAGAGTGTAGAATGAATGACAAAGCCTGTTTTAGATGTGGCTCGCACGAACATTTCTTTCGAGATTGTCCTAAGTTAGTTGAGAAAGATAAATCTCAGAATGCAAGATTAAGCAACACATCTGCGAGAGGAATACCACCCTTAATGTTGGAAATGTGAGTGGTAGTAGAGGTGCAGCACGAGATACTGCTGTAAGATGTGAAATAGAGCACCTGCCAGAACTTATGCTATTCGTGCACGCAAAGAAGCGTCATCTCTAGATGTTATTACTGATACATTCTCTCTTTATGACACTGATGTAGTTGCATTGATAGACCCTAGATCAACTCATTCGTATATATGTGTGAACTTAGTGTCTAGTAAGAATTTACTTGTTGGTTCTACTGAGTTTGTTATAAAAGTGTTGAACCCCTTAGGCATATATGTCCTGGTTGACAAAGTTTTCAAGAATTATTCGTTAATGACTCAGGGTTACTATTTTCTAGTTGATTTGATGTTGTTGTTGTTTCATAAGTTTGATGTAATTCTAGGTATGGACTGGTTGACATTGCATGATGCAATAGTAAATTATAGACGAAAAATAATTAAGTTGAAATGTCAGAATAATAAGACTCTCCGAATCGAATCAAATGATTTGAGTGGTTTACCAACTGTAATTTCACTAATGTTAGCTCAGAAATATGTGAAAAGGGGATACAACGCATATCTTGCATATGTACTTGATACAAAAGTGTTAGAATAAAAAATTGAATCAGTACTAGTTGTTTGCGAGTACCCAAATGTGTTTCCAGAAGAGTTACCAGGTTTGCCATTGATCAGAGAGGTTGAATTTGCTACTGATTTAGTATCGAAAACTTCACCAATATCGATAGCTCCGAACAGAATGGCTCTGGCAGAGTTAAAAGAGTTGAAAGCTCAGTTGCAAGAATTAACTGATAGAGGATTCGCAAGACCGAGTTTCTCACCCTAGGGTGCACTAGTGTTGTTTGTAAAGAAAAATGATGGTTCTATGAGAATGTGTATAGACTATCGACAACTCAACAAAGTAACAATCAAGAATAAATATCCTCTACCGAGAATTGATGATTTATTTAATCAATTGAAAGGTGCATCATTGTTTTCAAAGATTGATTTGAGATCTGGTTATTATCAGTTGCGAGTTAAAGACTTAGATGTGCTGAACATAGCGTTCAGAATGAGGTACGGACATTATGAATTCCTTGTTATGCCTTTTGGATTGACTAATGCTCCTGCCACTTTTATGGATTTGATGAATCATATTTTCAGACCGTGTTTAGAAATATTTTTTGTTGTATTTATTGACGACATTTTGATCTACTCTCGAGATGAGTCTGAGCATTCCGAGCATTTGAGGATAGTGTTACAGACCTTAAGAGACAAGCAATTCTTTGCAAAGTTCAGCAGATGTGAGTTTTGGCTCCGAAGGGTTGGATTTCTAGGCCATATCATTTCAGCCGAAGGTATTAGGGTTGACTCGAGCAAGATTTCTACAATTACAGATTAGAAACCTCCGAGAAATGCATCTGAAGTCTGAAGTTTATTGGGACTGGCTGGTTACTATTGATGTTTCGTTAGAGGGTTCTAGATGATTTCTACACCGTTGACTCGATTACTTTAGGAAGATGTAAAGTTTGAATGGTCTGAGAAGTGTTAGCAGAGTTTCGAATAGTTGAAAGCATTATTGACAGAGGCACCAGTTTTAATACAACTTAAGTCGGGTATAGAATTTGTAATTTTCAGTGATGCATCATTGATCGGTCTGGGTTGTGTATTGATGCAGTAAGACAAAGTTATAGCTTATGCTTCTAGATAGTTGAAGCCGCATGAAAAGAATTATCCGACACATGATTTAGAGTTAGCCACGATTGTATTTGGATTAAGAATTTGGTGACATCACTTGTTTGGTGAGAAATGCCACATTTATATAGATCACAAGAGCTTAAAATATTTATTGACTTAGAAATACTTGAATTTACGACAATGTAGATGGCTTGTTACTGAAAAACTATGAGCTAGTAATTGATTATCATCTTGGGAAAGCGAATGTAGTTGCTAACGCTCTGAGCAGAAAGTCATTATTTGCCTTGTGTGCGATGAATACATAGTTAGCTTTGTCTGATGATGGTTCGATTGTAGCTGAGTTTAAAGCGAGACCATTATTTCTTCAGCAAATTTATGAAGCTCAGAAATGTGATAGTGAATGTAACACCCCAAACCCGGCCTGGAAGTTTGGCTCGAATCTGGTATGTCACATTGAAGTGTTTTTCGAAAACCATGTTTCCATTAAAAACCCTTCTTAATAATTAAAAACTTATACCCTTTTTAAACCTCGTTAGAAAACCTCAGCTGAATAACATTCTTAACAACTTTGTAAAAATCTTGGCAGTTGCGGAAGCTTAATTTAAAAATAATTGCGGATACGTGATGTTTTGAAAACAGTAGTTGCTTTGGAAAACTGTGTTCTAATACTAGCAATTATAAGAACAATAAATAAAATTCAAAATTAGAAATCAAGAAAATTACAACGGCTTTACTACAACCCATATAAAATAATTTAAAAGCAATAATCAAAACTGTAACATAAACAATGTGTGTGGCTCCCTCTGAGTCCCTCGCAGCTCCGATCCATCTAAGGCTGGAAATTACCTGAAAGGTTAATAAACGGGGTGAGTTTACGAAAACTCAATGTGTAATCCCCTACTTTATAAAAAAAGAACAGTTAGTCATATAAAAGAATTAAAAGTCTGGCCCCAGCCCTACTTACAGTTTTGGTATCAATTAGGCTTTAGCCCATTATAACAGACAGTACCAGATGGGCCTTAGCCCTATACAGAATTCAGAATGAAGCCCATAGGCCCACAATAGATATAAAACAGATATTTCATGTATGCGAAACCCAACCCATATCCATCCGTATACAACCCGTACCAACCTTACACCATGTGGGAGACAACTCGACCCACCCATCCGCTACACACACCACGAATTTGCGGCATGGCCGCTGAGCGAATAATGTGACAGAGTCACGGATCACGAATATTGTGGCGAGCTACGAGAATAGATATTTGTGGCACGACCACCACTGTAGCAGATATTTGTGGCATAGCCACCAGAACGCTTCCTCCATCAATATAACCCATATCCCATACAACAGATACACATGTCATGGATACAACATACAGAATCAGAATATCATGCCCATATCTGAATCAAACAATCACAGTCAAGTCATTCATATCACCAACATATATTCACAATCAAATCCGTCAACCACACAGTCCAAGTCAGTCACTTGCCCACAAGGGCAGAATGATCATTTAACACCCTAGGGACAAAATGATAATTTTACCCCACAAGGGTATCTCGGTAATTCTACCCTACAGGGGTATATCGGTATTTCTACCCTACAAGGGTATTTCAGTAATTCTACCCTACAAAGGTATTTTAATAATTCTACCCTACATGGGTATTTCAATAGTTTTGTAAATTGAGGGCAAAACGGTAATTCTGTAAATTGGGGGTACTTTGGTAATTTTACAAGTCGAGGGTATTTCAATAATTTGGTAAACTAAAGTATTCTAAACAGGGATAACAATACGAATGGGCCGAAAGCCCTTTCTCGGCCCAAATGGGCCCCCATGCTCGTGTGGCCCTTTTAGCCCAAATTTAGCCACAGATATGAGATTCACCTAGCCTAGTCCAATATTTACTACACAATCAAACAACTTATCCAATTGGGCCCGTAGGCCCATTGGGCCCACATGGCCCCTTTCGGTCTATCGCGGCCCGAAGTAGCCATCCTACAGCCAGAGTAGTGAGAAATACACACTTGATAGGAGACTGGAGTTAATCCGCACTCTGAGCACTCTTAGCCGACGCCCAACCCAAACGAGCATGCCATAAAGCAAAAGGGATCAGCCAAGAAAGGTACCTTTACTCTCCTCATGGTTCTCTCTATTTAAAGCCAACTTCGCCACTCTTATGTTAGCTTCCTGATGTGGGATCCCTCTATCATCAGAGTTTAAATTCAACACCAACTCTTGCCGCCCCCCTGTTAGAAAAATAAATGCTCTTTAATTGCCATGAGTTTCAAACCCTGGACCTCCTTGCCAACTCTATGACGCCACCTTCCTGCCTCTTATATGGAGCTACTTTGCCACTAGACCACAAGGCTTTCTGTGGCACAATTTCTCCAACAATATTCTTAAGGCCTACCTACTACACCAAGGGTTTGATTCACCTTAAACCAAAATTTTTGCTAGAGTCCAGGTTTGAACCCAGGACTTCTCCAACACTTCTCAACACACTTAACCACTAAAACAAACCTTCATTAACTAAATTTACATGCATAACAAAATGTTACAAGCTGCCTTCAACCGCTCTCATGCTCAAGGTCCAAAACTTCTAGGACCAAATTCAGGGTGTTATAGTGAATTACAAATTGAAAGAGTGCAAAGTGAGTCGACTAGTGATTCAAAGTACCAAATTGGAGCCAATGATTGTTTAATGTTCCGAAACAGAATCTGTATACTGAGAAATCCTAAGCTTATTGAAAAAATTCTACATAAAACACATAACAGATGTTTATCTGTTCACCCAGTGAGTACCAAAATGTGCAATAATTTGAAACAAGTATATTGGTAGTTGGGTATGAAACGAGACATTTTAGAGTTTGTATTGAGATGTTTAGTTTGTCAACAAGTTAAAGCTAAAGATCAAGTACCGTCGGGACTACTTTAGCTAGTGATGATACTAGAGTGGAAATGGGATAGAGTGACGATGGATTTCGTGTCGGGATTACCCCTATCTCTGAAGAAAAAAGATGCAATTTGGGTTGTCGTTGATCAACTAACGAAATCTGCACATTTCATTTCGGTACGTATAGACTATTCACTTGATAAATTAGCTGTATTGTACATATCTGAGATTGTGAGATTGCACTGTGTGCCAGTTTCTATTATTTCGGATAAAAATTCGAGGTTTACATCACAGTTTTAGAAGAAATTTCAGGAATCCCTTGGTACGAAGTTGAATTTTAGTACAACTTTTCATCCATAAACTAACAGATAGTCTAAATGAGTAATACAGATCCTCGAAGATATGCTCAGATGTTGTGTTTTAGAGTTCGAAGATAACTGGAAGAAATATTTGTCGCTCGTTAAATTTGCATATAACAATAGCTTTCAATCGAGCATAAAGATGGCACCATACAAAGCTTTGTATGGTCGCAAATGTCTAACTCTATTGTACTGGACAAAGCTTAGCGAGAAACAAGTTCATGGGGTTGATTTCATTAAAGAAACTGAAGAGAAAGTGAAAGTAATTCGTGACTGTTTGAAAGTAGTTCGGATAATCAAAAATCATATACGGATTTGAAACAAAATGACATTGAATTTTAGATCAGTGAAAAAGTGTTTCTGAAAGTATCTCCGTGGAAGAAAATACTTAGTTTCAGTCGCAAAGGCAAATTTAGTTTGTGATTCATCAGGCCATATGAGATTATTAAACGAATAGGGCCAATGGCGTGTTGGCTATCTCTACCGTCAGAGTTAGAAAAGATTCACAATGTGTTTCATGTATCAAGGCTATGTAGTATAGATCTAATCCATCATATGTGATTTTTTTGTCTGAGATTATGTAACGCCCCAAATTTTGGGCCTGGAATTATTAGGTTTTGAGTATGAGAATAGTTAAAAGGCTACACAAAAAAGTTTAGTTGTGTAAGAAAGTGACACAAATGCATGTCTGCTTCAGTGGTTAAGTTTCCTGGGAAGTGTCTGAGAAGTCTTGGGTTCAAGCCTGGGCAGCTGCAAAAAAGTTTTATTTTTAACGGAATAAGCATTGCCTCTAAGCAGTAGGCTAATTGTGGGTAAGACATGACAAAAAGGGCCTGCTGGTCTAGGGGATAAGTGGAGTGTTTTATTTTTTTGTTGTGCAATGGGAGAGTTGTGGGTTGACCAGAACACTGGAAAGTTTGAATGAATTTCAAATTAAGTGGTTGAGCTGTTGAGGGATCGGTTTGAGGATGTTGGGGAGAGATTTTAGGAGTAAATCATGGGGATTTGTGGTAGGAGAAGAATTGGTGCCAAATAAAAATTGCAGGCACTCAATGCTTTTGGGATTTGGAGAGGAGTGGGAGAGTGGTGTCGATTGTGAACTCCCAACACTCAAAATTCGACTTTGAGACTATCAAGTGCTCTCCATTTTGATAGCTACTCCTTTTTGCTTGATTTCGTTTTTGTCTGAGGCCGATTACTACTTAGACCATTTAGGTATTTTACTCTTCTGCATTTTCTTTTGGTTTTACTCTCCAATATTGTGTTTGG
Source organism: Gossypium anomalum (assembly GCA_025698475.1). Taxonomy (NCBI): domain Eukaryota; kingdom Viridiplantae; phylum Streptophyta; class Magnoliopsida; order Malvales; family Malvaceae; genus Gossypium; species Gossypium anomalum. The sequence goes on from CM046957.1 coordinate 23,666,596, forward strand.
ATTGATCAGTTTTCTTCTCTCCCTCACTTTTCTTCTTTTACTTTTCCTTACCTTTGCAGAACATTCATGCTCCCCGTCTTCTAATCGGTCATTAGCATATACCTCTCCTTTTGTCTTTGGCCGAATACTCTTCTCCTTTCCCCTTATCAACTCTTTCGGGTTTCAATGTTTTCACCTTGGCATTGTTTCCGAATAGTCCCTCTCTCTTTCTCCCTCTCCACTCTTTACATCAGGCTTCCCTCTTTCACTGCTTAAGCTGAATGTCCTTTGTCCCTTCTTGACCGAATACTACTATTTTTCCCACTGTGCCGATTCTCCATTGCTCTTGTCCACTTTGGTGAGGTGTGTTGTGCTAAGCTTTTGCCTCTATCATAGCGGGTGATCATTTTGGGGGTAATAGGTCGACTATTTTCCTTCCCTATATCCAACTTTGCATTTTAGGTAAGTGATATGCGTTAGTTCAAATGGTTTATGCAAGTAGTAATGTTTAAGGTTAATAGATTATGGTTGGTACACAGGTAACCCCAAAGGCCTAGTGGTTAGTCTCTTGCAGTGGATTAGATGGACAAGCCACAAATTGACCGATCTAAGCAAGTGATAGGTTGGAGTACTCGTGGACTATTCGCTCATTTTCGTAAACAAGTGTGTAAACACTGTTCAAAACATAAATTAGTAAAAGCCAAAAATCGTGACTATTGTCGCTACACGGGCGTGCGTTCGCTCGTGTGGCAATACGAACGCATAAACGTGGGCGTTAGATCGTAGAGGCCACCAAGAGCAATTTTATGGGCTTAGGCCATTTTGGGCCACAATGGGCCGTGTGGGCCCCACATGGGAAAACCACATGAACGTGTGGAGATTATTAGGCTGGGCTATGTAATTCACACGTCCAAGGCCATTCTATGGCTTTGTGGGCCACATGGGTGTGTGGGCCTACATGAGCCCGCATTATGGGCTTTGGGCCCATCTGCACTGTTTGACTGTTTTGCCCTTATATGGTAAGATGACCGTTTTGGCCCTTTGTGATGTATATATGTATTTGTAAATGTGTGATCGTATTTTAGCATGCTATTTAAACTGTATTGGATACATGACATGACTATATGATGCATTGCATGGGGATGGGTTTATATTGATCGGAGGAAGTGTACTGAAAGGCTTCGAGCATAAATTATTGGCAGCTCAGCTACATATTACTGTTTAGTGCCGCAACCGGTGCTAATTCTAGAGTGTAGGGATGGGTGGGTTGATTATATCCCCACATGGAGTGTAGGGTTGGACGGAGATGGTGTGTAGAGGCTGGATGGGTAGGACTTGTATACTACTTTACCGCATCTCTTTGCCTTTGATTTACATCTTTGCCGCTTGCTTTTACTGCAATGGGCCAAGACCCAAACACATGACTGTTTTTGTATTGAAATGGGATAAAGCCCAAATCGATCATCATCATTTATTACAAGAAAGGGCTTAGGCCCGGTCGTACTTGTTTCATCGATCGCTTGTTTATTAAGGGATTACACACTGAGTTTTCGTAAACTCACCCTTCTGCTTATCTGCGCAAGTAATCCTTAGGCGGATCAGTGCTGCGAGGGACTCGAAGGTGGCCGCACAATAGCTTATGCTTCCATATTTGACCTTTTATTCATAAGTAGTTTTATTTGGGTATTTTTCTTTAATAAGGCCTCTCTAAATTTTTAATCTTTAATTTGGGGTTTTATTTATATTGATTTATATATGCTAGTAGTAGGACATGGGTTTTCAAAAGATAAATGCCTTTCAAAACATCACGGTTACGCAACATGTTTCAAAAGCTTTCGGAAGAAACAACCTTTTTTTAATATATAACAATGTTTTAATATGATTAATTTTTGACAAACGACTTACATTTTGAAGACAAACGATAAGCTTTGAAATCATCTTCAAGGTCATTCAAAAAGGTTTAATAGAGAATGGGTTTCTAACAATTTCGCACTTTTTTAAAAACACTTCAATGTGACATCTCCAGATTCAGCCGTAACGCCTAGGCTGGGTTTGGGGTATCACATTTAGTGGTATCAGAGTCAAGTTACAAAACTCGGCTGTGGATTTGGGTTTCTTCCAAAACTTGGAAATTCTAAGAGAACTGTTTCAAATTATTTGAATTATTTTGAAATGTTTTACTGAATGTGTGTTACACCGAGTCTCCGCGCCGATCCTATAAGTTCTCTCTAAAAACTGTATTTTGATTTTGACTAAAACTGCCATAGGTAGGATCACTGAGACTACTGTAGGTAGTATATCATACTCCAAACCCTTTAGTAGTGAGTACTGAAACTGTAGGGGAACTGGTAGACACCAATAGACACTACGTTGTGCAAAAATAAAACTCTATACTTTTGATACTGTCTCCATAAAATATCTGTTAATAAACAACTGGAACTGTAAACTAATGCATAAAACTGTTAATAAGATAAAATGTAATTCGATTATGAGCACTAGAGGTACTCGCGGAAGGGGTACAAGAGGCCTAGGTGAAGGCCGTGGAAGTGCGAGCTGGGTTTTATGATCGTGCGACTGGGGAGGACACATTGTCCCAAACTATGTTGTAGATTCTAGAAAGGGTCGCTGGACCTAATACTAGTGATGTGGGCCATGGATCGCTTACGAAACGACTCCGATCTAATAGAGCTGAAAATTTTTAGGGGTGTTGCTGGAGTTACCCAAAGGTGGCTGAGTATTGGATTGACGCATTGTACTAGTCTATCTATAGACTATACTAAAAACACTCAAGTTAAATGTGGTAGTGTTTTGGAATTAGAGTGTGCAACATGAGCGTAGTGGTGTAGTTGGTGTTATGTGACTGATCTGATAGTTGGAAAATTTAGGGACGAAATTTCTTTAAGGAGGGGTGAATTATAACAACCTAAATTTTGGGCCTAGAATTATTAGGTATTGAGCATGAGAATAGTTAGGAGGCTGCACATAAATGTTTAGTTGTGCAAGAAAGTGAAACAAATGCATGTCTGCTTCAGTGGTTAAGTCTCTTGGAAAGTGTCTGAGAAGTCTTGGGTTCAAGCCTGAGCAAGTGCAAAAATTTTTCTTTTTAAAGGAATAAGTACTGTCTCTAGGTAGTAGGCTTTTAATTAAATATGGGTAAAACATGATAAAAAAGGTCTGGTCGTTTAGGGGATAAATAGCGTGTTATCTATGCTTGAGGACTGAGGTTCGAATCCTGGTGGGGGCCGTAGAGTGTTTTATTTTGCTACTGTACCGTGTGAGAGTTGTGGGTTGACCGAAACACTAAAAAGTTTGAATGAATTTCAAATTAAGTGGTTGAGTTGTTGAGGGATCGGTTTGAGGATGTTGTGGAGAGATTTTAGGAAAAAATCATGGGGATTTGTGGTGGGAGAAGAGTTGGTGCCGAATGGAAATTGTACGCACTCAATGCTTTCAGGATTTGGAGAGAACTAGGAAAGTGGTACTGATTGTGAACTCCCAACACTCAGAATTTGGCTTTGAGACTATCAAGTGCTCTCCATTCTGGTAGCTACTCCCTTTTTGCTTAATTTCATTTTTGTCTGAGGCCGATTACTACTTAGACCATTTGGGTATTTTACTTTTCTGCATTTTCTTTCGGTTTTACTCTCCAATATTGTGTTTGGATTGATCGCCTTTCTTCTCTCCCTCACTTTTCTTCTCTTACTTTTGTTTACCTTTGCCGAACCTTTATGCTTCCCCTCTCCCGACTGGTCATTAGCATATATCTCTCCTTTTATCTTTGGTCGAATACTCTAAGCAAGTGGATTAGGTGGACAAGCCACAAATTGACTGATCTAAGCAAGTGATAGGTTGGAGTACTCGTTGACTATTCGCTCATTTTCGTAAACAGGTGTGTAAACACTACTCAAATGTAAATCAGTAAAAGCCAAAAATTGTGACTATTGTCGCTACACCAGCGTACGTTCGCTCGTGTGGCAATATGAATGCATAAACATGGGCGTTAGATCGTATAGGCCACCATGAGCAATTTCATGGGCTTAGGCCGTTTTGGGCCATGATGGGCCAGAATGGGTCGTGTGGGCCCCACGAGGGAAAGCCATACGAACGTGTGGAGATTATTGGGTTGGGCTATGTAATTCACACGGCCAAGTCTATTCATGGGCTTTGTGGGCCACACGGGCGTGTGGGCCCGCATTATGGGCCTTGGGCCCATTTGCATTGTTTTGACTGTTAAGGTTGAACGGGTTGGCCAAGATGACTGTGGACCTACTGTTGGGTCGGTAAATTACCTAGACCCCTATATTTGGTTAAATGACTATTTTGCCCTTATATGGTAAGATGACCATTTTGCCCCTTTGTGATGTACATATGTATTTGTACATGTGTGACTGTATTTTACCATGCTATTTAAACTGTATTGGATACATGACATGACTATATGATGCATTGCATGGGGATGGGTTTATATTGATCGGAGGATGTAATAGCTTGAATTAGACCCTAGTTGGAACGGTGGTTTCGGGACCACAAATTTGATTCAAAAAAATATTTAAAAATTATTTTCTGTGTTTATTTTGTGTGAATTTATATCTATGAAATTTTTGTGCTTTAATTTTGTTGTTTGGGTCCCTGATTAAATAAAAGGGCTTAATCACGTAAAATGAAAATTTGGTGGTTAAATGTGAAAGTATTTAATTGAACCTGTCTTTATAATTTAGAGCATTTATTATTCAATATAACCATTTTTAATATGATGTACGATAATAACCATTGCTTATAATGGTTTAAAATTTTAACTAAAAGGTTAAACATATAAAATAATAAACATGTTAATATATAATAAAACATATAATAAGTTATCATGCATTTTTCTTTCATTATTCATCACCGAATATCAAAACAAGAAAGAAAAATAAAAACCTTGGGTTGTTCAGCCATGGTTGATCTTGATTAAAGTTTGTAACTAACCCGATTTTTGATAATTTTTACGTTTTTGAGATCATTGCTAAGTTATCTTCAAGACCCATGCTTGAATTTTTTATTTTGGTGAATATTTTGAGTTATGCCATTGTTGAAAGCTTGTGATTATTGTTGTTTGATGATGAAATATGAAAGATATGTTTTTGGTTAATATGTTTTGTATTGGAGTTTTTGATGATTTTGAGTAACTAGGACTAAATTGCAAAAAATAATAATTTGAGCGACTAAAATGTGAAATAAATGAAATATATGGATTGTATGAACACTAGGAACATTCGGCCTAACATGCGTATGTTGAGATTTTGCATCTTTTCTGTTTTGTATAATAGGGACTAAATTGTAAAAAGTGTAAAATGTTAGGGTAAAATGGTAATTTTCCCATTTATGTGTTTTTGGACTAAATTGAATGAAAATATGTTTGAATGAGTTTAATTTGAATATGTTTAGATCCAGAACCAAAGAAATCAGATTTGAATTGGGGCAAAACGAGAGTCGTCGACTAGTCGTCTCGTTCCGTTTTACATCATCCGAGGTAAGTTTATAAGCAAATAGACATACTTAATTTTAATTAAATGCATATTATGTATACTGAAATGAAATATGAGAATATATATGCTATTGCTGAATGTGTATAAGCTTAGCTACCATGTTCATGTATTCGTGTCGACCGAGTTACGACGTCCGAAAGTCCCGTATGAACCTTAAGAATAGCTAGGATACATATGTCATGACATAGGATTCCGATATGTGATGTGCAAGTAAGACCATGGCATCAGTATGTGACTCCGATATATGTGTGCAAGTAAGACCCTGTCTGGGACAGTGGCATCGATATGTGATTACATGTAAGACCACGTCTGGGACGATGGCATTGTACGATATATGTGTGATTATCTGAGTGTCCTATTCAATTCCAAGTGGTTCATCGGGCAAGGATAAGTTGTGTTCTAATGTGTAAAATGAGCTAAATGGCCAGGTATGAATTAACTTGATACCTACTTGAAATAAGGTAAGTAAGTAACTTGATTATTTGTTACAAATCATGTTTGATGCAAATGAAGAATATATGTGTATGTGGTATGTATATTCTTCTTTGTGAATAAGTAACTTGTGTATCACTAAGATAATTCTTAAATATGTGCATATTGATTAGATATATTCGGCCACATACTTACTATTTGTATATAAAGTTATATTTTGATACATGAGCTTATGTATTTGAGTGTATATGGACTAGGTTTTATTATGACTATTTGGCTTTGGAAGTTGAATAATAATATGTTAAATTGACTATGTGAGCATTCGACTAAGGTGGGAAATTATTTATGAAACTGTTTTATTTATGGAATTTATAAGTTTGAGATCAAGCATGGTAATGTTATTATATATATATACATGTTCATTCGGTCATTGCTATGTTTACGCATAAGAAACTATATTTTAATTCATGAGTATATGTATATGTGTATACATGTACGTGGTCACTTAATGATTGAGCCTTGAAACTGAAAGAATGCTTTGAAAATGTATATATATGTACACGACCATAAATAAGTTATATGTGAAAGTATAAGATAAACGTTAAATCATAAGATTGAAGTTTAATTTGGTTATGATAGTATAATTTGGTATAGTTTAAATGTATGGATTATGTCCTTGAATGGTTTATTTGCTTATGGCTTACTAAGCTATAAAAGCTTACTCTGTGTGTGTATGATTGTTTTTGTTTTATAGATTTTGGATTCAAGTTACAAGCTCGGGAATCGTTAGAGAAGCTTATCACACTATCGACTGTCTTCGGTATTTTATAAGCTAAATTTACGAACCTATGGCATGTATAGGCTAGATTATAGTTTGAAATGTTGGATTTTGGTTTTGTATAATTTAAGCCATGCGAAAATGGCCTAATTTCATTGTTTGAGTTCGGTTTGTTTTTTTATAGGTTAAGTTCATTTTGGTTATTATGCTATGTGTCATGGATAAATGATATATTGCATATCTATTTTGTGCACTGGTGATTTTGGATGTGCGCATATGGTTAATGTGTTATATGTGATTTGGCATTAAAGGTTGTTTGGTTATGTCTAAACATGATATATGTTTGTCTTTATATGTTCATTATATGGTATGGGAGATTCATGTTTTGAACACATATCTATTCGTAGTTAATGACTTACTCTTATGAAGTATAAATTGTAGTATGAGTTGGTTTGAAAATTATACAATAATGTATTGTAAATTCGGATATAAGATAAAGGTATATGAGATGGTTATGACTAACTTGTGATTTGGAATTTGCTTATATAAATATTTATGCATATGATGAATTGACTTGATATGTATCTCATCTTAAGGTTTATATATATATGGTGGTGTTTGATGATGTGTTTCGGTTATTAGTTAATAGGGGACGTGTATCGTGCTATAACTTGTTATGCATTAATAAATTAAAATGCATGTTATTTATATGAGGTATATTCGGTGTAACCTTATCGTGCATAGTAAAAATAGGTATTGACTTCTAAAGTGATTGAATAAAGTTGGAAGTGAACAATTGCTAAAGCATATTTGTTAAACACATTTGTATTCGGCTAAATGCAATGAAAAATGACCAAATGAATAGTGACTTTTACAATAGCAAATTATGAAAATTATATGAGTTTATATGTGATGTATAAATGTCCTACTTGATAGTAAATAAATGTTGAGTAGTGTGTAAGTTAGTCCTTTAATTATGGTTATAAGTTGACTGAACATGTACTAACATAAAAGTGCCGAATATGATATGGTTAAATTGAAATGATTAAGTGTACTTGGTTTTGTGAGTTCTATCTATATATGAATTTTTAGTTTGCAATTGAAGTATAATGTAGTTTGTATGTTTTGTGCATTCTATAAGTTGTATCCAAGTTATACTCGGCTATATAGTGTTAATAATTAAATCGACTATTTATATTAATAATTGATTGGTTTAAAAGTTTGTGCAAGTGTATGTATATGATTGTTTGAATTTATGTCATGACTGGTAATACCTCGTAACCCCAATCCAGCAACGGATACGGGTTAGGGGTGTTACAGAGGAAGTGTACTGAAAAGCTTCGAGCCTAAATTACTGGTAGCTCAGCTACATATTACTGTTTAGTGCCGCAACCATCTGCTAATTTTGGAGTGTAGGGATCGGTGGGTTGATTATATCCCCACATGCAGTGTAGGTTTGGACGGAGATGGAGTGTAGAGGCTGGATGGGTAAGACTTGTATCTTGTTTTCTTCAAGCATCGCATCGACATCGCTTATTCTTTGCCGTTGGTTGCTATTCTTCGCGATCGCTATCAGCATCGCAATGGGCCAAGGCCCAAACACATGACTATTTCTGTATTGAAATGGGCTAAAGCCCAAACTGATAATGTCACTGTTATAAGAAAGGGCTTAGGCCCAGACTGTGCTTGTTTTTGACGGTTTGTTTATTAAGGGATTACATACTGAGTTTTTGTAAACTCATCCTTTTGCTTATCTACGCAGGTAATCCTTAGGTGGATCGGTGCTGCGAGGGACTCAAAGGTGGCCACACAACAGCTTACGCTTCCATATTTGACTTTTTATTCATAAGTAGTTTTATTTGAGTATTTTTCTGTAATAAGGCCTCTCTAAATTTTTAATCTTTAATTTGGGGTTTTATTTATATTGATTTATATCTGCTAGTAGTAGGACATGGGTTTTCAAAAGATAAATGCTTTTCAAAACATCACGGTTACGCAACACGTTTCAAAAGCTTTCGCAAGAAACAATGTTTTCTTAATAGATAACGATGTTTTAATATGATTAATTTTCGACAAACGACTTACGTTTTGAAGATAAACGACAAGCCATAACGTACAATGAAGAACCGATCAGAATTTTAGCTCGAGAGGTTAAAGAATTGAGAAATAAACGCATAGCTTTAGTGAAATTTTTGTAGCAATGTCACAGTGTCGAGGAAGCTATGTCAGAACCCGAGGAAGCTATGAGAAAATAGTACCCTAACTTATTCACTAGTAAGATTTTCGAGGATGACAATCCCTAAGGGGGGAGAATTGTGACAACTCGTTTTTGGTCAAATCGAAACAGTGATTTTGGGACCACAAATCTGAGGTTAAAATAATTATTTTATTATTATTTTAAGTGTCTACAGCATAATATCATGTTGGTGTGAAAATTTCGTTAAGAAATTTTATCATTTAATTGGTCAATTTCAAAAAAAAGGACTTAATCGCGTAAAGTATAAAACTTGTGTGCTATTAGTTAAATGTGTCTAATAGCTATGGCTTATTAAAGTGAAGGTCCTTATGATATAATTAGACCAGTTTTATATTAGGTGGACATTTATGGGCTTAATATGAATGTTTTAATGGTTTATGAATAAGGTTAAAAATGTAAATTAGTAAATAAGGTTAATAAATTAAAAGAAAACCAATTTTCTATCATATTTTATCACTTTCTTCACCGAAAATTGAAGAGAAGAGAAGCTATTTTCTTAGGGTTCTTTTGGCCATGCTATTTTGACTCAATTAGATCAAGAAAAGAGGAATTCAGACTTAGATCAGGGTAAAAGCAAAGTAATTGAATAGTCGGTCCATTTTATCATTTCCATACACGAAGTAAGTTCGTATAATTGAACTTAAATGTGTATTTATTTAATTGATGGATGGTATTGTGATTATATTTATTTTATTGGTTAAAATTGGATGATTTTGAGTTAAATGTACGAGTTAAGTAAAGCGAGTTGCTAAATAAGACCATAGCTGGGCTATGGAAATCAGAGAATAAGACCATAACCAGGTTATGGCATGTGAATGTAAGACCACGGCAGGACCTTGGCAATTTATGTGTAATACTATAGTTGGACTATGGCATTGAAAAATTGATGTATTTGTTTCATAAGCATATATAAGCCGGAGTGGTTTGACAAAAGAATTGTTGAGAAATAGATAAGTATCGGTATAGGTACGTACAAAAAACTATTTGACTAATGAGTTAAAGGAGGTTGAGAACTTATGAGTTACTATGTGGTTAAATTTTATGTTAACTTAGTGATTGATGCTTTAATGCAGTATATGTTATCTATTTGAAATGCTAATGAATGATGAGATTATTTCATAGTTATATACGAACTTACTAAGCTTTATAGCTTACTTTGTTTATTTTCTTCTATGTTTTATAGTATTTCGAAGCTAGCCTAGATCTGAGGATCATCAGGGATTTCATCGCACTATCGAACATCTATTTTAGTACTTTTGAAGTTATATATGTATGGTATATGGCATGTATAGGCTTGAGTCATTTTGGGTATGTTTGATGAACATGTATTTAGGCCATTTTAGTTGGCTTGTGGTAATAAATTTGTTAATGTATAAAGATGTGTAAATGGATCTGTTTTGAGTTAGGTAATTGACCTATATTGAGTAAATGAGGTTGAATTGAAAATGCATGTTTGGAATGGTTTAACTAAATGAATTATATATGTGAATTATGTATAGTAAAGCAAGTTGAGTTGATAGGTATTTGAATAGGTAAATGGCATTGAATTGAGTATTGAATTGGTTGAAATGGATATAGTATGATTGTTTATTGGTTGATGACTGCATATTTGTGTCTTAAAATGGTATCAATTGAGCTTGTATAGGTATGGGAAAAAATGGGTGGCAAAATGGCTTGGTAAATAGCCTATTTTTGTCCACACGGGCAGAGACACGGGCGCGTGTCTCAACTGTGTGTGACACACGGTCATGTTACACGGCCATGTGTCCCCTGGTGTTGAATTTGAAACCAAGTCAGTATGCTCCACACGGCCTCAGACACGGACATGGGACTTGGCCTTGTGGCATAAGTCAGTATACCCTACAGGATTGGCACAGCCTAGCACACGGCCTGGTACGCGGGCGTGTGTGGCCATTTTTAGGGCACATGGGCTCACCACATGGGCGTGTGTGTTGGCCTTGTGACCCAAGTCAAAGAGTTACACGGGATCAGACACGGGCTGAGACATGGCCATGTACTCCCATTTTGAATGTTCATACAGCCTGTGACACGAGCATGTTTGGTAGCCGTGTGAGACACATTGCCTGACCACACAGGCGTGTGTCCCCTATTTTGAGTAAAGTTTCAAAGTTCTGAGAAAGTTTTTTGGGATACCAGTTTAGTCCCGAACCACTCTGAAAGCATGTTTAGGGCTTCGTAGGCTCGTATAAGGGACAAATTGATTGAGATTGAATTATGAATGCTTGAATTGAGAAAATGTAAGCTAAATGGATGTTTAATTGTTTTGAAAGTCTGGTAATGCTTCGTAACCCTGTTCTAGCTTTGCATATGGGTGAGGGGTGTTACAGAAATCAACATGAAAATTTGAATTAGGTGTCGACTCAATTTGTTTTTAATTTGAATTAGGGGTGTCACAAACCTATTATAAAAAACGTCGATCTTGCTTTTAATTTATCTAAAATTTAACCATAATCAATCAACATCAATCATGTGTTTAAAGCTCACAAAGGAAACAAAGAATTTCTACTCAACGCATCAGCAACGACATTAGCCTTTCTCAAGTGATAGTCAATGACCAAGTCGTAATCTTTCAATAATTCAAGCCATCTATATTGTCTCAAGTTTAGATATTTCTATGACATCAAATACTTCAGGCTTTTGTGATCGGTGAAAATATGAAATTTTTCTCCATAGAAATGGTGTCACCAAACCTTTAAAGCAAATAAAATAGCTACAAGATCCAAATCGTGAGTGGGATAATTCTTTTCGTGCAATTTCTACTATCAAGAAGAATACGCTACAACTTTGCCTCATTGCATCAAAACATAGCCTAAATCATTCAATGAAGCATCACTATAAATAAAAAATTCCTTACCGGGCTCTACCTGAACCAACATAGGTACCTTAGTTAACAACGCTTTTAACTGGTTAAAACTTTGCTGACACTTTTCAGACCATTCAAACTTGACATGTTTTTGAAGCAGTTTCGTCAACAATGCAACAATCATCGAAAATCCTTTGTCAAATATTCTATAATATCCGGCTAAACCTAGAAAATTTCTGACTTTTGAAACATTTCTCGAAGGCTTCCATTCTACTATGGCTTAGATTTTACTTGGATCAACTCTAATACCATCTGCTAACACCACCTATCCCAAAAATCTGACTTTTCAAAGCCAAAATTCACATTTACTAAATTTAGTAAACAATTGTTTCTCACATAGAGTCTGCAAAACAATACTCAAATGATGGGCATGGTCTGTCTTATCTCGAGAATAAATTAAAATATCATCAATGAATACAACAAAAAATCTGTCTCAGTACAACCTGAATATTTTGTTCATTAAATCCATAAACACAGCAGGTGCATTAGTCAAATCGAACGGCATAACAAGAAATTCATAATGACTGTACCTAGTTCTGAAAGTATTTTTCAGCACATCCAAGTCTTTAACTCGTAGCTGATAATATCTAGAACAAAGATCGATCTTTGGAAACACTATCTCACCTTTCAACTAATCAAACAAGTTATCTATTTATTGTAAAGGATATTTGTTCTTGATCATAACTTTTTTGAGCTGTTGATAGTTGATACATAATCGCATTAACCTTTATTTTTCCTTAACAAATAACATAGGATCACCCCAAGGAGAAAAACTGGGTTTAGCAAAGCCCCTATCTATCAACTCTTGCAACCGTGCTTTCAACTCTTTCAACTCAGTAGGTTCCATTCTATACGGGGTGATAGATATCGAAAATGTTCCTTGAACTAACTCAATAGCAAAATCAGCCTCTCTAATCGATGGTAACCTTGGTAATTCTTTTGGAAATACATCTATGAACTCACACACAATTGGAAGTAATTCTAATTTCAGTTCTAAAACCCTAGAATGAAATATATATGCGAAATATGCTTCACATTCCTTTCTAACATATTTTTGTACCGTCATAGCTGAGATAAAATTAGATGTACCATCCAGTCTATCTAATTCAATTTAGATCTTTTCACCGCTATGACATTTTAACACAATATGCTTTCATGTACAGTTCACAACAACATCATGCAGAATTAACCAGTCCATACCCAAAATTACATCAAACTCATCAAATGGTAACAACATCGAATAAGCGAAAAAGTTGCAACCCCGAATCATCAAAGGACAGTTTTTACAGCCTTTATCAACTAATGCATATTGACTAGAGGGTTTTTTACTTTAATCACAAATTTAGTAGACTCAAAAGGTATTTTCTTATCCAACACTAAAGTTGTGCATACATATGAGTGTGCTGACCTCGGGCCAACCAAAGCATTAACATTAGTATCAAAGATAGAAAATGTACCCGTAATCACATCAAGTGTTGAAGCTTCCTCTCAAGCACAAATCACATAAGCCCTAGCTGGCTCCCGTGCTTCAGATCTGACAGTAGAATCTTTTGTTCCACCTCGACTATTACCCGTATTTCTAGGGTTTCGGGGTGGTCTCCCTTTTGCTGCTGTATTACTTGAACGAGTATTCTAAACCTTCTCCTTATCGAATCTCTTAAGGCAACCTCTAAGAAAATGATCATAAGAACCAAATTTAAAACACGACCCGTCTTTTAATCTACATTCACTGAAGTGTCATCTATTACACTATTGACATTCAAGCTTGTTGTTCTTGACATTACCCACACTTGCAACAGATGTAGCCTAAGGTTTTGAGCTCGAGTATTTCTTTCTTTTATCTCTCCCAGAATAACCTTCTGAAGTTGATGCATGACTATGAAATTCCTTCAATTTCTTTGATGGTAATGAGAACTATTTTCCCATAGGTCACTTTCCCGTATCACGACCCTCAGAATCAACTTTTCTTTTTTCTTTGCTAAGTTCTTTGGCCTTGTGCACTCTTTCAATCAAAACCAAAAATTCTTTTAGCTTAAGAATCTCAACTAGAAACTTGATGTCTTCGTTTAAACCGTCTTCAAACCAAGTGCACATAGCAACCTCTATTCGTACACATTCGCAGACATACTTACTGAGTCGTACATATTCTCTCTCATACTCAGCTACTGACATACGACCTTGTTTCAATTCTAAAAATTCTTTACGTCTCTTATCAAGAAATCGCTAGCTAACATATTTCTTTCTAAACTCTATTTAGAAGAATTCCCAATTCACACGATGTCTAGGCACTATGACAATCAATATGTTCCACCACTAGTACGCTGAGTCTTTCAATAGAGAAACAACACATTTTAAGCATTCAACCAGTGTACAAGATAATTTGTCAAATACCTTTACAGTGTCTTCTAACTAGAACTCAACTCTTTATAGATCATCTTTGGCTAAATCGTAAAATTTTTCGACTCCATATTTTTTATTTTTGTCAATCAGAGGCTTTCTTGAATGTTTTTGTTCCAAAACCTAAGGAATTACAGGGACTGATTGGGGTACGAGTTGGCGTGGAGGTCGTTGAGCCAACAGTTTCGTTCTCACTAAAATAGCTTATTTTTAGTCAAATCAGAATAGTGGTTTCAAGACCACAAATTCAAAGTCAAAATAATTATTTTTTTATTAAATTTAGGTCTACATCATGATAGTATGATTGTGTGAAAATTTCGTTAAGAAATGTTATCGTTTGAATGCTCAATTTGATAAAAAGGACTAAATCGCTAAATTGTAAAGTTATGTTCTAATAGCTAACGGTGTCTAATAGCTATGGAACCTTAAAGTGGAGGTCCTTATGTGGTAAATTGACCATTTATATAGTAGGTGGACATTTATGGACGTAAAATGGATGTTTTAAACGATTTTATAATAAGGCTAATTAGGTAATTTAATAAAATAAACATAGTAAAATATTGTAAAAAATATTTTCATCTTCCTAAATGGTTCTCTATCCACAAAAAATTGAAGCTAAAACCATCTATGGGAGCTTGTTAATTCGGCTAAGCTAAATTTGGTGCATGGTAAGTATTTTTCAACTTATTTTTAATGATTTCTACGTTTTCGGAGTCGTTGTAACTTAATCTAGTTAGCCCAGGGATTAATTTGCAAAACTGTTAAAGGTTTATGGTTTTACCATTGATAAATATGTGTGTATTTTGATATTTGATGATAGAAACTAAATGGTTGTTTCAAGATAAACAACATTTGTTAAGAGATTTTTGATAAAATTTTCAATTAGGGATTTATTTGTGAAATGTGGAAACTTTGTGGTAGAAATGTGAAATAAATGAAAAATGGGCTCCTATGTTAATAAGGGATATTTGGCTAGCATGGGTAGGGACTTAATTGCATGAATTTGTATTTTTATGAGCTAAGGACTAAATTGTAAAGATGTTGAAATATTAGGGATAAAAGTGTAATTTTTTCATAATATGATTTTTGGCTAAATTGAATAGAATGATAATTAAATAAGTTAAATTTGATTACATATAGATCAAGAAAAATGAAGTTCGGATCTAGATCGGGGGAAAAATAAAGTATTGGACTAATCGATCCATTTCATTTTTTTTTAAGTTCGAGGTAAGTTAATATGTTAATAATGTAACACCCCTAACCCGTATTCGCCGTCAGAACAGGGTTTCAAAGCATTACCAAAACATTCAGAACATTTTACAAATAATTTATGTAAATTACTATTCATTAACTGAGATCATTTCAAACGTCCCTTAATTGGACCCTTGAGTCCCAATACGAGCATTTCAATCGAGTCTGGACTTAATCGGGAACTCTAAGAATTTGTCACGAAATTACAAAATTTTCCAAGGTGCAGGGCTTACACGCCCGTGTGGTCTAAGGGACACGCCTGTGTGACCCTGGGACATGCCTATATACAGGCCGTGTTCGACCCCGTGTAACTCTTTAACTTGTGCACATGGCCATGCCACATGCCCGTGTACTAGGCCATGTGGTTAATTAAATTCTTCTGAAATTAGGAGCAAGTTTCACACGGCCAAGACAAACGCCCCTGTTCTAGGCTGTGTAGCACACACGGTTGAGACACACACCCATGTCTCTGCCCGTGTGCTCAATTCTGAGTATTTTGTTTCTCAGGATTTAAGGTGCAGGGGACACACAGCCTAACCACACACCATGTACCAAGCCGTGTGTCACATATGATTTAGACACACGCCCGTATGTCTGCCCGTGTGGACAAAATAAAGCCATTTCTAGCTTCATTTCTCACCCAAAATCACACCAATGACCTGCACTTAAACTCACATCCAAATGCCAACCAATTCAATCATTCTAATTAAGTAACTCTATCATTCAACATGGCATATCATTACATGCATACATGTTTATAATCTTACCTTGGTATATTCCATATGATAGGCATAATTTGAACAACCTTTTAAAATGTATATAACTACCATAGTATGAAATTACAAGTATATCAAAAATAACCATTTCTAGCCATTCCAATGGCTAGATTACAAACCACATACTTAAGCCATCTATGGCCAAGTTAGCCTATACATGCCATTATACCAAAATGATTTTATTATATATACCCAAAATAAGCTAGTAGATAGTGTGATGATGCTCTCATGATCTCCACCCTTCGTGTGTAACAGCCCAATTTTAGCTAATGTCAAAAAATTATTTTAATATTATTTTTGGTATTTACAGCATGTTATTTGATATGTGTGAAAATTTTGTGAGTTAATTTTATCATTTGAATAGTCAATTTGAGAAAAAGGACTAAATAGCGTAAAATACAAAAAGTGTTGTTCTATTTGTTAAAAGTATTAAATAGCTATGCAATTAGAGGTCCTTATGTTGTAATTAGACCATAATTAAATTGAGTGGACATTAATGGGCATAATATTATAAAATTTGGTGGTTTTTATTTAAGGTTAATATTGGTATTTGATTAATAATGTTATTATTAATAAAACAAAATGAAACCGTTATGTAATATCATCATCTTCAACTGTGGATAGCAAAGGAGAAAACTATTTTAGGGCTTGTGATATTCGACCATTTCATAAGTCAATTGTAAGTCCATTTTAGCTCAGTTTTTGATGATTTCTATGTTTTATAATCGTTGCAGCTTAATCTAGCTAGCCCGTACCTTTAATTTCAAAACTGTTAAAGATTTTAAGAGTTTCCATTGATGAGTTTATGAGTTCTTTGATGTTTAATGTTGAAATATGAATTTTTGATGATAGATTTTTATGTTTTGTAAAGTGATTTTTGATGAAAATGGATAATAGTGATTAAATTGTGAAATGTGCAAATTGAGTGGTTAAAATGTGAAATAAATGAATGTTTTGGGCTGCTAGGGACTTATATGTAATTCGGCCAAGCTTGGGTTTATTGAAAAAATGTGAATTTTGTGTATTTGTGAAATAGGGACTAAATTGTTAAAAGTGTAAAATTTAGGGGCTAAAGTGCAAATAGGCCTAAATATATGTTTTGGACTAAATTGAATGAGTGGTTGATTAAAGAAGTTAATTTTGAATATATTTAGATCAAGAAAAGAGGAATCCGGAATTAGATTGGGGGAAAGGCAAGATTATCGAGTAATTAACTCATTTCGCTGTTTTCATACTCGAGGTAAGTTCGTATATAGTAATTTCATTATAAAAGTATGTTAAATGCCTTGATGTTGCATAAAATGTGATTATGAGATTATGGATAATGTTTGAATTATGGATACGACTCTACGAATGCATTCTATGATAGAAACAGAAAGTGTGAAATCTCGGTTGAACTTTAGGAATAGATTTGGATACTAGTGTCTTATTATTAGATGATAAGTTGAGTTGGCTTTGGGCCATGATATTAGCACTTCGGGTGTGAGTTATACTTATTTGGTTTCGGGCCATGCATATCAGATGATTTGGCTTCGGGCCATGATAATTATTCTTTGGATAAGTTATCTTGATTTGGCTACGGGCCATGGTATAGGTACTTATTGTATGAGACTATTGAGTATCCAATTTCTATTCCGAATGGTTCAACGAGTAAACGAATGATATGGTTGAGAAAGAGGTTAGTACGAGGCAATACAAGTATGTACAGAACCTATTCGAGTATTAAATAGAGAAAGTTCAATGAGATGGTATTTAATCATGTTTTAAGACATGAGAAAGGTTTATAGTTAATGTGAAATTGGTTGATTTACATTTATTTGATGGATTAAGTTATTTACATACGAGATTACTAAGCTATGGAGCTTCTTTCGTTTTATTTTTCTATGTTTTATAGTGAATTAAGGCTAGTTCGGATTTGGAATTCGTCGGGAACATCATCGCGCTATTAGACATTTATTTGGTACTTTTGAGTTGTGTATATATGGTATATAGCATGTATAGGCTAGATGTGTTATTTTGGTTGTGATTATAGCCATTTGAGTTGGCTTATGAATATCTATGTTTGGTTTGTATATAGTCAAGGAAGTTGGCGTATTTTGATTGATTGGGTTGTGTTTATATTTGTGCAAATGGCTTATATTATAAGGTGATGAATGAAATTGTGTTGCTTGTTAATGATAGGTATTATGGATATCAAGTAGTAGAATATTGAGTATTGATATGCTAGTGAATTAAGGTAAATAATTCATATTTGATGGTGACCAGATTAATGAATTATGATGATGAGTTTTCGGTATGAATGTGAATGGCCTAATTTGGTATTTGGATACTTGCATTGTTGATAATGGGAAAGCATGTTTTGATCTTGATTTGGTTGCTTGGAATGCCTAATTATGCTATTATTATGTGCCATGTGAGCTATGTAGGTGGATGGTAATTTGGGGTGGCAAAATGGTTTGGTAAATAGCCTATTTTTGTCCACACGAGTAGAGACACGAGTGTGTGTCTCAGCTGTGTGTGACACACGGTCATGTTGCATGGCCATGTGTCCCCTGGTGTTGTTATTAAAATGAAGTCAATATGCTCCACACGGTCTCACACACAAGCGTGTGATTGGCCGTGTGGTACAAGTCAGTATATCCCCTAATTGGTACACGGCTTAGTACACGGGCGTGTGACTTGGCCGTGTTGCATAAGTCAGTATACCCTACAGTTTTGGCATGGCCTAGTACACGACCTGGCACACGGGCGTGTGTGGCCACTTCGAAGGGCACCCGGGCTAGACACACGGGTGTGTGGTTGGCCGTGTGACCCAAGTCAGTATGTATGCCCTATTTTCACATGGCTTGTGACACGGGAATGTCTGGAGCCATGTGAGGCACACAGGCGTGTGACCCCCTATATGTTTGAAATTTTACTAAGTTTCAAAAATTTTAGTACGATATCGGTTTAGTCCCGAACCACTTTTAAAGCATGTTTAAAGCCTCGTAGGCCCTTAATAGGGACAACGTGATTGTGTTGAATAATTTATGAGAATGAATGCTTTGTGGTTGATAAGTGTACGTTGTACATTGTGTATTATTGGTAATACCTTGTAAACCTACTCCAACGACGGATACGGGTTAGGGGCATTACATCGCGAGCTTCCGATGTAACACCCTTCACCCGTATCCGACTCCGGAACAAGGTTCGAGGCGTTACCGGACTTAAACATTCACAAACATATAAAATCGGGTCACAAAGTTCTGCCCAAAATTAAAACTTGCAAACCACAATAAATAAAGACCACATCTCACTACCCATGTACAAAAGCTCAATGTAGGCCAATCGTAAACCAAATCATAATAATAATACATGACATGAAATAAACTTCTTATACATGCCACTCACATGAAAACATTTAACATATACTAGCCAATACTCCAAGGGTAATGGCTTGATAGTGTGATCTTTGCCTCCGACGATCTCCAACCCCCAGAAATGACTCGACAAACTAAAAATAAATGAAAAGAAGGAAGTAAGCTTTACGCTTAGTAAGCAAGTACATAAATAATGAATAAAGAATTTAGTATGATTACATAATAACTCAAGTGTATCTACTTTTAATTTCACTATTTATTCCACTTTGGTCAAGTTGTCTCTCCTGTGCCATGTTCACTAAATAAATCATAACTGATTTGACTTAAACTCAAATCCAATTCCAGAAATTTTCCTTGAAAATAGACTCATATATCTATTCACTAATTTTTTCTAGAATTTTTGGTCAAGCCAATTAGTACAGTTGGAACAGGCGATCACATAGTCATTCTGAGCAAGTCACACACAATTATAAATATCTCAAAATATAGAATTCCTTTACTTGCTCCGTTTCTTTTATATGAAAATAGACTCATCAAGCTTTAATTTCACATCTCATTCAGCCTCTAGTTAAATTCCTACTATTTTTGGTGAGTTTTCAAAATCACGTCACACTCTCTGTCCCTACAAACAGTTTTAGTGCTAATTCACTCTTTCACACTTTCTTTGTATTAACCTCATTTTAACATACATATCACAATTCATTTTCACTACATTTCATACATTACAAGTATAGGTCCATAATTACATTGTCACCATAAAGCCATCCCGTTGAACAATTCGGATCAATTCCCGATACTTGATGGTTTCAAACACACACTCCACCATCATATTTCATATAATTCGGCTCTCTTGTACACATGGTGAACACTTAGTACCACCCATGTGACCTAGCCAATTTATCTCGTAGCTCTCTTGTCTATATGGTGTCCTTCACCTGGAATCACGCATGCGACCTAGCTACATATATCCCGTAGCTCTCTTGTCTACATGGGATACTTCCCGTATCACACATGTGACCTAGCTACTACATAGTATCGTGTAGCTTTCTTGTACACATGATGTGCACTCGGCATCATACATGTGACCTAGCTACACTCCATCTATATTATTCAATTCTTCCGAATGTTCAACCGGGATTTCTCTCTCTATTACTTATTTCCATTCTTCCAATAATCAATTTATGCTTCAAAATCGGCTAAAATATATATAATAGGCTGAAATATAAAAATGTAAATGAAGTTAATGTATTATTTACATACAAACTTACCTCGGTGCAAAATATAGAAATTTTGCAATTTAGTCCAAAACATTTTCCTTTCCCCGTTCGAGATCGATTCCACGCCTTTCTTGATCTATAATATCACATTTAGCCTAATAATTAATCACACTATTCATGTGGGTCTAAAAATCATATTTTTACAAATTTGCATTTTGACCCCTAAACTTTTGCATATTTGCACTTTTGCCCCAAGACTCGAAAATTAAACTTCATCCTATTTCCTTGTGTTTTATGACATACTGATCATTTTTCCCTTCTATGGCAACATCAAATTCTCACTCTAACACATAGTTATGAACAATAGATATTTTTATCGATTTTGCTTGCTTTTACTCGTTTTACGAAAAATCACTTAGCAAAAGTTGTTTAACACAATTTCAAGCTTCATATTCTACCATAAAACATCAAAATAAACACATTTCACCTATGGGTATTTTTCCAAATATGAACCCTAGCTTAAATAATTGCTAGAATAAGCTTTATCGAGCTACCGGGATTCTAAAAACGTAAAGAACATTAAAAACGGGGCTTGGAATCACTTACTATTGAGCTTGGAAAGCTTGAAAACCCTAGCCATGGCCTCCCCCATGCTAATTTCGGCCTCCATGAAGAAGATGAGCAAAATTGGCTTTTAATTTTGTATTTTAATTCATTTTACCCCTAAATGACCAAAATGCCCTTACTACTAAACTTTCAAAAATTCCTTCCATGTCCTAATTTTGTCCATGAACTTAAAATTGGTCAAATTGCTATTTAAGACCTCCTAATTAATATTTTAAAGCAATTTCATACTAGAAACTTCTAGAATGCAAGTTTTGCAACTTATTCAATTTAGTCCCTAACTTCAAATTAAGCACTTTATGCATTGAATTTCTTCACGAAATTTTCACGAAATCATGAAATCATATCATAAACCTCAAAATAATTATAAAGTAATTATAAAACAATTATTTCTATCTCGAATTTGTGGTCACGAAACCACTATTCCGATTAGGCCTTGATTCAGGTTGTCACATCCGAGCACTATAAAATAGGGGAAAATCAAACAGGGTAAGCATTACATGCTTAGTAAGTTTGTATGACGAAAACTAAAGTTACCAATCCCGTTTATTAAATCTAAGCAAACAATATCATGCTTTCCATCCATTTGGCATAATTGCCTAAACACATGCATTCCATCAAACATGTTAGTCACAAAAATCTTCATATACATCAAGTAAGGATAGATGAGCTCATCATGCAATATTATTTCATGCTATTATCATTTCACCTCATAATTCTCATACCATGTCAAGAGTTCTATGTCCGTTGAATCATTGAAATCCTAATAAAAGTTCAAATGGTACACTCGAGGTGTACGATTCAATATCCCGTCAATTCTTTTCCAAGAGTACCCATTAGGGCATTTAATCAAGGAACCCACTTTTGAGCTACATGACATATAATAGGATTACTAGTCCAGGTTAAATCTTCTATATAACGTATGCCTTGAACAGCTCAATTAGGATTACCAGTCCAGGCTAAACCCTAATTGTAACATATACTCGAGAGGGTTTACATCAGGATTACCCGTCCGGGCTAAATCCTTTTTATAATGAGGTCAATAGGATTACTCGTCCGAGCTAAATCCTATTAGCAACAAATGCAGGACCTCATTCATTTCGAGAAAGCACATATGTTCATCAGAATTCAATATTCAATCGGGACATAACCCTTTTTCACCATTTTCAAGCATGTATTAATAAGCATGTATTAATTTCTCATGTTGTAACATCCAAGTAAATCACATAAATGATAATCACATTTCGTACAATCACAACATTTAATTTAACATAATTACATGCTCAATTAAGTTACACGAACTTACCTCGACACTTGTTCGCATAAGTAATCTACTAATCCAAAACCTTTTCTTTTCCTCGATCTAACCTCAAATGTGAGTTATTTGAATCTATATAAATAGCATTAATCATCAATTTCTCATATTTCATACTCATGTGGACTCAATTTATGTTCTAGGCATAATTACCATTTTGCCCCTAACATTTCCATAAATTCTTATTTCGTCCCTAGGCTCGAAAAATGAAACTTGTGCAATTTACTCCATTTTCCAAGCCTAACCCAAATCCCATTACCAAATTTACAGCAGATGTAGTTATAAAAATTCAGAATTTTTCATCAAATTTCACAACTTTACATTTTAGTTCCTAAATCATGTTTTCATCAAAAATCACTTTGTAAAAGTTGTTTATCTATCAACAACCTTTCATTTTCTACCATAAATTTCAAATTTTCAACATATTCATCCATAACCCAAATTTCATACATTGATAACTTTTCAAATTAATCCCCTAAATAGATAGATTAGACTATCCCGATTCCAAAAATATAAAAATTACGAAAAATAGAACTTGATTTCATACCTTTTTAAGCTTGGAAAGTTTTCTTCCTCTCTCCTAGGGTTTCCATAGAAATTTCGGGGAAGAAGGCATGAAAATAAGATGATAATTTTTGTGATTTCCAATTTAGTCCCTACTCTTTTCTAATTTTTCCATGGATGAGTCACCCAAAAATCTACATACTTTTCTTTAATGGTCTAATTACCATATAAGGACCTCTAGTTTAAAATTCCACATCTATTTAATCCTTATAGATACTAGAATTCAACTTTTGCATTTTATGCGATTTAGTCATTCTTGTAATTAAACACTTAATCGATAAAATTTTCGTATCAAAATTTTCACACGACATATCTATCATAATACAGACCATATAATAAAATAAAAATAAACTTTATTTTTAGATTGGATTTGTGGTTTCGAAACCATTATTTCGACTTCAGTAAAAAATAGGGCTGTTACAAATAAACATTAATATAATTGTATTTTAAATGCTTTATTATTGAATTAATTATGAATACGACCTTACGAATATGTTTGACGAAGGTTCAGCAATTGGAAATCCCGGTTGAACCTTAAGGATAGATTAGGATACGAATGACATGTCATTAGGGGTTATGTGTTTTGGGTGCTGGTCCGTACGTCCTACCGGTGGCTAAGTTTTTCGGCATGTGTTATGGATTCTTGTTAGCTTGTGTGAGCACCACCATGTAGCTACGTCTTGACGGTCAGCTTGTGTGAGTAGACTCATTGATAGCTCGAGAGTGAGCATTATATGAGTTATGAGATTGAGATAGCTTCGGCAATGTATTGGCACTTAGGGTGCGAGATTCTTGAGTATCCAATATTATTCCAAATGGTTCAACAGGTATATAAGGATATGGATGAGTATGAGATTGATACGAGTTAGTATAGGTATGTACATGAATCATACAAGCATTGCATCGAACAAACTTCTGAATTTCATATCTAACCTTGTGAATGAATATGTGATAGATTTGTGGATCAATATGAGTTATATTATGATATGTTTAATTACTTAAATTGTGTAAATATGGTAAGTTGAGTTTATTACTATACGAACTTACTGAGCTTTATAGCTTACTCTGTTTACTTTTTCATGTTTTATACTGAATATTGAAGCTTGCTCGGATTTGGGAGTCGTCAGAGATCTCATCACATTATTAAGCTTTCATTTTGGTACTTTTGAACTTATGTATTTGGTTATATGGCATGTATAAGAGTTGTGGTTATATGGTATATATGCTGGAAATGGATTTAGCCATTTGATTTGGCTCGTAAATGATGAATGTTTGGTTATATGGATAGCCATGTGATTTGGCTTATTTTGGTATTTTTTGTGATGTATATATATATATATATATGTGTGTGTGCAAATTTCCTTTTGTTATGTGGTTGATAATGGCTATGTAATGCTTGTTGTGGATTGATATTTTGGGTATGAAATAGTTGAAAGTTGAGATTTGTATGCTTCTGGTTTTAAGCAATATAGTGCATAATTGAAATTGGCTATTTAGATGATTTGAGAATGTAAAAGTGGTATGAATTGAATGGCTTATTGTGATATTTGAGTGTCATGTGGTTGTGGAATGAAATTAGCATGAATTAGGCTTTGTTATGATTAGTTTGAAGGTCTATTTAAGCAATGTTATATGCCTTTTGGTTTGTGTAGGTAAATGCAAGTTAGGGTGAGAAAGATAGCTTGGTAAATAGCCTATTTTTATCCATACAGGCAGAGACACAGGCGTGTGTCTCAGCCATGTGTGACACACGGTTAGGTGACACGGCCATGTGTCCACTGGTTTTTAATTAGAAATCAAGTCAGTATGCTCCACAAGGCCCAACACACAGGCGTGTGACTTGGCTGTGTGGCATAAGTCAGTTTACCCTACAGTTTTGGCACAACCTAGCACATGGCTTGGAACACAAGCGTGTGTGGCCATTTCTAAGGCACACGAGCTAGTCACATGGGCGTATGTGTTGGCCGTGTGACCAAATTCAGAGAGTTACACAAGGTCAGACACGGCCATGTGATCCCATTTTGAATGTCCACATGGCCTATGACATGGGCATGTATTTGGTAGTGTAAGAAACACGGCCGGGCCACACAGGCGTATGTCCTCTGTATTTTTGAAAATTTTTCTATGTTTTCCAAAAATTTCTTGAGTTATTAGTTTAGTCTTGAACCACTTCTAATGCATGATTTGGGCCTCGTAGGTCGTATTAGGGACTATATGATTGATTGTGAATGTATTTTATAGAATATGAAGAATATATGAGAAATGTATGATTGTTTAATTGTTCAGTCCATAATGCTCCGTAACCCTATTCTGATGATGGATATGGGTTAGGGATGTTATATTTATCGGTATCAGAGCTATAGTTTAGTCAATTCTAGGACTAATGTAGAGTATGTGAAAGTCTAGCTATATATGCCATATATAATCTGCGATAGTGTGATATCTCTTGACAATTTTAAATCATGTTTTCATATAGCTATGGATCCCAATCGAGCACTGGCTAACGATGTTGAAAGTAATACACCAGCCTCCATTCACGGAGTAGCGCCATCTGAGTCGAGACCTGTGCCTGGTAGTCAAGGAGGAGAGGCCAAAGAAGCCTTCTTCCAAATAATGAACGAGTGGTTCACTGAGTTTGTCCGAACTAATCCGGCTACTCAGCAACCTCCACCCCCACCTATTCCCCAATCGGTTGTAACACCCCTTACCCGAGTCCGAGGCCAGGACCGGGCATGAGGCATTACCTGACTTAATTGCATGCCTACGATCGTTTTCAAGTTATAAAAACTAGGTCAAATTTAAAACTTTCAAATCGTACTCTAGAAACTTTTAACATGGGCCTACGAGGCCTGAAACACCCATTGAAAACCACTCGGGACCAACTCGGGTCCGTTAGGAAATTCTAAGAAATGGCACTTGAAACAGGGGCACATGCTTGTGTGAAAGGGGAGACACGCCCGTGTGGTCAACTTGACATGGCCGTGTTGAAGGCCAGTGCTACTCACACGGCCTAAGCACATAGGGACACGCCCATGCCCCATACTCGTGTGGCTTTAATTCCAATTTCAAACCTACAGGGGTTTTCACATGGCCTGACCCAAGGCCGTGTCCCTCACATGGCCTTGACACGCCCGTGTCTCAACTCATGTTTAAAATCCTAGACATTTTGTTTCTGACGTTAGCAACCCGTAAGGGTCACACGGCCAAGGCACATGCCAGTTGCTATGCCGTGCCCTTCATACAGTTGAGACACATGGCCGTGTCTCTGCCCGTGTGTTTGCTACCATCATACTGACTTGTAAATTTTACGTGCAGGGGACACACGGCCATGTAACACGCCCTTGGGGCTGTCCGTGTGTCACACACGGCCTAGACACACGCCCGTGTGTCTAGCCATGTAGGCAAAACAAGGCTATTTTCCAAGCCTTTATGCCACCCTTACATGTACCAACCTACACCATTATCTAACATGATCAATCCACACAGCAATACAAGATCTAATCAGCCACAATAGGCATTAGTTTATTCATGCAATTTACTCATCCATGAAAATATCTTCATTTGCATATATAAAAAATAAGCATTAGCCAATATTCAAGGCCTTATACAAATATAGGGTTTCATCCCAAGCTAACACATTTGGCCACATTAACAATGACATAAAACTCAAAAGTCTAAGTTCTTTTACATGCCATACTCAAAATAGAAAATGACTAACTATACCGAGTGCTTCGACTGATAGTGTGATCGATATCTCCGACGTCCAATAGTCCATGAGCTAATCAAGCGGCACTATAAGAAAATGGAAAGGAGAAGGAGTAAGCATAAGGCTTAGTAAGTTGCATGTAAATATACAACAACAATTTACCATACTACAACATGCTCATAACATTTCATAATTTGTTCATAATATGAAAATGAACATAAACACAACTCACTATTCACTATCCCATACAATTCACATAGCATAATCGAGCTCATATCTCATACTTCATGTAAATTACACAAGTGGTCATAGGCATAACTTACTCATTTTCCTTCCTCATTAAACATACAACGTAATTGAAGCTCGTATTTTGAAATTTTTATTTAGGTACCTATACCACTCATCACATGGTCATGTTTTCTCTCATTTCGATATATATCATAAATCTCCCGTTGAACCATTTGGAATAATACATGATATTCAATAGCCTCAAACATGGGATAAGATGTCGACGCCATGTCCCAGACATGGTCTTACACTGGCTAGCACATCAAAGTCGATGCCATGTCCCAGATAGGTCTTACATTGACTTTCATATATCAAGGTCGCTGCCATGTCCCAGACAGTTCTTACACTGACTCTTGTCTATCGATGTCGATGCCATGCCCAGACAGTCTTACACTGACACACAATAAGTTGACGCCATGTCCCAGATAGGTTTTGCACTAGCTTGTATATCTCAAGGCCGATGCATGTCCCAGACATGTCTTACACTAGCCCTCGCCTCAATGCCGATGCATGTCCTAGACTTGTCTTACACTAGCACACATATCACCCAATGTGATGGCATGAATATCCAAACCTATTCCTAACGTTCAACCGGGAGTCTTTGTTACATTAATTTCTCAACATGCATACTCAGATTCACAATCGAAACAAATTATGCAATATCAACTCAATTATACATTCTAACAATGTAGTTGCATTATTAACATACAACTTACCTAGGATTATAAAATGTAGATGACTAGTAGATTTAATCTACTTACTTAGCCTTCACTCGGTCTAGGTTCGGATTTTATATTTCTTGATCTAAAATAATAAAATTCACTCATTTAAATCACTAATAAATTTAGACAAATCAAAATTTCACATTTTTGGCAAAATGACCATTTTGCCCCTAAACTTGAAAATCAATTTTCATCACATTTTCTCACTAACCAATTGAATCTTTGACCAATCTTGTCCCTATGATCGGTCATGCTCTATTTTAAGGGTTTATTTGCCCTTTAAAGACCCCCAATTTTGGTTCTCTAGCTATTTGACACCCTTAGCTATGAAAATAGGACTTTTGCATTTTATGTGATTTAGTCTTTTTTTGCAATTAAGCATGAAATTGCTAAAATTATTTCACCAAAATTTTTATGCATTCATATAATCATGCCACAAAAAATAAAATAATATCAAAAATAATTTCTTCGACCTCGAATTTGTGGTTCAGAAACCACTGTTCTAACTAAGCCCAAAATCGGGTTGTTACTCAAGGTGTGGAACCTTTATGTTTGAGTAATCCGCCTGTTAATAAAATTTAGAAATATGGGGTTAAATATTTCAGAGCTACAGTCGATGATGATCATGAGAAGTCGAGTTTTGGCTTGAGAATACAATTAGGGTATTTAATAAACTTTCTTGCACACCAGTTAAATGTGTTAAATGCGTTGTATCACTTCTGAGAGATACTGCATATCAGTGGTGGAACACTTTGATATCTGTGGTACCGAGAGAAAAAGTCACGTGGGAATTATTTCAAATCGAGTTTAGAAAGAAATACATAAGTCAGTAGTTTATCGACCAAAAGCACAAAGAAATTCTGGAACTAAAACAGGGTCGAATGTCTGTGACCGAATACGAGAGAGAATTTGTGAGACTTAATAAATATGCTCAAGTATGTGTCTCTATTGACGCAATTATGTGTAAGTGATTTGAAGACGGGTTGAAAGAAGACATTAGACTTTCAGTCGAGATTTTGGAATTGAAAGAATTTGTTGTGTTAGTTGACAGAGCTTTCAAAGCTGAAGAACTAGGAAAAGAAAAGAGAAAAGCTGATTCTGAGGCTATAGATTCGAGAAAGAGGTCGATGAGTAAACCCTATCACTCCTTGTCAAAGAATTCATGGGATTTGTATAATCGTTTGAATGCTTCAGTGGGGTATTCTAATAGAGATCGTGGGAAGTAATACATGAGTCATAAAACTCAAGCTACCTCAGTATCGAGCATTAGTAGTGTTAGAACCAATAAACTCAAGTGTCAACAGTGTGGGAGACAACATTTTGGAGACTGCTAGATGAATAACAAAGCTTGTTTTAGATGTGGCTCATAAGATCACTTTATTCTGGATTGTCCTGAGTTACCTGAGAAAGATAAAGTTTTGCATACAATATCAAGCAATACAGCTGTTAGAAGGAGACCATCTAGAAATATGAAAATTTTGACTAGTAATAAAGGTGTAACAATGGATTTTACTGTGAGATTCGAAGCTCGAGCACCAGCCAGAGCTTACGCTAATCGCGCTCGCGAAGATGCGTCATCACTAGATGTTATCACCGGTACATTTTCTCTCTATGACACTAATGTAATTTCCTTGATTGATCCCGGATCGACTCATTCATATGTTTTTTTGATTTAGCATCTAGTAAGAGTTTGTCTATTGAGTCTATTGAATTTGTGATTAAAGTATCGAACCCCGTAGGCAAGTATGTCCTAGTTGATAAAGTTTGCAAGAATTGTCCTTTGATGACTCAGAGTTACTATTTTTCGGTTGATTTGATGCTTTTAATGTTTGATGAATTCGATGTGATTTTGGGTATGGATTGGTTGACTCTGCATGATGGTGTTGCGAATTATAGACGAAAGAATATTGAGTTGAGATGTCATAATAGTGGGATTCTTTGGATGGAATCTGGTGATTTGAGTGGGTTGCCTATTGTGATATCGATGTCAGAAATATGTAAGAAAATGTTGTGATGCTTACCTTGCGTATGTACTGGATACAAAAGTGTCTGAATTGAAGATTGAATTAGTACTAGTGGTTTGTGAGTATTCGAATGTGTTCCCAAAAGAGTTGCCTGGGTTGCCACTAATCAGAGAGGTCGAGTTTGCTATTGAATTAGTACCGGGAACATCACCGATATCGATAGTTCTATATAGAATGGCTTCAATAGAATTAAAAGAATTGACATCTCAGTTGCAAGAGTTAACAGATAGAGGTTTTGTGCAACCTAGTTTTTCGTCTTGGGGTGCACCAGTACTGTTTGTAAAGATGAAAGATGGATCAATGAGACTGTGTATCTATTATCATCAGCTCAACAAGGTCAAAATTAAGAACAAGTATCCTCTGCCGAGAACTGATGATTTGTTTGATCAGTTTAAAGGAGCAACAATATTTTCAAAGGTTGATTTATGATCTGGCTATTATTAGTTACGAGTTAAAGATTTAAATGTGCCGAAAAATGCATTCAGAACAAGGTACGGGCATTATGAATTTCTTGTTATGCCATTTGGATTAACTAACACTCCTGCAATTTTTATGGATTTGATGAATTAAATCTTTAGACCGTATTTAGACAGATTTTTTGTTGTATTCATTGATGACATTCTGATCTGTTCCCGAGATGAGTTTGAACATGGTGAACATTTGAGAATTGTATTACAAACATTGAAAGACAGGAAACTATTTCCTAAATTTAGTAAATGTGAGTTTTGGCTTTGAGAAGTTGGATTTTTGAGGCATATTGTTTCAGCAGAAGGTATACGAGTTGATCCGAGTAAGATTTCAGTAGTTGTTGACTAGAAACCACCAAGAAATGTGTCCGAAGTCAGAAGTTTTCTAGGATTAGCTGGCTACTATCGGCGTTTTTTAAAAAGGTTTTTGATGATTGCTACACCAATGACTCGATTGTTACAGAAAGATGTTAAGTTTGAATGGTCTGAAAAATGTCAACAGAGTTTTGAACAGTTGAAAGCACTGTTAATTGAAGCACATGAAAAGAATTATCCGATGCACGATTTAGAGTTGGTTGCTATTGTATTCGCATTGAAAATTTGGCGACATCATTTATACGGTAAAAAATGTCATATTTTTACTGATTTTGAAGTACCTAATGTCTAAGAAAGATTTGAATTTGCGACAATGAAGATGGCTCGAATTGTTGAAAGACTATGAGTTAGTGGTTGATTATCATCCGGGGAAAGCAAATGTAGTCACGGATGCTCTGAGTAGAAAATCTTTATTTGATTTGCGAGCAATGAATACACAATTAACCTTGTCTGATGATGGTTTGATTTTAGCTGAGTTAAAAGCTAACTGTTATTTCTTCAACAAATTTGTGAAGCTCAAAAATGTGATAATGAATTTCAAGCTAAAAGAGCACAATGCGAGTCGACTACTGATTCAGACTATCAGATCGGATCATGTAACATCTCGAAATAGGGCCTAAATGGAATAGTGGTTGTGAAACCACAAATTTGAGATAGAAAAGTTTATTTTGATTAATTTTTATGATTTACCGAGTGATTAGATGCATGTGTTAGAGTATTGATAAGAAATTTTATAGATTGCATGTTTAATTTTCCTATTAGAGCTTATTCGCAGAAGTTGCTGTAACAGCCCGATTTAGGGCCTAAACGGAACGATGGTTTTAGAATCACGAATTTGAAGTCAAAAAATTTATTCCGATTAAGTTTTAAGATTTATTTATTGATTAAAATATTGTGTAAAAATATCGTTAAGAAATTTTACTGATAACGTGCTTAATTAGACTTTTAGGACTAAATTGCAAAAGTTGCAAAATATGTGTTCTAATTCATAAGTACTTGATTGAAATGGGGTTTTAAAGAGGAGGTCCTTAAATGTCAATTAGACCATTATATTTTGTTTGGACAAAAATGGGCATGAATAGGACAAAATTTTAAAGAAAGGCCTTAAGGGCATTTTTGTCATTTGGTAATTAAAATAAATAAAAAGGGAAAATAAAGCCAAAATTGACTCATCTTTCTCATGGAGGCCGAAATTAGCACGGGGGAAGCCATGGCTAGGGTTTTCAAGCTTTCCAAGCTCAATAATCTCGGAAAACGAGATTTGAACCTGGAATGGGAGAAAAATCGAAAATCGAGAAAGTTGGTAAAATGGTCGTTTTAGTCTCGAGGTAAGTTCATATGTATAATAAGCATTAATTTATGCATGTTTCAATGTAAAATTTATATATTTACTATGATTGCCGAGGTGTTGAAAGTGAGTATAATTATGATGATTTAAATGTTCAATATTAATTCGACATAGAAATGAGAAAGTATGTAAGTTTGTATGTAAATAATACATTATCTTTATTACGTTTTTATATTTCAGCATATTTTATGTATTGTAGCTAATTTTTGAATTATAATTGACTATTGGAAGAATGGAATAAAGTATTAGAAAGTGAGATACTTCCCGTTTGAACCTTCGGAATTGAAAGATACAGATGGTATGTAGCTAGGTCGCATGGGTGATACTATGTGTACACCATGTAGACAAGAGAGCTACGAGATAAATGTAGCTAGGTTGCATGTGTGGTTCCAGGTGAAGGATACCATGTAAACAAAAGAGCTACGAGATAAAGTGGCTAGGTCACATGGGTGGTAATAAGTGTTCACCATGTGTACAAGAGAGCCAAAATTATGTGTACAATCGAGCTAGGTCACATGAGTGGTGCTAAGTGAAGGCCACTATGTGTACAAGAGAGCTTCGATTTTAAAGGTGGGCTGTGTGCGATACCATCGCGTATCTATTATTATTCCGAAGCGTTCAACTGAGAAATTGATTAAATGAAATTGTGTATGACTTTGTGATGATAAGTGTAAGTATATATGTGTGTAACTCATGAGCAATATGCTCGATATGTGATTGGAAATTGGAAAGATTGTTATGGGTAAGTGATGAATACAATTGAAGTGTGAGAGATCAAAATTGACAATAAAATTGTTCTGAATAGTTACAGTGACGTGAATCTAAAAATTTACCAAAAATAGTAGAAATTGAATCAGAGACTGAATGAGATATCAAATTAAATATTAATGAATCTATTTTCATATAACAGAAACAGAGCAAGCAAAGGAATTCTATATTCTGAGATATTTAAGTTTATGTGAGACTGGTTCAGAATGGCTACGTGATCCCCTGTTATGAATTTGAAAAATCATTAAAAATTGTAAAAAAATAATTATGGGATATAATTTGTATGTTTGAAATCCTTAATGAGTCTATTTTCAAATAAAGTAAAAAATAACATAATATGAGGTCTGTATGAAGAGAAAATTTATTTGTAGTGAAGAGTGGTCAGGGAAGTTGAGCAGTGAAATAGGGGTAATTTCAACGAATAAACTGTACTAATTTGCTAGACCAAAAATTCTGAAAATTTTATGGTAAAAATATACTTGAATCTAGTTTCAAGGAAAATTAACGGTTTGTAATTTGGAGTTCTGTAGCTCCAGAAATAAATAATTTAGCTGCTGGTACTCTGCTAGACAGCTTATTTTGAACCTGTTTATAATTGTAATAGTGAAAATATGTGTTTGTGATGGTAATATTCCGGGAACATATTGTAACTTTGTTTAATGTATGATAATGTATTGTTTCTTAATATTTACATATTTACTTACTAAGCTATAATGCTTACTCCCTTACTTTTCTTTTTCCTATAGTGTCACAGATGTTAGCTCGAGTTGGAGGTCGCCGGAGCTTAAATCACACTATCAAACTATTGATCCATATATAAAGGTTTTAAAGTATTTTTAAGTCTTTGGCATGTATGGGGACTCGTTTAATTGTTATTAAGTTACTAGGAGTTGGCCTAAAATACTGACCTATGTTATTTGAAGGTATCTATTGTATAAAGTCATTTAATGTAGATAGTCTTGAATATGTTTGAAAAGTTTAAAATTGATGAAATTTTGTGTCTCGATTTTAAATGATTACAAGTACTCAAGCCCGATAATACCTCGTACCCTGTTTCGGCGTCAGATACAGGTAAGGGGTGTTACAGATCAGATGATTATTTACTATTCCATGATAGAATTTGTGTACTGAGAAATTCTGAGCTTATTCCAAAAATATTACATGAAGCATACAGTGGTTGTTTATGTGTTGATCCGAGGAGTACTAAAATGTACAATGATTTGAAGCAATTGTACTGGTGGTCAGGCATGAAACGAGACATTTCAGAGTTTGTGTCGAGATGCTTGGTTTGTCAACAAGTTAAAGTCAAACATCAAGTGCCTTCGGGACTACTACAACTAGTGATGATACCAGAGTGGAAATGGGATAGAGTTACGATGAATTTCGTATCGGGATTATCCCTATCTCCAAAAAAGAAAGATGCTATCTGGGTTGTTGTTGATCATTTGATGAAATCAGCACATTTCATTCTAGTATGTACAGGCTTTTCTCTCAATAAATTAGCTGAATTGTACATCTTTGAGATTGTTAGATTGCATGGGGTGCCAGTTTTTATTATTTTAGATAGAGATCTGAGGTTTACATTGCGATTTTGGAAGAAATTACAAGAAGCTTTGGGTACGCAGTTGCATTTTAGTACTGCATTTCATCCTCAAACTGACGGCCAGTCTGAGAGAGTGATTCAGATTCTCGAAGATATGTTTCATTATTGTGTTTTGGAGTTTAAGGGCAGCTGGGAAAATATTTACCATTGATAGAATTCACGTATAACAATAGTTTTCAATCGAGTATAAAGATGGCACTGTATGAAGCTTTGTATGGTTGTAAATGCCAAACTCCTTTGTACTGGACTGAGCGTAGTAAGAAAAAGATACACGAGGTTGATTTGATCAGAGAGACCGAAGAGAAAGTGAAAGTAATCCGTGACAGTTTGAAAGCAGCTTCAGATCGATAGAAATCGTATGTGGATTTGAAACATAAAGACATTGAATTTCAAATCGGTGACAAAATATTTTTGAAAGTATCTCCATAGAAGAAGATTCTTCGTTTTAGTCACAAAAGAAAATTAAGTCTGTGATTTAACAGGCCATATGAGATTATTGAGAGAATAGGACTAATAGCATCTCAGGTAGCTTTATCATCAGAATTAGAAAAGATCCATAATGTGTATCAGGTATCGATGTTACAACGATACCGATCGGATCCATCGCATATCATTTCTCTAGCAGAAATTGAAATTCAGCCTGATATGATGTATAGCGAAGAACCGATCAAAATTTTAGCTCGAGAAGTTACAGAGTTAAAAAACAAAAGCATAGCATTAGTGAAGGTTCTCTGGCAACGGCATGGAGTTGAATAAGTTACATGGGAACCTGAGAAAGCTATGAGAAAATAGTACCCTAACCTATTTTCTGGTAAGATTTTCGGGGACAAAAATTCCTAAGGAGGGAGAGTTGTGATAGCCCATTTTTAGTCAAATCAGAACAGTGGTTTTGGGACCACAAATTCAAAGTCAAAATAATATTTTATTATTAAATTGAGGTCTACATCATGATGGTATGATTGTGTGAAAATTTCGTTAAGAAATTTTATCGTTTGAACGCTCAATTTGATAAAAAGGACTAAATTGCGTAAAGTGTAAAAGTTATGTTCTAATAGCTAAAGGTGTCTAATAGCTATGGAACCTTAAACTGGAGGTCCTTATGTGGTAAATAGACCATTGTTATAGTAGGTGGACATTTATGGACATAAAATGGATGTTTTGAATGATTTTATAACAAGGCTAATTAGGTAATTTAATAAAATAAACATAGTAAAATATTATAAAAGATGTTGTCATCTTCCTAAATGGTTTTTCATCCACTGAAAATTGAATCTAAAACCTTCCATGGGAGCTTGTTAATTCGGCTAAGCTAATTTTGGTGCATGGTAAGTATTTTTCAATCTGTTTTTAATGATTTCTACGTTTTTGGAGTCGTTGTAACTTAATCTAGCTATCCCAGGGATTAATTTACAAAACTGTTAAAGGTTTAAGGTTTTACCATTGATGACTATGTGTGTATTTTGATGTTTGATGATAGAAATAAATGGTTGTTGCTAGATAAACAACATTTGTTAAGATATTTTTGATAAAATTTTTAATTAGGGATTTATTTGTGAAATGTGGAAATTTTATGGTAGAAATGTGAAATAAATGAAAAATATGGGCTGGTATGTTAATAAGGGAAATTCGACTAGCATGGGTAGGGACTTAATTGCATGAATTTGTATTTTTATGAGCTAAGGACTAAATTGTAAAGATGTTGAAATATTAGGGCCTAAAGTGTAATTTTACCATAATATGATTTTTTGGCTAAATTGAATAGAATGATAATTAAATAAGTTAAATTTGATTGCATATAGATCTAGATCGGGGAAAAAAGTATTGGACTAATCGAACCATTTCTTCGTTTTTGCGATCGAGGTAAGTTCGTATTTTAAATGCTTTATTATTGAATTCATTGTGAATCTGACCGTACAAATATGTTCAACGATGATTCGGCAATTGGAAATCCCGGTTGAACCTTAGGAATAAATTAGGATATGGATGAAATGTCATTAGGGGTTATATGTTTTGAGTGTTGGTCCGCTGAGTTTTCTGGCCAGTGTTGCGAAATCTTGTTAGCTTGTGTGAGCAGTACTATGTAGCTATGTCTTGACCATTAGCTTGTGTAAGCAGACTCGTTGATAGCTCGAGAGTGATCATTATATGAGTTATGAGATTGAGATAGCTTTGACAATGTATTGGCACTTAGGGTGGGAAATTCCAGAGTATATGATATTATTCCAAATGGTTCAATGGGTATATCAAGGATATGGACGAGTATGAGATTGATACGAGTTAGTATAGGTATGTACATGAATCATACAAGCATTGAATCGAAGAAACTTGTGAATTTCATATCTAACCTTGTGAATGGATATGTGATAGATTTGTGGATCAATATGAGTTATATTATGATATGTTTAATTACTTAAATTGTGTAAATATGGTAAGTTGAGTTTATTACTATACGAACTTACTAAGCTTTATAGCTTACTCTATTTACTTTTTTGTGTTTTATAGTGAATATCGAAGCTTGCTCAGATTTGGGAGTCGTCGGGGATCTCATCACACAATCAAGCTTTCAATTTGGTACTTTTGAACTTATGTATTTAGTTATATGGCATGTATAGGAGTTGTGCTTATATGCTATATATGTTGGAAATGGATTTAGCCATTTGATTTGGCTTGTAAATGATGAATGTTTGCTTACGTGTATAGCCATGTGATTTGGCTTATTTTGGTAAATTTTGTGATGTATATTTATGTGTGTGCAAATGGCCTTTTGTTATGTGGTTGATAATGGCTATGTAATTCTTGTTGTGGATTGATATTTTGGGTATGAAATAGTTGAAAGTTGAGATTGTATGCTTGTCATTTTAGGCAATATAATGTATAATTGAAAGTGACTATTTAGGTGATTTGAGAATGTAAAATTGGTATGAATTGAATGGCTTATTGTGATATTTGATTGTCATGTGGTCGTGGTATGAAATTAGCATGAATTAGGCTTGGTTATGATTGGTTTGAAGGCTTATTTATGCAATGTTATGTGACAGCCCTATTTTGACCCTAGTCGAAAAGTGGTTTCGAGACCACAAAACCGAGTCATAAAAATAATTAACTGTTAAATTCTATGTTTATTATATGTGTAAATGCATGTGTGAAAGTTTCATGCTTTGATTTTGTCATTTGTATGTGACATTTATAAGATAGGACTCATGTGATAAAACTTGAAAGTGTGATAGGTAAATTTTAAAGTGTCAAATAATGCATGAAATGTTAACATGAGGGATTTGCATGTCAAATGGACCAATTTTGTTTAGTGGCCAGCCATAAATGATGGTTGATGTATAATATATGTTTTATTTAAGTATTATAATAAGTAATAGCTTTACTTTTGAAATAAATTAATTAGTAAAACAATAAAAGATGATAAAAAAAAGATAGATGTTCATTTTCTTTCTTGATTGCTTAATTTGGGAAAGAAAAATGGTGAAGAAGAAGCCAAGGCATTCGGCCATGGTTGTCTCCATTTAAAGGTATGTAATGCAATTTTTATTTGTAATTGATTATGAAATTAGATGGATGAATACATAACATAGATAACCCATGGTTTAAATTCATGAATTAATGAACAAGTGTCCATTTGGCAAGTGCTAAATTGATATTATTTTGATAAGTTTTTGGAAAGATGTTAGTTAGATGTTAAATAGCTTAAACGATGGTTAAATAAGTAGAATTCATGGTTGAAAAGTATGAATTGAAATTGCCGTATGTGTGTATGTGTATTTTGGAAAGAAAAATGTTGTTGTTTAGTTGAGTTTTTATTTGGTGTGTACATTCGGTCAAAAAGGGGGAGGAATAAAAATAAATTTAAAGTGTTATGGTTTGTTTTTAAAGTTGGTTAAATGGTTGTGGTCATTGCCGAATACATTTGTATTAGGGAAAAATATGACTAAACATTGGTTTGATGAGCTAAATATATAAGTATATTCGGTTATATAAATTTGATTTGTACTTGAAAATATGATAAGCCTTAAGAGATTGTATTTCTGTATGTGAACTAGATGTTTTATGGATATTCGGTTAAAAAGGGGTAAATGGCTAAGTCATAGGAATTGGAGTGATATACATTCGTCAGTAGGGTTATATGTACTAGGTAATGTGAGTTACATATTAAGTAAGTTATTTCTTCGAAATGTATATTCAGTCATTATTTAGCATAGGTGGAACCAATGTGCAAATTGCTACATTTGATCATGAAATGAAATTTGTATATGAAAGCTAAATTTGAGTGGTTAGGGCCGAATGCTCGATTTAAATTACAAGTCTTTAAAGTATGAAATGCTTGAAACTTACTAAGCCTCGAAAGCTTACTCTGTTTCTTACTTCTCTGTTTTATAGATTGTTAAATTTGGCCACCGACTCGGGGATCGTCAGCGGTTCATCATACTATCGACCTTTTTGATACAGTTATATTTTGGCCTTGATATAGCATGTATAGGTTAGGCCGTGGATAGTTACGTTTTTAAAATTGTAAATATTTTTGACCATGTGAAAATGGCATATATGTAACCCAAAGATCGTTAGATATTCAGCTCGTTTTCTATTTAAGTTGTTAGATTATGTGAATGAAATTAAATGTTTAGCTTAGTAATACCTCTTAGCCTAAACCAGTGATCGGACTTGGGCTAGGGGTGTTACATTTTATTAGTATCAGAGCTACGATTTAGTTGATTCTAGGACTAATGTAGAGTGTTTAAGTCTAGCTATACATGCCATATAGTATTAATACGACAGTATGATGAATTCTGATAGTTAAAAATGTGTTTTCTTATAGTAATGGATCCTGATCCCAATAGAGCGGTAGCTGATGATGTTGAGAGTGTAGCGCCTGCTCCCGTGCATGGGATAGCGCCAATGGACTCTCAACCTATTGCAAGCAATTAGAACGATGAAGCTAGACAGGCTTTTTATAGTATGATGAATGATTGGTTCAACCAATACATTCGAACTAATACGGCTGTTCCACAACCCCCACTTCCGAATAATACACCCCCTGCACCTACGATACCTCCGATAATTGATCAGGTGAGGTTGAATAAGCCTCCGGATGACAGAATTCAAAAGCACGGGGCTACTGAATTTAAGGCTACCGATAGTGATGATGCTGAGCAAGCTGAATTTTGGTTGGACAATACTATCCGAGTGTTCGATGAACTGTCTTGCACACCAGATGAATGCTTAAAATGTGCTATATCTTTGTTACGTGATTCTGCCTACTATTGGTGGAATACGTTGATTTCTGTTGTGCCCAGAGAATGAGTGACGTGGGAGTTCTTCCAAACTGAGTTCCGGAAAAAGTATATCAGCCAGAGATTCATCGATCAAAAACGGAAGGAATTTCTTGAACTTAAACAGGGTTCCATGTCAGTTACTGATTATGAACAAAAATTTGTGAGGCTTAGTCGGTATGCTCGAGAATGTGTTTCTTCAGAAGCTATAATGTGTAAACATTTCAAAGACAGATTGAACGAAGATATAAAACTATATGTTGGCATTCTTGAAATCAGAGAATTTGTAATACTAGTCGAGCGAGCTTGCAAAGCTGAAGAGCTCAGTAAAGAGAAAAGAAAAGCTGAAGTGGGAGCAAGAGAGTTCCGTAAGAGATCTTCGGGGAAGCCCTTTTAGCAGTCACCGAAGAAATTTCGAGATGATTCAGGCTGATCTAAAGACACTTTAGGTTTTTCCAGACGAGACCGTGATCGACCCCCTGTGAATACGCAAGTCACTTCAGTTGCTAGTGTTGGTAACAATCATCGGGATAGGACTGGGTGCAAGTATTATGGGAAATGGCATTCGGGAAGTTGTAGATTTCATGACCACTCCTATTATAAGTGTAGATCAGCCGACCACTTTATCAAGTACTGCCCGAGATTGTCTGAACAGAATGTGAATCAGAGTGGGAAATCGGGTACTACTACAGCTCGAGGTAGACCATCTAGGAATACGGGGAATGCTAGTGGAGGTCAGAGAGGATCTAGAGATGCTACGACCAGATCTGAAGCTCGTGCTCCTACTAGAGCTTATGCTATACGGGCACGCGAGGATGCTTCTTCGCCTGATGTCATTACTGGTACTTTTACTCTCTTTGATACTATTGTGATTGCATTGATTGATCTTGGTTCTACTCATTCATATGTATGTAAGACTTTAGCATCCAGTAAGACTTTACCTGTTGAGTCTACTGAGTTCGTTATTCGAGTGTCGAATCCCTTAGGTCGATATGTGCTTGTCGACAAGGTGTGTAAGAAATGCCCCCTAATAATCCGAGGTTCCTGTTTTTCAGCCAACTTGATGCTTTTACTGTTTGATGAATTTGATGTTATTCTCGATATGGATTGGTTGACCGTACATGATGCGATTGTGAATTGTAAAGGTAAGACCATTGATTTGAGATGTGTAAATAATGAGATAATCCGAGTTGATTCTACTGATTTGAACGGATTGCCAGTAATAATATCCTCGATGTTGGCTCAAAAATATGTGAGAAAGGGGTGTGAAGCATATCTTACGTACGTACTTGATGACAAAGAGTTAGAAAAGAAAATTGAATCAGTGCCAGTGGTTTGTGAGTATTTAGATGTTTTTCCTGAAGAGTTACGGGGATTACCACCCATTCGAGAGGTAGAATTCGGCATCGAACTTGTACTTGGGATGACACCAATTTCGATAGCTCCATACCGTATGGCACCAACGAAATTAAAAGAATTGAAAATTCAGTTGCAAGAGTTGACGGATAGAGGGTTCACTCGACCGAGTTTCTCACCTTGGGGAGCAGTAGTATTGTTTGTGAAAAACAAGGACGGAACCATGAGGTTGTACATCGACTATCGTCAGTTGAATAAAGTGACAATAAAGAATAAATATCCGTTACCGCGTATTGATGATTTGTTTGATCAGCTGAAGGGAGCCTCAGTGTTTTCAAAGATAGATTTGAGATCGGGTTATTATCAGTTGCGAGTTCGAGACTCAGATATACCTAAAATTGCTTTTAGAACGAGATACGGTCACTATGAGTTCTTAGTGATGCCGTTTGGGCTCACTAATTCTCCTGCAGTATTTATAGACTTGATGAATCGGATCTTTAGACCGTATTTGGACCGGTTTGTAGTTCTGTTTATCGACGACATTTTGGTCTATTCGCGAGATGAAACTGAACATGCCGAGCACCTCAGATTAGTGTTGCAGATTTTACGGGATAAGCAGTTATATGCTAAGTTCAGTAAATGTGAGTTTTGGTTGAGAGAAGTTAGCTTTTTGGGTCATGTGGTATCCGCATCGGGTATTTGAGTTGATCTGAGCAAAATTTCGGCCGTATTTGACTGGAAACCTCCGAGAAATGTTTCTAAAGTTCAAAGCTTTTTGGGACTTACCGGGTATTACAGACGATTTGTAAAGGGTTTCTCGATGATAGCCACACCAATGACGAAACTACTTCAGAATGATGTTAAGTTTGAATGGTCAGAAAGGTGTCAAAAAAGTTTCGATCAATTGAAAACTTATTTGACTGAAGCTCCAGTGCTAGTGCAGCCCGAATCGGGTAAAGAGTTTGTCATTTACAGTGATGCATCCTTACTTGGGATGGGTTGTGTGTTGATGCAAGAAGGTCGAGTTATAGCTTACGTGTCGAGGCAATTGGAGCTGCATAGAGAAACTATCTGACCCATGATCTCGAATTAGCTGCCATCGTATTCGCTTTGAAAATATGGCGACACTACTTGTTTGGAGAGAGGTGTCATATATATTCGGATCACAAAAGCCTCAAATATTTGATGACTCAAAAGGATTTGAATCTGCGACAAAGACGTTGGCTTGAATTGTTGAAAGATTAGGAGCTTGTCATTGACTATCACCTGGGAAAGGCAAATGTGGTTGCCGATGCTTTAAGTCGTAAATCATTGTTTACTTTACAAGCAATGAATACACACCTGTCCGTTTCATCCGATAATGTGTTAGTAGCAGAATTAAAAGCCAAACCATTATTGATTCGTCAAATAAGTGAATCTCAGAAAGTCGACGATGAAGTAGTTGCTAAACGAGCTGAATGTGCTTCTAATGTGAAATCAGAGTTTCAAATAGACGACAACGATTGTTTGAGGTTCAGAGTCGATTGTGTGTTCCAAGAAATTTAGAACTTATTTTGATGATTTTGAGTGAGGCTCATAGTAGCCGAATGTCAATCCACCCGGGTAGTACGACGATCTAAAATGTCAATTTTGGTGGCCTAGTATGAAACGAGACATTTTTGACTTTGTTTCGAAGTGTTTGATATGTCAACAAGTGAAAGCGGAACATCAAGTGCCTTCAGGGTTACTTCAGTCGATCATGATACCCGAATGGAAATGGGATCAAGTCACGATGGATTTTGTATCTGGGTTGCCATTGTCGTCAAGCAAGAAAGATGCGATCTGGGTTGTTGTTGATAGACTGACAAAGTCGGCTCATTTTATTTCCGTACGTACGGATTATTCACTTGACAAGCTGGCTGAATTGTATGTTTCTCAAATTGTAAGGTTGCACGAGGTACCTATTTCTATTGTGTCGGATAGAGATCCGAGATTCACATCACGATTTTGGAAGAAATTGGAAGAAGCATTGGGTACCAAGTTGCATTTTAGCACTGCTTTTCATCCCCAGACTGATGGTCAATCCGAGCGGATAATTCAGATACTCGAGGATATGTTGAGATGTTGCATCCTTGAGTTTTATGGTTCATGGGAACGATATTTACCTTTGGTTGAATTCGCTTACAACAATAGTTTTCAATCAAGCATTAAGATGGCACCTTACGAGGCTTTGTACGATCGTAAATGTCGTAAACCGTTGTATTGGACCGAGCTTAGTGAAAGTAAAAGATTTGATTAAAGATGTTGAGCAGAAAGTAAAAGTAATCCGTGAAAGTCTGAGAGCAGCTTCAGATCGTCAGAAGTCGTATGCGGATTTAAAACGCAAAGACATTGAATATCAGGTCAGAGAAAAAGTGTTTCTTAAAGTTTCATCTTGGAAAAAAGGTGCTCAGATTTGGTCGTAAAGGCAAATTGAGTCCGGGGTTCATCGGGCCGTATGAAATATCTGAACGAATTGGGCTAGTCACATACAGATTAATTTTGGCCTCTAAACTTGAAAAGATTCACAACGTTTTTCGTGTCTTGATGCTTCGACGTTATAGATTCGATCCATCACACATAATTAATCCATCAGAGGTTGAGATTCAACCTGATTTGAGTTACGAAGAAGAGCCAGTTCGTATTTTGGCTCGTGAAGTAAAATAACTACAGAATAAGAAAATCTCATTAGTGAAGGTACTGTGGCTTAAGCATGGGGTTGAAGAAGCTACTTGGGAACTTGAAGACACTATGAAGGATTGATATCCTAACTTATTCACTGGTAAGATTTTCGGGGACTAAAATTCCTTATGTGGGGGAGAGTTGTGATAGCCCTATTTTGACCCTAGTCAGAAAGTGGTTTCGAGACCACAAAATCGAGTCATAAAAATAATTAACTGTTAAATTCTATGTTTATTATATGTGTAAATGCATGTGTGAAAGTTTCATGCTTTGATTTTGTCATTTGTATGTGAAATTTATAAGATAGGACTCATGTGATAAAACTTGAAAGTGTGATAGGTAAATTTTAAAGTGTCAAATAATGCTTGAAATGTTAACATGAGGGATTTGCATGTCAAATGGACCAATTTTATTTAGTGGCCGGCCATAAATGATGGTTGATGTATAATATA
The DNA here is from genome assembly GCA_025698475.1 of Gossypium anomalum. NCBI lineage: Eukaryota > Viridiplantae > Streptophyta > Magnoliopsida > Malvales > Malvaceae > Gossypium > Gossypium anomalum. The sequence goes on from CM046957.1 coordinate 23,711,042, forward strand.
TGTTTTATTTAAGTATTATAATAAGTAATAGTTTTATTTTTGAAATAAATTAATTAGTAAAACAATAAAATATGATGAAAAAAAAAAGATAGATGTTCATTTTCTTTCTTGATTGCCGAATTTGGGAAAGAAAAATGGTGAAGAAGAAGCCAAGGCATTCGGCCATGGTTGTCTCCATTTAAAGGTATGTAATGCAATTTTTATTTGTAATTGATTATGAAATTAGATGGATGAATACATAACATAGATAACCCATGGTTTAAATTCATGAATTAATGAACAAGTGTCCATTCGGCAAGTGCTAAATTGATATTATTTTGATAAGTTTTTGGGAAGATGTTAGTTAGATGTTAAGTAGCTTAAATGATGGTTAAATAAGTAGAATTCATGGTTGAAAAGTATGAATTGAAATTGCCGTATGTGTGTATGTGTATTTTGGAAAGAAAAATGTTGTTGTTTAGTTGAGTTTTTATTTGGTGTGTACATTCGGTCAAAAAGAGGGAGGAATAAAAATAAATTTAAAGTGTTATGGTTTGTTTTTAAAGTTGGTTAAATGGTTGTGGTCATTGCCGAATACATTTGTATTAGGGAAAAATATGATTAAACATTGGTTTGATGAGCTAAATATATAAGTATATTCGGTTATATAAATTTGATTTGTACTTGAAAATATAATAAGCCTTAAGAGATTGTGTTTGTGTATGTGAACTAGATGTTTTATGGATATTCGGCTAAAAAGGGGTAAACGGCTAAGTCATAGGAATTGGAGTGATATACATTCGTAATTAGGGTTATATGTACTTGATAATGTGAGTAATATATTAAGTAAGTTATTTCTTGGAAATGTATATTCAGTCATTGTTTAGCATAGGTGGAACCAATGTGCAAATTGCTACATTTGATCATGAAATGAAATTTGTATATGAAAGCTAAATTTGATTAGTTAGGGCCGAATGTGGTATATGAGATATTAAGGCATGCTATGATTATATATATATATGTGTGTATAAGTGGTTGTGCATAAAAATGAGTAATTGATTAAATTGTGTTAGTCACACATAGGTATATAAATATATGCCTTAGGTAAGTACCTTGTGACATTGAGACATTCAGTTATACATATATATATATATATTATATATAGATAAATTTGTGTAAATAATAGGCATGATATCGAATCATAGAACATTTTATAAAACTTAACATGTATGGAAGTTATATGATTATCAAATGTAATTATTAAAGAATTAAAGTTCAGTAGGTAATTAAACAAATTCAGTTTTTTAATTTTAAAGCTAAAGAGCAAAGAGGAACTAAATCAGATAAGGGGAAGGAGAAAGCAATCGAGTAGCCTACCCGTAACTGTTCAATTATACCCGAGGTAAGTTTTGATTAATCTCCTTTAGTATGTCATTGATAATGCTTTTATAAGAGTGTATTAAGTGAATTGCGATCTTGGTTTGTACTTGAACATAGTTGTATAATAGATAGTGCATGTATATTATTTATAGTATAATGGTCACTTTGGGTTTAAGCTTGAATTGTGAAATGAAATTGTGATATTAAGTATAACTCTGGAGCCGAAATGTGAATGATGATGTGCAAGTTGAGCTTATATCTGAATGTAGTGAATGACTACTAAAGTGATAGGTTGAATGAGATGTGCTTAAATATGACTATGTATGCATGATATTTGAAATATATCCGGACACGAGGTCCGCAGGCTATATGCTGGTAATATATCTGGACAAGAGATCCGCAGGCTATATGCTGGTAAGATATCCAGACACGAGGTCCGCAGGCTATATGCTGGAAATATATCTGGACTTAAAGTCTGCAGGCTACGTGCTGGAATGGTATTCGAGTTAAAGACCCGCAGCTTGTGCTATAAATGTGTTTTGAGTTCTAAGACTTGACAGGATTGATATCAGAAAGATTACGACATTGAATGTACGTGGTAACCATCGTGAGTAAGTAATATATATATTTTACATGTTAAGGTACATATTATGTACTCATATATGAATTAATTTCAAAGTGATTTATTAGTAATTAACAAATGATATATATATGTGAGTGTGGATGGATTCGGTATTTGAGAATAAGACAATGACCTATTCGGCCAGTCTAAGTCATTATATGAAAGTAGGTAACTAAAAGTATTTGTATAAGCCTTTCAGAAAGTGAAATATGTGATAGAAATTTTCTTGTGTATACATATATACATATTCGGTCAATAGGATTTATAACTAGTGTATTTGAGTATATTCGGCCAAGTGAATTACATTTATAATATGAGTTTTGTTATACTTAATGCTCAATTTAAATTACAAGTCTTTAAAGTATGAAATGCTTGAAACTTACTAAGCCTCGAAAGCTTACTCTGTTTCTTACTTCTCTGTTTTATAGATTGTTGAATTTGGCCACGGACTCGGGGATCGTCAGCGGCTCATCATACTATCGACCTTTTTGGTACAGTTATATTTTGGCCTTGATATGGCATGTATAGGTTAGGCCGGGGATAGTTACGTTTTTAAAATTGTAAATATTTTTGACCATGTGAAAATGGCATATATGTAACCTAAAGATCGTTAGATATTCAGCTCGTTTTCTGTTTAAGTTGTTAGATTATGTGAATGAAATTAAATGTTTAGCTCAGTAATACCTCTTAGCCTAAACCGGCGATCGGACTCGGGCTAGGGGTGTTACATGTTATATGTCTTTTCATTTGTGTAGGTGAATGCAAGTTAGGGTGAGAAAAATGGCTTGGCAAATAACCTATTTTTGTCTACACGGGCATGTGTCTCAGCCATGTGTGACACACGGTTAGGTGACATGGCCGTGTGTCCCCTGGTTTTTAATTAGAAATCAAGTCAGTATGCTCCACACAGCCCAGTACACAGGCGTGTGACTTGGCCATGTGGCATAAGTTAGTTTACCCTATAGTTTTGGCACGGCCTAGCACACGGCCTGGCACGCGGGCGTGTGTGGCCATTTCCAAGGGCACACGGGCGTATGTGTTGGCCATGTGACCAAAGTCAGAGAGTTACATGGGGTCAGACATTTCCATGTGATCCCATTTTTAATTTCCACACGGGCGTGTATTTGGTCATGTGAGACACACGGCCAGGCTGTACGGGCGTGTGTCTGCTGTATTTTTGAAAAATTTTCTATGTTTTCCAAAAATTTCCTGAGTTATCGGTTTAGTCCTGAACCACTTCTAATGCATGATTTAAGCCTCGTAGGCTCGTATTAGGGACTATATGATTGATTGTGAATGTATTTTATAGAATATGAAGAATATATGAGAAATGTATGATTGTTTAATTGTTAAGTCCGGTAATACTCCGTAACCGTATTTCGGTGATGGATACGGGTTAGGGATGTTACACTCATAAACCCTCTAAACCATTCGGACATCATCTGGAAGAAGGCTTCTTTAGCCTCTTCTCCCCGGCCCTCAGACGCAGGCCTACTACCACTAGAAGTTGCTCCTTGAACTGAGGCTTGTGTATTACTTTTAACTTCATTGAAAACAGCTTGGTTGGATGACATTTTATCGATATGAAAACATAGTTCAATTTGAGCAAGGAGTTATCACACTATCACAGGTTATAAAATGACATGTCTTTCTAAACTCCATACATGCTACATTCAGTTTGAGAACCGACTAAACTGTAGCTTTGATACTACTAAATGTAACACCCCTATTCCCTTTTTGTCGTCAAAATAGGGTTACAGAGCATTACTGTACAATCGAGAACATTTGAACTTTAAATCATTCAATAATTTCATCATAACAGAAACCATTCATAAACATGCATAATGTTCCTAAATCAAGCTTTCAAGACCAATTTGAAACAATTAAGAAAATCTAGCAAAAAGTAGCAAAATTTGAAAAACAGGGGTCATACGGCCCTATGGCCAGGCCGTGTCCTCACCCATGTAACTCTCTCAGTATGGTCACACGCTCGTGTGCCAGGCCATGTAACTCTTTGAGTTGTCCTATATGCCCGTGTCCCATTCCATGTGTTGGTCTATATAGCTCAATGACTTGCATACAGAGGAATCCTCAAATGACACAGCCGTGTGTCCTACAAAGTTGAGTCACACGCTCGTGTCTTAGGCCATGTGGACACAAAATTCACCTAGAATCAAACAATTTCCAGGACAATTTCATGCACAATCATTCAACCCATTTAAGCACACTTTAAAAGGACTTAAAAATCAACAAAACACACATCAAAATACCCATTTCAATATCCTAATTCAACTAGCCAATATGTTATTCAAAGGCACCACATACAACAACCAAACATTATCTACTTATACATGTTCATATGCCTAATTCCATACATACAATTCTAGACCATTTAGCTATGAAAACATATCTCAATGAGCCATTTCCAAATCTTACAAATCATACCATGAAAAACCATTAACAAACCGTTACAAACTTACCAATGAACTTTATATATATGCACTTATAAGTGATCAAAATGCCATACTTGGTAAAACATTTCAAATTACCAAATCACCATAAACTTCATAACTAAAACATCGAAATTACTAATACATATCATCTTATACATGCCATTATACACCTTGGCCAAAACATTCAAAACTACTAATATATTTGCTGGATAGTGTGATAGATCTCCGAAAAGCTTCCAACCAAATCGAGCTTCGGATAATTTATAAAACATAGGAAAGAAGCTACATAAGCAACAATGCTTAGTAAGCTCCTATAAACAAAACTTAAGTTACAGTATAAATTGCCTAAGCATATAATTCTTAGTAAGCTATATAAGCCTAAGCATGAAATCAACCATAACCATAAGCTTGCATAAGCCTAACAACAACATCAAGTTCACAAGTTAGTACACTTGTTCATATATATATGAAATCATCCATAGGATATGTGATTCATCATGTGTAAACATAACATGTTGCACCTTCAATGTTCTATAATATAACAATTCAATCCAAATGCATACTTACCTTTTCGTTCCCTTTTCTTACCCATTGAACTATCAAGAATTACATCGGATACATGGCAAGGCTCACACAAAGTAGCCTAAACATGTAACCGTAACCTTTCCTTTACAACATTACTCACACGAGCTGTGAAATGGGCCTACTCATACGAGATTTAGAGAATTCGCAACAAATGCTGGACCTCAACCACCGGTAGGACATTGAAGACTAGCACCCGAAACATGAAATCCCTAATGACATGTCATTCGTATTATGAGAATGCCTAAGGTTCAATCGGGACAAGGTATACTTCATTGCCTCATAGTTTTGATCGGTTTATGGATCGATCATTTGCATTATAAATAACATAATATCATTCAATTAAATATCATGAATATAATAATCGTTCATACAAACTTAAAATAAATAAAATATCATTTTCAGCATCTGACTTTTCTAGTGTAGGAACTTCAACTGTTGGTTGACTTTCCTCCTTTTCAATAAGCTCATTTTCAACCATAACCTTCTTGGGTTCCAAAATCTTACAACTTCGTAATGCAACCAACTTGGAATGTTCCTTACCCAAACTCCTTAGATTTTCTATGTCCCTTGACAAGGCTTGTAACACCCCTTACCTGTATTCGACTCCGGGACAGGGTCCGAGGCGTTACTGGACACAAACATAAACATTCATACAAAACTGAACCATAAAATTTTGACCAAATTAAAACCATTTGTACACAACATATTGTCCCTTATACGGGCCCACGATGCCCAAACATACAATGGATGTGGTTCGGGACTAAATCAAGAACTTTGAAAACTTTTGGGAAACTTAGAAAAGTTTCTTATTTTGGAGGGCTACACGCTCGTGTGGGTAGGTCGTGTGGTCACACACACTCATGTGGCTTGAGACACGCCTGTGTAACTCTCTGTTTATGACATCATCAACAAAATAGGGTTACATGGCCAAGTCACATGCCCGTGTGCTTGGGCCGTGTGGCGAATTAAATTCCAAAAATAAGGTGTAGACTTCACACGGCCAGGGCACACACCCATGTCCTAAGGCTGTGTCCTTCGCACGGCTGAGACAAATAGTCGTGTCTCTGCCCGTGTGTTTACCACTGGGCATTCTGTTTTACCTAATTACGGTGTAGGGGACGCACGACCAGATCACATGCCCATGGGCCACACACGGCCTAGACACATGCCCATGTGTCTACCCATGTGGACAATTATGAGGCTATGTTCCAAGCTTTTTGCCACCCTTAGACACTCAGATAGTTAGACATATTTCATGGCACACAACATGTCACATTTTAACAATCAATCATTCCTAATCAAGACTAATTCATGCCCATGTAACGTCACCATTTCACATACTCAAATTAACAAGCTTACTTAAGGCATTCCACACTAGTTTTGTATCTGATCCACATTATTAATCTACTCTTAATTCACACATTTAATCCATGATCATAGCCATACCAATTTGTCATCATTTAATCATAATACTTGTATGCCATATAACACCATCCATCATCATCAAGACTTTGACACATGCATGCATAAATAATTAGGTTTACAACCCAATAATCATTATGAGCCACATCTCATGGCCTTATACAAAATGAATCAAATATCATCACAAGCCAACATATTTGGCTAACCAATATGAAATATAACAAAAGACCAAGTCCCTATACATGCCATACTCAAAATGTTAAGACTAACTATACCCAAATGTCCAATTGATAGTGTGATCGAGTCTCCGACGTCCTTCGATCCCCAAGCTAGCTTGGCGATACTATAAGAAAATGGAAAAGAGAGGGGAGTAAGCATAAAGCTTAGTAAGTTCATATGCAAATAAATAGCAACATAATCATGAATATTATATAATTAACATAACATAATTTACATATATGTCATCATAGTTTCATAGGCATAACTTACTCATTTTCATTCTTACCAAAAGTTCATCACATGCCGAGCTTATTCATATGAGTTTTTCATACATACCTGTACCAACTCATAACACACTCTTATAATTCCTCATCATTGACTTACTTGTCGAATAACTCACTGGTTTACCCGTTGAACACTTGGAATACTATCGAAAACACAGAAAGCTTGCACATAGTGCTTCATCGTAGCCACATGCTACCTCATATCACATATCACACATTGCTCACTCTCGATCTAATCACGGGCTTGCTCACACAAGCTGACAGTTAGGATGTGACTACATGGGCTACTCACACATGCTAACAGGTACCCGCAACACATGCCGGGCTACCCAGCCACCGGTAGGACATACATGACTAGCACCCGAATTCACATAGTCACATAATCACATAATCTCATGAGCTCATAAACACATAGTTCCTAATGACATGTCACATTGTATCCTAAATTATTCCTAAGGTTCAAATGGAATTTTCTCGATGTCATATATTCATCGAACTCGTTCACAATGTCATTCTCAAAAACCATGATGTCGTTCATACACTCATCATAACAATTAAACATAGAAACTCATACATTAATAAAGCATTAAAACATGATTCAACATTGCATTATTTATACATGAACTTACCTCGGTACAAAAATATGGCTAATTATTCGATTTAGTCCATGGCCTTGTTCTTTCCTCGATTTAGGTCCAGACTCCGTTTTTCTTGATCTCTAATAGAAAATTTCACTTATTTGATTATCACATTATTCAAAACAGCCTATAAATCATACTTTGGCAAAATTATAGTTTTGCCCTTAAACTTTCACATAATTACAAATTAGCCCTTAGGCTCGTAAAATGAAATGTGTTCATTTTTTTTTGTTACTCAAGCCTAGCCGAACTTATGTCATACTTATAACAGCCCACATTTTATTTCAAATCAAATTTTTACCGCCTATTTTACAACTTTTACAAAAAGGTCTTTTTTAGGTGTTTTCATGAAAAACCACTTTGTAAAAGATGTTTATCATTGCTTTCATGAAAAACCACTTTGTAAAAGATGTTTATCATACATCAAACTTTCATATTCCTCCATTAAACATCAAAATACATGCATGCCACACATGGGTCAATTTTTAAACATGAACCCTAACTCAAAATAAGGCTATAAATAGGTAGATCATGCTTCAAAGATCTCAAAAACATAAAGAATGTTAAAAACGGGGCTAGGGTATAGTTACAATCGAGCTTGAAAGTTGAAGGAAAACGCTAGCTATGGCCCTTCTAATTTTTGGCACACACAAGAAGAAGATGAGCAAATTTTGCTTCATTTTTCCCTTTTTATTCTTTTATTAACCAAATAACCAAAATGCCGTTCAATGCCTTTCTTTCAAGTTTTCCTAACTACGCCCATTTTTGTCCATAAAAAATAGAAATTGAGAAAATTGCTATTTAAGGACATCAAATTAATAATCCATGGCAATTTTATACTTAAAGCTTTTAGAACTCACATTTTGCAACTTTTGCAATTTAGTCCTAAATGTCAAATTGGACACTTTATCAATAAAATTTCTTTATAAAATTTTCACACAAGCATGAAATCATATCATAGACCTCATAAAAATCATAAAATAATGATTTCTATTTCAGATTTGTGGTCTCAAAACCACTATTCTGATTAAGCCCAAAATTAGGATGTTACAAAGCTCCTTGTAGTCTACTATGAATCTTAGTAGCCAGCTGACCCATTTGGTTCACCAAATTTTTTAGTGTTGCTACTTGACTTTGGATCAAAGCATCCTTTTTTTCCATGTACGCCTTCAACAAGTCCTCCAAACTATTTGATAACTCAGCTTGAAGTGGTTTTGAAGATTGTTGACTAAACCCTTGGGATTAGTTGGGCCTATGCTACATATGATTGTTCAGTCCATTTTCTTGGTTACTCCAGGAAAAGTTCGGATGATTCAGCCATGATAGATTGTAGAAGTTGAAATTTGGCCCTTGTCCACTTCTATTTTGATACTGATTCCTTACATAACAAACAGGCTCAAGGTTTGAAGGGCACTTCTCAAAAGAATTACCATCCCCACAATACACACATGAAACAACATCATACTAACTTAGTGATTGAGCTACAACATTATTCAAACCATTAGTGGTAAACTATTTTAACATTGAGGAAATAGAATATAACTGAGTAGAGAGAGAAGTCAGCGCGTCCACTTCATGCACTCCAGCTACTCGTCTTCCGAAAACTGCTCGATTTGTCGGTCATTGGTAATTGTTGCTAGCGATCCTTTCGATGATCTTATAAGCCTCATTATAAGACTTAGATAAAATTATGGTTTTATAGTAATGATCCATAATCCTATTCCAGCGATGGATATGGGTTAGGGGTATTACATGCACATCATAATATACTCAATTTATTGAATCAACTCTATGGCCCCATGACATGATAAAAATCAAAAAATTAATAGATGACATGAAATAATGTAATTTATACACAAAAATCATGTAATAAAGCACAGTTTTGTATATTTTATAATTTCATGTCCTTTATTAACATTTAAGAAAAATGCACTTACTTTATTAGATATTACGCAAGATTAATATAATTATTAAGTCAAAAGGTGGTAAAAATATATTGAAAAATCCTATATAATTTTGAGTTTACAATACTGTGGAGATGGCCATTTCTTTGAAAATTGCCCATCGAATCAAAAGTCAAAATATTACATGGGAAATCAGAATTGGAATGGTCCGCAATCAAATTCTTACAACTCTTCACGGCATAATCACCCAATTTTTCTATGGAGTAATTAATGAGCAGACCATAGCGACTCTTCTATGTCATTTCGACCAAATTATCTACTGAAATATTCTCAACAAGTGCAACAACCCTCACCAACTGAATCTTCAAGTGATCTTAAGAATCTGTTGAAGACATACGTAGCAAAGAATGATGCCATTTTATGAAGTATGAAGAATCAAATGGGTCAGCTAAGTAATGAGGTTCGAAAAACAACCCAAAGAACTTTTTCTAACGATACTGAAATCCAAGAATTTTGAGTAAAGAACATTACAAACCAATCACTTTGCCAAGTGGAATGACATTAGAGCCTAAGGTGGTTGAGGCTCAAGATGAACCTATTATAGCTCAAGACAAAGAGGAAGCTCAATCGAGTGTTCAAACTCCTATTTCATAAAAGTCAGATTCAGTGATCCTTGATGAGGTAAACTCTAAACTAGTCACTTCTAATTATCTAACACCCTTGTCAAATGCAGAAAAATTTCCATAGAAGAGTTGTCCGGTTAAAGTCAAGATTCGTCCACTGCCATGTCCTCAACGATTCCAGAAGAAGCAATAGGGTACTTAGTTAAAAGATTTTTTTATAATGATGTGACTTTTAATGACTTCGATGTTGCTAAATCCCCAAATGTAGCTAAAGTTTGCTCTACTATTTCAAAGATGGACTCACTGGCTTCTACAGAATTGGTGCTCAATTCTTTAGATGATCCCTTAGAATGTATTCTGCTATCAAATTCACCAAGTGGTGATGAAGACAAGGAATGTTTTGCTTTGCTAAAAGCTAAAATGAAAGGATTCACAAAGGAAGCTCTACTGGAATCATTAGAGTTATTATCTTGGTAGTACACACAACCAAAAGTGTTGATTGAATAACCATTTGAATTGGAACTAAAGATTTTGCCTCCATTTTAGTTAAGTTCACCAAGAATTAAAAAGAAGAGTGACTTGTGGTTTTAGAAAAGCATAAGAACAGTATCAGATGGATTATTACAGATATTCGAGTCATAAGTTGGAGGATTTGCATGATCACAGGAAGTTAAACAAGGCCACCAGAAAATATCATTTCCGGTTTTCTTTCCCAAAACAAATGTTGGACAAATTTGCTTGGCAAGAGTATGATTATTTCCTAAATGAGTATGGTTGGTATGATAAATGGCCCTTTCACACTATCTCAGTCAGTGACGATTTCAAGTAAAATGGAGGGAGTTCTCTTCACTTTCTCTATCATTATTTTATATATTTTTTTCATTTGAATAAAATGACTGACTCAGATAAATTTTTCTTTGGGTCATTACATTAACTAAAATTTTGTCTAGAAAATTGGATGTGAAGCAGGACCATCTGTGACCTCTCTAATCTATCTTGGGAGTTTAATTTAATGTAATTTTTTGAAAAATATTTTTCTAAGTAGCCCGAAGAATTTAAGTATTTGTTTTGTTAAATAAAGGGTCAACTTTTGACCTAAGCACTAACTTCTTTGAGTTTTTGTTTTAGTTTACTTTTAGTACAGGAGCTTAGGATTCAAAAAAGAGCTGCCATTAAGCCTAAGACACTGCTAGAAAGGAAAATATTTAAGCTTTTTTGGCACAAACTTGTAGCCCTTACCTTGCTCCATCGCCACTCTTAAGTAGCCCCATAGTGTATCTCCCTTAACCCCTTAATGTCACAGCCCTTAACTCCCTAAATCACCACCCAGAACACCTTCATTAGAAGCCATCAACCATCGCACCTGAACTAGCCTTAAAACCGCCACTGCTTCTATCTCTAAACCTTACCGTCGACTACTCACCCACCTACCCAAAATCGAAACCACATTTACCATATTTCCTAATTTCGACGCCAATAATCCCCTTGTCGAACACCATTCCGTGAAGTGAATAGTCTACTATAATAGATATGTTGTAACATATGCAGTGGCAACAACAAGCTTACTAAAGATGCTAAAAAAATAAGGGATGACTCAATGTGAGGTGCTTTCATGAAAATATTTCAGGACTCGTTTGTTTTTGTACTTGAATTTCCAAACTTTATATCTAAACCATGGACTGCAATGTTAAGGAGGGAACGAGGCTATTTAAGTACAAACAAGAATGATGCACTAAAATATGGGTCAGATTTTGAGGGGTCTACAAATAAATAAAAAAGGTGGGTCTTGTCTCCACTTTATTTTATTTTATTTCTTAGGATATTTTAAATTTATAGGCTTAGGATCTTTTAGGATATTTTTATTTCTCGCATAATAAAATAAGAGGTGGAAATCATCAATAAAATTAAAGAATTTGCAAAATAATAAGTGTGGCAATAGGTATGTACATGTCTAGGAATGGATCTACCTAGGAAAAACTTGGTATTTAAGAAGTCAAACTTGCCTCATCTCCTTTTCCTAGAGTTCTATCTGGTGTACAGTCTCTATTCACTTCTATATTTTTGTTTTCTCTATTGTTTTTAACAATAGGGACATTGTTCATCTTAAATGGGGGGACCAAAAATTGAAATTGTTTTTTTTCAGAATACATTACTGTTATAATTATTATTGAGTTGTTTTTTGTTCAAAAATTTGAATTATTGTTAATTATGTTAAACTTTAGTATAAATAAAGTTCAATTATCTCAATAATTGCTATGTTAGCTAAACTATGACATAATGTTACTCTTAATAAATTTTGTAAATCGTACCATAAAACTTTTAAATCCTTAGGAGAGTTAGGCATGCATGGAAGTTTAAGTCTCTAGAATTGACTTAGTAATTTCTTGAGGCAAAATCCTAGGAAGAATGGAATTTTTAAAATGACTTAGGCAAACTTTTGTTTGGACCTTTTGAGCCTTTCAAGCCAACCATAATGAATATTTATCCCTTGAAACACAACTTTGAGACTATATGGTCTGATTTTATTTGAGCATTGCAATATTAACCCATCACTTCTCTCATAAAAATCTCTACATTGTCCCAAACACTAGACTTAGTCTATCCAGAATATTCTTTGAAAATAAGTTTGGGGGAGATGAAAAGAAGTATCAAATACTCAAAAAAATTATAGTACATACAGTAATATGCTTGTGTTAAAAAAAAAAAGAGAAAGAGCATATGTACTCAAAAGAAATAGATGTACAAAGAGCATGTGTACTCAAGTGCCAAATGAGTTGGTAAAGTTGAAGGTATTTATTCTGAAAGTCCAATGCAAGTTGAGTCTAGGGTTTTTAGCTTAAAATTATCTATCTTTTACCTACCCCTGCCTAGCCATGTTACAACCTATTTAAAAGACCTATTGATTCAGATTTCTATGCTACCTACATTAGTCGAGAGAAATTGTTAAGTTCAACATATGAAGGCATAAATTAAACTTAGTGATTGCAGTTTAGTCTTAAATAGGGGAATAAAAATTAATTGGTAAGAATTAGCATATTTTATTGAGAAAGCATTTAGTCTATTCATGTTATCACGATAATAATAAAGAATAATTCGAACAATATGTATACTTGAGTTGCATATTGTTCTTGAGCATAATTACAATAAACTCATAGTTGTGGGGGAAATGTGCTCTAAAGATATTTTTCAATTGTGATTTCAAGCAATTTATTTTTACAATCTGTGCATTTCTCGAGATGAGCAATGAATTAATTTTGGAGGTGTGGAAACACAAAAATATATAGAAAATTTTAGCACCTTTTCAGCCCTAATTCATGCAGTTTCGTAGTATTTTTTGTAGAAATTCTTACTTTAATTATAAAATAATTAATTTTCACTTAAATTTTTTTCACAAAATTGGTGTATTTTTGACAGTTTTGCACAAAATGTGAAAATTGGCTTGACAGTCACCTTGAAAAGCTTGAACCATTGGGGCAATTTTCTGCATCAAGTGAATCAAGAGCAATGCTAACTATTTTTCTAGCCAAGGACGGTCCAATAATTATTATTATACATATTTTATAATTAATTTTGATCCAAATTAATTAGGTTAAAAATTAAATATAAGCCTGAAGAAGAAAGTGGCCCAATTGTACTAAGTAAAAGAGGACTGATCCAACAAGAAGGGGTAGCCTAAACCGTCCATATAGTTGACCGAATTAGATGATTTTATCTGATTTTTAAACTTGCAAAAAATCCCTCGAACTCTCCTAAATTCCATTCAACCCACTCCACTTTTCATGTCTTTTACATTTTTTCCCCAAGCTAAAAATAATAAGTTTGAATCACTTAAACTTGCTCAATGCATGGCCGGAAAAAGGGAGAGGGAGTGGATGATAATTCTTTGCTATTTTTAGCAGCCATTACAACATATAAATACCCCTCTTCCTTTTCTCATTTCACACAACACACATCTCTCAATTCTTTCTTTATTCTCCCTTCTCTCTCTTCCAGTTCCTTCTTTGTTTTTCCATTTTTTTCCTCTCCCCTTGTTGATTTCTCCTCTTGAAAGAGAGATTGAATCCCCCTTATAGTAGAAAAATTCAAGTGTTTATGATGGCATTGAATCGACAAAACGAGCAAAGAAGAAGAGCAGCGCACTAATCTGGCTTTGGAGAAACACCAAGATTTGTTTCCTAGTTCACTTCCCATTATTTTTCTCATTTATGTTGTGATTATGATTATGACTATTTGTTGTGTAACAACCAGTTTTTAGTTAAATTAGAACAGTGGTTTTGGGACCACAAATCCAAGTTGAAATATTTAATTTATTATTATTTTAATGTCTACAACATGATAGTATGATTGTTTGAAAATTTTGTTAAGAAATTTTATCGTTTGAAGCTCAATTTGATAAAAGGACTAAATCACATAAAATGAAAAAGTTGTGTTCTAATAGCTAAAGGTGTCTAATAGCTACAGAACTTTAAAGTGGAGGTGCTTAAATAGTAATTAGACCATTAGCGTGTTAGTGGACATTTATGAGATTGGTTTACTTGAAATTTGTAATATATTATAAGGTTATAAAGTAAATTAATTAATAAAGGTTAATTATAATAAAATAAAAATTTCTATCATCTTCCATTATCAATCATTCAACCAAAATTTCAAAGAATAAAAGCCATGGGAGTGTGCTAAGGTTCGACTATTTTAAAGCTTAAATTGGTGAGTGATTTTTGTCCCGTTTTTAAGGATTTCTAAGTTTTTGGAATTGTTGTAGCTTAATCGTTGTAGCTTGCTCGGATTGGGAGTTGTCAGATATCTCATTACACTATCCAATTATCGTTTTGTACATTTGAACTTATGTATTTGGTTATATGGCATGTACAACAGTTGTGTTTAATTTGGTCTATAGTTTACTAATGGATTTAGCCATTTGATTTGGTTTGTAAATGATGGATGCTTGGTTATATGTATAGCCATGTAATTTGGCTTATTTTGGCAAGCTTGCTGATGTATATTTATATAGGTGCAAATGGCCTATGTTATGTGATTGGTAATTGCTAGGTGAATGCTTGTTGTGAACTAGTCTATTGAATACCAAATGGTTGAAATTGGGAGATATGGCATGTTTGTGATTTTAGGAAAGATAATGTACATATGAAGTTAACCAATTAGGTGATTTGTGAATATGAAATTGGTATGTTTTGAATAGTTATATTATGATGTTATGAACATTATAGTTTTTAGAATGGAATTAGCATGAATTAGGCTTGGTTATGATTGGTTTGAATGCCTATTTATGCCATGTTATATGCCATTTGGTTTGTGTAGGTAAATGTAAGATTGGGTGAGAAAGATTGCTTAGAAAATAGTCTTTTTTGTCCACACGGGCGTGTGTCTCAACCGTATGTGACACACAGTCAGTTGACATGGCCGTGTGTCCCTTGGCGTTTATTTAGAAACCAAATTAGTATGCTCCACACGGCCCAGCACATGGGTGTGTGTGGCCATTTTGAAGGGTACATGGGCTAGTCACACGGACGTGTGGTTGGCCGTGTGACCCAAACACAGGGTCAGACACGGGCTGGGACACGGCCATGTGATTCCATTTCAAATTTCCAAATGGCCTGTGACACGGGCGTGTGTCCCCTGTATTTTGAAAAAAAAATTATGTTTTCTAAAAAGTTTCCTAAGTTATCAGTTTACTCTCGATCCACTTCTAATGCATTATTTAGGCCTCGTAGTCTCGTATTAGAGACTGTATGATTGATTGTGAATGGATTTTTATTGGATATGATTAATGTATGTGAAATGTATGATTATCTATGAAATAAGTCCGGTGATGCTCTATAACCCTATTTTAGCGACGGATACGAGTTAGGGGTGTTACATTTATTAGCATCAGAGCTACGGTTTAGTCGATTTTAGGACTAACGTAGCGTATGTAAGTCTAGCTATATGTAACAGCCCGATTTAGGGCCTAGTCGAAATAATGGTCTCGAGACCACAAATTAGAAGTTAGAAAAATTATTTTATTATTTTTATGAGGTTATAGTATGATTTTATTAGTACATGAAAAATTTGGTGAGCTAATTTTAATGTTTTCAAGCCCGATTGCGAAAAAAGACTAGATCGCATAAAAGGCAAAAGTTGCATTTTAGTACCCAAATGTGTTAAATAGGTAGAGAACTCAAATTTAGGGTCTTTAAAGGGAAATTAGACCCTTATGAATAGCCTAGCCAGCCATGGTGTGAGGGGAGACAAAATTGTCAAAGTTTGGTGATGCTTGTGTCGCTAATTCTGACTTGTTTCATTTTAAATAAAAGAAAAAGAAAAAAGAAGGAAAAAGCTATCATCTTTCTCCCTTCTTAACCGAAAATATCAGTAAATATTTGGGGTTTAAGAGCTTGAAATTTTCAGCAACTTAAAGCCCTCACAAGTAAGTGATTCTCACACCCTTTGTTGATGATTTTTGCATTTTTGAAACCCTTGAAGCATGAGCTTTCAAATGAGGGTGATATCTTGCAAAATGGTTAAGAGTTTAAGATTTTGCCATGGATGTTTTTGAGATGTTTATTGAGTCTTTATGGAAGAGTATGAGTCCTAGTTGGGTAATAAACAACTTTTGTGAAAGGTGTTGCCATGAAAACACCTAAAGGGACTATTTTGCATAAGTTGCAAAATAGATGTTAAGTGTGTGAAATATTGAGAATTTTGGATTGCTATAATAGTAAAAAGAGTTTAACTAGGCTTAAAATACAAAGGAATTCGATAAAAATCGATTTTCGAGCATAGGGGCAAAATGGTCATTTTGTCAAAGTCTAAGGGCAAAATGGTCATTTTACTAAAGGTGTGAATTTATGATTGCTTAATCCTAATTAGTGACTAAATGAGTGCTTATTGTCATTATAGATCAAGATTTACCAAATCCGAACCTAGACCGGGGGAAGGCCAAGCAAACCGACTAAACCGAGTAGTCAAGTACTTTTTGTAAACTGAGGTAAGTTGTATGTAAATAATACAACTACACTGTTAATACTTGCATTCATATTGCCTTTGAATTGGTATTGTATGAGTTTCTAAGTTATAAGTTGAGAATGCCTAGTAAAATTTGAGATAATAAAGATATCCGGTTGAAACTTTAGGATACAAACTGGATATTCGTGCCAAGGCATTGGGTGAATTGTGCGCCAGTGTAAGACATGTCTGGGACATGCTTCGGCCACATTCTGAGAGCCAGTGTAAGACCACGTTTGGGACATGGCATCGGCATCCAGGCAAGGGCTAGTGTAAGACATGTCTGGGACATGCATCAGCCATACAGAGATAGCCAGTGTAAGACGTGTCTGGGACACACGTCGGCTAAGAGTTGTGCTAGTGTAAGACATGTCTGGGACATGCATCAGCACGCATATATGAGTGCCAGTGTAAGACGTGTATGGGACACGCATCGGCAATATATCCCATGTTAAAGGTTTAGAGAATATCCAGTATTATTCCAAACGTTTCAATAGTGAGAGTTATAGATCAATCTTGATAAAGAAAGAATAATCATGTTATGAGTGTTACAGGTACCTATATGATAAGCATGAGTAACGAGCTTCATTTAGAAAATGTGACTCGAGTAGATGACAAAGAGTAAATTAAGTTATGTTTACATTTGAGCATGACATCTAGTGGTGAGATTGTTGTTGTATATTTATTTATATACAACTTACTAAGCTATATGCTTACCCTCTTTCCTTTCCCTCTTCTTTCAGCGTTATTTAGCTAGCTCGAGGATCCCTTAAAATCAGAGATATCGATCACACTATCGTCTACAGCATTTGGTATAGTTTGATTTATATTTTTGAAGGTGGCATGTATAGGGCTAGACTAGGATGTTACATCATGATATCTGTTTATATATTTTAGCTTAAGTCAAAAGCCCTTATTTTGTATCAAGCCTAGAATAATGGCTATTATTCACATTGATGAATGCATATGATGCCCTTTCTATGGTTGAATTGATGTCCATTATGATGAGATGGGTATATTGAAATGATCTTGTGTAGGTTGTGCAGGATGGGTGACAAAAAGGGCTTGGGAAATAGCCTAGTTTGTCCATACGGGTAAGACACACGGGCGTGTGGCTAGGCCGTGTGTGACACACGGTTCACACCCACGGGTGTGTATTATGGTCGTGTATCCCCTACACTTAAAACTTTAAAGTCATTTTAGAACACGGGCAGGCCACACGGGCATGTGTCCATGCCGTGCCATAAAGTCAGTATGTATGCTTGTAGTACATGGGAAAGAGACTCGGCCATGTGTCTCGACCGTGTGAAGGACACGGTTGCAGGGCACGGGTGTGTGCTTGGGCTGTGTTGTTTTAGAGAATGCCCAGGTTTTCAGACACAGGCTCGGGACATGGGCGTGTCCCAAGCACACGGTCGTGTGCTCTATACCTATACGGATGTGTAAAACCTTGTTGCATGAAATTTTTCTAAGTTTTAAATAGGTTCTTGATTGGGCTTTGAACCACCTCGGATGTATGTTTTGGGTCTTGTAAGCCCATATTTGGGACAGATTTCTTGAGAAAGGAAAAGTTTTAAATTGTTTGAGATTTCATGGCCTAGTTTTATATAGTTGATTAAGTTTTAGTCAGGTAATACCTCGAACCCCATCCCGACGTCGGATACGGGCGAGGGGTGTTACACTATACATGCCATATATAACCTATGATAGTGTGATATCTCCTAACAGTTTTAAATCGGGTTTTTTTATATAGCTATGGATCCCAATCGAGTAGCGACTGATGATGGTGAAAGTAATGCACCAACCTCCATTCACAGAGTAGCGCAGTCTGAGTCGAGACCCATATCTGGGAGTCACAGAAGAGAGGCCAAAGAAGCCTTCTTCGAAATGATGAACGAGTGGTTCACTGAGTTTGTCTGAACTAATCCGACTGCTCAGCAACCTCCACCCCCACCTATTCCACAACCGGTTCCTGTACCTTCTTAAGGTGTGGAACCTTTATGTTTGAGTAAGTCGGCTATTGATAAAATTCTGAAATACGGGGCTAAAGAGTTTAAAGCTACAGTCGATGATGATCCTGAGAAAGCCGAGTTTTGTCTTGAGAATATGATCTGGGTATTTGATGAACTTTCTTGCACACCAGTTGAATGTGTTAAATGAACTGTATCACTTCTAAGAGATACTGCATATCAGTGGTGGAACACTTTGATATCCATGGTATCAAGAGAAAGAATCACATGGGAATTCTTTCAAACCGAGTCCAGAAAGAAATACATAAGCTAGCGGTTTATCGACCAAAAGCGTAAAGAATTTCTAGAACTGAAATAGGGTCAAATGTCTATGACCGAGTACGAGAGAGAATTTGTGAGACTCAATAAATATGCTCGAGAATGTGTCTCCACTGAGGCAATTATGTGTAAACAATTTGAAGACAGGTTGGACAAAGACATTATACTTCTAGTCGGGATTCTGGAATTGAAAGAATTTATTGTGTTAGCAACAGAGCTTGTGTAGCACCCCAAACCAGGTCTAGACGTTACGATTGAATCCAACGTGCCACATTGACGCACCTTCTAAAACCTGAACTTGTTGGTGAAAAACCGTTTTTAAGTTAAAACCCATATAGTTTTTATTGCTTGCAAAAACTTAGTAAATTTCGTGATTACAACTGAAATTAACCTAACAAAACGTTTGTTATCATTAATTTCTTAATCCGATTAAAAACCGCAGAATCTTTTCTAGTTGAAAACCTTAAGGTTAAAAATGCATATTTTTCTTTGAAACCGTGGTTATTTTGAAAACTTGGTATCCCTACTCTAGCAGTTTAAGATACGAAATCAAAAGCCAAATAATAGTTAAAAATCCCCCAAATGGCCTTATTACATAATTAAAACCCAAACATAAAATATTTGAATAAATTAAGTCATAATCAAATCATTACTATCGTGTGGCCACCTCTGAGTCCCCCGCAGCTCCAAATCGTCTAAGGCTGGGGATTACCTACACAGTTAAAAGAAAGGGTGAGTTTACAAAAACTCAGTCTGTAATCCCCTATCTGTCAAACAGTAAACAGTACATACAGTAACAGCTTGGGCCTGAGCCCTATTCAGTAACAGTACAGTTTGGGCCTTAGCCCTATTCAATGACAATGTGGGCCTAAGCCCAAAAACAGTAATAGTACAGTACAGGTATGCAACCCCTCCCAATACAACCAACACACCACCCATACCAACCAACACACCATGTGGGGATTAAATCGACCCACCCAGCCAATACACCAATATCGCAGCGAAGTTGCTAACAGTAATGTAACAATGCTGCTAATAACAGTAAACGTGGCAAAGCCACTAGAGCAATAATTATGTGGCAAAGCCACTAATACAGTACTTCCTCCAGATTAGGAACCCAACCCTATGCAGTATGTCGTGTCATAAATATTATGTGTATGCAGTATGCCATACTCAAAACCAGTCACATAAATATCAAACACACATCAATTAACCTACCACTAAGGGTATAATGGTCATTTCATTAGTCAAGGGTAAAATAGTAATTTTTCCCCTCGGGGGTAATTTCGTCATTTACCCAACTCTGGCGTCTCGTTACGGATAACGACCCTCCAAAAGGTCTACAGTCGTCTTGAATGACTCAAATAACCCATATGGCCAAAACATTGTAAATGGGCCCAAGGCCTATTACTCGGCCCAAGTTGGCCCACACGCCCGTGTGGCCCATTTAGCCCAAATTCAGTCACGGCTATGCGAACACCGTAGCCCAGTTCATTATTTGTAACTTACCATAAATTTTGTCCATGTAGGGCCCACGAGTCTATTGGGCCTGCACGGCCCAACGAGGCCCAAAATGGCCCAAGCCCATGAGAACGCTCGTGACGACCTCTACAATCTGTCACCCCTAATTTGTGGCTTGGTTTACCACACGAGCGTTCGCACGCTCGTGAGGTCTCAAATGCCTAAGTTTTGAGGTTTTAGCTTTTGCCGATTCATAGTAACATAGTAGTGTGTATACAAACCTTTAGGCTTTTGGTGAGTAACAGAATGGTGTACAGTTACACACCTCGATTTGCGAAAGTGAGAGAATCCCCTACGAGTCCAAATCCTACAATCGATCCCACATTCAGTTAGTCTCCCCAACAATCAATCGTAACAACAAATCTCTAACCCAACTCTTCTGCTTAACTTGATCGAAAAGAAGGTGGCCAACTTGTGTCTGGATTAGTAAGGGTTGATCTCATGTATCTTGGCACTTAACTGCATACATGACAGATTAATAGATAGAACTAATTAAAAAGTAATCTAACGCCCCTAAAGATAACACTTTTAAGAATAAGGAATAATTGGCCTACCCAAATATTGGAAGACAGGGTTTCGATGGCTCAAGAACGTTCTGCGCCCTTCACTCCTCAGTGATATCACTAGCAGAGAAGCACAGAATTCACCCAATCAAACTAACCGGGTAACACAGAGATTTAAAAGATGAATAAAAGAAATAGGGAAATGTTTAAAGAAAGGGGAAAGAAGTTTCGGCAAAGAGAATGCTAAGTTTGATAACAGAGTTCGGCCAAAGAAAAGTGTAAAGAGAAGTAAGGAAATATGGGGTATTTGAGAAGGCAATATTCTGTCAAGCACCAAGAGTAGGATTGATGGCCTAAGGTAATCGGTTTAGAAGGGAGGAGAAGAATACCAATTCGACAAAGAGGGAAATATGAAGAAGAAAGGGAAAGGTCTCTACAAAAGGGTTCGACACTTGTTTTCTTATCTTCGGCAAAACACACGAGAACTACAATTGAAAAGAAAAAGACCCGAATGGTCAAAAAAGGTACCAAAACCAAAAAGAGGACACAAAAAAACTCAAGAGAAAAGTTACCAAAACAAAAATGAAAAGCCCTCTTGCTCCTATTCCTATTCGGCACAACCCAAAAAAAAGAGAAAATTCCCCAAAAGTGTTTCCCAAAAGTGTCGAATACACACTCCAAGGAGTCTCAAATTCGGCCAACACCTCCTCCAATTAAACTCCGCGATTTTCTCCACATAATCCCCCCTTATCTCTCCATGATCCACTTCATAGATCACTCCTCAATACTCTCCTCAACAACCTCATCCATCAGAATTCCACTACAACTGAACCACTGGCCGAACCCAAATACAAAATAAATACCACACTTCTCTTGTGCCACGCTCGAACCTCAGACCTTAAGGTTCCCTTACACGCCACCTTGCCACCACACCATAGGCTCTTTTTGTGACAAAAAAAAAGTCCATAATTAACTATAAGACATACGTGCTAGCATCAAGATTCACTTAAGAGAAAAAATCAAAATAAATTGCATGAGCCATGACTTGAACTCAGGCTCCCTTGCAACCTTAATAACGCCACAACCACTAGACCACATGCTTTCTTATGTCATTTATTTAACACAATAATTTAAAAGGCCTTCATCCAAGCATCTAGGGTTTTATTCACTTAAAACCAAAATTTTTGCTAAAGCCCAGGTTTGAACCCAAGACTTTTCCAACTCCTCTCAGGACCCTTAACCACTTGATCAGACATTTAATTGTGTCATTTCCTTGCACAATTTAATACTTATATACAACCTCATTACAGACCCATACTTAAGGCCCAATACTTTTAGGCCCAAATTCGGGGCGATACAATTCACCCTTCCTTAAAGAAATTTCATTGTTGAAATTTTCCAACTAACTAGGTAGTCGCGTAACAACTACACCACTATGCTCTTGCTGCGCACTCTGATCCCAATAATGCCAACACACTTTAACTTGAACTTGGAACTTCTTACCCACACCTAAAACACCTACCCACTGGAGTAGATAGACATCACATGCATACAATCTTTATGTTCGAATCATTACACCCAAACAAAACATACCTGACTTAAAAGTGATTTGGCAGTTCTGAGCCCGATGTTTTTTAGACCCGCATTTGAGACATGCTCTTGACTTCCTCCAGCATTCGCCCAGATGTTGCCTTCTGCAATGTTCACAAGTCCAAATGTTCAGACGCGTTTTAAGATGCTTCACAGAGCGATGCTCCAACCCGAGAGAACTACGATCTCTCTTCTTCTTACAGTCCATACACCTAGCCTAGAGTGTTTCACCAATCTCCTTAACTTCCTCTAGCACTTCCCTGACCAACCGGGTTAGCGCCTCAGCACCAAGCTCCAGGTTATCGCTACCCGAAGTTGGCAGACTTACCTTGACCCCCGTCTCCTGAACCATCTCATGATCCAGTGAAACTGGTGCCTCCCTAGTGGGCATGTGTCCTGATGCTGAAGACCCAGCTCTAGCACTTCCTCGGCCTCTACCACGGCCTCGTGTACCCCTTCCATGAGTACCTCTAGCACTCATATCGATATACGCTTAATCTAAATTTAGAAGTTTTATGATATCAATTTATAATTCCGGTAATTATTAACAGATATTTTATGATAAACAGTATTTAAAGTTTTTGTTTTCATGGATTAGATCTCACTATAGTTTTCAATCTTCTACAATCTCAGTTTACTCTAACTAAAGAGTTTCAGTATAGCACTACTATCTATAGCAATTTCTCGGTATAATTTTTCAGTCCATAGCAGTAACTAATGGTAGAGAACTTATAGATTTGGCGCCGGAGACTCAATGTGCCACACTTCCAGTAATGTCGTTTCAAAACATTTCAAATTCCTTTGAAATCACCTTTTCCAAAACCAAATTTTAGGAAAACTTTTCAAAAACCCTAATTTTGAAAAACAAATTCAGAAACCCATTCCACAGCCGAGTTTGGTAACCTGGCTCTGATACTACTAAATGTAACACCCTAAATCTGGCCTAGACGTTACGATCGAATCTGACGTGCCACATTGAAGCACTTTCTAAAACTAGAACTTGTTGGTGAAAAATTATTTTTAAGTTAAAACCCATTTACTTTATTGCTTGCGAAAACTCGGTAAATCCTGTTATTACAACTGAAATTAACTTGACAAAACGTTTGTTATCATTGATTTTTAATCTGATTAAAAATCGCAGAATCTTCTCTAGTTGAAAACCTTAAGGTTAAAAATGCGTATTTTTCTTTGAAACCGTGGTTATTTTGAAAACTTGGTATTCCTACTCTAGTAGTTTAAGATACGAAATCAAAAGCCAAATAAAAGTTAAAAATCCCCCAAATGGCCTTATTACATAATTAAAACCCAAACATAAAATCTTTGAATAAATTAAGTCATAATCAAATCATTTGCGATCGTGTGGCCACCTCTGAGTCCCCCGCAGCTCCAAATTGTCTAAGGCTGGGGATTACCTGCATAGTTAAAAGAAAAGGTGAGTTTACAAAAACTCAATGTGTAATTCCCTATCAATCAAACAGTAAACAGTACATACAGTAACGGTCTGGGCCTGAGCCCTATTTAGTAATAGTACAGTTTGGGCCTTAGCCCTATTCAATGACAGTGTGGGCCTAAACCCAAAAACAGTAATAGTACAGTACAGGTATGCAACCCATCCCAATACAACCAACACACCACCCGTACCAACCAACACACCATGTGAGGATTAAATTGACCCACCCAGCCAACACACCAATATCACAGCGAAGCTGCTAACAATAACGCAGCAATACTGCTAATAAAAGTAAACAAGGCAAAACCACTAGAGTAGCAATTACGTGGCAAAGCCACTAATACAGTACTTCCTCCAGATTAGGAACCCAACCCCATGCAGTATGTCGTGTCATAAATATTACGTGTATGCAGTATGCCGTACTTAAAACCAGTCACATAAATATCAAACACACATCAATTAACCTACCACTAGGGGTATAATGGTCATTTCATCAGTCAGGGGTAAAATAGTAATTTTCCCTCTCAAGGGTATTTTGGTCAATTACCCAAATTTAAGGTCTCGATACGAATAACGACCCTCCAAAAAGTCTATAGTCGTCTCGAACGACTCAAATAACCCATATGGCCAAAACATTATAAATGGGCCCAAGGCCTATTACTCGGCCCAAGTGGGCCCATACGCCCGTGTGGCCCATTTAGCCTAAATTTAGTCATAGATATATGAACACCATAGCCAAGTACATTATTTTCCACTTACCATAAATTTTTTTCGTGTAGGGCCCACGAGTCTATTGGGCCTGCACGACGCATCTTAGCCCAACGAGGCCCAAAATAGCCCAAGCCCACGAGAATGCTTGTGACGGCCCTTACAGTCTGTCACCCTTGATTTGTGGCTTGGTTTACCACCCGAGCGTTCGTATGCTCGTGAGGCCTCAAATGCTAAAGTTTCAGGTTTTCGGCTTTTGCCGATTCACAGTAACATAGTGGTGTGAATACACACCTTTTGGCTTTTGTCAGTAATAGAATGGTGTTCGGTTACACACCTCGATTTGTGAAAGTGAGAGAATTCCCTACGAGTCCAAAGCCTACAACCGATCCCACATTCAGTTAGTCTCCACTACAATCAATCGCAACAACAAATCTCTAACCCAACTTTTTTGCTTACCTTGATCGAAAAGAAGGTGGGCAACTGTGTCTAGATTCTTAAGGGTCGATCTCACGTATCTTGGAACTTAAGTACATACACAACAGATTAATAGATAGAACTAATTAAAAAGTAATCTAACGCCCCTAAAGATAACACTTTTAAGAACAAGGAATAATCGGCCTACCCAAATATTGGAAGACAGGGTTCCGATGGCTCAAAAACATTCTGCACCCTTCATTCCTCAGTGATATCACTAGCAGAGAAACAAAGAATTTGCCCAACCAAACTAACCGGGTAACACAGAGATTTAAAAGATGAAAAAAGAAATAGGGAAATGTTTGAAGAAAGGGGAAAGAAGTTTTGGCAAAGAGAATGCTAAGTTTGATAGCAGAGTTCGGCCAAAGAAAAGTGTAAAGGGAAGTAAGGCAATATGGGGTATTTGAGAAGGCAATATTCGGTCAAGCACCAATAGTAGGATTGATGGCCTAAGGTAATCGGTTTAGAAGGGAGGAGAAGAATACCAATTCGACAGAGAGGGAAATATGAAGAAGAAAGGGAAAAGTCTCCACAAAAGGGTTCGGCACTTGTTTTCTTGTCTTCGGTAAAATAAACGGGAACTACAATTGAAAAGAAAAAGATCCGAATGGTAAAAAAAAGTACCAAAACCAAAAAGAGGACACAACAAAACTCAAGAGAAAAGTTACCGAAACAAAAATGAAAATCCCTCTTGCTCCTATTCCTATTCAGCACAACCCAAAAAAAAGAGGAAATTCCCCCAAAGTGTTTCCCAAAAGTGTCGAATACACACTCCAAGGAGTCTCAAATTCGGCCAACACCTCCTCCAATCAAACTCCATGATTTTCTCTACATAATCCTCCCCTTATCTCTCCATGCTCCACTCCCATGATCACTCCTCAATTCTCTCCTCAACAACCTCCTCAATTAGAATTCCACTACAACTCAACCACTAGCTGAACCCAAATACAAAATAAATACCACACTAGTGCTATGCCACGCTCGAACCTCAGACCTTAAGGTTTCCTTGCATGCCACCTTGCCACCACACCTCAGGCTCCTTTTGTGACAAAAAATGTCTATAATTAACTATAAGACATACGTGCTAGCGTCCAGATTCACATAAGAGAAAACAACCAAAATAAATTACAAGAGCCAAGACTTGAACATAGGCTCCCTGGAACCTTAATGACGCCACAACCACTAGACCACATGCTTCCTTGTGTCATTTATTTAACATAATAATTTAAAAGGCCTTCATCCAAGCATAGTGTTTTATTCACTTAAAACCAAAATTTTTGCTAAAGCCCAGGTTTGAACCCAAGACTTTTCCAACTCCTCTCAGGACCCTTAACCACTTGAGCAGACATTTAATTATGTCATTTCCTTGCACAATTAAATACTTATATACAACCTCCTTACGGACCTATACTTAACCAAATTCGGGGCGTTACAGCTTACAAAGCTGAAAAACTTGGCAAAGAAAAGAGAAAAGCTGATTTCGAGACTAGAGATCCAAGAATGAGGTCAACGAGTAAACCTTATCACTCTTCTTCCAAGAAATCACGGGATTCGTATAATTGTTCGAATGCTTTAGTGGGGTATTCTAATAGATATTGTGGGAAGCAATATACGAGTCCTAAAGCTCAAGCTACCTCAGTATCGAGCATTGGTAGTGTTAGAACTAACAAACCTGAGTGTCAACAATGTGGAAGACAGTGTTTTGGTTTCTGCTGGAGGAATAACAAAGCTTTTTCGGATGTGGCTCACAAGATCACTTTATTCGCGATTGTCCTGAGTTACCAGAGAAAGATAAATTTTTTAATACAAGACCAAGTAACACAGCTGCTAGAGGGTGATACGAACTCGATTTGGTGATGATTCGAGTCGTATTAGTTGCCCAATCGAGAAATTGAGTAAGTTTGATTCATTTCAAGAAAAAGGCTGAAGATGGATAGAAGATAAGTTCAAACAAAGGTCCAAAGATTTTGGAAGATGGATAAAGGAATTTCAGCTAAGGCAAAGGCTGAACCAACAATATAGAGATTGTTGACCCAAGACTTACAAGCACGTAGATGGATAATGAAAAGTAAAATCAACAAATAAACCTTGACCCACTATCTAACGAGATAGAAACCAAAGGTATAACGAACGCCACACTTTGTAGTGATAAGTTCAGAAAACAAAGGAAGGATAAGATGCCACAAGCCTAGCTTGATAATACAGATCAGTCCCAAAAAGAACAAGGAGATTTTAACTCTCACAAGTTTCAAATATTTCATAAATTTGGCAAAACTAGTCTAACCAAAACAATATTTTCTTACAAACTATTTATAGGCATTATTATGACTATTCAAATTCAACATTCATATCAGCTATTAACAAAATATTAAAATTTGGTTATAACTCTTAATGGGCAGCCAAAGAGTCATGTCTTTTCAATTGATTCATGCATACCTGAAAAGTCATGCCTCTTCACTTGATGAAGGTCTAATGGTCCATTAAATGTGCTGCTTGATGTCCCTTCATTTTCCCCTTAACCAAATGCCTTAATGCTTGTGTATTCATCTCTTAATTGGCACCATAACTAGCTTTGGGTGCATGAAACTGATCAAACTTGAAGAGTCACTCTTGGTCCATTTCAAAAGTCACCATAATGAGCGTTGAGTGCTTCAATACCCACCAAAAACGTTCCAAATATGCACCAGCAATTAAGTGACCAAATGCACACTCTTTTATGCCAAAACTAGACAGCCAATTGAATGTGACAACATTTGATTTTTCTTGGCAAACTAATAGCCCTTTTGTAGCTATGTGACCAGCCTTTTGGACTTTCTTACAACAATCACACAATCAATTTATTTAAGAAAAAATAAACACAATATAACTTAAGCATTAAAAAATAACAGCCAAATTAAATAACATACTTATATAAACAAACTCAAACATATTTAACAACTAAGATGCTTAAATGCTTGGTTTAATTAAGATGTAAACTAAATGAACAATGAATTACTTAATGCATGGCTTCATCAAAAGATGCAAACTTTAATTAACATAGGAGTTACATAATGCATGACTTTATTAAATGCAAAATACATAATGCATGTCATAATTAAAAAATGTAGATCAATAATGCAAAACATTAATTAAAGACGCATTTAATAAACAAAACATAATTAAAGACTCATATTATAATAGCTAAAGTAACTAAAATAAATAAATCAAAGTCCTTATTCCAGTAACCAAATTAACAAACTGGAATTAGAAGCTTCATTTTGCACTTGGGCCCCTCGAGTTTGGGCCAATCCTGATGTCGTCAAATTATTTCAAAACATGATGCAGTCAGGATCGCATTAGGGGGAGACCATCTAGAAATACAGGAAATGTAACTAATAGCAAAGGTGTGACAAAGGATTCTACTGTGAGATTTGAGGCTCGAGTGCCGGCCAGAGCTTATGCTATTCGCTCTCGCGAAGATGCGTTGTCACCAGATGTTATCACCGGTACATTTTCTCTCTATGGCACTAATGTAATTACCTTGATTGATCCTAGATTGACTCATTCATATATCTTTACGAATCTAGTGTCTAGTAAGAGTTTGCCTATTGAGTCAACTGAATTTGTGATTAAAGTATCGAACCCCTTAGACAAAGATGTCCTAGTTGATAAAGTTTGCAAGAATTGTCCTTTAATGACACGGGGTTACTGTTTTCTGGCTGATTTGATGCTTTTACTGTTTGATGAATTCGATGTGATTTTGGGTATGGATTGGTTGACTCTGCATGATGCTGCTGTGAATTGTAGACAAAGAACTATTGAATTGAAAGGTCAGAATACTTAAATTCTTCGAATTGAATCTGATGATTCGAGTGGGTTGCCTATGGTGATATCGTTGATGTTAGCACAGAAATATGTGAGAAAGGGTTGCAAT
This sequence comes from Gossypium anomalum, assembly GCA_025698475.1. NCBI lineage: Eukaryota > Viridiplantae > Streptophyta > Magnoliopsida > Malvales > Malvaceae > Gossypium > Gossypium anomalum. Next base: position 23,740,600 of record CM046957.1, read on the forward strand.
GCTTATCTTGCATACGTACTGGATACAAACATGCCTAAATTGAAGATTGAATCAGTGCTAGTGGTTTGTGAATATCCAGAAGTATTTCCAGAAGAATTACCTGGGTTGCCACCGTTCAGAGAAGTTGAGTTTGCTATTGAATTAGTATTGGGAACACCACCGATATCGATAGCTCATATAGAATGGCTCCAATAGAATTGAAAGAATTGAAAGCTCAGTTGCAAGAGTTAACAGATAGAGGTTTTGCGTGACCTAGTTTTTCGCCCTGGGGTGCACCAGTTCTGTTCATAAAGAAGAAAGACGGATCAATGAGATTGTGTATCAACTATCATCAGCTCAATAAGGTTACAGTTAAGAATAAGTATCCTTTGCAGAGAATTGATGATTTGTTCAATCAGTTGAAAGGAGCAACAGTATTTTCAAAGACTTGTAACACCCTAATCCTGGCCTAGACATTATGGCCGAATTTGCGATGTCACATTGAAGGGTATTTTGAAAAGCATCGTTCCATTGGAAAATCTGGCCTATATCAAAACCCTTGTTGTGATCTTTTACGAAAACTTAGGACATCTTGTTCATTGAAAAAACTTAAGTTGGTTTGGCAAAATGTTCATCATAATAGTTTGTTATTACTCTTTAAAAACAATGTTTGTTGTGGAAGCTTTGTAAAATATTTTCAATATCATGGTGTTTTGAAAACATATATCTTTATGGAAAACGGCAGCCTACTTCTAATAGATATGATTCAAAGTATATAAATCCCAAATCAAAAATAAAACTTTAAGAGGCCTTGTTACATAACAAATACCTAAATTAAATTGCTTAAAAATTAAAAGTGATAAAGTGGAAGCAAGTGCGGTTGTGTGGCCACCATTGAGTCCCTCGCAACACCGACCCGCCTAAGGATTACCTGCGTAGAAAAGCAAAAGGGTGAGTTTTTAAAAAATTAGTGTGTAATACTTTATAAACAATCAGTCTTATAGTAGGCAGTCACAGTCTAGGCCTAAGCTCGTTTTAGTAGCAGTTCAATCTCTGTTAGGGCCATTGGACCATTACAGTATCAGTGTGGGCCTTAGCCCACTTCAGTAACAGTAACAGAATGCCATCAAAAATCCTACCCATCTTTCCTCTACACTCCACTCTGTGCAACCCTACACTCCATATAGGGATAAAATCAACCCACCCATCCCTATACTCCAAAATATAGCACCGGTTGCGGTACTAAATAGTATATGTAGAGAGCTGCCAGTACAGTACACTTCCTCCAAATATAATAAACCCATCCCCATGTAATAAGTTATGTCATAATATCATACGTGTATGCAACATGTCATGCTCAGTTTCAGTCATACATATCATAGGGGTATATCAGTCATTTTACCTCATAGGGGTATAATAGTCATTTCATCATATTAGTGTCTAGGTATACTTACCAACCAAACAGTAGGTCCACAGTCATTTCGAGTGACCCGTGCAACCTTAACAATCAAACAGTGACAATGGGCCTAAGGCCTATATTGTGGGCCCATGTGGCCTGTTTAGCCTAGTAATGGCCATGGCCATGTGAACTACACAACCCAGCCTAATATTCTCCATGCTTTCATGTGGTTTACCCGTATGGGCCCATGGGTCCGAGGGCCCACTCGGCCCATTTTGGCCTAACACGACCCAAATTGACCTAAGCCCACGAGATCACTCATGGCTGACCTTAACGATCTTTCACCCATGTTTAGGCATTCGGACTACCACACGAGTGAGCGCACGCTTGTGTAGTGTTGACGGTCGCCTATTTCTGCTTTTGCCGATTTAATATCATAGCAGTGTGATTACACATCTATTTGTGAGAAGAGCACAAATCTCCACGAACACCAACCTTGATCGAGTAAGTACGATTTAATCCCCCCTAAACCAGTGATCACAATTGACTTCCAAATGCTTGCCAAAATCTTCGATCAAGCGACGATTGAAAGATTCTGAATGTTTTTGTAACACTAACGAACTCATTCACTCCTCAAGAAGTACAATCAATATTCGGCCACACACTAGTGAAAAGGGAAAGGGGTCGAGAGAGAGTAGAAAAGAGAACAGAAGAGGAGAGGAGAAGGTAGAATCAAAACCAAAAGTGATGAGAGGAAATGATGAAGAAATTGACCAAAGCTCGAAAGAGGGGAGAATAGAAAAGAATCAGCCCAACTAAAAAGTGCAAATTGTGAGAGACAGGAATGAATAATAGCAAAGGGAGTCAGCTAATAAGGCAATTGACTTAAAGGGAGTTGCACAAAATGCAAAAACAAGTGTACCCGAAATACCTCAAGCAGAAGTCGGCCTGCCAACCCGAAAGTGTAAAGAAGCAAAAGAAAACACTTGGTAACAACTGAAATGGAGAACAAAAATCTCCTGCACTCTAAGCCGAATTCCTTTGAGTACCTAGAGTCCCCATTCAGGAACAACACTCTCCCACTCAACTTCCCCCTTGATTACCTCCTAAAATCTCTCCACCATATCCTCAACCGATCACCATCCAAATCCCCCCTTTTTCCATCTAAAATTCGGCTACACAAACCTCTACACCCTTCAAACACTTCAACCGTCCAAGCATCAAAGTTCCACTGACATACAACCTCTCACATGGAAACTAGCAAAATAAAACACCCCTTGCGCGCAGCAGGACTCGAACTCAGGTCCCTTAGTAGTAGTAACACGCCACTAACCCCTGAACCAGTAGGCTTTTTATGACTTGCTATTCCCATAATTATTTAAGAACCCACTATCTAGAAGCAAAGGTTTTATTCAATTAAAACAAAATTTTTGCTAAAGCCAACCCAAGACTTCCCACACTTCTCAGGACACTTAACCATTAAAACAAGCAAGCGAATATGCAACATAACATACAAATTTAACCACCTAAGTTTTGGGGCATTACAACTCTACCCCCTAAAAGAAAATTTCAACCTCGAAATTTACCTGGTCAAAATAGATGCGGGTATTGTTGTCGCATCGCCTCTTCGGGCTCCCACGTGGCCTCCTCCGAGCTGTGATTACACCAAAGTACCTTAACTAGTGGGACAGACTTCTTCCTCAGAACTTTTACATCACGGTTTAAAATTTGAACCGGCTCTTTCTCAAAGGTCAGATCTGGCCTAACCTCAATTTCCTTAGTCTAGATAATATGCGTAGGATTAGAGCAATAATGCCTCAATATGGAGATGTGGAACACATCAAGAATCTAGTCTAAATCTAGAGGTAACTCAAGTTGATAGGCAACCGGTCCCACACGCTTCAGTATGCGAAAGGCCCAATGAACCTTGGACTTAATTTGCCCTTCCGTCCAAACCTCAGTACCTTTTTCCATGGCTAGACCTTGAGAAAAATGAAATCCCCCACAGAATATTCAATCTCCTCACGTTTCAGATCCGCATATGACTTCTGTTTGTCTGATGCTGCCTTCAGTCGATCCCGAATTAATCTAAATTTATCCTCGGTATCAGAAATCAATTCAGGGCCCAGAACACACCGCTCGCCCAACTCAGTCCAACACGAAGGAGTACAACACCTACGACTATATAGTGCCTCGTAAAGTGCCATTTGTATGCTAGACTGGTAGCTATTGTTATACGCAAACTCTTCTAGTGGAAAATAGTCCTCCCAACTACCTTAGAAGTCAATCACACAACTCCTTAACATGTTCTCCAGTATCTGAATCACCCCCTCTGACTGACCATCTGTCTGAGGATGGAACGCAGTACTAAAGTCCAACCTAGTACCCAAAGCCTTATGTAACTTTTTCCAGAACTGAGATGTGAAGTGAGGATTTCTATCAGATATTATGGAAATCAGTACCCCATACAGTCGTACTATCTCAGATACATACAGTTTAGCCAGCTTCTACAACGAGTAATCAGTACGAATAGGTATGAAATGGGCAGACTTGGTCAATCGATCCATGATGACCCATACCGAATCTTTCTTAGAAGGCATTATTGGTAGCCCACTAACAAATTTCATAGTTACTCTTTCCCATTTCTAAAGCGAAATCTTAACAGGCTGAAGCAACCTTGAAGGTAATTGATGTTCAGCCTTAACTTGCTGGCAAATAAGGCATTTACTCACAAAGTCCGTAACTTCTCGTTTAAGACCTGGCCACCAATATAACTCACAAAGGTCTCGGTATATCTTATTCCTGCCAGGATGCATGGCATAAGGACTACTATGTGCCTCTTGCAGTATCAACTGCCTCAGATCAATATCTTTCGGTACACAAACACTCTCATAGAAACAAAGTACCCCTTCGTTATTCAGTCCAAAATCTAAAGTTTCCTCACTCTCTGTCTGTCAAAATCGAGAACCCAATGACTCATCCTCCAACTGTTTACCCCTAATTTGTTCAATCCACCTTGGTTTAACTTGGAGTTCTGCCATCTAGCTACCATTGTCAAACAAGTTGAGACGAGCAAACATCGCCCTCAGATCAGTCATAACCCTAAGGCTCAGTGCGTCAACCACCCATTGGCTTTACCAGGATGGTACTCAATCGAACAGTCATAGTCCTTAAGCAGCTCGACCTATCTTCGCTACCTAAGGTTTAGCTCCTTCTGTGTGAGGAGGTATTTAAGGCTCTTATGATCCGTGTAAATGATAAACTTCTCAATATAAAGGTAATGCCTCAAAATCTTCAGTTTGAATACCACTGCGGCCAACTTCAAGTCATGTGTTGGATAATTCGCCTCATGCGTCTTAAGCTAACGAGATACATAAGCCACCACCTTACCTTGTTGGATCAACACACATCCCAAACTGACATGTGATGCATCACTAAAGATAGTGAATTCTTTCTCAGACTTTGGCTGTATTAAGACAGGGGCCTCAGTTAGAACTTTCTTAGGCCTTTCAAAACTTTCTTGCTGATTATCAGTCCAGTCAAATGGTACCCCTTTACGCCACAACTTAGTCAAAGGTGCAGCAATAAATGAAAACCCCTCGACAAACCGTCTATAATACCCTGCCAACCCTAGAAAACTTCGAATATCAGATACAGTCTTAGGTGGCTTCCAATCCAGAACAGCTTCAATTTTTCGAGGATCAATTCTAATCCCCTCAACAGATACTACATGGCCCAAAAATGTTACCTCTCGTAACCAGAACTTGCATTTACTAAACTTGGCATACAGTTGTTTCTTCCTCAGAATCTGCAGAACAACTCAGAGATGTGCATCGTGATCATCTTCGGTTCATGAATACACCAGGATGTCATCTATAAATACCACTACGAATTAATCCAGATAGGGTTGGAACACCCGGTTCATCAAATCCATAAAAGCCACTGGTGCATTCGTCAGTCCAAACGGCATCACTAGGAACTCGTAATGCCCATAACGAGTTCTAAATGCTTTCTTGTAAACATCCGGCTCCTTGACTCTCAGTTGATGATACACCGATCAGAAATCAATCTTAGAGAAGACCATAGCTCCCTAGAACTGGTCGAATAGATCGTCTATCCTCGATAGGGGGTACTTGTTCTTAATAGTCAATTTGTTCAATTACAGGTAATCGATGCACATATGTATGGTTCCATCCTTATTTTTTATGAATAAAATTGGTGCGCCCCACGGAGACACACTCGGGCAGATGAACCCTCGATCCAGTAACTCTTTAATCTGAGCTTTAAGCTCCATAAGCTCCTTCGGTGCCATTCAATAAGGAACGATAGACACCGGAGCTGTACCAGGTAGGAGCTCAATCCCAAACTCTACTTCACGATTTGGAGGTAACCCTGGTAGTTCGTCAGGAAAAACTTTTGAAAAATACTTAACCATTCTGATATCTTTAACAGAAGAAACCTCAGAATCAGAAACACCAATGTAGGCTAGATACGCCTCACAACCCTTACGAACCAATTTCTCGGGCCCTAAGTGCAGAAATTACATTTGACAAATAAATTTGATGCTCCCTAATTACCACTACCTTATCACCCCCTACAATTTTCATTACCACCAGTTTAGCTGCACAATCCAAATTCACTTAAAGCTTAACCAGCCAGTCCATGCCCAGTATTAAGTCAAATTCTCCAAAAAGGAGTTCCATTAAATTCACCAAAAAGATCATTTCTTAAACCTCCAAAGGTACATCTTTAAATAGTTTATTCACTCTCACTGGCTGCCCTAATGGACTCAACACAGTAACCTCACTCGTAGTTTTTTCAACCATTATACCCGAAGTCTCAGATATAGTACATGTTATATAAGAATGCGTAGACCCAACATCAATCAATACAGTATAAGGTACATTATGGATAAAGAACGTACCTGTAATAACATCTGGGGCGTCACCGTCCTCTCGATAATGTGCAAATAAACCAAAGGCCACCGCCTCACCTCGATGATGACCAAAGACTTGCCGCCTGTGCTCCCTGACCATGGCCCATACCATTTCCACCTCTGGCCTTACCACGGCCTCTTGGTGGCTGCTGAACACCTTTCAGCGGTTGAACAGTATATATACCAGTAGCTTACATCTAATCGAGCCTCCGTGGACAGTCTCCGATATGATGCTCCAGAGATCCGCACCTTAAACATTCCCCTAACCTTTTCTAGCACTCGCCCTGATGGTGTCTCCCACAATTAGCACAAGGCTGTAGTACAGTAGCAGCAACAAGGCCCCTAACTTTAGCCTTTTTATTTGGCCTCAAAAATGAACTTGAGGGCTCTGAATCCCTCTTATTTCTACCCTTCTCTTTATCATGGTTTTGGTGCTCAGTGCGCTTCACATCCTCGGCGATCTTTGCCTTAACCACCAAAACAGCAAAATCTCACTCCCTCTATGGAGCTATCAGAATCTTTAAACTATCCCTGAGGCCATCCTCAAATCGAACATACCGCTTATATTTAGTTGCCACAATCCCACGCGCATAGCAGCTTAATCACAAAAATTTAGACTCATAATCAGCTACTGATTTATCCCCTTGCATCAAATTCAGAAACTTCCTCCTCGAGGCATCCACATAACTAGCACCCACATATTTCCCTTGAAATGTAGTCTTGAAAAATTCCTAGGTCAACCAGTCAGGCTGAGTACCCTCTTTAACTGTAAGCCACACTGATAAGCTTCATCTCGTAATAGTGACACCGCACCTTTTAGTTTTTACTCGGGAATGCAGTCGAGGTCATCCATGACCCTCTCTATGGCCTCAATCCAATATCCAGCCACATTAGGGGCAACTCCAACAATACCTCTAAAGATCTCAGCCCTATTAGACCAGAGTCGTTCCATAACTGACCCACGACCTACAGTAATAGTATTAGGCCCGACGACCCTCTCCAAAATTCACAACATAGCTTGGGATAGTGCGTCGTCCCTAGCTACATGATCGCGTGACCCAGTCTCAGTCACAGGTGAAGCCGGTGCCTCCCTAGCTTTATCATTAGGCATATGGCCCAATGCCGAAGACCCAGCCTGAGCACCTCCACGACCTCTGCCGCGGCCTCTTGTACACCTTCCAGAGTACCTCTGGTGCTCATTATCGATTGTGTTTTATCTGTTTTAACAATTTTATGTATCAGTTTACAATTCTAGTGTTTATTAACGGATATTTTATGGGAAGCAATATCAATTATTTAGAGTTTTGTTTTCCTAGATCGTAGTTTCACTACAATTTTAGTTTACCCTAAATAGAGTATTTTGGTACAGTCTACTACCTATAGTAGTCTTAGTATTTCAATTTAAATAAGTCGTAGTTTTAGAGAACTTACAGGATCAGCGGCACAGACTCGGTGTACAACACATTTGGTAAAACATTTCCAAGTATTTCAAATCATTTGAAATAGTTCTTTTTCGAAATTTTAAGTTTAAAAGAAACCGAAATCCACAGTCCAGTTTTGTAACCTGGCTCTAATACCACCAAATGTAACACCCTACCTCGGCCTATACGTTATGGCTGAATCTGCGATGTTACATTGAAAGGTATTTTGAAAAGCATCGTTCCATTGGAAAATTCGTCTTATATCAAAACCCTTGCTGTGATCTTTTACGAAAACTAAAGACATCTTATTCATTGATAAAACTTAATTTGGTGTGGCAAAATGTTAATTATAATAGTTTGTTATTACTCTTTAAAAATAATGTTTGTTGCGGAAGCTTTGTAAAATATGTTGCAATAGTGTGGTGTTTTGAAAACATATATGTTTATGGAAAACCGCGGCCTACTTCTAACAGATATGATTCAAAGTATATAAATCCCAAATCAAAAATAAAACTTTAAGAGGCCTTATTACATAACAAATACCCAAATTAAATTACTTAAAAATTAAAAGTGAAAAAGTGGAAGCAAGTGCGGTTGTGTGGCCACCATTGAGTCCCTCGCAGGATTGACCCGCCGAAGGATCACCTGCACAGAAAAGCAGAAGGGTGAGTTTATGAAAAATTAGTGTGTAATCCCTTATCAACAAGCAGTCATACAGTAGGCAGTCACAGTCTGGGCCTAACCCCGTTTTAGTAGAGTTTAATCTCAGTTAGGGCCATTAACCCATTACAGTATCAGTATCAGTGTGGGCCTTAGCCCATTTCTGTAACAATAACAGAATGCAATCATAAATCCTACCCATCCATCCTCTACACTCCACTCCGTCTAACCCTACACTCCATGTGGGGATAAAATCAACCCACCTATCCCTACACTCTAAAATATAGCACCGGTTGCGACACTAAATAGTATATGCAGCAGAGCTGCCAGTACAGTACACTTCCTCCAAATATAATAAACCCATCCCCATGCAATAAGTCATGTCATAATATCATACATGTATACAACATGTCATGCTCAGTTTCAGTCATACATATCATAGGGGTATATCAGTCATTTTACCTCATTGGGGTATAACAGTCATTTCATCAAATTGGTGTCTAGGTATACTTACCAACCCAACAATAGGTCCACAGTTGTCGAGAGAGACCCGTGCAACCTTAATAATCAAATAGTGAAAATGGGGCTAAGGCCCATATTGTGGGCCCATGTGGGCCTACATACCCGTGTGGCCCATTTAGCCCAGTAATGGCCATGGCCTTGTGAACTACACAGCCTAGCCCAATATTTTCCATGCTTTCGTGTGGTTTACTCGTGTGAGGCCCATGGGTCTATGGGCCCACTCGGCCCATTTCAGCCCAACACTGTCCAAATCGACCTAAGCCCATGAGATCACTCATGGTTTTCCTTAACGATCTTTTGCCCATGTTCAGGCGTTTAGACTACCACACGAGCGAGCGCACGCTCGTGTAGTGTCGACGGTCTCCAATTTCGGCTTTTGCTAATTTAATATCATAGTAGTGTGATTACACACTTGTTTGTGAAAAGAGCGCAAATCTCCACTAACACCAACCTTGATTGAGTAAGTACGGTTTAATCCCCCCTAAACCAGTGATCACAACTGACTTCCAAATCCTTGGCAAAATCTTCGATCAAGCAACGAAAGAAAGATTCCAAACGTTTCTGTAACACTAGCGAACTCCTTCACTCTTCGAGAAGTACAGTCAATATTCGGCCACACACCAGTGAAAAGGGAAGGGGATCGAGAGAGAGCAGAGAAGAGAACAGAAGAGGAGAAGAGAAGGTAGAATCAAAACTGAAAGTGATGAGAGGAAATGATGAAGAAATCGACCAATGCTTGAGAGAGGGGAGAATAGAAGAGAATCGGCCAACCCAAAAAGTGTAAATTACGAGAGACAGAAAGAAAGAATAGCAAAGGGAGTCGGCTAGCAAGGCAATTGACTGAAAGGGAGTTGCACAAAATGCAAAAATAAGAGTACCCAAAAGACCTCAAGCAAAAGTTGGCCTGCCAACCCGAAAGTGGAAAGAAGCAAAAGAAAACACTTGGTAACAACCGAAATGGAGAAAAGAAACATCCTACACTCTAAGCCGAATTCCTTTGAATACCTAGAGTCCCCATTCGACACCAACACTCTCCTACTTTACATCCTTCTTGATTACCTCCTAAAATCTCTCCACGACATCTTCAACACCCTTCAAACACTTCAACCATCCAAGCATCAGAGTTCCACTGACATACAACCTTTCACACGGCAACTAGCAAACTAAAACACCCCTTGCGCGCAGTAGGACTCAAACTCAAGTCCCTTAGTAGTAGTAACACGCCACTAACCTCTAGAGAAACAAGCTTTTTATGCCTTTTTATTCCCACAATTATTTAAGAACCCACTATCTAGAAGCAAAGGTTTGAACCCAAGACCTCCCACACTTCTCAAGACACTTAACCATTAAAGTAAGCAAGCAAATTTGCAACATAACATATGAATTTAATCACCTAAGATCTGGGGCATTACAAGACTGATTTACGATCTGGCTATTATCAGTTGCAAGTTAAAGATTCAAATATGCCGAAAACTACATTCAAAACAAGGTACAAACATTATGAATTTCTTGTTATGCCATTCGGATTACAAGACTGATTTACGATCTGGCTATTATCAGTTGCTAGTTAAAGATTCAAATGTGCCAAAAACTACATTCAAAACAAGGTACAAACATTATGAATTTCTTGTTATGCCATTCGGATTAACTAACGCTCCTATAGTATTTATGGATTTGATGAATTGAATTTTTAGACAGTATTTGGACAGATTTGTAGTTGAGTTCATTGATGATAATTTGATCTATTCCCGAGATGAATCTGAGCATGCTGAACATTTGAGGATTGTGTTACAAATATTGAGAGGCAAGTAACTATTTGTTAAATTCAGCAAATATGAGTTTTGGCTCTGATAATTTGGATTTTTAGGACATATTGTTTCAGCGGAAGTCATCCGAGTTTATCCGAGTAAGATTTCAGCAATTGTTGATTGGAAACCACTAAGAAACGTGTCTGAAGTTAGAAGTTTTCTGGGATTAGTTGGCTACTATTGGCGTTTTGAAAAAGGCTTCTCAATTATTACTACACTGATGACTCGATTGCTATAGAAAGATGTAAAGTTTGAGTGGTCTGAGAAATGCGAATAGAGTTTCAAAAAGTTGAAAGCACTGTTGACTAAAGTACCAGTTCTTTTGTGATTTTTAGTGACGTGTCATTGCACAGTTTGGGATATGTTTTGATGCAAGAAGGCCAGGTGATAGCTTATGCTTCCAGACAGTTAAAACCACATGAAAAGAATTATCCGATGCACGATTTAGAGTTGGCCGCTATTATTTTTGCATTAAAAATTTGGCGACATCATTTATTCGGTGAGAAGTGCCATTTTTTTACCGATCACAAGAGCTTGCAGTATCTAATGTCTTAGAAAGATTTTAATTTGCAATAGTGAAGATGGCTCGAGTTGTTGAAAGACTATGAATTAAGAATTGATTATCATCTGAGAAACCAAATGTAGTTGCGGATACTCTGAGTAGAAAATCTTTGTTTACTTTACGGGCGATGAACACACAGTTAAACTTGTCTAATGATGATTCGATTTTAGCTGAGTTAAAAGCTAAATCATTATTTTTATAGCAAATTTGTGAGGCTCAGATATGTGATAATGAATTGCAAGCTAAAAGAGTACAATGCGAATTGACTACTGATTCAGAATATCAAATCGAATCTGATGATTTTTTAATGTTTCGAGATAGAATTTGTGTACTGAAAAATTTAGAGCTTATTCAAAAAATTCTACACGAAGCACATAATGGTTGTTTATCTATTCATCTGGGGAGTACTAAGATGTACAATGATTTGAAATAGTTGTACTAGTGGTCGGGCATGAAACGAGACATTTTAAAGTTTGTGTCGAGATGCTTGGTTTGTCAACAAGTCAAAGTTAAACATCAAGTGCCTTTGGGACTACTACAGCCAGTGATGATACCAGAGTGGAAATAGGATAAACTTACGATGGATTTTGTATCGGGATTACCACTATCTCCAAAAAAGAAAGATGATATTTGGGTTGTTGTTGATAGACTGACTAAGTCTTCACACTTCATTTAGGTACGTACAGATTTTTCACTCGAGAGATTAGCTGAATTGTACATATCTGAGATTGTTAGATTGCATAGGGTGCCAGTTTCTATTATTTTGGATAGAGATCTGAGGTTTACATTTCTATTTTGAAAGATATTACAAGAAGCTTTGGGTACACGGTTGAACTTTAGTAATGCTTTTCATCCTCAAACTGATGGTCAGTCTGAGAGAATTATACAGATTCTTGAAGATATGTTTCGTTGCTGTGTTCTAAAGTTTGAGGGCAACTGGGAGAAATATTTATCGTTGGTTGAATTCACGTATAACAACAGTTTTCAATAAAGCATAAAGATGGCACCGTATGAAGCTTTATATGGATGTAAATGTCGAACTCCATTGTACTGGACCAAGCTTAGTAAGAAAAAGATTCACGGGGTTGATTTGGTTAGAGAGACCAAAGATAAAGTGAAAGTAATTTGCAACAGTTTGAAAGTAGCTTCAGATTGACAAAAATCATATGCGAATTTGAAACGTAAAGACATTGAATTTCAAATCAGTGACACCCCTAACTTATATCTGTTTGTGGACTAGGGTTATGAGGCATTACCGATTAAAAGCACAAATCCAAACATTAATAAAGTTTCACCCAAGTCAAACTCATTTATAAATAAAATGTAGGTAACTTACATTTCAGAACATATACTATTTTGCACATTGTAAACACAGGTCATATCAGATTTCAACTTAATACTTACTGCGTATAAGACAAATATATATAGAGCATTAATCATTAACAACATGGTTAAACATACTATTAGGTCACTTGTGAAATTATTCATAAATCACCAAATATCACATGCACATTCTTATAATTTAATAAGCCATAATACACATAAATAAAAATTTTCTTACATACGCAACTAGTGTCAAGGTAAATTTTGAATTTGCACGCTTTGCATTTAAATAAATAAATTTTAAACATCCATACAGCACTAACCATATATTACCATATATTTCTTTTAAAAATATTAATCATAAAAGACTATACATATTTATTCTAGGTCATTAAATCATGCACATTTGACCTTAGTAAATTTAATCATTTTATGAACACATACCACCCAAAAATACACTAATTACCTATGCCAATCAATATGTCTAAGATTACATACTCAATAACCAATTAACTGTTAACATTCGGTCAACTTAAGCTTTGGTTTAATATTTGACATTTAAAACTCAACTTTAATAGCATATCCATGATAACCAAGTTTAAGCATGCGACCATGATCTAATAAGTTTGATCGAGAATACTTATCAACTAAAGGGGATTGTTTCTATCATTGCAAAACGCAACCCACATATAATCATACTCAAAAGTTAAATCTTATATATAATGTACAAAACAAATTAAGTCACATTATCATATGCATAAATATTTATAATGCATTATCATAAAATTTCCAAACCAACTCATATTACAATTTATACTTCTCAAGAATAAGGCATTAACTACAAATAGACATATAATCAAAGCACGAATCTTACCTACCATGTAATAACCATATTAAAACAATTTAAGTTATGTTCGGTCTTAGCCAAGTCTATGTTGCAGAATCACATATATTACTTTGACCAAATACACCCACCACAATCACATATATTTTACTCTATGTATACCTTAGCCGAATCAACCATATATTAAACCAAAATCATTAATCATTACTAAAACATAAAACACCTATCATGAACATCATTCATTCACAGCACTTAACAATTTTACTAAAATGAGTTCAAGCCACAACTAAGCATAACCGAATTTAAACATAGGAATTAAGCCATTTTCACATGGCCTTTATACATGCACTTTCCAAAATAACTAACTCCAAAGATAGCTTATACATGCCATAATTCGAGTTTAGATTATAAGGTACCAAAATAGTAGATAGTGTGATGATCTTGATGACAATCCCCGAGCTCGTAACTTGATCCAAAATCTATAAAACATAAACACACATAAACACAGAGTAAGATTTTTATGGCTTAGTAAGTCATAAGCAAATGTACAACCCAATGATAATATCAACTTAACTAAACCAAGCCAAATTATATTTTCATAACACATTTAGATCCAAACATATAAAGTTCATATTATATATATGTATATATTCATTCATAATTGCCAGTTTGGTCGAATGCTATTATAATCCAACTAACTAAATATCATTCAACCTTCAAGCCAAAATGTCAAAATATATATACCGAATATATATACACTTATATACTTAAGCTCAAAATCATAATACAACATCATGTATATATACATATCTATATAGTTGAATATACATGGTCTTGTATACACCTATTCAAAAACCAATTCCATAATATTCATATCATTCATTCATAAGACCAAACACATATATCATGATTACATAAATCCTTTATTTGCATCACACATGATTTACAACAAATAACCAAATTACTTACTCACCTTGTTTTAGTTAGGTAGCCAACTATTCCATACCTGGTCGTTTCCACTCATTTTATATTTTCGATCACAACTTATCGATGCCCGATGAACCATTCGAAATTGGATAGGACACTCGGATAATCACACATATAGTACAATGCCAACGTTCCAGACGTGGTCTTACATGTAATCACATATCGATGCCACTGTCCCACACAGGGTCGTACTTGCACACATATATTGGAATCACATATCGATGCCATGGTCACATATATCGGAATCCTATGTCATGAAATACGTGTCCTAACTATTCCTAAGGTTCATACGGGGCTTTCGTACGTCATAACTCGGTCAAAACCTATTTGGAACATAATAATCATGCTTATTCACATTTGGCTATAGCATATATAAAATCATATATTTCATTTCAGCATATATACTTTGGACTTAATTAAAATTAATTACGTTTATTTGCTTATAAACTTACCTTGGACTATGTAAAATGGAACAAGACAGCTAGTCGACAACTTTCGTTTTCCTCCGATCCAAATCTGATTTCTTTGGTTCTTGATCTAAACATATTCAATTTAAACTTATTCAAACATATTTTCATTCAATTTAGTCCAAAAACACATAAATGGGAAAATTACCATTTTACCCCTGATATTTACACTTTTTACAATTTAGTCCCTATTGCACAAAACACAAAATATGCAAAATTTCATTATACCCGTGTTTTGTCGAATATTCCTAGTATTCATACGAGTCTATATATTTCATTCATTTCACATTTTAGTCACTCAAATTATTATTTTTGCAATTTAGTCCTAATTACTTTCATAAAAAATTCCAGTACAAAACATGTTAACCCAAAACATATCTTTCATATTTTATCATCAAACAAAAAAAATCACAAGCTCTCATCAATGGCATAACTCAAAATATTCATCAAAATAAAAAATTCAAGCATGGGCCTTGTAGATTACTTAGTAAAGATCTCAAAAACGTAAAAACTATAAAAAAACCGAGCTAAACACATACCTTGATTGAGCTTGAAAGTAACCGAACCCTAGTTTCTTTTTCTTTTATTTGGTTTCGACAAGAACACAAATATAAACACTTATATTAGCTTTATTTTATGTTTTATGATATATATTATAACTTATTATAACTTAAAGTTTAATTTACATATATAACCTTAATGAAATAATATAAAAACTATGTAATATATGCCTAATACCGTCCAACTAATATGTTAATGGGCTATTTACAACTTAAAGGCTTCCATTAATAAAGCCAATAGCCATTTAGCCCCTTATACATTAAACTACCAAATTTTTAATTTACGCAATTAAGTCCTTTTATTTAATCGGGCACCTAAACGACAAAATTAAATTACGAAAATTTCACAAATATAAATTCACACAAAATAAACACATAAAATAATTTTTAAATGTTTTCTTGAATCAGATTGGTGGTCCCGAAACCACCATCCTGATTAAGGTCTAAATCGGGCTGTTACAGTATTCTTGAAAGTATCTTCGAAGAAGATTCTTTGTTTTGGTCGCAAAGGAAAATTGAGTCGGTGATTTATCGGGCCGTATGAAATTATGAGAGAATAGGGTTAGTGGCATATCCACTAGTTTTACCATCAGATTTAGAAAAGATTCACAATGTGTTTCATGTGTCGATGTTACGCTGATATAAATCAGATCTGTCACATGTAATTTCTCCAGTAAAAATTGAAATCCAGCCTGATATGACATATAGTGAAGAATCGATCAGAATTCTGACTCGAGAGATTAAAAACATTGAGAAAAAAAAGTATAGCTTTAATGAAGGTTTTATGGCAACGTCACAGTGTTGAAGAGGCTACGTGGGAACCCGAGGAAGCTATGAGAAAATAGTACCCTAACCTATTTTCAGGTAAGATTTTTGGGGACGAAAATTCCTAAGGGGAGAGAGTTGTAACAGCCCTTTTTTAGTCAAATCGGAATAGTGGTTTCGGGACCACAAATTTGAGGTCAAAATATTTAATTTATTATTATTTTAATGTCTACAACATGATAGTATGATCGTGTAAAATATTCGTTAAGAAATTTTATCGTTTGAATGCTCAATTTGATAAAAAAGACTAAATTGCGTAAAATGCAAAAGTGGTGTTCTAATAGCTAAAGGTGTCTAATAGCTATAGAACTTTAAAGTGGAGGTCCTTAAATAGTAATTAGACCATTAGTGTGTTGTAGACATTTATGAGATTGGTTTACTTGAAATTTGTAATATATTTTAAGGTTATAAAAGTAAATTAATTAATAAAGGTTAATTATAATAAAACAAAAATTTCTATCATCCTCCATTATCAATCTTTCAACTGAAATTTCAAAGAATAAAATCCATCGGAGTGTGCTAGGGTTTGGCTACTTTAAAGCTTAAATTGGTGAGTGATTTTTGTCTCGTTTTTAAGGATTTCTATGTTTTTGGAATAGTTGTAGCTTAATCTAGCTAGCCCAAGGTGTAACAGCCCAAACCCAGCCGAGACGTTATTGTAACACCCCAAACTCGGCCTAGACGTTATGATCGAATTCGACGTGCCATATCGAAACGTTAAAAATATTTCTATATTTTTAATCAAAAACTTTCTTATTGTTTAAAGGATAACTTCATCATAGGTTAAAGTGAATGGAAGCTGTGCACCAGGTCGAATGCCAGAAAAGAGGAGGTGAGTCCATCAGACTGCTTAAGTACCAAGCTCCCTTCGGATCCAATCCTAGACATGCACACCACCATTGCCACACCTTAACTTAGTGAATGTTCTTAGAAAACCACTTCGTTTAAGTCCATTTAAAAAGGTTATTAATTTTGGAAAACTTTTCCGTTGCGAAAGTTTTGCTTTGTTGTCGTGATATTTTGAAATCAAGTACTATTTTTGAAAACGCGCCTTTAAGCCATTCAATTTCAACGATTAAGATAATATCATATCTATTCTAGCAAACCATATTAAACAATTAAAAATAATTAAAGCGGCCCTATTACAACTTAAAACCCAAACCATAAATGTAAATGAAAAGATGTCCAATTCACCAGAAGAAAACTGAATTTGTAGAACGTGTGGCCACTCTGAATCCCTCACAGCTCCAAGCCCACTATGGTTGGGGATTACCTGCGTGGATGAAAATAAAGGGTGAGTTTGGAAACTCAGTGTGTAAAATAACCCAACCATAGTCCAATTCAGCTCAAACCACATAAACAGATCAAGTTGGGCCTTAACCCCAAAAAAGTTTAGAATGAAGCCCATAGGCCCATAACAGAAACAGAATAGATATTTCATTTATATATGCAGAACCCAACCCATATCCAACCATATGCACCCCCATACCAACCTTACACCATGTGGGGAGACTACTCAACCCGCTACATGCCACAGAATTTGCAGCATGACTAGCAGATAATGTGATAGAGTCACCAGATACAGAAAATTGTGGCAGAGCCACCAGAACAGATAATTGTGGCATAGCCACCAGGACGTTTCCTCCATAAATATAGCCCATGTCCCCATGCAACAGATATACAAGTCACGGCTTACAACATACAGAATCAGATAATCATGCATTTCAGTCAAAAATTAACCCTAAGGGTATAATGGTCATTTCGATACTTAAGGGTATTCTAGTAATTTAACTATTTTAGGGTTTTCATGCATATTTCATCCATTTACGTACTAACAGAAACACTTACCAAGTGTTCTTACCGAATTGGGCTCGTTGGCCCATTATCTCGATTTTGGCCCATTAAGCCCAAATATATCAAAGTGCACGAAATCGCGCGTACTGCAGTCTTATCACTTTGATTATCATAATTTTTAATCAATCTATCTCATGAGCATTTACACACTCGTAAGTTCACAAAATACCGGCTATTTGGTATTTCGACTTTTGCTGATCTAGTCTATGAGAGGGTGTCAGCTACACACTAGTTTGCGATGAAACACTGACGAGTTCCACACACGAGTTGCCTACAGTCAATCACTAATATGTTAACTATGAATCCAATAGCAACTTATATACAAAAACCCCTTACCAAAAATCGGCCATTAATACTTTAGGCACTAGCGATCCTACCTTTGCCGAAACAAGCGACTAGGTTTAGATCTAGTCGTTCCGCTTGTCCAAGGCTTCGATCAGCAGCCTCTAGATCACACTAACACCAAAACAAATCAATTGTTACAATCCTTTAGAGCCTTAAGCTCCAATCGACAGCCTCCCTATGCCTTTAGGGATTTCAGCTTTTCTAAATCCCAAAATAAAGAATAGATCTGAGTACTTACCACCGATTCTTTCAGCCAACACGATTCCACTTCAGTTCCTATTCAGTTCTGATGTATATCTAACCCTCAAACACTCGCAGAAATTGAATCTTAGAGATCTAAAGATTCGATTATATGCCGCTAAGACTATGGTGTTTTTAACTTTTTGAAATTGTGAAGAAAAAGATAATTAGATATGGAGGTTTTGCAATGATTTTGTCGACAGAAGTTGGGGTTTAGAGGATGAGAGAATCGGCCAAAAATATGAAGAAGATAGGAGGGTTTGGCTAGAAGAAATTGACACAAAATAGGTTTTCGGGAATTCAGCTTTTATGGCAATCGATTATAGAGGTTTAGAAAGATTGGGAATGGATAAGTAGAATGGTAGGGATGGTTCGGCTAGAGAGGAAAAAGAAGAAGAAGAGAAAATAGAAGAAGAGAGGAGAAGAGAAGAAGGAAAAGAATTGTCAGGAACCACACTACCCAAATGCCGAAATTCCCCCCTTCCTAGCCGAATTTTCCCTATACTAGAAACCCTTTGCCGACCAACTCTTGCTCCTCAAGAGTCCACCATTCAGCCAATACCACACTTCTTAATCAGCTCCTAAATGTTCTCCCTTATCCCCTCCTTACTCAATCTCCTGAACAGCTCCATCACATCCCCTTTCTATTCAAAAAAATAATACTATAATTTACTTACCTTGTGACTTGAACCTTAGCTCGCCCTAATCATCCACACGCCATTTTTTTAGCACCCTAGTGGCCAATCGAGTCACAGGTATCTAACATATTCGTATCTAATGATTTTCCACAAAGTGGTGACGAAAGGTATAACTCGTACAAATCTTTTTCCACAGGCCTTCTTGTGGCTTATTTCACCCAAGGAATTTTAGAAGCCAATATACCAGAGTTCCTTTTCCATTTAGAATTAAAATTAGTTAAAACTACCAGATTTTAACTTAGACTTGGGCCTTCTAGAGGCCCACTAACATACCTAGACCTACACCAAGCAGTCAAAACATAGAAATTCTAAAATTTGCCAAAATTCACAGAAGTCTCAAAAATTGAGGCGTTACAGTTATGGCCGAATTTGGCATGTCACATTAAATTACTTTCTCGAAAAACTTTATCTTATTAATAAATCTCACTTGAAAGATAAAAGGCCCTTTTTTAATTCTAAAGTCAACTTACTTATTTGTTAACCGTTTTAAACCAGCCTTACTTTTAAAAACATGTTTGTTGCGGAAGTATTTCAACAATGTTGCAAAAAAGTGATGTTTTGAAAATAGATATCATTTTCAAAAACCGCGCTCTACTTTTAACAGAAATAAATCATAATAGTTAAAAACCCCCAAATTAAAATGTAGAAACTTAGAGAAAAGGCTTTATTACATCCAAAAATCCTAAAGAGAAATTAATTTAAGTAATGTAAAAGAAAATACAAAAATTTAAAGTTGTTCGTAATGTGGCCACCTTCGAGTCTTCCCATATGTTGAACCGCCTACTGAGGATTACCTGAAAAATTTAAAAGAGGGGGTGAGTTTATGAAAACTCAGTGTGTACAACCCTCATCGATAAAAAAAATATGCATCACATCAATTTGGGCCTAAGCCCATTACGATAACGGTGGCACTTGAGCCTTAGCCCATAGTAGCCTCAGTTGGGCCAGAGCCCAAGGCACAATCAGAATCAGATTATGCAATGCAGAAATACCCAACCAACCCTGCACTCCGTATCCCGTCCAACCCTACACTCTTGTGGGGATTTAATCAACCCACCCATCCCTACACTCCTGTTGTAGCACCGGTTATGGCATTAACCAATTTCGTAGCAGAGCTACTAATCACATAATGGCTTTAAGCCGTCAGTGGATCCACACTCGTCAAGTGACCATGCGACCCTAGCAAATCATATACTTCCCCCAAATCAATGATCCCGTCCCCTATGCAACATAATATCACATGAATGCAAACATATCATAAATGGCATACAATAACAATCATATAACATGTAGGGGCATTTTAGTCATTTTGCCCTTCGGGGGCATAACAGTCATTTTGTAAATTGGGGTCCAAGTACACTATTGACCCATCAGAAGGTTCATAGTCGTCTCGCGTGACCCATGTAACCTTTAGCAGTCAAACAGTGCAATTGGGCCCGAAGCCCATTTAAGTAGGCCCATGGGCCCACATGACCCATTGGCCTACCAAGCCTGAATTCGTTACAAGCCTTGTAAGTGACATGGCCGGTCTAACATTTTCCCACCTATTGGTGAGTTTTACACATCTAGGGCCTATAGGCCCATTGGGCTCGTACGACCCAACTCGGCCCAACATGGCCCATTACAACCACAGTCCATGAGTTCGCTCATGGTGGCTTCCACTATTGCATCAGATTTTCCACATGTGCATTCGCGCGCTCATGTAGTAACCATTGTCGTTCTTTCAGCTTTTCGGCATTTTGGCATTTCAGCATTTCAGGATTTGCGGATCTAGAGTTAAAGTGGTGTATGTACACACCTTTGCAAAAATGAATGACTTAGCCCATGCACTCCACCTAACACAATAGAAACTTCGGTTAAAATCTAATATACACGTTTAAAAGAACCCTAACTGAAACTTGTTCCAAGAGACTACTTACTAACGCCTTGCTTGAATGAATATGGTTGCAGCCCGCTTAGAACGCCGATGAAAGTTGATATTAGTCACTTGATGATTATCTGCATGCCAGAAAATCCCTTGAACATACTGCTTACACAAGTATTAAACATCGCACAACCACCCCAAGAGACATGGACATTCGGCCAAGATCAAGAACCCCAAACCAAAGTGCCTCAATTAATAAAACACCAACGAGCAGTGTTACCATAGAATGAGAGACGAGAGGAAGATTACAATTGTTCTTAGAATCCAAACGAACTCCCTCACTCTACGAGTGATACTACAACCCAAAACAGCAAGCACCATGATCAAAGAAAGAAGTGATAAAAATGGCATTTAGGGAGAAAAGGAAAACTAGCCGAAAAATAGAGTCAATAGCGACTTACCAATTGATGCCTTGCCAACGCAAAAGTGATTGAATAAAAAGGAGAGAGAAAAAAGTAGAAGAGAATTGGTAATAGAGACTAGGAAGAAGATTGATAGAACGAAACAAAGTTTGGCTATAGAAGGGGAAGTGTTTGACACACAAAACAAATGTGAGCAAAGAAAAGAACAATAACAATATTCAAGAGGGGAAGGTTGGCGGAAAATAGGAGAAGCCGCCTAAGAAAACCCGATAAAAGAGAGCAATCCAAAATACCCAAGTGGTCACAATTGATATTCGGCCACCAAGCGAACAATACCCGAAAAAGAAAGAGCAAAAGATAATCATTCAGAGAACCCCTATAACTACAACACTCTTACAGCACTAAGAGTACAAGTGATCGAATTTTGCACAAGAAGATACCTATTTTCGGCAACCAGCTCCCTCTTCCTTACTCATTGATCCACTCCACGAATTTCTCCTAAATTTTCTCCTGTCCACCAATTCAAACATTCAAAAAATCCCCCTTTTTACTCTCTAAATTTGGGCAACAACAATACTGTTCAAATCAGTTCAAATTCCTGGTATTTCGATCAAACACAACTTCCTTCCAAAGCTATCGGCAAAAATAATCCCCATTTGTGCAAGCAAGGATTCGAACCTCAGACCTCCTTGCCACACTTGTAATGCCACTTCCACTAGACCACATGCTTTCTTGTGTCATACCTTACCAAATTTTATTTATAACCCTACTGACCAAAGATAGGGGTTTTATCCTTAAAAACCAAAACTTTTTGGAAGCCATGACTTGAACCCATAACTTCCCAGACACTTCCAAAACATACAACCACCAAAATAAACACTCAATTGTGTCACTTCCTTGCATAATTAGATGTTTATGTGTAGTCTCCTAACCGCTCCCATGCTCAAGGCCCAATACTTCTAGGCCCAAAATTTAGGGCATTACACAGGGACTAATTTGTGAGTGATTTTTGTACCATTGATGAATATGTGTGTATTTTGATGTTTGATGATAGAAAATGAATGGTTGTTGTTAGATAAACAACATTTGTTAAGTGATTCTCGTTGAAATTTCAAATTTGGAATTTAATTGTAAAATGTGAAAAATTCATGGTTAAATTGTAAAATAAATGAAAAATATGGGTTACTTTGATAATAGGGGAAATTTGGCTAGCATTGGTAGGGACCTAATTGCATGACTTTGTATTTTTATGAGCTAGGGGATAAATTGTAAAGATGTTAAACTATAAGGGGAAAAGTGTAATTTTTGCCATAATGTGATTTTTGGGCTAAATTGAATAGAATGATAATTAAATAATTTAAATTTGATTATAAGATCAAGAAAAGTGAAGTTTAGACTTATATCAGGGGAAAAATAAAGTTTTAGACAAGTAGATCCATTCCGAAATTTTTGTGAATCGAGGTAAGTTCGTATGTTAATAAGCAATAATTTAATTATGTTGTAAATGCTTTATTATTGAATTAATTGTGAATATGACCTTACGGATATGTTCGATGAAGATTTGACAATATGAAATCTCGGTTGAACCTTAGGAATAGATTAGGATACAAATGACATGCCATTAGGGGTTATGTGTTTTGGGTGTTGGTCCGTACGTCCTACTGGTGGCTGAGTTATCTAGCATGTGCTGCAGATTCTCATCAGCTTGTGTGAGCAGCACCATGTAGCTACGTCATGACCATCAGCTTGTATGAGCAGACTCGTTGATAGCTCGAGAGTGAGCATTTTATGAGATATGAGATTGAGATAGCTTCAACTATGTATTGGCACTTAGAGTGCGAGATTCCCAAGTACTTGATATTATTCCAAATGTTTCAATAGGTATATCGATGAATTGGAAGAGTATGAAATTGATACGAGCTAGTAAAGGTATGTACGTAAATTATAAAATCATTGAAATCAAAGAAATGGATGGAAATCATGTTTAACCTTTAGATTGAATAAGTGTTATGTTTTGGATTTAAATTGAATTATTATGAGATGTTTTGGTCTATAGTTCGGTAATGGATTTAGCCATTTGATTTGGCTTGTAAATGATGAATGCTTGGTTATGTGGATAGCCATGTAATTTGGCTTATTTTGGCATGATTGATGATGTATATTTATATATGTGCAAATGGCCTATGTTATGTGATTAGTAATTGCTAGGTGAATGCTTGTTGTGAATTGGTATGCTGAATACCAAATGGTTGAAATTTGGAGGTATGGCATGCTTGTGATTTTAGGCAAGATAATGTACATATGAAGTTAACCAATTAGGTGATTTGTGGATATGAAATTGGTATGTTTTGAATAATTATATTATGATGTTATGATGTAATTAGCAAGAACTAGGCTTGGTTATGATTAGTTTGAATGCCTATTAATGCCATGTTATATGCCATTTGGTTTGTGTAGGTGAACGTAAGATTAGGTGAGAAAGATGGCTTAGAAAATAGCCTATTTTTGTCCATACAGGCAGAGACACGGGCGTATGTCTCAGCTGTGTGTGACACACAGTCAGTTGACACGGTAGTGTGTCTCTTGGTGTTTAATTAGAAACCAAGTCAGTATGCTCTACATGGCCCAGCACACGGGCGTGTGACTTGGCCATGTGGCATAAGTCAGTACACCCTACAATTTTGGTACGTCCTAGCACACACCTTGGCATATGGGCGTATGTGGCTATTTCGAAGGGTACACAGGCTAGTCACACGGGGCAATGGTTGGCCATGTGACCCAAGTTAGAGAGTTACACGGGGTCAAACACAGGCTGGGACATGGCCATGTGATTCCATTTTGAATGTCCACATGACCTTTGGCACGGGCGTGTCTTTGGCCATGTGAGACACATGGCCGGGCCACACGGGCATGTGTCCCCTATATTTTGAAAATTTTCTATGTTTTCCAAAAATTTTCCTAAGTTATCAGTTTAGTCCCGAACTACTTCTAATGCATGATTTGGGCCTCGTAGGCTCGTATTAGGGACTATATGATTCATTATGAATGCATTTTTATTGGATATGATTAATGTATGTGAAATGTATGATTATTTATGAAATAAGTCTGGTGATGCTCTGTAACCCTATTTCGGTGAGGGATACAGGTTAGGGATGTTACATATTGTGTTATTGTTCTTGATTTAATTCGTGTTATATTGATTGCATTTCGTTCACTTAAATTATTAAAATTATGTTTGTGTTGTTATAGGTCTTGGTAAGTTGTATAATTAAATAAAACCATACTTATGTTATACTTTCATTATAATTCTAAGGTAACGAATAAATTAATTATTAACCAGATTGAAGTTATAATTAATTGGCATAGTATTTAATTGGTGTATGTTTAATCTTCTAAGGTAGCTGAGCGTTAAATGAGCGACGGTATCAAATGATACTTTATGTCATATTATGTTATAATTAATTGACATATGAATATGTTCAAGAGATTAGTTAATTTAGTAAGTATGTATGTGCATTAGTTAACAAAATACCAAGCTGCCATGAAGATATTCATAACAACAAGAACATGAGATTAGTAATTCTTAGTTATATAATGTAATTGATCTAACACATTTATGTCATATTATTTAAACTCATTTTTAGAAATCGTGCATTGGGATTTTTACTTTTTATTTTTCTTAGTTTAATTACTTAGTTAATTTTTACTTTTTAAATCAGTTCTTCAAATCATTCTTCAAATCAAGATATTTTTCCTTCACCAAATTGTTTAAAGATGCATTTCATAAATATTTTTCTTTCACAATCTGTATGGGGGCGATAACTCGACATCTACTTGCCACTTTATTACTTTTTTTGTACAGTTGCATATTTCCGTTGTTCTAGTAACACCCATACCCGACTCGCTTTCCAAGCCCACATCCCAAATGTTACAAATCCTGAATAACTGACTAACACATTTGAATTCTGTTCTCGACTAATTTACAATATACAATAGTCTATAATAGCATATACATCTTGTAAAATAGCTACTTTAGAACTTCATTTAAAACTTTGACTTTAAAAATAAAAAATTTTATGGCTTAACTAAAACCCGAGACATAACCTTTAAGAGCTCACCTCTATACGCGTCTCACGACTACCACTCCCTTTTCCTTCAGGTTGGCAAGGTCTGGCTCAGCCTTTCGCTCGATATCCAAGTGAAGGCTTTATCCTACAATAAAGAAAATCATTGGTAATTTCTATAGAACATAATGAGTTTCAGCATGATGACCATATAATAGAATTTAAACTTAAAGAATAAAACACTAAAATATATTTTTTCACTCCCTTGTCACCCTTGGCCATTAGCAGATTGTATTAATGTGCTCTATGTCTTCCCCCCCTTTTTCCCAAAGCCCACCGTTGACCAACTCTTTATTAATCTATAGTATACACAAATTCTCCTTGAGGTAGAGGCTCACAAGGAATACAAACCTAAACACACCTCATCCAATGTCTTTTTCTGTCCCCCTTAACTTCTTGGGTTCCAAATTCTTTTCCTCCCTATTTCCTAACAGATTGTCCACACTTGATAAATCCTTAACGGATTCCTTCCTTTGCCAATCCATATGACTTAGCCCTTTTCGCAGACCCTTAAGTTCTGCCTCTTCATTTAGTGCATCCTTTTGTTCAATAAGCTTTAGAGCCTATTCCATTTGGTGATATTTACCAACTCTGTAACAGCCCTTTTTTTGTGGTGTCAAAAATAGAGGTTTTGGTGCCACCAAATTCGACGAGTAAGTTCGTAAATATTATTATTTAATATTTACAAGTGATTTTTAAAAACGTTTGTGATTTGATAAATTATGTTATATAAGCAATTTATTAAGTTCAAGTGGTATGACCCTAAGGTCAAGTGGTTTTAAAAAATGATGTATCGGGACCTCGTTTCTATAAACCAAGTCATAAATATTTTTATAAATATTTATGGAGTGTCATTAATGTGGTATTAAATTTTCACTGAAAGATTTTAACGTTTTGATAGATAATTAATTAAAAAGGACTAAATCATAAAATATGTAAATTTGATCACTATTTGATTTGCGTGATTAAATGGTTAATTGTGTAACACCCTAAACCCAGCCTAGACGTTATGACCGGATCTGACGTGCCACATCGAAGTGTCCAAAACATTTTATGCTTTTAACCAAAACTTATTTAGTGATTTAAAAGATGATTTCATTTTATGTTAAAGTGAATGGAAGCTGTGCACCAGGTAGGAAACCGAAAAAGAGGAAGTGAGTCCATCAGACTGCTTAAGTACCAAGCTCCCTTCGGAACCAATCCTAGACATGCACACTGCCATTGCCACACCTTAACGTCGTGTATATTTTTAGGAAACCGATTTGATTAAGTCCATTTTAAGAAAAGTGATCAATTTTGGAAAACATTTTTATTGCGGAAGCTTTGCTGGTTGTCGTGTTATTTTAAAATCAAGCACTGTTTTGAAATCGCGCCCTAAGGCTAACCAATTTTGACAGTTAAGAATACATCATATCTATCTTAATTAAACATAAAAAAACCATTTAAAAATAAAATAAAATAATTAAAGCAGCCTTATTACAATTAAAAACCCAAAACCTTAAACGTAAATAGGAAGGATGTCCAATTCACCAAAAAAAAAACCAAATTTGCAGAACGTGTGGCCACTCCGAATCCCTCACAGCTCTAAGCCCACTATGGTTGGGGATTACCTACGTGGATGAAAATAAAGGGGTGAGTTTTGGGAAAACTCAGTGTGTAAATTAACCCAACCATAGTCTATATCAGCTCAAACCACGAAAATGTAATAAGTTGGCCTTAGCCTGAACAGATTCAAAATAAAGCCCTTAGGCCCATAACAGAACAGAACAGATATTACATGTTTATGCAAAAACCCAACCCATATCCAACCATATGCACCCCCATACCAGCCTTTCACCATGTGGGAAGACTACTCGACCCACCCAACCGCTACACGCCATACGTAAATATGCAAAGATGGTCGCGAGCGAATAATGTGACAGAGTCACCGAAAAAAAAGATAATCGTGGCGAGCCACCACGAAGCAGATATATGTGGCAGAGCCACCAGATCAGATAATTTGTGGCATAGCCACCAAGACGCTTCCTCCATAATATAACCCATGTCCACATGCAACAGATATACAATCATGGCATACATTATGCAGAGTCAGATCATCATGCTTTTCAGACAAAATTAACCCTAGGGTATAATGGTCATTTTACACCTAGGGGTATAATGGTAATTTTGCATACATAGGGGTATTCTAGTAATTTTACTATTCTTAGGGTTTTTATGCATATCATAACTGTTTACGTACTAACAGAAACACTTACCGAGTTTTCTTACCGAATTAGGCCCGTTGGCCCATTATCCCGACTTTGGCCCATTAAGCCCAAAATATCAAAATGCACGGAATCGTGCACTCTGCAGTCTTATTACTTTATTTTACCATATACATCAACTTTCAATCTCACAAGCATTCGCACACTCGCAAGTTCCCAAAATACCGGCTTTTCGGCATTTCGACATTTCGGCTTTTGCCGATCTAGTCTATAAGAAGGTGTCAGTTACACACCTGATTTATAGCGGTACGTTTGCGAGATCCACACACGAACTACCTACAATTGGACTACTAACACGTTAATCTAACTATTGAAATCAACTACGTATTTAAGCCCTTACCATATTTGGCCTTTAACACTTTAGGCACTAGCGATCCTACCTTTGCCGAGATTAGCGATTATGTCTAGATCCAGTCGTTCCACTTGTCCAAGCCTTTGATCAGCGGCCTCTTGAACACACTATTATCAAAATAAAATAGTTATCAAAACCCTTAGAGCTTCAAGCCCAAATCGACAGCCTCCCTAACCTTTAGGGCTTTCGGCTTTTTCTAAAACCTGAAATAAAGAATAGGTTTGAAAGACTTACCACTAGTTCCTTCGGTCAATGATTCCAGTTAACTCCTACTCGATTCTGATGCAGATCTAACCCCTCAAATGACAACAAAAGTCAAGCCTTTAGTGACCTTAAAATTTGGCTATGTCCCTATGGCTATGCGTTTTCGGCTTTTTGTAATAGTGGAGAAAAGATGAGGATTTTGTAATGGCTTTGTCAACAGAAACTTGGGGTTCAAAGGACTAGAGAATCGGTCAAGAAGATTAGGAAAAATAAGAGGGTTTTAGCTATAAGAAATCGGCACAAAAGAAATCAGGCTTTCGGGATTTCGGCTTTTTGAGCAATCGGCTATAGGCTTGAAAACAACTGGTAAAAGATGAAGATGAGCAGAATGGTAGGGAGATTTGGCAGACAAAAAGAAGAAAAGAAGTTGATGAAGAGAGGAGAAAAGAAAAGAAGAGGAAGAATAGTCAGGAAACGGCACAACTTACCCCTAATGCCGAATTTATATTTGGCACTTAACCTAGCCGAAATTTGCCCCCTAAAGAAACCCTTGGCCGGCCAACTCTTGCTCCTCAAGAGTCCACCATTCGGCCAACACTACTCTCCCTAGTCAGCTCCTAAATTCTCTCCCTTATCCCCTCCTTGCTCAATCTCCTGAGCAACTCAAACTCCTCCTGACAGACTTTTACTTGAGTTCTATTACTTACCTTTCATACTTATAAAAATAATTCCCTTAATATGCTGTCATTGTGACTTGAACCTTAGTTCTCCCTTGCATCCACATGCCACTTTTATAGCCTTCCCAGTGGCATCACATGCCACTTTGCCACCTGTTTCCTTGTGTTTTATTTTACCCAATTAATACTTAAAAGCCCAGTCGACCAGAACCCCCTTTTTCTTATGGAATTAAAATTAATTAAAATTACCGGGTTTTAACTTAAGCTTGGGCCTTCTAGAGGCCCACTAACATAATTAAACCTACGCCAAGGCATGAAATACGTAAATTTTAAATTTTGCCAACATTCACAGAATCCCAAAATCAAGCGTTACAAATTGAATAAAGGAAAGGGACTTAAATGGTAATTAGACCGATCATGAGGTTAGTGAAAAAATATGGACATGACTTTGGTGTTTTATTTATTTATTAACCAAGGTTAAAATGGTAATTTAATTATTAATTAAGTTAAATAAAACATAAGAAAAAAAAAATGATTGTCATCTTCCTTTTCTTTTTCTTTTTTTCAACCGAAAGCCATGGCTATGGAAGCTAGGTTCGGCCAACCATGTTTCCTTGCATGTAAGTCCCTAAGCTATCTATTTCAAATAAATTTTATGTTTTTAAGATCATTGTAAGGAGGTCTAGCTAGCCCGTACCTTTAATTTTGAAACTGTTAAAGATTTTGAATGTTACCATTGATGAATCTTGTGATTTTTTATGTTAAATGATGAATTTGTAATGTTGATTTATAATTAAAAGTATTTTGCTAAGTGATTTTTTTTATGAATTTACCGATTAGGAACTAAATTATTAAAATAGCAAAAGTACAAGGACGTGATGTTAAATTATTGCAATAATGGGCTGTATTGGATGCAATAAGTATTCGGCTAGGCTCAATTTTGGGTAAAAATGGCTAATTTGCATGTTTTAGGCTCAAGGATTAAATTGAATAAAAGTAAAACTTTAGGGGCAATTTTGTAAAAATGTAAAAAAAATGACTAAATTGCATAAAACATATTGCTTTACTTGTCTTAATTAATAGAATGAATGAAATTATTAATTTAGATCAACATATGGTCGAAAATCGAGGAGAATAGGAAATTATAAAAATGCCCTTGCACTTTGACATTTCTACAATTTAACCAGGTAAGCTCATATGTATGGAATTGTACATACCTATAAATATAAATAATGTTAATGCTAATTCATGAATGTATATACTTATATATGATGCTTAAAATGTGAGCTGAAACTCGAAATATTACAACAGAATATAAGGTAAGAAAGGATTTATTATAAAACTATTGAATATTTATTAGATATGATATATATACAATTTCAGCATGATTATGAATTGTTACAGCATGTGTATTGAGAAATATGAAAGTGATTAACAGATGATGTAAGTTTTTATGATGGCACATTTGACAGTATGAATATATGTATTGATATGAAGTGCCCTTGAATGATAAATATGTTTAAAGGAATGGGACTACATGAAATGCCCGGTTGAATGTAGTAATCACTAGGATACGACTAGCATGCCAATAGGGTTAGAATGCATGCTTGTACGGGATTTGCACTTCGGTGCCCCTATATACACTTCGGTGTCTCAATTCACACTACGGTGCCCCTGTTTGCACATTTATGTCCCTGTCTGCACTTTGGTGCCTTGTTATGCATCTATGATGCCTTTGGTGTGGTGTAATTACCTAAGTATCCGATTCAAGTCTGTGAATGAAATTTATAAAATTAGTTTAATGTTAAAGGCTAATGTATAGTCAAAATATTAGTAAATTTTAAATGTTAAATGTTCAAAGAATTACTTGATCATATGTGAGTATCATTATATTGATGATTATTCGGTCAAAAATATATGTTTATATACATATATAAATAATTTTGGGTTGAGTTATTATAGTACAGGAAGCATACGATGAATCATTTTCAATACTAAGCATATAAGTGCTTCGTAAATTTATAACAGGTATGATTAATTTATTCATTTAGCTTTAACCTTGTTTATTAAAGGTAAGTAATTCTAGAATGACATGTTTATAAGAAAGTTTGAGATAAATGATGAATTACAGAATGATTATTAATTAAATGTGAAAGAGTTATGTTTAAATGAACTAGCTTATGTTTATGGTTGATGTTTATGCTTGTGTGATAAACCGTAATTTATACATATTTTTATCCTATACTTAACACATTTATGAATGATTTCTCCTTAGATTTGGTGAATTTGATGCTCCTAATCCTTTAAATTCATGTTTTATACTTAGGTGAGCATAGGAGAGCGAAAAGAACAAGAAACAGGCTAAAATAGAGCAAAGAGACTGACGTGGGAAAACAACATGGCCTGGACTTCCTCACACGGGCAGAACACAAGCCCATGCCATTCTAATAGGCTCGACCATGGCCTAAAACAACCTCAACACGGGCGTGCTGATCTATTAGCCTTGACCACGGCCTGAAGTAATCGTACACGGGCGTGTCCCTGCGGAGCCCTAGTTAAGTTCTATTCAGAAAAGGGCGATTTTGGGGGCTTTTAGGCATTCTAAAGCCTATTTAAACACCCTAGGGGAGGACTAAAAGGAGGACACAGAGTAGGGAGCAAGGAATTACTCCAAGAAAGCCGATTGATCCATCTCAGAAGCCAGATTCATCATCAAGACTGAAGATCTCTCCTCAATTTCCCTTCAGGAGTTTTGGGTTTTCTTTATGTTTTGTATTCATTATTCTTCTGAGATGTTTTCCTATTTAGTTATGAACTAAACCCCCTAGATACCTAAGGGGAATGAAACCTAAGACGAATCTTATTATTATTTTCTAAATTGTATGATAAATATTTAACTTGTTCTTAATTATGTGCTCTTAATTCTTGTTTCAGTGTTTTAGGATATTGATTCAAGTTAATACTCTTATTTGGAGGATGAATAGTCTCTATCTAAGAGCAACTTTTTCATATTTAAGTGGAGTTGATTGCGTGCCTAGAGGTAGGGTGACAAGATTTTGCCAGATTAGGGTGAAACCTAATAAGGGGATCCATAGATCGAGTTAATGCAATCTTAGGGTGTTAATTAGAAAGAGATTTCAATTATTCAACCTAGGGTTAGACGTTATTAGTCTTGAATAGGGATAATAACATAACTCTGGGATTTTTACGAAACAAGTTAAATGAATAAATCGTCTGATTTGGAGACAAAATAACAAGTGAAGTCTAGGTGGATTTTTCCTTGGGTATTGTCTTAAGTCAATCGTTTTTCCAAAAGTAATTCCCCAATTCTCTTTTATGTGAATTTTTAGTTTAGTTAATTAGTTAATTAAAACAAACCCCATTATTTTTAGGCTAGATAATAAAAAGATAGTTAATACTAGTACTTTTAGTTCCTTTGGGTTCGACAATCTGGTTTTGCTAAGCTATACTACTGTTCGATAGGTACACTTGCCTACATCGTGATATAGTTAGTTTCAAGAACGATTAATTATGGCGCCGTTGCCGGGGAACTAAGATATTAGGAACACTCGATTTTTATTACTTTAGCCACTTACTTTTATTGCAATTTAATTTTGTTTTTATTTTTATTTACTAAATTTTCTTTGCCTTTCTTCTAGCAGGTTTTTATAGTTTATGACTAGAAGAAACCCGTTAGGACCATTACTTTTTGACGAAGAAATCGATCGCACAGCTCGCAGAAACTGACGAGAAATAAGGCGAAGCCTAAGATACACAGAAGGAGAGCAAGAGGCCGATATTCCAAATACAATAGAGGAGATGGCCAAAAATTAGGAAAATCTGGTACCTCCTCCGATTGCTGCTGATCTAGTAAATTAGAATCCTGCTCCTCGTACTATGTATGATTATGCTAAACCTAATTTAATAGGAACTGAGTCCAGTATAGTTAGGCTTGCTATTGCTGCAAATAATTTTGAACTGAAACCTAACACAATTCAAATGATACAGCAATTTGTTCAGTTTGATGGTTTGCAGGATGAGGATCCCAACACTCACTTGGCAAATTTTCAAGAATTCTGCGACACTTTTAAAATTAATGGCATTTCTGATGATGCCATCCATCTTCAGTTATTCCCTTTTTCGTTAAGGAATAAAGCTAAATAGTGTTTGAACTCGTTACCATGAGGATCAATCACTACATGGGAACAAATGATCGAAAATTTTTTATTAAAGTATTTTTCACCGGCTAAAACGGTGAAATTACGTAATGATATTTCCTCCTTCGTGCAGATGGATTTAGAAACACTCTACGGTGCATGGGAGAGATACAAGGACCTTTTAAGAAGATGCCCTCACCATGGATTACCGCTCTGGCTATAGGTTCAAACATTCCACAATGGCGTAAATCCCTCGACTAGACAAATGGTTGATGCAGCCACTGGTGGGACTATCAATAATAAAACACCTAAAGATGCTTATGAATTTATAAAAGAGATGTCACTGAATAATTATCAGTGGCAAGTCATGAAGACTAAGTCAACCAAAATAGCAGGCATTTATAACATCGATTCAGTCGCCATGCTCTCAAATCAGGTAGAACTTTTGATTAGAAAAATTGATGGTTTTCTTGGTTCTTCACAGGTTCATCCAGTAATGCAATGTGAAACAAGTGGAGGTGGATCGAGCAATTCAGGATATCCACCCTATGGCCACAACTTGGAGAGCAAGCAATTAAATTACATGGTTAATAATCCTCGATCTCAAAATAATCCTTATAGCAATACTTATAATGCATGTTGGAGGAACCACTCAAATTTCTCGTAGGGTGGTCAAGGGAATCAGAGACCACCACCACTCTCAGGCTTCCAGCAACCACCTTACTAACAAGAGAAAAAATCAAACCTTGAGAAGATGCTATCCAAATTCATCTCGGTGTTAGAAAATCATTTCCAGAATACTGAAACAACAGTTAAAAATCAACAAGCGTCGATCCAAGGGATCGAAACTCAGATAGGCCGGCTATCCAAATTAATTTCTGAATGACCACAAGGTAGCTTGCCAAGTAATACTGAACCTAACCCAAGAGAATAGCTCAATGCAATCAATGTTAGAAATGAGGAAGGGTTAGTTACATCTGAACCAGAACCAAAGCAAGAAACTGTGGTAAGAAAGGGTAAAGGTGAGGTAAGTCACACCGAACAGAAACTGGTAAGTGTAAAATATAAACCTCGTGTGCCATACCTTAATATAACAAGGAAAGGCCGTTCAGATGAACAATTTGGTAAATTCCTTAAACTTTTAAAGAAATTACGTATCAACTTACCGTTTATTGAAGCTCTCTCGTAGATGCTGAACGCAATAAAGTTTTTAAAGGAGCTCCTAGCAAAAAAGCGGAAGTTGGACAAGGCATTGCACGTGGAGCTAAATGCAGTTTGCTCAGCTATTCTACAGAATAAGCTACCCAACAAATTAAAAGATCCAGGGAGTTTTACAATTCCTTACTTAATTGGTAGCTTAGATGTTAATAATGAATTGGCTGATTTAGGGGCTAGCATTAATGTCATGCCTTGCAAAATGTTTAAGCAACTAGGTCTTGGCAATCCCAAACAGACTAGGATGAGCATTCAATTAGCAGATAAAACTATCAGATTTCCTAGGGGTATTATTGAAGATGTGCTAGTTAAAATTGATAAATTTAT
This sequence comes from Gossypium anomalum, assembly GCA_025698475.1. Lineage (NCBI taxonomy): Eukaryota > Viridiplantae > Streptophyta > Magnoliopsida > Malvales > Malvaceae > Gossypium > Gossypium anomalum. Next base: position 23,775,636 of record CM046957.1, read on the forward strand.
ATTTCCCATTGATTTTGTTGTTCTAGACATAGAGGAGGATAGCAACACTCCTTTGATTTTAGGAAGGCCCTTTTTAGCAACTGCTAGAACGATTATTGATGTTGGCAAAGGTGAACTCACATTTCGTGTGGGAGACGAAACAATAACCCTTCAAGCTCGCAATTCTGGCAACACATCAAAAATTAAAGGTGATTGTATAAACCATTCTACTAAAACTGACAATATGGTGCAACCTACTTTGCAGGAAATGAGTTCGAAGGACGTACATGAGCCATGCTCAAGCAACAATAGAGGACCTATTTATGAAGAACAAAGGTTACAAATCGAGGAGCTAAATGAATGGTGAACACATAAACTGTGAACATACGATAAACCAAAACTACGCCAGAACAAGCTCAATACCTCACGAAATCAACTTAAGGTTGGAGATAAAGTTCTATTAGACACCGTAGATCCTCACATTGCCACTGCCAAATTGAATGAAGAAATTCTTCTTACGGTACTTAGCATTTTGCCAATCAGTACAGTCGAGGTAAGTCATCCCAAATTCAGCACTTTTAAGGTAAACAATACCCTCCTAAAACCTTATTTTGATAAGATTGATATCAGGAATGAGGAGTGTAAACTCCTCGAACCACCATGACCATTCAATGGAGAGGTAAGTCAAGCTTAGACTATAAACAAGCGCTTCTCGAGAGCTAACCCGAGCACTAACGAGATTAACTTCTTTAAATTTGAGTATTTAACACTTAACCTACTAACTAAGCTCTTGAATACAGGTTTTCCACACCCACATGGCCAAGCATACGGGCGTACTGTAGACCGCGTGAAAATAGGGCAAAGATCTTTCCCCAACACGGGCTGCGATAAATGGCCACGGTCGTACGATATGGCTGTGGGCGAGCTTGCCAAAACAACACGAGCGTGCAACACGCCCGTGTCTTAGAACCGTGGTTGAACCTAAGAAAATAGCAAGGGCGTGTGACACGCCCGTGCCTAGCACCCGTGGTCGAACCTGTCAAAGAAACACAGGCATGGGAGAAGTGAACGAAGCCAGGCTCGGCTGTGTGCATTAACACGCCAAGGAACACGGGCATGGGCTGCATGTCAGAGGCACTGAAAATCGAAAAAATGCGAAACACATAGGCTAAAATTAGGGCACACTGGTGTGTCCCCTGGTCATGTGCCCCAAAATCTATAAATACCCTTCACTATTCATCATCTTCTTTACCCAAAATCCCTAACCCTAGTCGCTACAACTCCACAAGCCCTAGCTGCCACGCCCGTGCACCGCCTTCAACCCCACCTTTGATGCCCAAACTCCTCTTTTTAGCATTTGTTTACTCTTTTCTCTTTTTATTTTACTTATTTCTAATGCTATTTATTCTAATAATCTCTATTTTCATACTAATTTTTTCTCATTGTTCTATCATCTAGTTTGCCTTTTTAGGTTATTTATCACATATTTCATATTGAAACTAACTGTTAGGAAAGCTTCATTCTATTGCCATACCCATACTATTATCATGCCTATATTCATACTATTACCATGCTAATACCATGAAATTATGCCATCAAATTGATTGTTTTGATTAGGTTTGTTAGTGTTAGTAGTTATGGATGAAATTATTAGTTTTAATTCATGATTTTTTCCTTTTTGAATTTGTTTGCATCTTACCTTGTCCATTCATCAAGACGGAATAATGGTGTTGCTTGCAGATATACCATGTCAAGCTTACGTGGGAAGAGAACCACCGCCCCTACTTCAAAAAAATGGAAAGGGACATCATCTTCTTCAGGTCCCACTTCAGAAATCCGACACCCATTCCCCTAATTTCTACCAGGCAATCAGGAGGAATTATTTCCAATCCTATAGGCCCCACCCTTGAAAGTAGGCCTATGTATTGATTGGGCCACACTTGAGCAGGTCCAACTGGCAGATGCAATTCGGGCCCTCCTTACAACCGACCCCTAGGGGCTTTTCTTTGAGATCGTCGAACCGACGTATCTCTAGCCGATGATGGAACTCTCTCAACATTCCATCTTCAGACCATGATGACCAACTATGATGATCCGAGAACGGTCTAATTTAGGCTCGGCGGTTTAGTCCACCAGTTAAGCGTCCTTGAGTTCGACATCACACTGGGCTTATATACGGAGGAGTTCATGAAGGAGAATGACCTCGACACTCTCAACTGCCACATCCATCAATCTCCTTCACGGTGCTAGGACGTGTTAGTACTATGCTCGGCCACCTATGACCCTAGTCGCTCAAAGGCATCAGCTCTTCCTCCGTCCTTAAGGTACCTACATTCTATTTTATCTCACACTTTGACAGGGTAGAGAGAGAGCACTGGCGTAGTCAACACGCACGACGTCTACTTCTTATGGTGTATGTCACACGGGCACGTCTTTGACCTCGCCTATTTCATTGCCCTTGCCATTTACCATCAGACGGAGCGACATCGGAAGGGAGTCATCTCTATTGGCCCTTATGTGACTAGGTTGGCTCAACACTTTGGGCTCCTTAACATCGTGGCACAAGAATCCTCCCTTACCCTCACTGGCCAGATGTCTCCACAAGGCATCTCGAGCATGCTAAGTATGAGGATGATCGAAAAGCACCGTGGAACCTACTGTCCTTAATATCATCTCGCCCAATCAACCGAGGAGGAGGCCCTTGAGGACATTAGTGATGATGGCCCTCCAAAGCACGAGGACCCACCGTCTCAGCCACCACCCACCTATCGGCCAGTTCATGCGGCGGCTTCATATTTTGACATCTTTGAGCGCCTTACTCGATTTGAGCAGTAGTGTTTTCAGCGATTTGATAACATTGACGCTACTCTACAGCAGATTTGTCAGCACCTCCACATCTCATCGCCACCACCACCTCACGAACCATCCGGCAATGATGATGTTTAAATATTTTATTTTACTTTATCTTTATCTTTATCTTTATTTCTATTTATCAATGTTCTTATTATTTTCACTTTTAACTTTTCATTTTATTTCGTTTTTGCTAATATTTTATTGTTAGGATTTATAAACAAATTTTAATCTCGACTATTTCATTATGAGTAATTATTCTTCTCTATATTTCTAAAAAGTTCCTGATTTTATCACAGTTATAAAGAGCTACAAAGCTCACAATTACTTAGGAACTTCAAACTCTACTAGAAAAGGTTCTCCACGACTGCCATGCCCTGCTCAATCACAAGATATAATATTCTTTTGGCGCACCACTTGTGGAACCCAACCTTCACCACCGCCGGAGTATCCGCCTCCACTCTCCATAACTCTAAACTAGGGAGTTCATTCATTTACCATTCAGGAAGTTTCACTTCTCTCCCTATCTTATGATATTTTATCTACAATTTCCACTAACTTTATCTTTTTACATTGAGCGCAATGTACATATTAAGTGTGGGGGGTAAATTATATCACTATTAGAAAAATCCCTGAATTTTGTCTTGTTCTCTTGTGAATCTTTCATATCATTTTTAGGATGAATTTTAATTAATTTATGATTTTTATTGATATATCTTGAATTAAAACATAGGCATTCATGCATGGATTATTTAAACTTTAAGACATTAGAGAATTAAGCATGATAAGTTGATTTTTAAGAATTTAAAAATTTTTGTTGTTTTCCCAAGTTTAGGTATTACCTTGAATCGAAACCCACAAGTTTAAACATAAAAAATCCATAATTTTTGTGAGATTTTGAGCCTTTAAGAGCATCTATTATTTCTTTCATGCTCACTTTTATTATTGCTTGAGTGCGTCAATATCGAATTATTATTCTAGAACTTGCTTGATTATGCATGTCAAGACCACACCATTTGATTTGATATGTCAAGATGATAGAGGCACTTAGGATTAACCCACTCATGCCATGAAAAGCCTACCTCCATGATTAACCCTTAGTAAACCCCTTTGAGCATAACAAGCCATTCTTTGTATTACTCTGAATATTAACCCTTAACTTATTATTGTTGAAATCCCCTCAATTAATTTGATCCCTGTTTTTGTCAAGATTTGATTTGAATAAATTACTTAGCTATGTCTTGTTCTTAATAGTTAGTCTTTGCTATTTAACTTATTCTTAAAATAATAATAATAATAATACATATTAGTAGTGATATTTTATTTCTGAGCTAAAGCATTTAAATTTCATATTCTAAGAAGAAGCTCTATTGTACGCAAGTGATAATTAAATATTTTTCTAGTTAAGTAATTTTTCAATTCAATCTCAATTCCAACCTTTTCTTTCATCTTGTGACCACATCCCCTAACCAAGCCTCATTACAACCCTCTAAAGACATCTTGATTGATGTATCATATCAATTTATAGTGGTGGAGATTTGATTTTCATGCAAGCCTATGGTAATAAATTTTCAAATTGACTGTTGAGTGCTACATTCATTATCCTTAAACACTTTGAGTGATTTGAGTGAATCTTTAGTGAGGATGTTAAACTCTGTGAGATTTTGAATCAAAAGTGATTATTTAAATAAGGGGAGATGCCTATATTTTTCATGATTAAATGCTCAACTTGGAATGTTTGAAACATTAATGTTCTTCTAGTTGAACTCTCAATGTATGATTACTTACGGATTAATTTGAGATATTATTGATAGGAATTATAAGTTGAGAAAAAGAAATTCTTAATTGTGAATTGAGGATTTTGCTTAAGGACAAGCAAATGCTTAAGTGTGGGGGTATTTGATAAATCGTAATTTATACATATTTTTATCCCATACTTAACACATTTATAAATGATTTCTCCTTAGATTTGGTGAATTTGATGCTACTAATCCTTTAAATTAACGTTTTATACTTAGGTGAGCATGGGAAGCGAAAAGAACAAGAAATGGGTAAAAAATGGAAAAAATGGGCCGACGTGGGAAAACAACACGACCTGGACTTCCTCACACAGGCAGAACACACGCCTGTACCATTCTAACAGGCTCGACCACGGCCTAAAACAACCTCAAAGACAAAGTGTGATCTCTCACCTTGACCACGACTGAAATAATCGCTGCACCAAGCGTGTCCCCTGCTGAGCCCTAGTTAAGTTCTACTCGGAAAAGGGTGAGTTTGAGGGCTTTTAGGCATTCTAAAGCCTATTTAAACACCTTAGAGGAGGACTAAAAGGAGGACACAGAATAGGGAGCAAGGAATTACTCCAAGAAAGCCGATTGATCCATCTCGTGCCGATTCATCATCAAGATCAAGATCTCTCCTCAATTTCCCTTCGAGAGTTTTGGGTTTTCTTTATGTTTTGTTTTCATTATTCTTCTGAGATGTTTTCCTATTTAGTTATGAACTAAACCCCCTAGATACCTAAGGGGAATGAAACCTAAGACGAATCTTGTTATTATTTTATGAATTGTATGATAAATATTTAACTTATTCTTAATTATGTGCTCTTAATTCTTGTTTCGGTGTTTCAGGATATTGATTCAAGTTAATGCTCTTATTTGGAGGATGAATAGTCCCTATCTAAAAGTAACTATTTCATAATTAAGTGGAGTTGATTGCGCGCCTAGAGATAGGGTGACAAGATTTTGCCAGATTAGGGTGAAACCTAATAAGGGGATCCATAGTTCAAGTTAATGCAATCTTAAGGTGTTAATTAGAAAGAGATTTCAATTATTCAACCTAGGGTTAGAGGTTATTAGTCTTTAATAAGGATAATAACATAACTCAGGGATTTCTACGGAATAAGTTAAATGAATAAATCGTCCGATTCGGAGTCAAAATAACAAGTCAAGTCTAGGTGGATTTTTCCTTGGGTATTGTCTTAAATCAATCCTTTTTCCAAAAGTAATTCCCCAATTCTCTTTTCTGTGAATTTTTAGTTTAGTTAATTAGTTATTTAAAACAAACCCCATTATTTTTAGGCTAGATAATAAAAAGACAGTTAATACTAGTACTTTTAGTTCCTTTAGGTTCGATAATCCGGTCTTGCTAAGCTATACTACTGTTCGATAGCTACACTTGCCTGTGTCATGATAATAGTTAGTTTCAAGAACGGTTAATTATAAATTTATAAAACTTATCACGAAAAATCACGATCATTGTGTCTTGTGAGTTATGCAAATGAAACGGGTGAGATTAGATATGGAAATGATAAGTTCATAGATGTGATGACATAAGATGAAATAAAAGAAGATTGTTGAGCTAAATGACTTACTTGTAAGGAAGACATTTACTTATGATATATGTGAATTTACTTATGTCATGAATAGATATACTGATACGTCAATTGGTACGTAATTAAGCTTATGGTAAGTAAATGGAATGGTAAGTAAGTAAATGAAATGGTTCACTATTTTAAGAGAGGGTTGATGATTATGCAATTCAGCTTATAAGACTTTATTATGGTATAAATGGAAATTATTGCGGATGTTAATGAACATATTCATTTCTGAGTTGATAGTTATATAGTTTGATAAATCTTGAAGCATTGATATAGGTTTATTTATGACTTATAAAGTCCATATTTTTAAAAACGGAATATTATGTTTAAAATTTATACGAGCTTACAAAGCATTCAGTGCATATGTGGTTGTCTTTCTCTTACTTTACATATTATCGAAAGTTCGATATGTTTGCAAGCTAGTCGGAGATCTATAGCACTATCTAACGATTATAATGCTAGATTTTGATGTCTTGATGAAGGTTATAATGGCGTGTATAGGTGGACTTTTATTTTATGCTAGTTGATGAGTTTGGCATGTATATGTCATTTTGGTTGATGTAACTTAGGTACCTTTGATGCCTGTTTGGTGTGTGTTATTTTGATAAGGGGTTAATGCATGTTTGAATGACCAATTTCGTATGTTTGAATGTGACTTTGGCATGTGGTCATGTTGGTAAGATTGGTATGGAATTAGGTTAGAAATGTATGGTTAATGAATGGCTAAATTATACATATGTTCAAGTATATTTGATCGTTGTGATTGAGGTGCCTTTTGGCATATTGGTTGCATAGATAGATGTCATTTTGATTTAACTACATTATGCATGTTTTAGGTACATTTTTGAATGTTTAAAATAGGTACAAATGGCTTGTATGTATGAGCATATTTTGGGTGAAAGAAATGGCTTGAAAATGACCTATTTCTTGTCCACATGGCTTATGAAACGGGTGTGTGTCTCAGTTGTGTGTGACACACGGCCCTATGACACGATCCTGTGTCCTTTATAGGTTTTTAAAGGTTGCATTTTGAGAATTACACGGCCTGGCTCACGGGCATGTAGCTTGGCCGTTTGAACCAAGTTAGAGAGTTATAAGGGCATGAGCACGAGCTCGGACATAGTCGTGTGTCCCTAGTTTGAATGTCCACACAGCTTGAGACATGGGCATGTGTCTCAACCATGTCAGTCACACGGCCTGGCCACACGGTCGTGTGACCCCTGCTGTAACGCCCTAATTTTTGGGAATTCTAAAAATGTTGGTAAAATTTAATATTCTGTGTTTTGTCTGCTTGGCGTAGGATTAATTATGTTAGTGGGCCTCTAGAAGGCCCAAGCTTAAGTTAAAACATGGCAGTTTAAGTTAATTTTAATTCTATAAGAAAAAGGGGTTCTGGTAAGCTGGGCTTTTATGTATTAATTGTGTAAAATAAAACACAAGGAAGCAAGTGGCATAGTGGCATGTGACACCACTGAGAAGGCTATAAGTGGCATGTGGATGTTAGGGAGGACCCAGGTTCAAGTCACAATGACAGCATATTAAGGGAATTAATTTTTATGTATAGAAAAGGGAAGTGATGAAACTCAAGTAAAAGTCTCGCAGGAGGAGTTTGAGTTGTTCAGGAGATTGAGCAAGAAGGGGATAAGGGAGAGAATTTAGGAGCTGATTAGGGAGAGCAGTGTTGGTCGAATGATGGACTCTTAAGGAGCAAGAGTTGGCCGGCCAAAGGGAGCTTTAGGGAGGCAAAATTCGGCTAGGGTTAGTGTCAGTATAAATTCGGCATTAGGGGATAAGTGAGCCATTTTCTGATCATCCTTCCCCTCTCTTTTTCCTTTCTTTTTCTCTCTATTTGCTATTATTTTCTTCTTCTTTCTCTCTATAGCCGAATCATCTTATCACTCTACTCAACATCACTTTCCTTCCAATATTTTTAAGCCTATAGCCATTTGCCATAAAAAGCCGAAATCCCGAAAGCATACTTTCTTTGTGCTGAATTCTTATAGCCAAAACCTCTTACTTCTTTTCATCATTCCTAACCGATTCTCTCATCCTCTAAACCCAAGTTTCTGTCGACAAGACCACAGCAAAACCCTACTATTCCATTTTTTCTTCACTGTTACAAAAAAAGCCGAAAACGCATAGCCGTAGGGACATAGCTGAATTCTAAAAGTCACTGAAGGCTCGACTTCTGTTATCATCTAAGGGCTTAGATCTACATTGAAATCGAGTAGAAACTCATTGGAATCATTGATCGAAGGAATCGGTGGTAAGTCTTTTCAACCCAACCTATATTTCGTAATTTTGTAAAAGCCGAAATCTTTAAAAGTTAGGGAGGCTATCGATTTGGACTTGTAGCCCTAAGGGGTTGTGATAACTGTTGTATCTTGATTATAGTGGGATCTAGATGCTGATGATCAAGGGCTTGGACAAGTGGAAAGATCAGATCTTGATCTAGTCGCTACTTACGACAAAGGTAGATCGCTAGTGCCTAAGGTGTGGTTGGCCGAATATGGTAAGTGGTTAATATGTAGTTCATGTCAGTAGTTAGAATTAACATAGTAGTAATATAATTGTAGGCAGTTCGTACGTGGATCTCGTCAGTCAATCATCATAAAATAGGTGTGTAACTGACACCCTCTCATAGACTAGATCGGCAAAAGTCGAACAGCCGAAATGCCAAAAAGCTGATATTTTGGGAACTTGCGAGTGTGCGAATGCTCGTAAGATAAATGGGTTAATAATTCTGGTAATCTGAAGTGATAAAACTGCAGTACGCGCGATTTCGTGCATTATTGACATTTTGGGCTTATTAGGCCAAAAATCGGTTAAAGGGCCAACAGGCCCAATTCGGTAAGTATGCGCGGTAAGTGTTTCTAATTGCATGTAAATGGTAGAAATATGCATGAAAACCCTAATGTAGCTAAATTACTAGAATACCCCTTTGTATGAAAAATTACCATGATACCCCTAGGTGTAAAATGACCTTTATACCCCTAGGGTTAATTTTGTCTGAAAAGCATGATGATTTAAATCTGTATGATGTATGCCATGAATGAGTATCTGTTACATGGGGACATGGGTTATATTACGGAGGAAGCGTCCTGGTGGCTATGCCACAAATTATCTATTCTGGTGGCTCTGCCACATATATCTATTTTGGTGGCTCTACCACGATTATCTGTTTCTGGTGACTCTGTCACACTATCTGATCTGGAAGCTATGCTGCATATTTCTATGGCGTGTAGCAGTTTGGTGGGTCGAGTAGTCTCCCACATGGTGCAAGGTTGGTATGGGGGTGCATATGGTTAGATATGGGGTTGGGTTTTACATAAGCATGTAATATCTGTTCTGATCAGTTATGGGCCTATGGGCTTTATTCTCACTGCTCGCTAAGGCCAATTTATTCTGTTTCTGTGGTTTGAACTGATTTAGGCTATGGTTGGGTTTATTTACACACTGAGTTTCCCAAAACTCACCCCCATTTGTTTTATCCACGCAGGTGATCCCCAACCATAGTGGGCTTGGAGCCGTGGGGGATTCGGAGTGGCCACATGTTTCTGCAAACTTGGTTTCTTTCTGGTGAACTGGACGTCCTTTATTTTTGTTTATGGTTTTGGGTTTTTAAATGTAATAAGGCCGCTTATTTATTTTTATGGTTTTGATTTATATTTTATTATGATGAAAATAATTTACTTTAACTATTGAAATGGATTAGTTTTAGGGCGCGTTTTCCAAAATAATAATTGATTTCAAGATAACACGATTACAAGTAAGGCTTCCGCTAAGCAAATGATTTTCAAAAAATTAATCACTTTTCTAAGATGGACTTAATCCAATGGGTTTATTAAAAATACACGAGATGTTAGAGTGCGGCAATGGCGGTGTGCATGTCTAGGATTGGATCTGAAGGGAGCTTGGTACTTAAGCAGTCTGACAGACTCACCTTCTCTTTTCCGGTTTCCTACCTGGTGCACAGCTTCCATTCACTTTAATCTATTTAAAAGGTATCTTTTAAAACATCAACTAAGTTTTCTAAACTAAGTAATATGAAATGTTTTGAACGCTTCGATGTGGCACGTCGGATCCGGTCATAACGTCTAGGCCAGGTTTGGGGTGTTACATTTAGTGGTATCAGAGCCGAGTTACAACAACTCGGCTATGGAATGGGTTTACAAAAAATAAAGGTTTTCGAAAATAAAAGTTTTATAAAGACTGTAAAACTCTGTTTTCAAAATCTGGATCTTTGAGTAGCATTCCGAATCTCTGGCCCAAGCCTATAAGTATTCTAAACTTTTTGAATATATTCAAATTATCTGCAGACTGAAACCCTACTAGAATACTCTAGATAGGATGCTACTGAAACCCTAGAAAAGCTTGCTAAAAGACTGAAACTGTAGCTAGACATCAATTCTGCGAAAACTAACTCTGAATTACTGTTTGAATCATAAAACATCTGTAATAATCACTGGAATGCTGAAATTAATGCATAAAATTTGTAAAACAGATAATACGATATGAGTACATGAGCAGCTCATGGACGAGGCCGAGGTAGTGCTCGAGTAGGAACTGCGTCTTCTGGGCATATGCCGACAAATGGAGGCAGGCACCGGCATTCCACCAAAGAATCAAGTGCGCCTCATGATTGTGGTGTCAGGGATGACGCCCTGTCGCAGGTTATGCTTCGTGTTCTGGAAAGGGTTACCGGGGCAAGTTTGGGCAACGGGATTCGAGGATCGATTTCTGAACGACTCCGAGTTAACAGAGCGGAGATCTTTAGGGGCGTATCTGGTGTAGCCCCGAATGTGGTAGAATATTGGTTGGAGGCCACAGAACGAATTATGGATGACTTGGACTGCTCTATGGAGCAGAAGCTGAAGAGGGCCGTATCGTTGCTGCAAGATGAGGCTTATCAGTGGTGGCTCACCGTGAGAGATGGAACCCCAGCTGATAGGGTCACTTGAGAGCTGTTTAAAACGGCCTTTAAAGGGAAGTATGTTGGGACGAGTTATGTAGACGCCCGCAGGAAGGAATTCCTGAATCTGGTTCAAGAAAACAAGTCGGTTGCGGAGTACGAGGCTGAGTTTCTGAGGCTAAGCCGGTATGCTGTGGGAATAGTCGCTACGGAGTATGAGCGTAGCGTTCGCTTCGAGGATGGACTCAGAGATGATCTTAAGGTGCTGATTGCTCCGCAGAGGGAGCGTGATTTCGCGGTTCTAGTGGAAAAAGCTAAGATAGCTGAGGAGGTGAAGCGTACTGAGAGGCAGAACCATGAGAAAGATCGAAACCATTTCCAGAGGGATTCCGGACCTTCGGGTGGAGCAAATAAGAATGTTAAAAGGGCGAGAGTGGAGGAGCCAGTTCGAGCAGTTCCAGTGAATGTGGTTAGACCACCAATCTGTGGAGACTATGGTAAGGTACACTTGGGTGAGTGTAGGAAACGTTCTGGTGCTTGTTTCTAATACGGATCTATAGAGCATAGAGTTAAAGACTATCCTCAGAGAGCTGATCAGGTTTAAGTTGCCGAACAGAGGGTTGCTCAACCCGTGAGAGGTTTGGCAGGATGCTATAGAAGGTTTGTGAAAGGTTTTTCTGTGATGGCAGCACCTTTGACGAAACTCATAAGAAAAGGAGTACAGTTTGTATGGACTGAGAAGCAGTAGGAAGCTTTTGAGAGGTTGAAGAAAGTTCATCAAGCACTGTGTTAATTCAACCGTAGTCCGGAAGGATTTTATTGTGTGCAGTGATGCGTCACACGTAGGTTTGGGTTGTGTGTTGATGCAAGAGGGTATGGTGGTTGCTTATGCATCACGACAGCTTAAGCCTCACGAAAGAAGCTATCCTACTCATGATTTGGAGTTGGCAGCAATGATCTTTGCACTTAAGATTTGGAGACATTACTTGTACGAAGAAAGGTCTATTATATACACAGATCATAAGAGTCTTAAGTATTTGCTGACTCCGAAGGAACTGAACCTTAGGCAAAGGAGATGGATCGAGTTGCTTAAGGATTATGACTGTTCGATCGAATATCACCCAGGCAAGGCTAATGTTGTAGCCGATGCTCTAAGTCATAGAGCTGTATCCGATCTAAGAGCAATGTTTGCTCACCTAAGTCTATTTGATGATGGAAGTCTGTTGGCTGAATTGCAAGTAAGGCCAACCTGGGTGGATCAGATTAAGGAAAAGCAGTTGAAAGATGAGTCTTTGGTCGCTCGTTTCAATAAGTTAAGGAAGGGGAAACTTCTGAGTTTGGGTTGAATAGCGAAGGAGTTTTGTGCTTCCGAGGAAGAATTTGTGTTTCGAAGGACTCTAACTTAAGACAGTCAATACTTAAGGAAGCTCATGGGGGACTTTATGCCATGCATCCTGGAGGGAATAAGTTGTATCACGACTTGCGAACTGTATTGGTGGCACGGGCTAAACGAGAAGTAACAGATCTGTGGGGAAATGTCCGACATGCCAAAGCAAGTGAAAGTGAGCATTAATTACCTTCGGATTGTTGCAGCCAGTAAAGATACCACTTTGGAAGTGGGAGAGGGTAACCATGGACTTTGTGAGTGGGCTACCCTTGACGCCATCAAAGAAAGATTCGATATGGGTGATTGTGCATAGGTTGACCAAATCGGCCCATTTTATACTTGTGTATACTGACTTTTCACTTCAGAAGTTAGCCAAGTTGTATGTGGCGGAGATTGTGTGACTTCATGGTGTCCCAGTTTCGATTATCTCTGACCGAGATCCTAGATTCACATCACGATTTTGGCAAAAGTTGCATGAGGCGTTGGGGATGCGGTTGAACTTTAGTACGGCTTTCCATCCCCAAACTGATGGTCAGTCAGAAAGGGTTATTTAGATTCTGGAGGACATGTTGAGGGGATGTGTTATTGACTTCCGAGGTAGTTGAGAGGATTACTTGCCGTTGGTGGAATTTGCATACAATAACAGTTATCAGGCGAGTATTCGAATGGCACCATATGAAGCACTGTATGGGCGAAGATGTCGTACACCTAGTTTTTGGACCGAGTTGGGGGAACGACAGGTTCTTGGACCTGAGTTGGTGGCAGATACTGAGGATAAGGCCAAGTTGATTAGAGACCGGTTGAAGGAAGCGGCTAATAGGCAAAAGTCGTATGCAGATTTGAAGCGTAAGGAGATTGAATACTCAGTAGGTGATATGCTCTTCTTAAAGGTTTCACCTTGGAAGAAGATATTAAGGTTTGGTAAGAAGGGCAAGTTGAGCCCGCGGTTCATCGGGCCTTATCGGGTTTTGAAGTGAGTAGGCCCAGTGGCTTATCAATTGGAATTGCCTCCAGAGTTAGACAAGATTCACGATGTTTTTCACGTCTCGATGTTAAGGAGTTATCGTTCTGACCCTACTTATGTCGTGCCGGCTGCAGAAATTGAAGTGCAAACCGATTTGACCTTTGAGGAGGAGCCTGTGCAAATATTGGATCGAGATGTTAAGATTTTGAGAAGGAAATCTGTTCCATTAGTAAAAGTGCTTTGGCATAACCATGGCAGAGAGGAAGCTACTTGGGAGCCAGAAGAGGGGATGCAACAGCAATACCCTCATCTGTTTGGATCAGGTAAATTTCGAGGACGAAATTTCTTTAAGGAGGGTAGAGTTGTAACGCCCTAATTTTTGGGAATTTTGAAAATGTTGGTAAAATTTAATATTTTGTGTTTCGTCTGCTTGGCGTAGGATTAATTATGTTAGTGGGCCTCTAAAAGGCCCAAGCTTAAGTTAAAACCTGGTAGTTTAAGTTAATTTTAATCCCATAAGAAAAAGGGGTTCTGGTAAACTGGGCTTTTAAGTATTAATTGTGTAAAATAAAATACAAGAAAGCAAGTGGCATAGTGGCATGTGAAGCCACTGGGAAGGCTATAAGTGGCGTGTGGATGTTAGGGAGGACCCAGGTTCAAGTCACAATGACAGCATATTAAGGGAATTAATTTTTATGTACAGAAAAGGGAAGTGATGGAACCCAAGTAAAAGTCTGGCAAGAGGAGTTTGAGTTGTTCAGAAGATTGAGCAAGGAGGGGATAAGGGAGAGAATTTAGGAGCTGATTAGGGAGAGCAGTACTGGCTGAATGGTGGGCTCTTAAGGAGCAAGAGTTGGCCAGCCAAAGGGAGCTTTAGGGAGGCAAAATTCGGCTAGGGTTAGTGTCAGTATAAATTCGGCATTAGGGGGTAAGTGAGCCGTTTTCTGATCATCCTTCCCCTCTCTTTTTCCTTTCTTTTTCTCTCTATTTGCTATTCCTTTCTTCTTCTTTCTCTCCATAGCCGAATCCTCTTATCACTCTACTCAACATCACTTTCCTTCCAATATTTTTAAGCCTATAGCCATTTGCCATAAAAAGCCGAAATCCCGAAAGCTATACTTTCTTTGTGCCGAATTCTTATAGCCAAAACCTCTTACTTCTTTTCATCATTCCTAACCGATTCTCTCATCCTCTAAACCTAAGTTTCTATCGACAAGACCACAACAAAACCCTACTATTCCATTTTCTCTTCACTGTTACAAAAAAAGTCAAAAACGCATAGCCGTAGGGACATAGCCGAATTCTAAAAGTCACTGAAGGCTCGAATTCTGTTATCATCTAAGGGCTTAGATCTACATCGAAATTGAGAAGAAACTCAGTGGAATCATTGATCGAAGGAACCGGTGGTAAGTCTTTTCAACCCAACCTATATTCCGTATTTTAGGAAAAGCCGAAATCCCTAAAAGTTAGGGAGGCTGTCGATTTGGACTTGTAGCCTTAAGGGGTTGTGATAACTGTTGTATTTTGATTATAGTGGGATCTAGAGGCTGATGATCAAGGGCTTGGACAAGTGGAACAATTAGATCTTGATCTAGTCGCTACTTACGACAAAGGTAGGATCACTAGTGCCTAAGGTGTGGTTGGCCGAATATGGTAAGTGGTTAATATGTAGTTCATGTCGGTAGTTAGAATTAACATAGTAGTAATATAATTGTAGGCAGTTCGTACGTGGATCTCGTCAGCGAATCGTCATAAAACAGGTGTGTAACTGACACCCTCTCATAGACTAGATCGACAAAAGCCGAAAATCTGAAATGCTGAAAAGCCAGTATTTTGGGAACTTGCGAGTGTGCAAATGCTCGTAAGATAAATGGGTTAATAATTCTGGTAATCTGAAGTGATAAAACTGCAGTACGCGCGATTTCGTGCATTATTGACATTTTGGGCTTATTGGGCCAAAAATCGATTAAAGGGCCAACGGGCCCAATTCGGTAAGTATGCACGGTAAGTGTTTCTGATTGCACGTAAATGGAAGAAATATGCATGAAAACCCTAAGATAGCTAAATTACTAGAATACCCCTTTGTATGGAAAATTACCATGATACCCCTAGGTGTAAAATGACCTTTATACCCCTAGGGTTAATTTTGTCTGAAAAGCATGATGATTTAAATCTGTATGATGTATACCATGAATGAGTATCTGTTGCATGGGGACATGGGTTATATTATAGAGGAAGCGTCCTGGTGGCTATGCCATAAATTATTTGTTCTGGTGGCTCTACCACATATATCTATTAGTGGCTCTGCCACGATTATCTGTTTCTGGTGACTCTGTCACACTATCTGATCTAGCAGCCATGCTGCATATTTTTGTGGCGTGTAGCGGTTGGGTGGGTCGAGTAGTCTTCCCACATGGTGCAAGGTTGGTATGGGGGTGCATATGGTTGGATATGGGTTGGGTTTTGCATAAGCATGTAATATCTGTTCTGATCTGTTATGGGCCTATGGGCTTTATTCTGAATTCTATTCTGGGCTAAGGCCAATTTATTATGTTTCTATGGTTTGAACTGATTTAGGCTATGGTTGGGTTTATTTACACACTGAGTTTCCCAAAACTCACCCCCTTTGTTTTATCCACGCAGGTGATCCCCAACCATAGTGGTCTTGGAGCCGTGGGGAATTCGAAGTGGCCACATGTTTCTGCAAACTTGGTTTCTTTCTGGTGAACTAGACGTCTTTTATTTTCGTTTACGGTTTTGGGTTTTTAAATGTAATAAGGCCGCTTATTTATTTTTATGGTTTTGATTTATATTTTATTATGATGAAAATGATTTACTTTAACTATCGAAATGGATTAGTTCTAGGGCGCGTTTTCCAAAATAATAATTGATTTCAAGATAACACGGTTACAAGTAAGGCTTCCGCTAAGCAAATGATTTTCAAAAAATTAATCACTTTTCTAAGATGGACTTAATTAAATGGGTTTCTTAAAAATGTACGAGATGTTAGAGTGCGGTAATAGTGGTGTGCATGTCTAGGATTGGATCCGGAGGGAGCTTGGTACTTAGCAGTCCGACGGACTCACCTCCTCTTTTCTGGTTTCCTACCTGGTGCACAGCTTCTATTCACTTTAATCTATTTAAAAGGTATCTTTTAAAACATCAACTAAGTTTTCTAAACTAAGTAATACGGAATGTTTTGAACACTTCGATGTGGCACGTCGGATCCGGTCATAACGTCTAGGCCAGGTTTGGGGTGTTACGCCTACAGTTCAAAATTTTTTATCTTTTTCATAAAAATTCCATATGTTTCTGATTTAGTACCGATTCATTTCTAATGTGTTTTTAGGGCCTTAGGGCTCGTATAAGGGACAATATGTATGTTATTGATTGTTTTTGCTATGATTGATGTTTTGAATGACATGTGTTAAATTTTTTATAGTTTTTGAAATGTAAACTTCAGTAATGCTCTGTAACTCTGTTCCGACGATAGATACGGGTTAGGGGTGTTTCATTTAGTGGTATTAGATTGACAGTTTAGTCCATTCTCAGACTGAACGTAGCATGTATGAAATCTAGAAAGATATGCCATTATATAACCTGTGATAGTGTGATATCTTCCGACTCTGATGAAATTTGCTTCATTTTTAGACAGAAATGTTTTCCAACAGAGCTAATCCCAATAATGTTGAATGCGATACTCAAGTATCTAAGTGAAAATGTTGCTAAGGATGAGTAGAAACTCAAAATTGTATGAATAAATGTTTTATAATGTATGCTAATAATGAATTTTATGTTATGTGTATTTATATGAGAGTCAAATTTAGCCGCTTTACCACCTTCACCCCCTTACCTGTACAGTCTTATACAATGGAATTCACAAGATTTATCTTGATGAAGCACACAAGTGTGAACCTAAAGAGTTCAATGGCTGAATGAATAATAATGCGACTAGCGCCAAGGATTGGTTAGCAAATAAAGAGAGTTCTAGAAGAGATATTAGATTTTTCTGAAGATTATTTGGGATACGCAACGTCGTTGTTAAAGAAGAAGTTATTCGTGAATAATCAACTTATTTAGGTATGGCATCTAAAGAATGGATTAATCAAAATTTCTTCTGAAATGATTTCTTTAGTGAAGCAGGATAATGTGGGATTATTGATGACTATAAATAATGTTTGAATTGCAAAGATATCTTAATGCAGTGGTTATAGCCGAGTATCTTACGACGATCTCTTCTGGGTAATATATATGTACTTTTATGCTTAGAAAAATATGCAATTGTTCATCTTTAGATGTGATTCTTATCATATCAGAATGCTAGCTAACCATAATGTTAGATGGAAGTATTGTTAGGCTGGCCAGTATTATTTTATCTTTCTTTGGCATTCTATTCCATTATATTTGGTAGAAAATTCGATAATAAAACTCATATGGTGCTATTATTTTGTTTCTAATGGTTGTTTCTTTGCTTTATATATATGCAAATTATGTTGTCTCTGTCACAGCTGATTCCAGTGTGTATGAGCGGCATTCTTCTTTTGGATTTTCTCTGAGGGATGATCGATCTCTTTATCATTCAATATAGGTTGTATTCTCGAAAAATTCAACAGAGCTTCAAATCTTGGATTTCATTATCTCAGTTTTCTTATCATTCTTCTGGTCTAATCTTATCTATTAAACATGGTTCATCTATAAAGGATATTCATTGGCCGAAGGTAATTACATTTATTACGGTTATAAATCATGGTTCGATCATGGGAGCTTGGTGATATAGATATCATATTATAGAGGTTGTGTTACTACATTGATTGTTATTGGGACTACCTTCGATTTTCCTCTTCTATTTAGGAGTGCACTATGGATGTTGAGGTATTGTTCTATCTATAAGATTGAAAAGTTGATCTTATTATAGCACTATGGTTTTAATCTATTTGACGGTTGTGGCTTTGGTATGGTTCAAAGCTTCAATGTTAATAAGTGAAATAGCTTTATTATATTCCTTTTCTAGCTTTTGTGAAGGGGAGGCATCTGCAAAAGTGTAGATGGTAGAAGATCTAGCTCAAACTTGTATATTGATTCTCATTCTTCATGTAATCTTGATTTATGTCATCGAGTTAAAACGAGATGTTATTTTTCATTTGAGTTAATGTAGTTTGTAGAAATCTTTGATTGGTATTCTAAGTAAATTATGATAGATTGTATGTCTGGGTTGTCTTGATAATAAGAAGAAGGGATTATTCTGAAATGTTATTATCGGATGATAAAATTGACTCAGTTAAATTCAGATATAGTATCAAGTTTTAATATGAGTTCTGATGCGATTTTTGAATTGAGATCAGAGTTCAGTTGTGATGATTTTTATCAGGTGAAAATTTTCGAGGATGAAATTTTTGTAAAGGGGGAGAGTTGTAATAGCCCGTTTTTTAGTGGTGTTGGAAACAGTGGTTTCAGGGCTACCAAATCCGATGAGAAAGTTTGTAAATAATATTCTTTAATATTTACGAGTCAAATATGATTTTTAAAAAGGTTTTTGATTTGATAAATTATGTTATATAAGTAATTTATTAAGTTTGAATAGTATGCCCCTAAGGTCAAGTGGTTTTAGAAAATGATGTATCGAGACCTCATTTTTATAAATTGAGTCGTAAATATTTTTATAAATATTTACGGAGTGTCATTAAGGTGGTATTAAAGTTTCGCTAAAAAATTGTAAAGTTTCGATAGATAATTAATTAAAAAGGATTAAATCGTAAAAGGTGTAAATTTGATCACTATTTGATTTGAGTGATTAAATGGTTAATTGAATAAAGGAAAAGGGACTTAAATGGTAATTAGACCATTCATGAGGGTAGTGGACAAATATGGACATGACTTTGGTGTTTTATTTATTTATTAACCATGGTTAATGTAACACCCCAAACCCGGCCCAGACGTTATGGCCGGATCCGACGTGTCACAATAGAGTTTTTAAGAAAACTCATGCCTTTCTCAAAATCCTTCTTAATGTTTTAATAGATAGTCTTTGCTAAATAAACAAAGTGAATGGAAGCTGTGCACCAGGTAGGTATCTGAAACAGAGGAGGTGAACCATGAAGGCTGCTTAAGTACCAAGCTCTCGATTGGATCCAATCCTTGACATGCCCACAACTATTGCCACACTTTGGTAAACGAGTTGAAATTCATTTAAGTAGATATTTGATAAACCGATTAATTGTATCGTTGCGTTATTTTGAAAACGAGTATCATTTTGAAAACGCGCCCTAAGTTTAGCCCATTTTGAATTATTATCAGAAAAATATAGAGTGTAAGATAAAAGAAAATAATTCCAGAAAAATAATTAAAATGGCCTTATTACAACCCAAAACCAAATAGTAATAGTAATTAAAAAAACTGGTTACTTATTGTAAAGTTCGAAAGCGATCACCACGGCCACTCTGAATCCCCTCCGGCTCCAAGTCTCCAGATCAAGGCTCACCTACGAGGTTAAGGGAAGGGGGTGAGTTTGAAAACTCAGTGTGCAACAAGCCCCTTTCAGAGCCCAACTAATATCAGCATACTGGGCCGAGGCCTTTCATTTAACGGTTACAAGGCCGAAGCCTTTTCATAAATCATATCACTGGGTCGAAGCCTTTACTGTAAATGGTATGGCCCATAGGCCTATTTCAGTATCCCATGTAATATCAATGGATGTATGCAAGCCCAATTGGGGAGACTAATCAACCCACCATCCGCTACTCTCCACCCGTACCAACCAAGCTCTCCATGTGGGGAATAGCTCAAGCCACCCAACCAAACTCTCCACTGGCAGCATAGCTGCTTTATCATATAACTGGAGGCCTAGCCTCTTTTAATAACTGGGGCAAAGCCCTTTTCACACTTCCACCATTATATCAAACCCAACCCATGCATATAATGAGTATATCATGTGCATGTCATAACATATCATGTGCATATCATGTCATATCATGTATATCAAAATCTCATGCATCACATTCATAATTAATTAAACCCTAGGGGTATAATGGTCATTTTTACCTAGGGGCAAAATAGTCATTTTTCATATTTTAAGGGTAATTTCGTAAATTCACCAAATATTATGGGTTTTCCACGTTCATTAACAATTATCAATATTTCCAAGTGTTTAAACAATGATTTTAACGCACTTTATCACATTCGGGCTTTTGGGCCTAAAACCCCTAATGGGCCCTACGAATGTCGACTTAGCCCATTAATCCCACTTAACCCAAATTTTACAACAGTACTAACCATGTTAACACACAACTTTTGCAAGTTCCATTTTCTATCAATTTTACCCAAATGGGCCCAGAAGCCCGTTGGGCCCAATTTCAGCCCATTGAGGCCCAACTTACCATCGTGCACAAAATTGCGCTCTTACCTGTTCCATCGATCCAAACACCGATCATATCGTATTTATCGCATCTAAAACCACATGCAAAAACTCAAGTTCCCGAAATGCCAGAATTTTAGCATTTCGGCTTTATAGTGAACATTAACCTAAGCTACTACGAGGGTTGTTACACACCTATTTTGTGATGTTCGCTAACAAAGTCTCCTACAAAAACCTACAATTAATCACCACCATTCTTAGTTTACAGTTCATGCTAACCAAACCCAAAGTCCACCTTACCATAGTCGGCCAAAGAACCGTAATACCCATAGATCACTTACCTTTACAGGGTCCAATGATTCACTCCAAGTTTATCCAAAACTGATACTCCAAGCCTTGCTGCTCCTCCAAGGTTGTCTATATCACTACAAAAATCATAAAAGTCGAAAGAAAAAGGCCCAGTGAGGCCTAAACCATAAATCGATAACCTCTCTAAACTATAGGGAGTTTCGCTTCACTTAATATTTACACTACTAAATCGATTTGGAAAAATGAGTACTTACCAAATGAAGGGATCGGTCACCACAAATAAAGAGAAAAGGAAAGATGCTGGTCTAAATGCAATCAGCACAACCAATCTTCAGAGGTTTCGGCTCTTGTGGCTATTCGACAAGGGTGAAGAAAAGAAAGAAAGTAGTAGATGAAAAGAAAGGGAGTAGTGGTTAGGTTTTGGCAATAAAAGAGAAAGAAAACTGGATGAAAAGAGTGGTGATTTCGGCTAGAGAAGAAAAGGGAAGAAAATAATAACCCTATGATGTTTAAACAGAAGAAAAATGGCACAACTAAAGCCCCTAATGCCGAAATACTAACCTAAAACCTCTAAGCCAATTTCTCCTCCCTAATTCCCACTATTCGGCCAACTCTAAGCCTCCCTTCAAATCCCCAAAATCTCTCCCCTTATCACTTCTTAATCCATGCATTTGACTGATTCAAACTCTCTCCAACAGAGTTCCATTCGACTTCCAACTCCTGCATGCCCAAGACATAAAAATAACAACACAATTGCCAGCTTAGTGAATCGAACCTTGGCCTTCCCCCAACCACTTACACGCCATTTTTTTAGCTCCTTAGTGGCGTCACTTAGCCACTTTGCCAGGGGCTCTCTTGTGTTACATTTTACCCAAATCTTTTAATAAGGCTACCTATCCAATGCCCCTAACTCCTTAAGTCCAAAATTTAAAAATTCTACCGGGTTTTGGCTAACACATGGGCCTTCCATAGGCCCATTTACATGCTCCAACTATGAATTTCACAACCAAATACCAAATTTTAAAACTTTTACCAAAATTTCGAGAATTATGAAAATCCCTAAAATCAGGTTGTTACAGTTAAAATGGTAATTTGTTTATTAATTAAATTAAATAAAACATAATAGAAAAAGTATGGTTGTCATCTTCCCTGTTCTTTTGTTTTTCAACCAAAAGCCATGGGTATGGAAGCTAGGTTCGGTTAACCATGTTTTCTTGCATGTAAGTCCCTAAGCTATCTATTTCTAATAATTTTTATGTTTTTGAGATCATTGCAACTAGGTCTAGCTAGCTCGTACCTTCAATTTTGAAATTGTTAAAGATTTTGAATGTTACCATTGGTTAATCTTGTGATTTTTTATGTTAAATGATGAATTTGTAATGTTGATTTATAATTAAAAGTATTTTATTAAGTGATTTTGATGAATTTATTTATTAGGGACTAAATTGTTAAAATAGTAAAAGTACAAGGATTTGATGTGAAATTATTGCAATAATGGGCTGTATTGGATGCCATAAGTATTCGGCTAGGCTCAATTTTGGGTAAAAATGGTTAATTTGCATGTTTTAGCCTTTGGGACTATATTGAATAAAAGTAAAACTTGCTTTAGGAGCAATTTTGTAAAAATGTCAAAAATGACTAAATTGCATAAAACATATTGCTTTACTATCTAAATTAATATATTGAATTAAATTATTAATTTATATCAAGATCAGTTGGAAAATTTAGGAGAATGAAAAATTACCAAAATGCCTTTATACTTTGACATTTCTATAATTTAGCCAGGTAAGCTCGTAGGTGTAGAATTGTACATACCTATAAATATAAATAATGTTAATGTTGATTCATGGATGTATATACTTATATATGATGCTTAAAATGGAAGCTGAAACTCGAAATGTTATAACAGAATATAAGGTGAGAAAGGATTTATTAGAAAATTTTTGAATATTTATGAGATATGATATATATGTGATTTCAGCATGATTATGAATTGTTACAGCATGTGTATCGAGAAATATGAAAGTGATTAATAGATGATGTAAATCTTTGTGACGACACATTGACAGTATGAATATATGTATTGATATTATATCATGTGTACGGAAACAATGAAGTGCCCTTGAATGATAAATGTGTTTAAAGGAATTCGATTACATGAAATGCTCGGTTGAACATAATAACACTAGGATATGATTGACATGCCAATAGGTTTTGAATGTGTGCTTGTATGGGATTTGCACTTCGATGCCCCTGTATACACTTCGGTGTCTCTATTCACACTACGGTGCCCCTATTTGCACTTTTGTGCCCCTGTCTACACTTCGGCGCCCCTGTTATGCATCTATGATGCCTTTGGTGTGGTGTAGTTACCCAAGTATCCGATTCAAGTTTGCGAATGGAATTTATAAAATTAGTTTAATGTTAAAGGCTAATGTATAGTCAAGATATTAGTAAATGTTAAATGTTCAATGTTCAATGTATTACTTGATCATATGTGAGTATCGTTATATTGATGATTATAAATGATTTTGGGTTGAATTATTATATTATAGTACAAGAAGCATACGATGAATCATTTTCAATACTAAGCCTATATAAGTGCTTCGTAAATGTATAACAGGTATGATTAATTTATTCATTTAGCTTTAATATTGTTTATTAAAGGTAAGTGATTCCAAAATGAAATGTTTATAGGAAAGTTTGAGATGAATGATAAATTACAGAATGATTATTAATTAAATGTGAAACAATTATGTTTAAATGCACTAGCTTGTGGTTATGGTTAATGTTTATGCTTATGTCCTATAAGTTATGCAAATGAAACGGGTGAGATTAGATATGGAAATGATAAGTTCATAGATATGATGAAATATGATGAAATAAAAAAAGATTGTTGAGTTAAATGACTTATTTGTAAGGAAGGAATTTACTTATGATATATGTGAATTTACTTATGTCATGAATAGATATACTGATTTATGAATTGATACGTAATTAAGCTTATGCTAAGTAAATGGAATGGTAAGTAAGTAAATGAAATGGTTCACTGTGTAACACCCCTCACCCATATTCAACATCGGAATAGGGTTACGAAGCATTACCAAACATATAATACAATTACACATAAATTTCACATACATTTTCAAGTTTCAAAATAATCATCATTCATTGAAGTACATATTTCCCTAATATAAGCCTATGAGACCTAAAACATGCATTCGGGAAAGTTTGGGACTAAACCAATAACTTATGAAATTTTTGAAATAGTAAATTTTTTTTCCAAATTACAAAGGACACACACCCGTATGACTCGGCAGTGTGGACATTCGAAATGGGATCACTTGGCTGTGTCCCAGCCCGTGTCCGATCCCATATAACTTTCTGACTTGGTTCACATGACCAACACACATGCCTGTGTGTCAGGCCGTGTGCTAGGCCATGCCAAACCTGTAGGGTATACTGACCTATGCCACACGGCCAAGTCACACACCCGTGTGCTGGGCCGTGTGGAGCATACTTACTTGGTTTCTAATTCAACACTAGGGGACACATGGCCGTGTAATCTGACTGTGTGTTGCACATAACTGTGACACATGCCCTTGTCTCTGCCCGTGTGGACAAAAAAGTAGGCTATTTACCAAGCCATTTTGCCACCCAATTTGTATACACCTATACCAAACCAAATGGCATAGAAACATAGCATAAATAGGCATCCAATTCAAGCACAACCAAGACCAAAACATGCCAATTCAAAGCATACAAGTTTCACAATTTCAAAACACTTAATTGGTCACTTTTAATTTTACACTAATGTACCTAAAACCACATATCTATCATAACTCTTAATGCATTCATATGGTACTCAATGTACCAATCCACAATAAGGCATACCCTATGCAATTTACTACCTTTTATACTAAGTCTCAACAAGCAAGTATAAACCACATCACCAAAGAGCATTAGTACATATATATATACATCACCATATTTGCCAAAGTAAGCCAACTCACATGGCTATACACAAATAAAATACTTAACTTTTACAAGCCAACACGAATGGCCAAATTCATAATAACATAAACCAAAATGACCCAAAGTCCCTATACATGCCATATGGCCAAAACTTAATTTCAAAAGTACCAAGTGATAGTTGGATAGTGTGATAAAGTCTCCAAAAATCCCCGAATCTGAGCTATCTTTAAAATAACTATAAAACACAGAAAAAAAAACAATGTAAGCTATAAAGCTTAGTAAACTCGTATGAATTAATAAGCAAAATCACCATTTATTCACAATTAAATAATATAAACATAATATGCTACAAAATAGTCAAATCAAAATGTTAACTTGTATTCAATCATAACTATAACCATGAACTTATAACTTCAATAAATTTGATGCTCACATAGTTTCTGTACATACCTGTATTGTTACGTATCTATTCTCACCATTTCATATTTTTGATATACCCGTTAAACCATTTGGAATATAAGTCGGATACTCGAAAGTCTTGCACCCTAAGTGCCAATATCATGGCCTGAAGCCAACTCAATGAATCTCGCACCTGAAGTGCCAATATCGTGGCTCAAAGCAAACTCAGCGAATCTCACACCCGAAGTGCAATATAATGGCCTGAAGCCAACTCAATGTAACCCCTAATGACATGTCATTTGTATCCTACTATATTCCTAAGGTTCAACCTAGATTTTCAATGCCGAATCTTTATCGAATGTGTCTGCAAGGTCATAATTCACAATTTAGGCAATATTAAGGTATTTAAAATACAATTAAAACAAAGCTTATTTCATACGAACTTACCTCGGATGCAAAAACGGCGAAAAGAGTCGATTAATCCAAAACCTTGTTCTATCCCCGATCTAATTTTGTATTTCACTTTTCTTGATCTATATAATATCAAATTTAGCTTATTCAATAATCTCTCTATTCAATTTAGTCCAAAATACACTTTAAGGCACATTTACACTTTTCCCCTAATATTTCAACATTTTTACAATTTAGTCTTTATTTCATAAAATTACAAATTCATGCAATTAAACCACTACCCATGCTAGCCTATTTTCAATTAGGTCCCTAGAAGCCCATATTTTTCATTTATTTCACATTTTATGTAACACTCCCACGCCCGAGACCGTTGCCGGAGTCGAGCATGAGGTGTTACTAAGCTTAATTTAACATTTTTAGAACTTTGGATTATTTGTTTCTACATTCACAGCTTTTAAGCGACTTGTGTCACAGTCACAAGAAAAATCATATCTCGAGTTACGAAACTCGAAATCAAGATCCGTAAATTTTCCTTGAATCTAGACTCATATACCTATATACTAATTTTTTTCTAGAATTTTTGGTTGAGCCAATTAGTACAGTTTATTAGTTAAAGTTACCCCTGTTTCAGGACTTGACTGGCTTGACCTATGTTTACTACGAACCACATTTATCTCTGTAAAAAATTTATATGACTATGAGATTTGTTTCTACTAAAACTAGACTGAACAAGGATTCTGAGGATATAAAATACACCACCTAATTATATCTTTACAATTTATGGTGAATTTCTAAAGTTGGAACAGGGGATTCAGAAACTGCTACGACACTGTTTCACTAAAATTCAAATATATTTTAACATATAATTTCTTTACCTGTATCATTTATTTCATGTGAAACTAGACATAACAAGCTTCAATTTGATATATAATCCATCACCAGATTCAATTTCTATGATTTTTAATAAATTTTCAAACTCGGGTCAGTGTTGCTGTAGTATTCTGTTTATGGCAAATTTCATCCCTTTTATGAGTTTTTATGAACTAAGTATCTTAATAATTTTCCTTAACCTCAAACATAATCTAAACTAACCATTTTCATAATTTATCATTGTCAAACATTTTCTCAACCATTCCATCACCATATCATAAGATCATTTACACAAAATAGGTATATTGCTATACATGCCATACTTAATTTTACAAACCATTTACCAAAAGTCTTCCTGGATAGTGTGGTGAGCCCTTGACCTATCCCGACTCTCCGAGCTGGCTTGTCCAAAACTACAATGAGTAAGAAGGAAGGAGTAAGCATAAATGCTTAGTAAGTTCATATGCAAATAATAAGTAACATAACAAACAGTCATACCAATCAACATTAGCATGCATCACTAAAACACATATCACATTTCTAATCATTTTTCATCATCTTATTACTTTATCGTGATTGTATCAATACTCAACCCGAGGGTTAAATACATACCTGTCCAAAATATCCATTTCACATCACTTACCAATACGTCTCTTTACATCTCGAATATTCCTCCATTTGAGTATAACTTTACCCGTTGAACACATCGGGATATAATTCGGATACATGGATAACTTACACATAAGTGCCATATATGCAATCAAACAATCATGTAACCCGCCCATAAGCGAACTCGGACTCAACTCAACGAGCTCGGGCGTTCGCATCCATAAGTGAACTCGGACTCAACTCAACGAGCTCGGATGCCTAGTTACATCTCACGAACTCGGACTCAACTCAACGAGTTCGGACATTCGCATCCATAAGTGAACTCCTGACTCAACTCAAATGAGTTCGGATGCTCAACCATCCTAGTGACATGTCACTTGCATCTGAATCTATTCCTAAGGTTCAAACGGGATTTTCCTCGAACACATATCCTTGCCGTCTTCCGTAGAATGCCGAAATCAATACTAGGTAACAATTATATTTAACAAGTAGCTCACATAATTTACATATTATTTGAAATTAACCACAAAGCATACATTTCATAATAAAATTCAGCATCACATATATTTAACATCACTAACTTAAAAATAACAATTATGCTACATTATTTACACATGAACTTACCTTGGTACCAAAATACAAAGATTTTGCAATTTAGTCCACAATCTTTTCTTTTCTCGATTGAGGTCGATTCCACGTCTTTCTTGATCTAAAATAACACATTTAGCTTATTTAATACTCACATTATCAAATTAATCCTTAACTCAAATTTTGGCAAAATTACAATTTTACCCCTAAACTTTTGCATATTTACATTTTTGCCCCTAGGCTCGGGATTAAACTTTATTCCTTATTCTTATGTTTTATGACATGCTGATCATTTTTCCCTTCTATGGTAACATCAAATTCACACTCTAACATGTACTTATGACTATTAGGTATTTTTACCGATTAAGCCCTTTTTCTCGTTTTTGCTTAAAATCGAGTAGTACAAGTTGTCTAACATAATTTAAAACTTCATATTCTATCATAAAACATCATAATACACAAATTTCACCTATGGGTATTTTTCCAAATATAAACCCTAGGTTAAATTATTGCTAACATAAGCAATCGAGTTATCGGGATCTCAAAACGTAAAAATCATTAAAAACGGGCTTAGAATCACTTACTATGAAGCTTGAAAGTTGAAGAAACCCTAGCTATGGTGAGAGTGAAGTTTCAGCAGCAAATAAATGGGGAAGATGACTATTTTGTGTTATTTTTCCCATTTTATTTCATTTAATATCAAAATGACCAAAATGCCCTTACTACTAAACTTTCCAAAAATTCCTTCCATGTCCTAATTTTGTCCATGAACTTAAAATTGGTCAAATTTCTATTTAAGACCTCCTAATTAATATTTCAAAGCAATTTCATACTAAAAACTTCTAGAATGCAAGTTTTGCAACTTATTCGATTTAGTCCCTAACTTCAAATTAAGTATTTTATGCATAAAATTTCTTCACGAAATTTTCACACAATCATGTAATCGTATCATAAACCTCAAAATAATTATAAAATAATTATTTCTATCTCGGATTTGTGGTCACAAAACCACTATTCCGATTAGGCCCTAATTCGGGATATTACATTTTAACTACAAAGTTTCCACATTTCACAATTTAATCCCTAATTTGCATTTTCACTAAAAATCACTAAACAAAACTTGTATAACTATCTTCAAACATTTATAATCTATCATCAGTAATTAAAGCTCATACATATTCATCAATGGAAACATTCTAAATCTTTAACAGATTTTCAAATTAGTCCTGAGTTAGCTAGATTAAGCTGTAACAATCTCAAAAACATAGAAATCATTAAAAACGTGATGAAAAATCATACCAATGCAAGATAAATAGCTTGGCCGAATGCCATAGCATGCCCCCATAGTTTTCTCCTTTAAAAATCGGTGAAAGAGATGATAATAGATGATAAAAATGGTTTTGTTCTAATTTAATTAACTATATTTACCAAATACCAAAATTAACTTTATTATTAACTTAAAATTTCAATAATATCAAGCCATTATCTTCCTGTAACGCCCCAATTTTCGAAAATTCTGAAAATGTTAGTAAAATTTAAAATTTTATGTTCTGTCTGCTTGGCGTAGGTTTAAGTAGGATAGTGGGCCTCTAGAAGGCCCAAGTTTAAGTTAGAATCTGGTAATTTTAATTAATTTTAAATTCATAAGAAAGAGGGGTTCTGGGTAACTGGGTTTTTAAGTATTAATTGTGTAAAATAAAACACAAGGAAGCCTGTGGTGAGTTGGCTAAGTGACGCCACGAAGGAGCTTAGAGGTGGCATGTGGATGACCAAGGAGAACTGAGGTTCAAGTCAGTAATTAAGGGAATTAATTTTTATGTACAGAAAAGGGAAGAAATGGAATCCAAGTAAAAGTCTGTCAGGAGGAGTTTGAGTTGCTCAGGAGATTGAGCAAGGAGGGATAAGGAGAGAATTTAGGAGCTGATTGGAGAGAGCTGTGTTGGCCGAATAGTGGACTCTTGAAGAGCAAGAGGTGACCGGCCAAGGGTTTCTCTAGGAGGGCAAAATTCGGCTAGGGTTAGTGCTTGTATAAATTCGGCACTAGGGGGTAAGTGAGCCGTTTTCTGATCACCCTCCTCTCCTTTTATTTTTCTTTTTCTCTCCATTTGCTATTCTTTTCTTCTTCTTTCCCCCATAGCTGAATACTTCAACCACCCTATCTACACCACTTTCCCTCCATTATTTTTAAGACTAAAGCCGATTGCCTCAAATCTCGAAATCCCGAAAACTTGATTCCTCTTGTGCCGATTTCTCCAAAGCCATATCTTTCAATATTTTTGTTCCTTTTTATCAAAAATCATCTTTTCTAAACCCTAAATATCTATCGGCAATGTTACTTCAAGATTATAGCCTCACATCATCATCTTCTTCATCACCCAAAAGTCGAAAATACCATAGATTTAGGGGCTTATAGCCGAAACTTCAAAAACTCATGGATTCAAGTTCTACTGTAGTTTAAAGGATAAATCTACATCAGGTTTGTGTGGAAATCAAAAGGAGTAAGTGGTAAGTGCTCATCATCTCAGATCTGGTCTTATTTTACAATTCTAGGAAAAGCCAAAGTCCCTAAAATCTAGGGAGGCTGTCGATTTGGGTATAGGGCTCTAAGGGTCTTTAACTGATGATCTATTTCGATGATTAGTGTCTTCTTAAGTGTTGGATTGAAGGCTTGGATCGTTGGAGCAATCAGATTCGGAGCTAGCTATCGGTTTTGGCTGAAAGGTAAGGTTTTAAAGGCTTTTAGGGACATGGTTTGAATATGGGTAAATGAATATTGGGTTTGGTGGTTGTGGTTTGCAATCTAAGAACTATGTTAATCAATTGTAGGACATCGTAAGGGATCTCAGTAGTAGTCATCGCGAAACAGGTGTGTATCGAACACCCTTTCATAGTACAATTCGGTAAAAGCCAAAATGCCGAAATTCTGGCATTTCATGGGCTTGTGAGTGTGCGAGTGCTCACAAGATGTGTAGAAACTATTAGATCTGGCATCGCAAAGTGGTAAGCTAGACGCATGTAAAATTTTGTGAACTTCGGTAATTAGGCCTCGATAGACTAAAAGTGGGCCAATGGGCTTACGGGTCCATATGGGTAAGATAACAAAAAAAAAGGGGCAAATAAATATGTTCTATTAGACAGTGGACTCAAACTATTTTAAACTAATAAAATTACTGAAATATCTTTATAGGTGGGAAAGTTTACGGATTTACCCCTAGGAGCAAAATTACTAATATACCCCTAGGGTTAAAGTTGACCAAAATGCATGATTGACTATTACTGTTTACTGCATGTCATGTTATTATTAATATCTGTTGCATGGGACTCGGATATTGATGGAGGAAGTACTGAAAGTGGCTTGTCCACGTACTAGAGGCTTTGCCTCACCTTACTGATAACTGAGCAGCAATGCTGCAACTATGGAGTGTAGGGCTGGATGGGTTGAGATATTCCCCACATGGAGTGTAGGGCTGGTATGGGTTCAGTGTAATGGTTGGTGGGTTAAGTAGTCTCCTCAGATGGGCTTGCATTCATTATTACTATTGTTACATGTGTTACTGAATTGGGCCTATGGGCCACACTATTATCTTAAAAGGGGCTATGGCCCAGTTTACTGTATTTTGAAAAGGGCTTCGGTCCGCTATACATTGTTACCTAATTGGGGCTTAGGCCCAATAGGCTTGAGCTGACTTGGGCTTTGGATTGGTTTTTGTACACACTGAGTTTCCCAAACTCACCCCTTTCTCTTCCATCCTTGTAGGTGAGCCCTAATTGGTGGACTTGGAGCTGGGCGGGATTCAGAGTGGCCATGAAGATTAATTTCTGGTTTTAAATAAGTTCGCATTTTTTTTACTTTTGATTATTTTTATTTTGCTTAAAGTGGTAATAAGGCCTCTCTTTTAATTATTTTTATTAAGCGGGTTAGCACTAGGATGCGTATTATAAAAACTGCTTGCTTTCAAAATATCACGATGATTGAGCTAAGCTTCTACAAAGTAAATGTTTAAAAAGGAAAATATTTGTTTTAAATAGATCTAACTAAATTTAATGTTCGTAAACAAGTAACATGCTTTAGGTGTGGCAATAGACTTGTGCATGTCTAGGATTGGATCTGGAAAGAGCTTGGTACTTAAGCAGTCCAACAGACTCACCTCCTCTTTTCTGGCTTCCTACCTAGTGCACAGCTTCCATTCACTTAAACTTAAAACATTAACATTCTTTAAACCCTAATAAAGAGATTTTTGATAAAACGTTAGCAACATTTCCATGTGGCACGCTGAATTCGACCGTAACATCTGGGTCTGGTTTGGGTGTTACATTTAGTGGTATCAGAGTTCGGTTGTAACAACTCGGCTGTGGATCGGGTCCAAAAAGGTTTTCAAACTTTGAGTTCAAATAGGGTATTTTTGGAAAATTTTGACTTTTAAAAACAAATTATCTATTTAAAGGAGATAATCTCCGAACTTAGTTCCTTTAAATCAAATGTTTGAGAAATGAGTTTTAAAAAGGCCTAGATCTTTTAACTTGTTTGAAAATTTATAAGGTGGCACAGTGAATCCCCGGCACCAAGTCTGTAAGTATTCTTTCTGCCCTATATATACTGAACTGTACTAAAAATAATACTGTAGCTAGTACTAAGCATTGGATACAGTACTATAGATAAGGTAGTATTAAGGCTACAAAACTGAGACTGTAGGATAAACTAAGTTCTAGGAAACTGAGACAGTAGTTAAACTGTAGTTACGCGGGAACAACTCTGAAACTTTATCTGTTCATAAGACACTCTGTAATAAACAGTGGAAACAATAAACTAACGACATAAAATTCGTAATCAGATAAATCGATATGAGTACGAGAGCTACTCGGGGAAGAGGACGTGGTCGAGGCCGAGGTAGTACTCAAGCTGGATCTGCGTCCTCTGAACACATACCAGCTGGCGAGGCATGACCACCACCGGTTAATGAAAATGGGCTGTATGATTGGGCCGCAAGGGACGACACTTTGTCCCAGGCCATGAGGAGGGTTTTGGAAAGGGTGGCCGGAGCTAACGTCGGGCCCATGAATAGGGGGTCCATTTCTGAACGACTTCGGGCCAACGGAGTTGAGGTTTTTAGGGGCGTGTCTGGAGTAGCCCTAAATGTGGCTGAGTACTGGCTGGAAGCCACAGAGCGGATTATGGATGACCTAGACTGCTCAATGGAGCAGAAGTTAAAAGGGGCGGTGTCGTTGCTGCGGGACGAGGCGTATCAGTGGTGGATCACTGTGAGAGAGGGTACCTCAGTTGAGAAGGTAACATGGGAGCTGTTCAAGCAGTCCTTTAAGGCAAAATATGTCAGAGCTAGCTATGTGGATACACGCAGAAAGGAATTCCTGAACCTGACCTAGGGTAGTAAGACCATTGCTGAATATGAGGCAGAGTTTCTGCGATTGAGCTGGTATGCTAGTGGCATCGTCTCCACCGAATATGAGCGCAGTGTTCATTTTGAGTATGGCCTCAGGGATGAGCTAAGGGTGCTCATAGCTCCGCAAAGAGAGCATGATTTTGCTGCATTGGTAGAGAAGGCTAAGATAGCCGAGGAGGTGAAACAAGCCGAACGAAAGAACCACGATAGGGATCGAAATCGGTTCAGGAGGGATGCTGGACCAGCTGGTGCTGCAAACTGAAATGTTAAGAGAGCTAGGATGGAGGAACCAGTTCGAACAGTTTCAGTGAACACAGTTAGACCGCAAGCTTGTGGTGATTGTGGTAGAATGCATCAAGGGGAGTGCTGGAAGCGTTCTGGGGCTTGTCTTCGTTGTGGATCAAAAGAGCATAGGATTAGGGATTGTCCTAGAAGGGCAGCTCAGGCTCAAGTAGCTGAGCAATGGGCTGTGCAACTGGTTCAACCAGCGAGAGGTGGAGGCCGTGGACAAGGTCAATGTGGTAATGGCCATAGACGTGGGGCACCTGGTAGGGGTACTGGTAATGTTGAGGCTTGTCAGCCAGCTTTGGTATATGCTGCTCGTCGCTGCGAGGAGGGTGACGCACCCGATGTCATAACTGGTATGTTTTTTATCTATGGTGTACCTTATACTGCTCTGATTGATGCGGGATCAACTCATTCGTATGTTGCATACAACATTTCTGGGGAATTGGGTGTTCACTTTGAGGAGACTGTGTATGGGGTAACTGTGATAAGTCCTTTAGGTCATTCGGTTAAGGTAGAAAAACTCTTCAATGAGGTGCCTTTAGAGATTCAAGGTAGGGTTTTCTGTGGAGATTTGATGGAGTTACCGTTTGAAGAATTCGATTTAATCCTAGGGATGGATTGGTTGACCAAGCATAGGCAACTCTGGATTCTGCAGCTAAGAGGATAGTGTTAAGGACTATCGAGGGTGAAGAGGTAATGATTATTAGGGAACGAAAAGATTACTTGTCCAATGTAGTATCGGCTTTGATTGCTGAGAAACTGATGCATAAGGGATGCGAGGCATACTTGGCTTTTGTAAGTCAAGCTGAAACTGAGAATCTAACCATGGAGACCATCAGAACTTTTAGGGAATTCCAGGATGTTTTCCCAAAAGAGCTTCTGGGATTACCTCCGAACCAAGAAGTCGAGTTTGGAATCAATTTGCTGCCTGGAACAGCTCCAATGTCCATCCCACCCTATAGGATGGCACCGAAGGAGTTAGTGGAGCTGAAAGCTCAAATTCAAGAGTTGTTGGATAGAGGCTTCATTAGACCTAGTGTGTCTCAATGGGGAGCACCAGTTCTATTTGTGAAGAAGAAGGATGGGACAATGTGCATGTGCATCGATTACCGCCAGTTGAACAAACTGACGATTAAGAATAAGTATCCACTGCCAAGGACTGATGATCTGTTTGATCAACTTAGAGGAGCTTCGGTATTTTCTAAAATTGATCTTCGTTCTGGATACCATCAGCTAAGGGTAAAGGAAGTGGATATTCATAAGACAGCATTCAGAACTCGATATGGTCATTACGAGTTTCTGGTTATGCGGTTTGGGCTGACGAACGCACCTGCAGCTTTCATGGATCTGATGAATCGAGTATTCCAACCTTACTTGGATCAGTTCATAGTCGTCTTTATTGACGATATCCTGGTATACTCTGAAACAGAAACAAAACACGATAAACATCTCCGCATTGTGCTTCAGGTGTTAAGGGAGAAGGAACTCTACGCGAAATTTAGCAAGTGTGAATTCTGGTTGAGGGAGGTATCCTTCTTAGGGCATGTGGCCTCTGCCGAGGGGATTAAGGTGGATCCTCATAAAATTAAAGCAATTCTGGATGGAAGCCACCTAGG
Source organism: Gossypium anomalum (assembly GCA_025698475.1). Lineage (NCBI taxonomy): Eukaryota > Viridiplantae > Streptophyta > Magnoliopsida > Malvales > Malvaceae > Gossypium > Gossypium anomalum. The sequence goes on from CM046957.1 coordinate 23,810,922, forward strand.
TCAGTATTGGAAATTCAGAGTTTCTTAGGGTTGGCAGGATACTACAGAAGGTTTGTAGAAGGTTTCTCAGTGATGGCTGCACCCTTGACCAAACTCATAAGGAAAGGAGTACCATTTGTCTGGACCGAGAAACAACAAAAAGCTTTTGATCAGTTGAAAAAGGTATTGACTGAAGCACCAGTGTTGATTCAACCGGAGTCTGGAAAGCACTTCACTGTATACAGTGATGCGTCGCATGTGGGGTTAGGTTGCGTACTGATGCAAGAGGGTAAGGTGGTCGCTTATGCATCGCGACAGCTGAAGACTCACGAAGTGAACTACCCTACGCATGATTTGGAGCTAGCAGCAGTGATTTTTGCATTAAAAATTTGGAGACACTACTTATATGGAGAAAAGTGTATTATATACACAGATCATAAGAGCCTAAAATATTTGTTGACTCAGAAGGAGTTGAACCTTAAGCAACGTAGATGGGTAGAGTTGCTTAAGGATTACGACTGTTCGATTGAGTACCACCCAGGAAATGCTATTGTGGTGGCTGATGCATTGATTCGAAGGGTTGTTACTAATTTGAGAGCCTTGTTTACACGTTTGGGTCTGTTCGATGATGGAAGCCTGTTGGCAGAATTGCAAGTAAGGCCTACTTGGACTGAGCGGATTAAGGAAAAATAGTTGAAGGATGATTCGTTAGCTCTTCGGTTCCAGCAAGTTAAGAATGGTGAGAATGAGGATTTTGGACTGAATACTGAAGAAGTTCTGTGCTTTTATGGAAGAGTTTGTATTCCAAAGGACCCTGAATTGAGGCAGTAATTCTAAAAAGGGCACATGGTGGACTCTGTGCCATGCATCCTAGAGGGGATAAGTTGTATCATGACTTGCGGGAACTGTACCGGTGGCCTGGGCTTAAATGAGAAGTAACAAAATTCGTGGGGAAATGTCTGACGTGCTAGCAAGTGAAAGCTGAGCATCAATTACCTTCTGGATTGTTGCAGCCAGTAAAGATACCACTTTGGAAGTGGGAGAGGGTAACCATGGACTTTGTGAGTGGGCTACCCTTGACGCCATCGAAGAAAGACTCGATATGGGTGATTGTGGATAGGTTGACCAAGTCGGCCCATTCTATATCGGTTCGCACAGACTTTTCACTTTAGAAATTAGCCAAGTTGTATGTGGCGGAGATTGTGCGACTTCATGGTGTCCCATTTTCGATTATCTCTGATCAAGATTCTAGATTCACGTCTCGGTTCTAGCAAAAGTTGCATGAGGCGTTGGGGATGCGTTTGAACTTTAGTACGGCTTTCCATCCCCAAACTGATGGTCAGTCAGAAAGAGTTATTCAGATTCTGGAAGACATGTTGAGGGGATATGTTATCGACTTTCGAGGCAGTTGGGAGGATTACTTGCCATTAGTGAAATTCGCGTACAATAATAGTTATCAGGCGAGTATTCGAATAGCACCTTATGAAGCACTGTATGGACGAAGATGTCGTACACCGACGTGTTGGATAGAGTTGGGTGAACGAAAAGTGCTTGGACCGAAATTGGTGGTAGATACTGAAAGTAAGGTTAGGTTAATAAGAGACCGATTAAAGGAGGCATCTGATAGACAGAAGTCGTATGCAGATCTGAAGCGCAAAGAGATTGAGTTCGCTGTTGGGGATATGGTTTTCTTGAAGGTTTCCCCTTGGAAGAAGATTTTGAGGTTTGGCAAGAAAGGCAAACTAAGTCTGAGGTTTATAGGGCCTTATCAGATTTTTAAGCGGGTAGGGCCAGTAGCGTATCAGTTAGAGTTACCGCCGGAGTTGGGTAGAATCCATGATGTCTTTCATGTGTCCATGTTGAGACGATATCGATCGGATCCTTCACATCTGGTGCCGGTGGAGGAGATTGAAGTAAAGACTGATTTGACCTTTGAGGAGGAACCTGTGCAAATTTTAGACCGAGAGGTTAAAATTTTGAGAAGGAAATCTGTCCCATTAGTGAAGGTGCTTTGGCGTAACCATGGCAGAGAGGAAGCTACATGGGAGCCAGAAGAGGCGATGCAACAGCAATACCCTCATCTGTTTGGACCAGGTAAATTTCGAGGATGAAATTTCTTTAAGGAGGGTAGAGTTGTAACGCCCCAATTTTTAAAAATTCTGAAAATGTTAGTAAAATTTAAAATTTTATGTTCTGTCTGCTTGGCGTAGGTTTAAGGAGGATAGTGGGCCTCTATAAGGCCCATGTTTAAGTTAGAATCCGGTAATTTTAATTAATTTTAAATCTATAAGAAAGAGGGGTTCTGGGTAACTAGGTTTTTAAGTATTAATTGTGTAAAATAAAACACAAGGAAGCCTGTGGTGAGTTGGCTAAGTGATGCCACGAAGGAGCTTAGAGGTGGCGTGTGGATGACCAAGGAGAACTGAGGTTCAAGTCACAATGACAACAATTAAGGGAATTAATTTTTATGTACAGAAAAGGGATGAAATGGAATCCAAGTAAAAGTCTGTGAGGAGGAGTTTGAGTTGCTCAGGAGATTGAGCAAGGGGGGATAACAGAGAGAATTTAGGAGCTTATTGGGGAGAGCTGTGTTGGCCGAATAGTGGACTCTTGAAGAGCAAGAGGTAGCCGGCCAAGGGTTTCTTTAGGAGGGCAAAATTCGGCTAGGGTTAGTGCTTGTATAAATTCGGCACTAGGGGGTAAGTGAGCCGTTTTCTGATCACCCTTCCTCTCCTTTTATTTTTATTTTTCTCTCCATTTGCTATTCTTTTCTTCTTCTTTCCCCCATAGCCGAATCCTTCAACCACCTTACTCTACACCACTTTCCCTCCATTATTTTTAAGACTAAAACCAATTTCCTCAAATCCCGAAATCCTGAAAACTTGATTCCTCTTGTGCCGATTTCTCCAAAGCCATATCTTTCAATATTTTTGTTCCTTTTTTATCAACAATCATCTTTTCTAAACCCTAAATATCTATCGAAAACGTTACTTCAAGATTATAGCCTCACATCATCATCTTATTCATCACCCAAAAGCCAAAAATACCATAGATTTGGGGGCTTATAGCCGAAACTTCAAAAACTCATGGATTCGAGTTCTACTATAGTTGAAAGGATAAATCTGTATCAGATTTGCATGGAAATCAAAAAGGAGTAAGTGGTAAGTGCTCATCATCTCAGATCTGGTCTTATTTTACAATGCTAGGAAAAGCTGAAGTCTCTAAAATCTAGGGAGGCTGTCGATTTGGGCATAGGGCTCTAGGGGTCTTTAACTGATGATTTCTTTCGGTGATTAGTGTCTTCTTAAGTGTTGGATTGAAGGCTTGGATCGTTGGAGCAATCAGATTCGGAGCTAGCTATCGGTTTTGGTAGAAAGGTAAGGTTTTAAAGGCCTTTAGGGACATGGTTCGAATATGGGTAAGTGAATATTGGGTTTGGTGGTTGTGGTTTGCAATCTAAGAACTGTGCTAATCAATTGTAGGACATCGTAAGGGATCTCAGTAGCAGTCGTCGCGAAACAGGTGTGTATCGAACACCCTTTCATAGTATAATTCGGCAAAAGCTGAAATGCCAAAATTCCGTCATTTCATGGGCTTGTGAGTGTGTGAGTGCTCACAAAACGTGTAGAAACTATTAGATCTGGCATCGTCAAGTGGTAAGCTAGACGCATGTGAAATTTTGTGAACTTCGGTAATTGGGCCTCGATAGACTAAAAGTGGGCCCAATGGGCTTACGGGTCGATATGGGTAAGATAACAAAAAAAAGGGGCAAATAAATATGTTCTATTAGACTGTGGATTCAAACTGTTTTAAACTGATAAAATTACTGAAATATCTTTATAGGTGGGAAAGTTTATGGATTTACCCCTAGGAGCAAAATTACTAATATACCCCTAGGGTTAAAGTTGACCAAAATGCATGAATGACTGTTACTGTTTACTGCATGTCATGTTATTATTAATATCTATTGCATGGGACTAGGATATTGATGGAGGAAGCACTGAAAGTGGCTTGTCCACGTACTAGAGGCTTTGCCTCACCTTACCGATAACTGAGCAGCAATGCTGCAATTGTGGACTGTAGGGCTGGGTGGGTTGAGATATTCCCCACATGGAGTGTGGGGTTGGTACGGGTGCAGTGTAGCGGTTGGTGGGTTGAGTAGTCTCCCCAGATGGGCTTGCATTCATTATTACTATTGTTACATGTGTTACTGAATTGGGCCTATTGTAATATCCTGATTTTGGGCCTAGTCGAAATAGTGGTTTCGTGACCACAAAATCCAAGATAGAAATAATTATTTTATGATTATTTTGAGGTCTATGATATGATTGCATGATTGTGTGAAAATTTCGTGAAGAAATTTTATGCATAAAGTGCTTAAATTGAAATTAGGGACTAAATTGAATAATTTGCAAAACTTACATTCTAGAAGTTTCTAGCATGAAATTGTTTTGAAATATTAATTAGGAGGTCTAAAATAGCAATTTTACCAATTTCTAATCCTATGGACAAAAATGGACATGGATGGAATTTTCGGAAAGTTTAGTAGTAAGGGCATTTTGGTCATTTAGGGGTAAAATGAATTAAAATACAAAATTAAAAGCCAATTTTGCTCATCTTCAACCCCATGGCCGAATATAGCAAGGAGAAACCATGTCTAGGGTTTTTCAAGCTTCCAAGGTCGATTGTAAGTCCGTTCTAGCCCCGTTTTTCAAGTTCTTTACGTTTTTAGAATCCCGGTAACTTGATTAAGCTTATTCTAGCAATAATTTAAGCTAGGATTCATATTTCGAAAAATACCCATAGGTGAAATGTGTTTATTTTGGTGTTTTATGGTAGAATATGAAGGCTGAAATTATGTTAAACAACTTTTGCTAAGCGATTTTAAGCAAAAATGAGTAAAACGGCTTAATCGGTAAAAATTGTTATTGTTCATAACTATGTGTTAGAGTGAGAATTTGATGTTGTCATAGAAGAGAAAAATGTTCAGCATGTCATAAAACATAAGAAAATATGCTGAAGTTTAATTTACGAGCTTTGGGGCAAAAGTGTAAATATGCAAAAGTTTAGGGGCAAAATTGTAATTTTTCCAAAATAAGATTTTGGGTTAATTTGAATAATGTGAGCCCTAATTAGACTATATTTTAAATGATAGGGCAAGGAAAACTAAAATTCGGGCTAAAATGGGGAAAATACCAAGTTGTGGACGAAATGGTAAAAGTAGCCATTTTCACATACGATGTAAGTTCATATGTAAATGTTGGTAACATAGTTATTATTTTAAATGTTTTTATGTTATTTAAATGATATGATAATTATTATGAAATATGATACTCGTGATAATTGTTTGATAATATGTCAAATTATGTGATATACTTGGAAAATGTGAAATACTATCGAGTATCGGTATCGGCATTTCGTAGAAGATGGTTGAGACACATGATTAGGAAAAAGGTCCCGTTGAACCTTAGGAATGGATTAGGATACAAGTGACATGTCACTGGGATATTTGGGCATCCGAACTCGTTGAGTTGAGTCCGAGTTCACTTATGGATGCGAATGTCCGAACTCGTTGAGTTGAGTTCGAGTTCGAGAGATGTAACTAGGCATCTGAGCTCGTTGAGTTAAGTCCGAGTTCACTTATGGATGCGAATGTTGGAACTCGTTGAGTTAAGTCCGAGTTCGAGAGATGTAACTAGGCATCCGAGCTCGTTGAGTTGAGTCCGAGTTCACTTATGGGCGGGATACATTGTAGCTTGGCCACATATGTGGAACTTATGTGCAAACTTTTCGTGTATCCGAATTATATTCCGATGTGTTCAACGGGTAAAATTCTACTCAAATGGAGGAATACTCGAGATGAAAGGGATGTATTGGTAAGTGTTGTGAAATGGATACTTTGAACAGGTATGTACTTAACCCTCGGGTTGAAAACTCGATATAACAACAATATGGTAAGATGATAAATGAAAATGTGATATGAATGTCTCGGTGATGATCATGCAAATGATGTTTATGTTTGCTTATATAGTTGTGTTACTTGCTATTTGCATGTGAACTTACTAAGCATTTTTGCTTACTCCCTCCTTTTCATTCCTTGTAGTGTTGACAAGCCAGCTCGAAAATCGGAAACGGTCGAAGGCACGCTCACACTATCCGTATACCATCTTGGCACAATGGCTTGTATATTTTGAGTATGGCATGTATAGCATTATAATCATTTTGTATATATGGTCTTATGATATGGTTATTGAGTGGTATGGAAATGCTTGGTAATGATTAGCCATTGGAATGGCTAATCATGATCATATTTGGTGTTATGTATGCTAAATTGCTAGCTAATCCATGGGAACCATGAAATGGGTAAATTTTACCATAAAATAGATTCAGACAGCAGTAGTGACGTGAATTTGAAAAATCACTAAAAATAGTAAAAATGGAATTAAATAATGAATAAGTTATGGAATTGAAGCTTGATGAGTCTATTTTCATATGGATGGAACAAAACAGGTATATGAGTTATATTTTATGAGATGTTTAAATTTTTGTGAAATAGGGCTAGAGCAATTTCTGGATCCCCTGTTCTGACTTTGGAAATTCACCATAAATTTTTCAAAGATAATTACAAGTCATGATTTATATGTACAGATTCCTTATTGAGTCTAGTTTTATTAGAAATAATCAGCATAGTCATTGAAACTCTTTACAGGGAGATATCTAATTCGTAATATACAGAGGTCAGAGCAGTCAAACCCTGAAATAGGGGAGACTTTAACTAATAAACTGTACTAATTTGCTTGACCAAAAATTCTATAAAAAAATGAGTAAATAGATATATGAGTTTAGTTTCAGGGAAAATTTACAGAATTGGATTTCGAGTTTCAGAACTCGAGATATGAATTCTTAAGCAACTATGATGCAGATTGCTAGCTTGACTGAAAATTTTAAAAATAAATTGTTTGAGCTGTTTAAAGTAATGAATTAAGTCTGTTAACACCTCGTGTTCGACTCCGGCGACGGTCTCGGGTATGGGACGTTACACCTATGGGCCACACTGTTATCTTAAAAGGGGCTATGGCCCAGTTTACTGTATTCTGAAAAGGGCTTTGGTCTGCTATACACTGTTATCTGATTGGGGCTTAGGCCCAATGGGCTTAAGCTGACTTGGGCTGTGGATGAGTTTTTGTACACACTGAGTTTCCCAAACTCACCCCTTTCTCTTCCATCCTTGCAGGTGAGCCCTAATTGGTGGACTTGGAGCTGGGCGGGATTCAGAGTGGCCATGAAGATTAATTTCTGGTTTTAAATAAGTTCGCATTTTTTTTTTACTTTTGATTATTTTCATTTTGCTTAAAGTTGTAATAAGGCCGCTTTTTTAATTATTTTTATTAAGCGGGTTTGCACTAGGATGCGTAATAAAAACTGCTTACTTTCAAAATATCACGATGATCGAGATAAGCTTCCGCAAAGTAAATGTTTAAAAAGGCAAATATTTGTTTTAAATAGATCTAACTAAATTTAATGTTCGTAAACAAGTAACACGCTTTAAGTGTGGCAATGGACGTGTGCATGTCTAGGATTGGATCCGGGAAGAGCTTAGTACTTAAGCAGTCCAACAGACTCACCTCCTCTTTTCTGGCTTCCTACCTGGTGCACAGCTTCCATTCACTTAAACCTAAAACATTAACTTTCTTTAAACCCTAATAAAGAGATTTTTGATAAAATGTTAGTAACATTTTCATGTGGCACGCTGAATTCGGTCGTAACGTCTGGGCCGGGTTTGGGGTGTTACACTTCCACTATCTAATTAATGGGCTATTTATCACATAAGGACCTCTACTTTAAAGTTCTATAGCTATTAAACACCTTTACTAATAGAACACAAGTTTTACATTTTACGCAATTTAGTCCTTTTTATCAAATTAAGCATTTAAGCGATAAAATTTCTTAACGAAATTTTCACACAATCATAATATCATGATATCAAAATTAAAATAATAATAAAATAAATATTTCAACCTCGGATTTTGTGGTCCTAAACCCACTGTTCTGATTTGACTAAAAGTGGGTTGTTACAACTCTTCCCCCTTAGGAATTTTCGTCCCGGAAAATCTTACCAGAAAAGAGGTTAGGGTACTATTTTCTCACAGCTTCCTTGGTTTCCTACGTAGCCTCTTTGATACTGTGCCGATGCCACAAAACCATTACTAATGCTTTGCTTTTATTTCTCAATTATTTAACTTCTCGAGCTAAAATTTTGATTAGTTCTTCGTTATATGTCATATCAGGAAAATTTTCTATCTCAGAAGGAGAAATGATATGCGATGGATCTGATTGATATTGACCGACAAATGATGTAACACCCCAAACCTAGCCTAGATGTTATGGCCGAATCCAGTATGTCACATTGAAGTGTTTTATTGAAAACCTTGTTTTCATTGGAAACGCTTCCTTAAAATGAAAATAAAACCTTAATTACTTTGTAAAATCTCTTTTCAGTTGCGAAAGCTTAATTTAGAACATATGATTTTATGAAAACTCGTCATTTCAAAATTTAGTTGCGAAAACGTAGTATAAAAAAAGCAGTTATGGTTTAAGAAACCACGTTCTACTTCTAATAAATATAAAACATAAAAATGATAATAATCCTAATTTGAAATATTAGCCAGAGGAAAAACCTTGTTACAACCCAAATCAATAGAGAAAATTTAAAGTCAATATATTAAAAATTACATAAAGATTAAGTCTAAACTTTTTATGCTAGTTGGCCACCTCCGAGTCCCTACATCCGTCGAACCGCCTACTAAGGATCACTTGAAAAGTTTAGAAGGAGGGGCTAAGTTTCGAAAACTCAGTGTGTACAACCCTCAACGAGTATAAAGCAGTCATTAGTCATTTTGGGCCAAAGCCCAATTCAATAACGGTGGTCTTTGGGCCTTAGCCCAAATTAGCCTCTGTTGGGCCGAAGCCCACATCGCAATAATATCACAACAATATCATACATGCAATGCAATGCAGTGCAATCCCATCCAAATTATCCATCTGCTACACACTAGCTCTATCCTCCGTCACACCATGTGGGGATACAAATATCGACCCACCCAACCCACACACCAATGGTAGCCCGGTTGCGGAACTACCTTCATTAACATATTGGGCTTTAAAAGCCGTCGGTGGATCCACGATTGTCAGGCAACCATGCGATCCTCATATACTTCCTCCGTTCCATAGTTCCCACCCCATATGCAACCTAAGCAGAACATCATATGTATGCATGTCACATCCATAAAAATTACATTCAACACCTAGGGGTATTTTGGTTAATTTTTCCCTTGAGGGAATTCGGTAATTTTCCCTTAATTATGGTTTCCACTTACCTTGGCCCGTTAACAAGTTCCGCAAGCTAAGGTGAACGAATGCTATGCACCAGGTAGGATTCCAGAGAAGAGGAGGTGGGTCATTAAGACCGCTTAAGTACCAAACTCTCCCTAGATCCAATCCTAGACATGCATATACCCGTTGCCACACCTTAACCCTTTGATCTGTCCATGGTCACAAAATATTAATTAAGTCTTATATAGTTATCATATACTAGGCCCAAAACCTCTGACGAAGCCTAAACAAATTCACATACCTGTATCTGGCCCATTAAGCCCAATCATATTCATATGGCCCATTAGTCCCAAATCACCTCTATATGGCCCATTAGGCCCAAATCACATTTATATGGCTCGTTAGGCCCAGTCATATTCATATTCATGCTCACATACAAATTCCTATCACATAGCATCAATATTCAGTTTTTTCCTACTATGGGCCCATCGGGCCTATTTAGCCCATTTCAGCCCGTATTGCCAAATCACAACCCAAGTCCACGGAATTGCCCGTGGGTCTCAGGAAACCTATCGATCTCTCTCTTACGAGTGTTTGCGCACTCGCAAGACTACCGTAGCCAAATTTTTGGTTTTTTGACATTTCGGCATTTCGGCTTTTGCCGATTCCTAGTGGGTGTGAAGTGTATGTACACACCTTCAGCTTTATATCAAGTTATCATAGGGTAGAAGTACACACCTTATCACCTGGAGCACTAAGTATTCATAATCGCCCGAACCTATATTCAAAATTATACTCCATTAGTCACATTCCATTAATTCAAAATAAATCCACTACTTACCAGAGAACAACCTATACTTGCCTTGACTAGATTGATCGACTGCGATCTGCCTATGTAACTCGAAATCTGACGTAGTCCCCCTTCCGCATCCAGATGAAAAGTCCCTAACGGCCGACACCTTACGTCGCTTAAACTTAGGAGCCTCTATCCCAACCTCTCTGCTAGAACCTCCTTTTTCCATCAGCGATCACATTCTTGAATGATAGGGAAAAAAGAGAAATAAATGAAGGAACCATAGGTTAACGAAAGTTTTGGAAAGAATAAAGAAAAATCAGATTTTAAGAGTGTAGAAACAAAAGAACTTAGAAGTATTTAACAAAAGCCGAAGAAGATCTAACTTACTTACCTATCGCGAGATCGCTTGCCAACAAGAAATCAAACCCCTAAACTGTATGAATCGGCTTATAAATGAAAAAGAAACAGTCGGCTAAGTTGAAGAGGGAAGAGGTTGATTCGATTAAAATAGAGAAGGAAAGGTCAAGAGTTTGGCTTAAAGAAAAGAGGAGGTGATACGTGACTGAAGCACACAAAAATAACAAATGCCCTTACTCGCCCATACGGCACACATATTTATACTAAAAAAATAAATAAAAATACACCTACACTCCTCAATCGACTTAAACTTGTCAAGATAAATTCCCTTTAAATTCTCCAATCATACCTGCACTTAATCCTCATCCTAATCCCCTTGATTTTAGCCAAAAATTCCAATTTGAATTGCATTCAAATTGCTTCCACCGTACAGCACTTGAGTAGCAAAATTAAATTCTCCCTTTTGCACGCGCTACCACTCGAACTCTAGACCTCAAGGTTACTCTACCTCCCAACACGCTGCTGGCAACTGAATCGCATCCTTTCTTATGCTACCATTCGGTCACAATTAATTATAAGGCTTATATGCCTAAGCCTCAGCTTTCTTAAAGAATAAAAATTTAAACTTTACCAGGCCTGGGATTCGAACCTGCTCCCTCTCACAACCATAGCATGCTTCACGCCACTGCACTGCAGGCGCTCTTGTGCCATATTTCATCCCTAACTATTTTTAAAGCCTATTAACCCGTAACCAGATTATCCTAAAAATATTTGCTACCATTCAAATTCGAACCCCTGACCACATGCACACTCTTAACGCCTCCTTGCCACTTGACCACATGCTTCTTTTGTGTCGTTTCTCCTCCCCAATTAATTATAAAGTCTTTCGTCGACCTCTAGGTTGTCTTAAAAAAACCCACAACTTTTGCTCATGCTACAACTTGAACCCAACACCTTTCCTTACTCCTAATGCCATCATGCCACTGGGCCAAGTGCATCCTTTGTGTTGACTTTCCACCTAACATATTTATAAAGCCTAAACGCTAGCTTCCTTACTAGTCACATGCGAACTAAAAATTTTTGCCAAGGCCAGGACTGGAACCCTGGACCTCCTGCTTACTACCTACGCCTTTTGCCACTAGGCCAAGCATTTCCTTGTGTTAGATTTTACCAGGCCTTATTAATAAGCCTTCCACCTAATGCTTAGGGTTCTTTAGAAAAAAAAAATGCAAAATTTTGCTAAAGCCCTGGATTGAACCCAGGACTTTTTCCATACTACCAACCCTTCCCAAATAATTTAACAATTAAACTAAACATACTATTATAACATATTTAAACACCTTTCTTTTATTCAAACCACCTTCTAACCGATCCCAAACTCAAGGACCATTACTTCTAGGCCTAAAATTAGGGTGTTACACATGAAATACATTGTGGATCTTTTCTAACTTTAATAGTAAAGCTTGCTGATATGCTAATGGTCCTATTCTTTCGATAATCTCATACGGCCCGATGAATCGTGGACTCAGCTTACCTTTGCGACCAAATCAAAGAATTTTCTTCCACAGAGATACTTTCAGAAATACACTATCATCGCTCTGAAATTCAATGTCTTTAGATTTCAAATCCGCGTATGATTTCTGTCGATCTGAAATTGCTTTCAAACTGTCGTGAATTACTTTCACTTTTTCTTCTGTCTCTCAGATCAAATCAACCCCATGAATCTTTTTCTCCCTAAGCTCAGCCAATACAATAGATTTCAGTATTTGCAACCATACAAAGCTTCATACAGTGCCATTTTTATACTAGATTGAAAGTTGTTGTTATACGTGAATTCAACCAACGTCAGATATTTCTCCCAATTGCCTTCAAACTCTAAAACACAACAATGAAGCATATCTTAAAGAATTTGTATTATTCTCTCAGATTGTCCGTCAGTTTGTGGATGAAATGCGGTGCTAAAGTTCAACCTCGTACTCAGAGCTTCTTGCAGTTTCTTCCAAAATCACGATATAAACCTCAGGTCTCTATTTGAAATAATCGAAACTGAAATCCCGTGCAATCTAACAATCTCTGAAATGTACAACTCAGCCAATTTATCAAGTGAATAGTCTGTACGTACCGAAATGAAATGTACAGACTTCGTTAGTTGATCAATGACAACCCAAATATAATCTTTCTTCTTTGGAGACAAGGGTAATTCTGATACAAAATCCATCATAACTCTATCCCATTTCCACTCTGGTATCATCACAGGTTGTAGTAATCCCGAAGATACCTGATGTTCAGCTTTAACTTGTTGACAAACCAAGCATCTTGATACAGTCTAATTTAGACCCTATCCGGAATAGTGGTTTCGGGACCGTGGATCTGAGTCAAAAAAAATTTAAAAATTATTTTCTGTGCTTATTATGTGTGAATTTATATCCGTGAAATTTTTGTGTTTTAATTTTGTCGTTTGAGTGCCCGATTTAATAAAAGAGCTTAATCGCGTAAAATCAAAATTTGATGGTTAAATGTGAAAGGGTTGAATTGTTGTTGTCTTTTTAATTTGAGGTATTTATAACGCAATATTACCATAGTTAAAGTGATGGACGATTTAAGACATGGTTTATAATGGTTTATTATTTTATAACAAAGGTTAAATAGGTAAAATGATAATAATGTTATAATAATAAAACATAAAAAAAATCAAAACCATGTGTTTATCTTTCCTACTTGATCGAATATGAAAAATAAAGCTTTAAGGTTTGGCCATCATTGAAGCTTGATTAAGGTATGTAACTAGCTCGGTTTTTTTTATAATTTTTACGTTTTTGAGATCGTTGCAGTGTAATGTACAAAGCCCATGCTTGAATTTCTAATTTTGATGAATATTTTGAGTTATTCCATTGATGAATACTTGAGCTTTGTGATGTTAGATGATGAATTATGAAAGATATGTTTTGGATTAATATATTTTGTATTGGAATTTTTGATAAAATTGAGTAATTAGGGCTAAATTGCCAAAATAATAAATTAAGGGACTAAAATGTGAAATAAATGAAATGTATGGACTTGTATGAGCATGGGTAACATTCGACCTAAGCATGGTGTGTGCAAATTTTGCATGTTTTGTGTTTGGTGCAATTTGGACTAAATTGTAAAAAGTGTAAAATGTTAGGGGCAAAAATGGTAATTTACCCATTTATGTGTTTTTGGACTAAATTGAATGAAATTATGTTTGAATGAGTTTAGTTTGAATATGTTTAGATCAAGAACCAAAGAAATTGGATTTGGATCGCGAGAAAACCAAAGTTGTAGAATAATCATTTTGTTCCAATTATCGTTGTCCGAGGTAAGTTTATAAGCAAATATATGTTCTTAAATTTCAATATATGTGATCTATAAATAATTGTAATGATTATTATTAAGTTATGAATTGGCATTGAATAATGAAAAATGTGATTGTGGTATGATTTGTGAGTTATATGATCTTATAATTCAATTTTATAATGGTACATTTTTGAGTTGGCATTGATATGTGATTCCGATATGTGTGTGCGAGTAAGACCACGTTTAATACGTTGGCATTGATATGTGATTTCGATATGTATGTGCGAGTAAGACCACGTTTAATACGTTGGCATTGATATGTAATTTTGATATGTGTGTGCAAGTAAGACCACGTTTAATACGTTGGCATCGATATGTGATTCTGATATGTGTGTGCGAGTAAGACCACATTTAATACGCTGGCATTGATATGTGATTCTGATATGTGTGTACGAGTAAGACGATGTTTAATACATTGGCATCGATATGTGATTTCGATATGTGTGTGCGAGTAAGACCACGTTTAATACGTTGGCACTGATATGTGATTTTGATATGTGTTTATGAGTAAGACCCTATCTGGGACAATGGCATCGATATGTAATTACATGTAAGACCACGTGTGGGACGTCGGCATTGTACGATATGTGCGGCTATCTGAGTATCCTATTTAATTTTGAATGATTCAACGGGCAATGTTAAGTAAAGACCGAATGCAAAATTAAATTAAAAGGTTCAGGTATGTGTTAGCTAATGTATTGAAATTGAGGTAAGTTTTCGTATTTGAAGTGATGATACGAATCATGTTATAAAGTTGGTTATATGTATATTGAATGCAAATCTATATTCGGCAAAATGATATAAGTATGTGATATTAAAGTGTGAAACATGTGTATACATATATGAATGTGTATATATATTCATCTATATGATGATATTATGACCTTTTAAGTAAATGATAACTTTGATAATGGATATATATGTATATTCGGCCAAGATAAAGTTTATATATGAAAGTATATGTTCTATATGAAACTAAAGCTTGAAATTAAATGTGATTATGATAGCATAAATTGGTTTAGTTAAATTGAGTTGATTATGTCATTGAGTTGTTTATTTGCTTATGATTTACTAAGCTGTGATAGCTTACTGTGTGTGTATGTTTGCTTTAGTTTTATAGATTTTGGAGACTAGTTACAGGCTCAGGGATCGTCAGCGAAGTCTATCACACTATCATCTATTTATCGGTATTTTTTAAAAGCTAAATTTCAAACCTATGGCATGTATAGGTTATAGTACTTTTTGGATATGTTTGAAGTGTTGTATATAATATGCCATGCGAAAATGGCTAATTTGATATAGAAGTATTTTCTATCTTGATCATGGTTCTTATGTGTGCTAAGTTTGGTTTTTATGCTATGCTCAAATGATGATTTTATTTGGTTTGGTTGAATCGGCTATGGTATATATATAAGTATGAATTATGCTTGATATGTTACCTATTGTTTAATGATTCGACTATGTCTTGTATTTGATAGCAATGATTTAATTTGGTTGATGAGTGTATTCAGTAAAATGTTGAATTTTGGTAATGAAATTATTGAATTAATGATTCGGCAATGTTGTGTATATATATATATATATATGTGAAACATGTTTTATTTAGTTTTGCCATGCATTTTGGTAACAAGGTAATTCGATTATGGCATGTGATAAAAGTGAGTTCAATATGCTTTCATTAAGTGAAGAAATGAATATGAATTATGTTAGTAAATTAATCATGATTCGGCACTTATATATATAAACATATGATGTGTTGGTTTGATATATATATTTATATGTGCTTATCCAAACATGTAATCATTGAGTTGGTATTGAATATGACCTTTGTTATTTTGTAAGATAAGTGATATTAACATGTTTAGATTCGGTTTTGGTATTTTAAAGTAATAAACATGATTACATTCGGCTAAGGCTTTGTAAAATGACCAAATGAATAGTAATTTAAGTTATAAAGAATCATGATTGTTTTATGCAAAATAGGTGAATGTGAATGGTTATATGTACTTCGATGGTTAGACCATTCGGTGTTCTTTAATATATGTCTAAATTGATACAGGACCTTTTAGTCTTGCGCAATATACTTAGATGAACTTATAAGTAGACTTGTTTATGATTTAGCCATTTGAAACTATATATATATATAGTAATGTACTTATGCCATGAATGATTTGGTTAAATTTATTATATCCTTATTGTGCCGAATAAAGTTTTGCTAAAAATGATATGTACTTAAATACGTTTACTTTATATAATTCATGTTTGTAATAATTGATTGAATTATTTATAATATCTTTGATATGCACATACGCCGTGTGGTAAAATGATATATTTGGCATTATTTGCTTATGAATTATAACTGGATATATGTTTGAAAAATGTTATGATACGATTCTTAAAGAATTTAAATTAGTTATATATGTTAATATTTGATTGTTTTAAGAATTTGAGCAAGTGTACGCATACGATTGCTTGGAAGTAGTGTCTTGTTCGGTAATACCTCGTAACCCCATTTTGCGATAGTTACGAGTTAGGGGTGTTACATTTGATTGGTATCAAAGCTGTGACTTAGTCGATTCTAGGACAAACGTAGTGCATGTGAGTCTAGCTATACATGCCATATTTTATACTGTGATAGTGTGATGATTACTGACATTTGAAAATGTGTTTTCATAGAGTAAATGGATCCCGATCAAGCCGTAGCTGATGATGTCGAGAGTATAGCGTCTGTTCCCGCTCAAGGGATAGCGCCGATTGATTCTCGATCGACTTCGAGTAACCTAGAGGGAGAGGCTAAGCAAGCCTTCTTCCAGCTAATGAATGAGTGGTTCATGAAGTTCGTTCGAATGAATCCGGCTACTCAACAACCTCCAGCCCCTCAAGTTCCTAAAATTTCCCAAGTTATACGAAAAGAAAAGAAAAGAAAAGCTGATTTTGAAGCCAAAGACTCCCGTAAGAGATCATCGGGTAAGACATTTCAGTTAGCATCGGATAAATTCAGGGATGGTTTTAGCTGATCAAAGAATACTGCGGGTTTTTCTAGATGTGATCGAGACAGACCACGTGTGAGTTCGCGAGCCATTTCGATTGCTAGTGCTGGTAATGTCTTGTCGAATTGACCTGAGTGCAGGTATTGTGGTAAACGACATCCTGGAAACTGTAGATTGCTTGATCAGTCTTGTTTTAAATGTGGGTCGATGGATCATTTCATTCGTGAGTTCCCTATGTTAGCCGAGCAAAATATCATACAGAGTGCGAGACCGAGTGATGTGTCAGTTTGAGGTAGACCACCCAGACATACGGGTAATGTGAGTAGTAGTCAGAGGGAAACTAAAGACACAGTAGTTCGATCTGAGGCTAGTGCACCTTTCAGGGCTTATGCTATTCGCGCTCGATAGGAGGCTTCAACCCCAGATGTTATTACTGGTATATTCACTCTCTATGATACTAGTGTAATTTCATTGATTGATCCTGGTTTGACACATTCTTATGTATGTGAGACCTTAGTATCCAGTAAGACTTTGCCTGTAGATTCTGCTGAGTTTGTGATTAAAATATCGAACTCCTTGGGCCGATGTGTTCTGGTTGACAAAATGTGTAAGAATTGTCCATTGATGGTTCGAGATTCATGTTTCTAGCTGATTTGATGTTATTACCATTCGACGAATTCAATATAATTTTGAGCATGGATTGGTTGACTTTGCACGAGTTCAATATAATTTTGATCGTGTTTGCATTGAATATATGGCGTCACTATCTATTCGGTGAGAAATGTCACGTTTATTTCGATCACAAAAGCTTGAAATATTTGATGACTCAGAAAGATCTAAATCTGAGACAGCGATAATGGTTAGAGTTACTAAAAGGTTACGAGCTTGTGATTAACTACCATCTGGGAAAGGCTAATGTTGTTGTGGATGCTTTAAGCCGAAAATCTCTGTTTTCTCTGCTTGTAATGAACGTGCATATGGCTATGTCTGATGATGGTTTGATAATAGTTGAGTTAAAAGCAAGACCTTCATTTATTCAACAGATTTGAAAGGCTCAGAAAGTTGATAATAATTTGTTAGCAAAGCATGCTCAATGTGATTAGAATGCTGATTCAGAATTCCAATTTGATACTGGAAGTTGTCTGAGATTCAAAAATTGAATATGTGTTCCAAGAAAATTCAGACTTGATTCAGATGATTTTGATTGAAACTCATAGTAGTTGATTATCTATTCACCCGAGTAGTATGAAAATGTATAATGATCTGAAATAGTATTATTGGTGGTCTGGGATGAAAAGAGATATTTCTAACTTTGTTTTGAAATGGTTGATCTGTTAGCAAGATAAACTTGAACATCAGATGCCATCCGGTTTGTTATAATCTATTATGATTCCTGAGTAGAAATGGGATAGTGTGACAGTGGATTTGGTATCAGGTTTACCATTGTTATCGAGAAAGAAAGTTACTGTAAGAGAAGGTTATCGAAACCTATTCCTCGGTAAGATTTTCGGGGACGAAATCCCTAAGGGGAGAGAGTTGTAACAGCCCGATTTAGACCCTATTTGAAATAGTGATTTCAAGACCACAAATGTAACGTCCTAATTTACGGCCTAGTTGAAACAGTGGTTTTGGAAACACAAATTCGAGGTCACAAAAATTTATTTATAATATTATTTTAAGGTCTATAGCATGATAGTATGATGGTGTAAAAATTTTGTTAAGAAATATTATCGTTTGAATGCTTAATTGGTGAAAAAGGACTAAATCACGTAAAGTGCTAAAGTTGTGTTCTATTAGCTAAATGTGTTAAATAGCTATAGAACTTAAAATTTGAGGTCCTTAATGAAAAATTAAGCCATTATATATGTGTATGGATGTACATAAAATATAAAAATTGAAAAGTCAATATATTTTGGGTAGATTAATAAAAAAATAAAATAAAAAGCTATTTTCTTCTCCATCTTCTCCACCAAAATTTGAGTTTAATATTCTTGTATTTTTGGAACCTTAGCTTAATCTAGCTAAGGGGATTATTTTACAAAATGTGGTTGAAAGTATAGGCTGGTAAACATTTCTGAAAATGATTTACTGGGTGTTTGGACTGAATCAGAAATATTTGTCAAGGTGATTTCTAGATTTAATATTTTCTAAAACTGCTTATGATATACATTAATAAATTATATATATAGCATATATATATAATACATTGATGACATCTAAACAAAACTATAAATAAATTGAATATGACTTATCTATATCAAAATTAAATTTAATTGCCAAACTCAAAAGATTTATAAGCCATGAATATTAACTAGAGATAGACTGAAGAATCATTTCAACGCATAATTATAATTAGTTTCCAAAACCATAATTATTAATAGTAGAAATTATAGACATTATCCAAATGGCTAATTAGTGACTATAGTACACCAGATAATAACATTTTATACTTCAAATTGCTGCCCATTGATAAACACAATTAGAACAATGCTAAAAACAATTTGAATATACTAATATATATATACATATACAACAACAGATTAAATACATATAAAATATAACAAAATAATATATAAATAACATATATATACAAAATAAATAATATGCCATAACAATACATATAAAGCAAATATTACATAATATATATAATACATATAGCAAGAAGTATAAGTCGCTTCCATCACATGTGATCATTTTCAAGAAAGATACTATCCCATCCAAAACCACTCTCAACTCGAATTGTACATAGATCTCACAACGTTTTATACCTTCAAATGATTTTCCATACGTCGTGATCAGACTATTGGACTTGAAATCTTCTTACAGCTTTGGAACTGAACTCAGATTAGAACTCTTTGAAAGAATTAGAAGGCTTATTCTCTTTCTAGTTCTTCTCATGAATTTCTTCATAGAAAAGATGTTCCACTGTTTACCCAACTTGAATTGCTTGGGAGTCTCTTCACAGTTGCCTCACCATTCACATTACTAATCTTTCATTGTCAATCACTTGGCCATCAATATCCAACTAAATAAATTCAATATCTAAATATGTTAATAAATTCAAATAAGCTTAAAACATAATAAATTCAAGATCTAACAAATTCAAGCATATACACTTAAGTCATGGTAGGAGTTGGTAAATTGATGACAAAAGCCTAGATTAATAAAAAAAATAAAACAAAAAGCTATTTTCTTCTCCATCTTCTCCACCGAAAATTTGAAGAGAAAACCTCCATGAAGCTTGAAAACTTTCAGCAAAATAAACCCCCACATGTAAGTCATTTTGGTGTTAGTTTTTAATATTCTTTGTATTTTTGGAACCCTTGTAGCTTAATCTAGCTAAGGGGGATTATTTTACAAAATGGTTGAAAGTATAGGGTTTTTCCATGTGAATATATATTTTGTTTGCTGAATTTTTATGGAAGAAAATAAGTCATGGTTGTGTAATAAACAACTTTTATGAAAGGATTTTCATGAAAACACCTAATGTGGACCATTTTGTAAAGTTTGTTAAATGGATGGGAATTGTGTGAAATAATTGGAACTTTGTGTTGCTACAAGAGTAATAAAGGTTGGGTTAGGCTTGGGTAGTAAGAAAATTTGATTAAAATTGATTTACAAGCCTAGGGGTAAAATCATAATTTTTGTGAAAGTTTAGGGGCAAAATGGTCTTTTTGCCAAAGTGTAAATTATGGAATGTTTTAATTAATGTAATGATTAAATGGGTGAATTTCATCATGTTAGATCAAGAAAATTGAGATTCGGGCTTAAATAAAAAAGTACGAGGTTATGGACTAAAATGAAATAATTGGCCAAAATTTGCATTCGAAGTAAGTTCGTATGATAATAAAAATGCAATGTTATGTTTGAATTATAATTCTTTACCATTATTGTATATATTTCATGATTTAATATATTGGAAAAGTTGATGGAATGGTGTATATGATGTTATGTTTGAGTTCATAATGGATGTGATACATGTAATTGGGTTTCGGGCAATGGTCTTATGTGTCCTGCCGATGGATAGGTAATCCTTGAGTTGGTCAAATATCTGATAGCTTATGTGAGCAGCCCTGTAGCTACACCTTGACCGATAGCTTTTATAAGAAAGCCCGTGAGTATCTCCATTGTGAGTGTTACATGTTAGGCGGTAGCTTTGGCTACGTATGTATATGTGGCACTTATGTGCAAGTTTTTTGCATATCCCAAAGTATTCTGAGTGTTCAACAATTAATGCAATAGATGTGATGAAAGTCCCAGGGAGGGCTTGTTAAAGAGGTATGGTTATATGATATATTACGATGAGTACAGGTATGTACACTAAGCTTATGATTATTGAGACTTTGAAATGTTGAGACATCAGTAAGCTAAGATGTAAGAATTATGATTGTAAATTTTGTTTCAATATCATGGTAACTTATATTGTTTATTTAAACATGGAATTCATGAAATGGTAAGTTCATGATTAGCCGAAAGTGAACTTATGATAGTTATCATTTTATTGCACTAAAACAGTGTTGGACAATAGCAGTTGTGTGACTTTGAAAATCCACCAAAAATTCGTGGAAATTGAGTAGAGGCTGAGTAAAATATTAAATTAAAGCTTAATGAGTCTAGTTTCATATAGAAGAAATGATGTAAGCAAAAGAGTTTCGTATTATGAAATATTTAAATTGTTGTGAGACAAAGTCTAAATGATTTTGAAATCCCCTGTCCTGATTTGGGAAGATCATTAAAAATTGTACAAAAATAATTATGTATTAAAATTTATATGATTAGAATCCTTAATGAGTCTATTTTAAAAATAAACAAATGGGAACATCATTTAGATCTCGTGTGTGAAGATAATTTATTTTTAGTGAAGAGAGGTCAGAACTGTCAGACAGTGAAACAGGGGCGAATTTAAATAATAAAAGTACTTATTGGCTTGACCAAAAATTATAAAAATTTTATGGTAAGAAGATATGTGAGTCTAGTTTCAGTGAAAATTAGTGGATATTAATTTGGAGTTTCTTAGCTCCAGATATAAATAATTTAATGAATGTGACTTGAGAAAATAGTTTGACCTAAACATAAATAAAAGTACAAATATGGTTGTATTGCCTTGAGAAGCAAGTTGATAATTGATTATTATTTTTCATACGGTCTTGCTAAGCTATGAAGCTTACTCCCTTCCTTTTCTTTTCTTTAGTAACCTAGCACGTATGAGAGTCTAGCTATACATGCTACAGATATATGATAGTGTGATGCCTCCCGACACGAATGAGAACAATCTTGCTCAGACAAAAGTACCCTCCAACCGAGCAACACCCAACTATGTTGATAGTAATACCAAAGTATTTGAGTAAAGTGTCATGGTGATGAGTTAAAACTAGTAAAGTTATGAACAAGGTTCATAATATCATGCTACAGATAAAATGACATTATTCCGATTGGACATTAAAATTTTGTTGGATTGCAATGGTTCATTGAAATGACATAAATGACTATATTGTAATCAGTTTATTTATGTCTAGTTGATGATTCTATGATGTATATGGCCGATTTACTCGGGCGAAAGCATGTGTTTAGATAATTTATCAAAAATATCGATGGAATGAATGTTCACTTATACTTATTTGAACGAATATGGTTGGCAAATTCACATAGTCTGAGTATAAACGTTAAATTGCTTGGATTGATTTTATGTACATGACTTGTTTGATTAAGTGAATGGGATAAGTAAAGTTACTTAAAATTCATAGAGTGCATGCATAAGTATTATAACACCCTAAATTTTGGGCCTAAAAGTAATGGGCCTTGAGTTTGGGATCGGTTAGAAGCCAGCTTAAATAACTTAAATGTGTTTAAATATTTTTAATTGTATTAGTTTAATTGTTAAGTGATTTAGGAAGGGTTGGTAGTGTGGAAAAAGTCCTGGGTTCGATCCAGGGCTTTAGCAAAATTTTGCATTTTTTTTCTAAATGATCCTGAGCATTAGGTGGAAGGATTATTAATAAGGCTTGGTAAAATTTGACACAAGGAAACGCTTGGCCTAGTGGCAAAAGGCATTGGTAGCAAGCAGGAAGTCCAGGGTTCAAGTCCTGGCCTTGGCGAAAATTGTGGTGGTTTTTTTAAACAACTTGGAGGTCGGCAGAAAGACTTTATAATTAATTGGGGAGGAGAAATAACACAAATAAGGTAGGTGTCATGGTGGCAAGGGACGTATAACACAGCCAAGAGATTGGGGGTTTGAATCTAAATGGTAGCAAATATTTTTAGGATAACCTGGTTGCGGGTTGATAGGCCTTAAAAATAGTTAGGGATGGAATATGTCACAAGAGCGCCTGGGGGGCACAAGCGTTGGTCGCAAGCAAGAAGCCCAGGGTTCAAGTCCTGGCCTTGGTGAAAATTGTGGTGGTTTTCTTAAAGAACCTGGAGGTCGGCAGAAAGACTTTATAATTAATTGGGGAGGAGAAACGACACAAATAAGGTAGGTGCTGTGGTGGCAAGGGAAGTATAGTGCAGCCAAGAGATTGGGGGTTCGAATCTGAATGGTAGCAAATATATTTAGGATAACCTGGTTGCGGGTTAATAGGCCTTAAAAATAGTTAGGGATGGAATATGGCACAAGAGTGCCTGGGGGGCAGTGGCGAGAAGCATGCTATGGATCTGAGACGTTGCAAGTTCAAATCCCAGGCCTGTCAATTTTTAAATTTTTATTCTTTAAGGAAACTGAGGCTTAGGCGTGTAAACCTTATAGTTAATTGTGACCTAATGGTAGCACAAGATAGGTGGTGATGCAGTGGCCAGCAGCGTGTTGGGAACTTAGAGGACTAGAGTTCGAGTGGTTTCATGCGCAAAAGGGAATTCAATTTTGCAGCTCAACGCAAGGAAGGATTGCCATTTCGGTGGAAGCAATTTGAATGTAATTCAAATTGGAATTGTTGGCTAAAATCAAGGTTACGGTGGAGATAAGAATGAGGATTAAGTGTGGATATGATGGTGATAAAATTAGAGAAATTAAAGGAAATTTAACTTGACGAGGTTAAGTCGATTGGGGAGTGTAGGTTTGTATTTTATTTATTTATTTATTTATTTTAGTATATATATGTCTGTCGTATGGGAAAGTAAGGGCATTTGTTGTTTTTGTGTGCTTTAGTCGCATATTCTTAGGGGAAATTTCTAAATAACCTCGTAACTATTTTGTTTTGTTTTTTGCAAATACTTGAGTAATCTCAAACCCTTCATCTCCTCTTTTCTTTAAGCCAAACTCTTGATCTTTTCTTCCCTATTTTAATCGAATCAACCTCTTCCCTCTTTAACTTAGCAGATAGCTTCTTTTTCATTTAAAAGTCGATTCATACACTTTAGGGGTTTGATTTCTTATTGGCAAGCAATCTCGTGATCGGTAAGTGAATTAGATCTTCTTCGGCTTTTGTTAAATATTTCTAAGTTCTTTCGTTTCTACACTCTTAAAAGTCAATTTTTTCTTTATCCTTTCCAATACCATTACTTTCGTTAACCTATGGTTTCTCCATTTAATTCTCTTTCTCCCTCTCATTCAAGAGTGTGATCGCTGGCTAAGTATTAGTTGATGGAAAAAGGGGGTTCTAGCAGAGGGGTTGGGATAGAGGCTCCCAAGTTTAAGTGACGTAAGGTGTCAGCCGTTCGGGACTTTCCGCCTGGATCCGGAAGGGGGACTATGTCAGATTTCGAGTTACATAGGCAGATCGCAGCCAATCAATCTAGTCAAGGTTCTGGCGATTATGAATACTTAGTACTCCAGGTGATAAGATGTGTACTTCTACCCTATGATAGCTTGATATAAAGCCGAATATGTGTACAGACACTGCACACACATTAGATCAACAAATCCCGAAATATCGAAAAGCTAAAAGTCTGGCTATGATAGTCTTGCGAGTGCTCGAACACTTGTAAGGGGGAAATAGATACGTTATCAGAGGCCCCATAAGCGATCTCATGGATCTAGGCCGTACTTAGGCCAACTAGGCCAGAATGGGCTAAATGGACCCGACGGGCCGTAGGCCCAAAGTTAGCGAATTTGTTGATTTGGTAATAAGTGATGAGCTAGTCATGTTGGTTACATGGCTTGGAATTGATTTGGGCCAGATGGGCCATATGAATGTGATTTGGGCCTAATGGGCCATATGAATGAGATTGGGCCTAGTGGGCCATATGCATGTATGTAGACTTGTTTGGGATTTGTAAGGGGTTTTGGGCCTAGTATCTGATAACTGCTTAAACAGACATAAAACTTAAATAATTAATTAATTGCGACTGTGGACAAGTCATAAGGTTAAGGTGTGGTAATGGGTATATGCATGTCTAGGATTGGATCTAGGGAGAGCTTGGTACTTATGAGGTCTTAATGACTCATCTTTTCTTCTTTGGAATCCTACCTGGTGCATAGTATCTGTTCACTTTAGTCAACGGGGACTTGTTAACAGGCCAAGGAAATTAAATAGACCTATAATGATAAGAAATGACCAAAATGCCCTAAGTGCAATAATGACTAAAATACCCCTATGTGTTGAATGTAAGATTTATGGATGTTACATGTATACCTGCTGCATTCATATGATATTCTGTTTAGGTTGCATATGGGTTGGGAATTATGGAACGGAGGAAGTATATGAGGATCGCATGGTTGCTTGACGACCGTGGATCCACCGATGCTATTAAGCCCAATATTTGTTTAACAGCTTGCTGCAATGAAGGTAGTACCGCAACCGGGCTACCATTGATGTATATCGGATGGGTGAGTCGATATTTATATCCCCACATGATGTGCACCGGGGGACGAAGTTTGTGTGTAGCGGTTGGATTATTCGGGTGGGTTGCACAGCATTGCATGTATGATATTATTGTGATATTACTGTGATATGGGGTTTGGCCCAACTAAGGCTAATATGGGCTAAGGCCCAAAGGTCACTGTTATTGAATTGGGCTCAGGCCCAAAATGACTAATGATTGCTTTATACTCATTGAGGGTTGTACACACTGAGTTTTTGAAACTCACCCCCCTCATTTTAAAATTTTCAGGTGATCGTTAGTAGGCGGTTCGACGGATGGAGGGACTCGGAGGTGGCCAACTAGCAAAAAGTTTAGACTTAGTCTTTTATTTAATTTTTAATATTTTAATTTTTTAATTTGGGTTGTAATAAGGCCTTTCCTCTGGTTATTATTTCAAATTAGGTTTATTATTATTTTTATGCTTTATATTTATTAGAAGTAGAACATGGTTTTCCTAAACCATAATTGTTTTCAAATACTACGTTTTCGCAACTCAATCTTTAAATGACAAGTTTTCATAGATTATCTGTTTTAAATAAAGCTTCCGCAACTGAAAAGAGATTTTACAAAGTAATTATTATCATACAAGAAGGAATAGTTTTTTTTTTAAATACACCTCGCTTTGAAAGCAACAAATACAAGCTGGGATTTTACTCAAGGTTTTTATTTTAAAGAAGGGTTTTCAATGAAAATAATCTTTTTGAAAAACACTTCAATGTGACACACCAGATTCGGCCATAACGTCTGGGCCGGGTTTAGGGTGTTACAAGTATACTTGTCTAAATGAGATAATTGGAAAGTTGGCGTAAAATGAATATGAATGTCAGTTCATCTGAAATGAATGATATGATTTTGATGATGTTGCTATAATGATGAAAGTTGTGTTACATGTGTACGTATATGAGAGTCGAGCCAAAGGCCCTACGACCTCACCCCCTTACCAGAGTGGTGTATTGTAATGGAATTTCATGAGATCATAAGTGTGAAACAAAAAGGTTTAGTGTAAAATAATTAGTAATTTGTTCAGAGATGAGAATAATTTGAAAAGTGAAAACAGTTTAGATGGAATATCAGAATGTTTTAGGGACTATACAGATTATGTAATGTCACGATTAAAGAAGAAAAATTAGTCTCGACTATTCGACTTAATTGGGTATGAAGTCTAAAAATATGCTCGCTGAAACTTTTCCTGAAATGGTTTTCATTTGTAAGTGGATAATACAGGGTTCTTGATAATAGAATTGGTCAAAAAAATGATAAATGAGTTGTAAAGATGTTTATATGTAACATTTATGGGTGAATAGGTTACGGCGACCTCTTCTGGATATCCTATATAATTTTATCCTTAGAGATATGTGATGATTGTTCTCTTTCTGATGAAAATCTTATTGTATGAATACTGGCTGACTTTGATGTATGAAAGCACTGTTAGTCTGGTTGGATTATTATCAGTATTATTATCTCTCTCTCTTCGGGATTCTATTCTAGTATGTTCAGAATAGAAAAAAATTTGATGGTGAAAATTTGTGTGAGACTATTTCTCATTATCTATTGAATGATGTTTTGTCTTATTTGTATATATTCAGAAAATATGATATCTTGTTTAAGATGAAATCCTATAGCCGATAAGTAGTGTTCCTCTCTCTTCTGGTTTTCCCTAAGGAATTATTCAGATATTCATCATTATTTTCTTTTTAATTATGCTCTTGAATTTATGTTATGATATCGTATCTAGGGTTTCTTATCATTCCATTTGTGTAGGTTATCTGACCTGGCTCATCTCTAAAGTATGTTCCATGGTCTGTTCAGACTATATTTATTATGATTCGATAGTGAATCAACTCAGTTGTTTTTATCAGAGTGAAATGGTCAATTGAAATACGAACTGAATTATGTGTATTTAAGTATCCTATGGTATGGTAATGAATTTTTGTGCATTCACGAGTATGTAACAGATGAATAGTCTGAATGAAGAAATTATATTCTAGAAAGTATGATACAGAAATAATCCTTTTGGGGTTGTTCTAATCGAATAAGGTTACTATGAGTTAAAGTTGTTCTAATTAATAAGGTTATCACGTTCATGAAAGTTTGAATGGTTTGTGCATGTTAGCAAAGTTAAAAATAGTTAAGTGTATTGTTAACTGAAGCATTGGTTCTTAGTTCAGTCTGAATTGAGAAAAGAATTTGTGATTTTTCAGTGATGAACTATTGAACAAATTGGAATGTGTTTCAATACAATAAAGTGAAGAAATGGTTTATGCTCTCAGATGGTTAAAGTCACAGCAAACGAATTGTCCGGCGGGTGATTTAAAGATGGTCACTTCAATGTCTGTGTTGTGAATTTGATGACTTCATGTGTTTGGTGGAGAATGTTATATGCTTCCTAGTCCTAATGATGTAAAGTATCTAATGTTACAAAAAAAAAATATCAGACATTTAAGACAGTGTCAATGGTTTGAGATATCAAAAGATTTTGAGTAGATATAGATTAATCTTTGAGAAGACAGATATAGTTACGGATGCTTGGATGGGAAATTTTGTTTATTTTATGAGAGTTGGATACATGATTGATCTTTTTTGGTGATGGTCTAATTCTAGCAAAATTAAATTCTAAAGTGAGAATTTTTTTGCGAAACTGAGAAGCTTAAAAATGTGATAGCGAGTGGTAACCTAAATAGGTCCAGGGTGAGTTTACTTTTGATGTTGAATTTTAAGTCAGACCTGATTCCTGCTATTATTGTTATTTCAAGATAGAACTTGCGCACTGATGAATCCAGTGCCTATGTAGGAATCTTATCGTACAAGACTCAGTGGTAGCTCACTTGTTCATCTTAGAGAATTGAAATGTGCAGTTATGTGAGTTAGATATGCTAGTGATTGTATACGTTACATGATATTTTGGATCCGTTTCATATGTCGATTTGTTAATAGGTAAAAGACGAGAAACCAAGTGTATTTAGGACTAATATAGTCAGTAATGATACGTGTGTGTTGTGAGATAGATTTACCATAGATTTAGTATCGGAATTGTCGTTTCCTCCAAAAAGTAGGATACTATTTGATTGTGGTTGATCATTTGACAAATAAAGATCTGTATGATCATTTCGGTATGTACAGAGTTCTTATTTGACAGATCCGCTGTGTATATGTGTTCCTGAGAGAGTAATTCAGAATTTTGAGGGTATGTCCTAACACTTTGTGCTAAAGTTCAAAGGTTATTGGGAAGAAATATATGGGGATAAATATATTTGTGTTTCTGAGAAATTGTGAAAGTGCTTCATGAGAGTTCAAAATAACTTCTTCTGATAAGATTTTCGAGGACGAAAATCCCTAAAGGGGGGAGAGTTATAACATCCCGATTTAGGGCCTAGTTAGAACAGTAGTTTTGGGACCACAAATCTGAGGTCACAAAAATTTATTTTTAATATTATTTTGAGTTCTATAGCATGAGAGTATGATGGTGTAAAATTTTGTTAAGAAATATTATCGTTTGAATGCTTAATTGGTGAAAAAGGACTAAATCACGTAAAGTGCTAAAGTTATGTTCTATTAGCTAAATGTGTTAAATAGCTATAGAACTTAAAATTTGAGGTCCTTAATGAACAATTAAGCCATTATATATGTGTATGGCTATACATAAAATATAAAAATTGAAAAGTCAATATTTTGGGCTGTAGTTGGTAAATTGATGACAAAAGCCTAGATTAATAAACAAATAAAACAAAAAGCTATTTTCTTCTCCATCTTCTCCACCGAAAATTTGAAGAGAAAACCTCCATGAAGCTTGAAAACTTTCAGCAAAATAAACACCCACATGTAAGTCATTTTGGTGTTAGTTTTTAATATTCTTTGTATTTTTGGAACCTTTGTAGCTTTTTTTTTATAAAAAAAGACCCGAAGGCCAACCTCAATTTATTGCATCACTTAAAATAATATCATGGATTTCAATAGGATAATCCATATTAAAATCCTTAGTACAATTATTCATAGAGGCCCAATTACAAAGATAATCAGCTGGTTTATTACAGCAGCACTGAGCCCAAACAAAACTAAAATTAAAATTACAGCACCATTTCAGCATATTAAGGATTTCCTTTATGCGGTGGCCCATAGTAGAAAAATCAACCTTAGTTTTATTGAGCCGATTAACCAAACTCATGCAATTAGATTCAAAGACTAGCTTAGTCCAATTTTTAGCCTGGGCAAAACTTATACTCTCCTCCAGGGCATGCAGCTCGGCCCATTCGGCTTGAACATTCTTCTCCAACACACCCCCCCGCCCGCCGAGAACAAAACTGTCATGATCCCTTGCCACAAAACCGAAACTCATCTTCCTTCCAGCCGTATTAGCGTCAAAATTTACTTTAACCACCCCCTGATCAGGCTTCCTCCACCCTCTCTCTATCACCGGTTTCGGGATCATCAGCTTCTCCAATAAATTAAAGATGCGAAAATCCTAACTTAAAGCAGTAGCTCTACCCCAAGTCACCATGGCCTCTTTCTCCTCGCCACGAAAAAATCTATTATTCCGACTATTCCAGATATCTCAAAGCACCATTATGAAGTTAAAAAACACCTTCTTTCCCAGCGTACGAGCCACGTCTTCCGTACAATCCACACACCGATTGTAAGTGCCCTCGAGAACCTTATTATTAAGACTACCATAAAACAACACCGCCCGAGCCCTGGGACAATATTTCATTGCATGAATAAGGGTCTCCTTGTCAATCTCACATCTCGGGTAAGTTCCATTTACCTCTCTCCTAATGCCAGAAATTTTCTCATACGTAGGCAAAATATCATGCCCCAAGCTCCAGCAAAAAATCCTTATTTTCGGGAGAGTTTGAAGTTTCCACGTTAGCCTCCAAAAGATTCGATGAGGGCCAAATCCCACATGCTTCAAAGTCAGCCAGGAGTAAGTAGACTTGGTGGAGTAATAGCCTAAAGGATTATGGAACCAAATACGATAATTATCCGGGCTATTATGAATAAGGGGAATTTTGCATATTCGGTCCCCCAAGTGTTCACCGTAGATCTCAAAAATCCTGCTTTCATTCCAGCCATCTTTCTCGTTATTCAACAGGTCACACACATTATTCTCTTGGATCTCCCATCTGTTGAGACCAATTGAGGCACCTGAGAGCCCTTCAAAACCCAAGTTATCACGCTAGATGTCGATTCTATTACCCCTACCCACATTTCATCCAAACCCCTCATACAAAATACTAGCAGCTTTAGCAATACTCTGCCAAGTGAAAGAGGGCTTATCAATATGCTTAGGGTGGAGAACATCCCCATCCGAAAAATATTTGGCACTAAGTACTCTAAAGCATAACGTGTCTTTACAACTCATAAGATGCCACACTTGCCAACCAAGAAAAGCCACATTAAAGCGCCGAAGGTCCCTGAATCCAAGACCCCTCATTCCCTTAGGAAAACACATGCAGTCCCACGAGAGCATATGCCAACTTCTATTCTGTTCTTTTCCCTCCTACCACACCCGAAAAAACATAGATTGAAGCTCCCCTAGGACGCCATTAGGGACAAAGAAAATTGAGAAAGCATAAGTAGGGACGGCCTGAAGAATCGACTTTATAAAGATCTCCTTCCTACCACAGGATAATAATCTCTTTGACTATCGTTTATCCTATTCACCGTGTGATCCAAGATACTTTTGAAAGCGTTATGCTTTTTCTTACCAATTGGGATCGGTAGACCAAGGTAAGCATCAAGGTTGGTCACCACTTTCATTTTGAGTAATCTACTTAAAATCTCACGTTGAGGACCAGGAGTGTTAGGGCTGAAATACACCATGGACTTATCTAAGTTGATGCGTTGACCCGAAATCCGCTCAAAAGACTCTAGAATCTTATTAAACGCCATCACTTCACTTTATTTATTCCTAACAAAAAAAGGGCATCGTCAGCAAAGAAGAGATGGTTAATCCTGAGGCCATCCTTACTAGCCCGAATGCCTTTAATAATATGAGTCTCTTGTGCATTAATTAACATGCAAGATAGAGCATCCATACAAAAGAGAAACAGATAAGGGGATAGCGGGTCCCCTTGTCAGAGATCCCTCTCTGGAATAATGACTTCGGATAGAGTCGTATTGCATTTAACTCTGTACCGGATAGTACAAACACAACCCATAATTTTATTAACCCAGACATAAGAGAAACCCATTTTCTTCAGCACATTCTCAAAAAAACTCCACTCCACTTGATTATAAGCTTTACTCATATCGAGATTGACCATACATCTTTTGTTCGGACCATTTTTAAAGCTATGAAGATAGTGCACGAGCTCATAGGCAACAAAAACATTGTCATGGATCATCCAGTTAGGAACGAAGGCACTCTGATTTTGGCTTATACACAAGGGGAGGACCTCCTTGAGCCGATTAGCAAGAGTTTTTGAAACAATCTTGTAGATCACCCTACAAAGAGTAATTGGATGGAAGTTAGCCATTTCACAAGGATTCTTAATCTTAGGGATTAAAACAATCAAAGTTTCATTAACACATTCGACACTCTTATTGCCCTTGAGAATATAATGGCATAATCTAAGAACATCTTCCCCCACAGTAGACCAATGATCTTTAAAAAAGCTCCCCGAAAGCCCATCGATCCCCAAAGCCTTACACAGGTCTATTTGTTCAAAAGCCATCAAGATCTCCTCATTCGTAAATTCACCATTCAACCTCTTGTTTATCTCTTCATCAATGCAAACGGGAACATACTGTAAGTCACTTTCAACATCCAAATTTATAGAGGTCTTGAAAAGGTCATTAAAATAATTCCAAGCAATGTGGAAAATCTCCTCTTCATCATCATGCCAATTCCCCTGTGCATCTTTAAGTCTCGCAATACTATTCTTTCTTTTACGACCCAAGGCTCGAACATGGAAATAGCGGGTGTTTCTATTACCTTTGTTCAGCCACTGGGACCGCGCCCTAAGCGCCTAGTATCTTTCCTCCACATCGTAAAAATGGCTCAGCTTACTGCGAGCCTGCTTAAGAAGGCTCATAGACCTCTCATTCGTAAGACCATCCATGAGCTTGTTAATCTCCTTCTTCAACCTTTTTATATTATACTTCAACCTTCTATAACATTGGTACTGCCACAGGCCCAGCTTGTCATGAATCAACTCCATTTTCTTCACCATGTTGCGATTCTCCTTAGACCATATACTAGTAATAATGTCTTTTAACTCTTGCTCCTTAGCCCAAAAATTGTCATATCTAAACCAAACCCTGTAGTTAGCCCTCTCCTCTATGGGCTTACTTCCATTAGTATCCATCAGGATAGCCTCGTGATCAGACTTCGATTGGTTAACAATATGAGAAGTAAGAAAAGGCATTTTTTCCATAAAGACATCAGAGACAACAAATCTATCAAGCCTTTCTTTAACAAGCCTATCTTCGTCCCTATTATTTGTCCACGTGAACCATGCATTGTAGGTTTTAACATCGGTCAGGTTTAACTCCTCCAAAATATCACAAAATTCATCTATCAAAGTCTTGGGTTTTCGACGGCCACCCTCTTTCTCAGAGCAATTCAAAATGGCGTTAAAATTGCCCCCCACAATCTAGCCTTCATTCACCTTACTCTTAACCCTCCATAACATATCCCAAGAACGTTGTCTTAAGCTAGGGTCGGTCTGGCCATAAAAACCCGTGAATCGAAACACCTCACCATCAACCATACTAACAAGCGAGTATATGATATTTAGAGTAGTTTTGTACCGAGACATTCATGCCTTCCCTCCATGGCAAAGCCAAACCACCACTTTTCCCTTCTGAACTAACTGCTAGACAGCCCTCCTCCCTTCTGAACTAACTGCTAGACAGCCCTTCATTCTACACATATTACGAATATGATGAAATCTATTAGAAAAAATTTTAGTCTTACAAAAAAAAATATCAGGAACATTTGCAACAAGGATGTAACGCCCCAATTTTTTAGATTTTTAGGATTTATATGATTTTTTGGCGAATTTTGGAATTTCTGCATTTTGACTGTATAGTGTAGGTCTGAGTATGTTAGTGGGCCTCTAGAAGGCCCAAGTCTAAGTTAAAACTTGGTAGATTTTGCTAATTTTAATTCTAAAGGAGAAGGGGTTCTAGTGTTATGGGTTTTTTAAGATTCCATGGGTAAAACAGGCCACAAGAAGGCTGTGGCGAAGTGGCATGTAATGCCACGTAGGTGTTTGGAAAGTGGGGTGTAGATGTTTTGGGGGAGCTAAGGTTCAAGTCACTAGGTAAGCAAATTATAGTATTATTTTTGTGAATAGAAAGGGGGTGTGATGGAACTCAAGTGGAACTCTGGTAGGAAGAGTTTGAGCTATTCAGGAGATTGAGTAAGGAGGGGATAAAGGAGAAAGTTTAGGAGCTGATCAAGGAGGGTGGTGTTGGCTAAATGGTGGACTCTTGAGGAGCAAAAGTTGGCCGGCCAAGAGTTTCTAGTATAGGGAGATTCGGCTAGGTCCTTGAAGGGGGAGGAATTTCGGCATTTGGGTAGTGTGGTGCAGTTCCTGACAATTCTTTTCCTTCTCTTTTCCCCTCTTCTTCTATTTTCTTTTCTCCTTATTTTCTTCTCTAGTCGAAGCATTCCTACCATTCTACTCATCTCCTCTTTCATTCCATTCTTTTCTAAACCTCTATAGCTGATTACCATAGTAGCCGAAATCCTAAAAAGTTATTTCTTGTGTAGATTTCTTCTAGACAAAATCCTTCTATCTTTGTTCATCTTTCTTTGGCCGATTTTCACATCCTCAAAATCCCAACCTCTGTCGGCAATATCACTGCAAAACCCCCATACCAAATCATCTTTCTCTTCACAGTTCCAAAAAAGCAGAAACACCATAGTCTTAGGGGCATATAGCCGAATCTTTAGATCTCTAAGATTCGATTTCTGCTAGTGTTTAGATCTACAATAGAGCTGAGTAGAAACTAAAGTGGAATCGTTTTTTTATTGAAAGAACTTGTAGTAAGTACTTAGATCTATTCTTTATTTCGGGATTTAGAAAAGCCAAAATCCCTAAAGGCATAGGGAGGCTGTCGATTAGAGCTTAAGGCTCTAGGGGTTGTAACAATTGATTTGTTTTAGTCTTAGTGAGATCTAGAGGCTGCTGATCAAAGGCTTGGACAAGAGGAACGACTAGATCTAGACCTAGTCGCTAGTTTTGGCAAAGGTAGGATCTCAAGGGCCATGGGTATTAGTGGCTGATTGTGGTAAGTAAGTTTATAATGGTTGCCATTGTATTTGGCTCTGATATGTCTAGTGACCAATTGTAGGATATCGTGGGAGATTTCGGTAGCAGTTTTCGTAAAACAGGTATGTAAATGACGCCCATTCATAGACTAGATCTGCAAAAGCCGAAAAGCCCAAATGCCGAAAAGTCGAAAAGCCAAAAAGTTGGCATTTCATGAACTTGCGAGCAAGCGAACACTTGTTAGATAGGTTGTTTAACAATTTCGATAATATCAAGTGGTGAGATTGCAGAGTGCAAAATTTCGTGCACTTCGGTATATTTGGGCTTAACGGGCCGAAATCGGGTTAATGGGCCAACGGGCCCAATTCAGTAAGAACGCTCGGTGAGTGTCTCTGTTAATAGGTAAACTGCTATAATATGCATGGAAACCCTAAAATAGTTAATTCACTGGAATACCCCTAAGTATAGAAATTACCATTATACCCCTATGTGCAAAATAACCATTGTACCCCTAGGGTTATTCTTGATTGAAATGCATGATGATCTGATTTTGTATGTTGTATGCCATGACATGCTTAACTGTTGCATGGGATATGGGTTATGTTGATGGAGGAAGCGTCCTAGTGGCTATGCCACAAATATATGTATTTGGTGACTCTGTCACATCATCTGTTCTGGTAGCCATGCTGCAATTCTGTGGCGTGTAGCGGATGGGTGGGTCGAGTTATCTCCTCACATGGTGCAAGGTTGGTACGGGGGTGTATACGGTTGGATGTGGGTTGGATTTCTACATATATATGAAATATCTGTTCTGTTTCTGTTATGGGCCTATGGGCTTCATTCTAAAATCTATTTTGGGTTAAGGCCCAACTCAATCTGTTTCTGTGGTTTGAGCTGACTTAGATTATGGCTGGGTTATTTTACACACTGAGTTTCCCTAAACTCACCCCCTATTTTCATCCATGTAGGTAATCCACAACCATAGTGGGCTTGGTGCTGCGAGGGATTCCAAGTGGCCACATGTTCTGCAAGTTGGTGTTCTTTTGGTGATTTGGACAGCTTTTCATTTACTTTAATGGTTTGTGTTTTAAGTTGTAATAAGGCCGCTTTAATTATTTTTAATTGTTTTAGTATGTTTTGTTAGAATACATATGATATTATTTTAATCGTTGAAATTGAATAGCTTTAGGGCACTTTTCAAAAATAGTTACTTGACTTCAAAATATCACGGTAACAAAGCAAAGCTTCCGCAACGAAAACGTTTCCAAAATTAATAACCTTTTTAAATGGATTTAAATGAATTGGTTTTCTACGAACATTTACTAAGTTAAGGTGTGGCAATGGTGGTGTGCATGTCTAGGATTGGATCCGAAGGGAGCTTGGTACTTAAGTAGTCTAATAGGCTCACCTCCTCTCGATTGCAACAACTCGGCTATGGAATGGGTCTAAAAAAATAAAGATTTTTGAAAATAAATTTTATAAAGGTTGCAAAACTCAATTTTAAAAATTTGGATTCCAAAAAGGTGGCACCCCGAATCTCCGGCCCAAGTTTGTAAGTATCATTCTGAACTTTTCTGAATACTTCAAAATTATCTGTCTATATTGAAACCCTACTAGGATACTCTAGTTAGGGTGGCACTGAAACTGTAGGAAATTTTGATAATAGACTGAGACTATAGCTAGACTTTGATTCTGCAAAAAACAAACTTTGAAGTATTGTCTGTTCATAAAACATATATAATAAACACTGAAATAATATTGAGGCATAAAATTTGTAATAAGATAATACGAAATGAGTACGAGAGTCGCACGTGGAAGAGGCCGTGGATGTGGCCGGGGTAGTGCTCAAGCAGGATCTTCGTCTTCAGGGCATATGCCAGTGGCAGATCACCAGTACCACCGACAACAGAAGTGGAGTCTCATGATCGTGGTGGCGAGGATGACGCTCTATCTCAGGGAATGCTTCGTGTTTTGGAAAGGGTTGCCGGGGCAAGTACGGGCAATAGAATTCGAGGATCTATTTCTGAGTGACACTGGGCTAATGGAGTGGAGATCTTTAGGGGCATATCTAGTGTAGCCCAGAATGTGACGGAATATTGGTTAGAGGCCGTGGAACGGATTATGGATGATTTGGACTACTCCGTGGAGCAGAAGCTGAAGGGAGCCGTATCGTTGCTACGAGACGAGGCTTATCAGTGGTGGCCCAGTGTGAGATGGGACCCCAGCTGACAGGGTAACTTGGGAGCTATTTAAGACGGCCTTCAAAGGGAAATATGTTGGGGCAAGTTATGTGGATGCCCGTAGGAAGGAATTCTTGAATTTGGTTCAAGGAGGTAAGACAGTTGCTGAGTACGAGGCTGAGTTTTTGAGGCTGAGCCGGCATGCCGTGGGGATAGTCGCTACAGAGTATGAGCGTAGTGTGCGCTTCGAGGATGGTCTTAGAGATGAACTTAGGCTGCTGATTGCTCCGCAGAGGGAGCGTGACTTTGCGGTGTTGGTGGAGAAAGCTAAGATAGCTGAGGAGGTGAAATGTGCTGAGAGGTAGAATTGTGAGAAGGATCGAAACCGTTTCTAGAAGGATTCAGGACCTTTGGGTGGTGCAAATAGGAATGTCAAGAGAGCAAGAGTGGAGGAGCCAATTCGAGCAGTTCCGATGAACGTTGTTAGACCACCAATCTGTGGGAACTGTGGTAAGGTGCATCTGGGCGAGTGTAGGAAACATTCTAGTGCTTGTTTCCAGTGCGGATCTATAGAGCATAAAGTCAGAGACTGTCCTCATAAAATAGATCAGGTTCAAGTTGCTGAACTTAGGGTTGCTCAACAGGTGAGAGGTGGACCACAACCACCAAGAGGACGTGCACTAGGTAGGGGCAGAAATGGAAATGGTTGAGGTCGGGGAGCACCTGGCAGGGGTGCCGAAAATGCTGAGGCTCGACAGCCAGCATTCGTGTATGCAGCTCGTGGTCGAGAGGAGGGCGATGCACCCGATGTCATAACTGGTACATTCTTGGTTTCTAGCATACCGTACACTTCTTTGATAGATATTGGATCTACTCATTCGTACGTTGCATGTGCCATATCTGGGTCATTGGGTGTGCACTCTGAGGAGACTGTGAGTGGGGTATCTGTACTAAGTCTTTTAGGTCACTCGATTAGGGTAGACAAATTGTATAGAGATGTGCCTCTAGAAACTCAAGGTAAGATCTTCTCTGGAGACTTGATGGAATTACCGTTTGGAGAATTCGACCTCATTCTGGGAATGGACTGGCTTGTTAAGCATAGGACGACTCTGGATTGTGCTACTAAGCGAATGGTGTTAAGGACCACGGAGGGAAAGGAGGTTATGGTGATAGGTGAGCGAAAGGATTATTTGTCCAATGTGGTGTCGGCATTGAGAGCCAAAAAGTAGATTCGTAAGGGTTATGAGGCCTATTTGGCATTTGTAAGTCAGTCAGAAGCTGAGGAACTGACGGTCGATAAGGTTAGAACCGTTAAGGAGTTCCAAGATGTTTTTCCAGAAGAGCTTCCGGGCTTTCCCTCGAACTGAGAAGTCAAGTTTGGAATTGATTTGTTGCCTGGAATGGCATCAGTGTCCATCACACCGTATAGGATGGCACCGAAGGAGTTAGTGGAGCTGAAAACTCAGATTCAGGAGCTTTTGGATAGAGTCTTCATTAAGCCGAGTGTGTCTCCGTGGGGAGAACTGGTACTGTTCGTGAAAAAGAAGGATGGGACGATGCGGATGTGTATCATTTATTAACAGTTGAACAAACTGACGATTAAGAATAAGTACCCTCTGCCAAGAATTGACGATCTGTTTGACAAAGTTAGAGGAGCTTCAGTATTTTCCAAGATCGACCTTCCATCTAGATATCATCAGTTAAGGGTCAAAGAGGCAGATATTCATAAAACGGCATTCAGGGCTCGGTATGGTCATTACGAGTTTCTGGTTATGCCATTTGGACTGACGAACCCTCCTGCAGCGTTCATGGATCTGATGAATCGTGTATTCCAACCATTTTTGGATCGATTCATGATCGTCTTTATTGACAATATCCTGATATATTCTGAAGCTGAAGAAAAGCAGGATGAGCATCTCCGCATTGTGCTGCAAGTGTTGAGGGAGAAGGAACTTTATGCAAAATTTAGCAAGTGTGAATTCTTGTTGAGGGAGGTAGCCTTCTTAGGACATGTTGTCTCTGCTGAGAGGATCAAGGTGGACCCTCAAAAGATTGAAGCGATTGTGGAATGGAAACCATCTAGGTCGGTGTCAAAAATTCAGAGTTTCCTAGGGTTGGCAGGATACTACAGAAGGTTTGTGGAAGGCTTTTCTATGATGGTAGCACCTTTGACTAAGCTTATAAGGAAAGGAGCACTGTTTGTTTGGACTGAGAAGTAGCAGGAAGCTTTTGAGAAGTTGAAGAAAGTTCTAACTGAAGCACCTATATTAATTCAGCCAGAGTCTGGGAAGGATTTTACTATGTACAGACGCATCACATGTGGGTTTGGGCTGTGTGTTGATGCAAGAGAGTAAGGTGGTTGCTTATGCATCATGACAGCTTAAGCCTCACGAAGTAAGCTACCTTACTCACGATTTGGAATTGGCAGCAGTAATCTTTGCACTTAAGATTTAGAGACACTACTTGTACGGAAAAAAATGTGTCATATACATGGATTACAAGAGTCTCAAGTACTTGCTGACTCAAAAGGAGCTGAACCTTTGGCAAAGAAGATAGGTAGAGTTGTTTAAGGATTATGACTGTTCGATTGAGTACCACCCAGGCAAGGCTAATGTGGTAGTTGATGCTCTAAGTCGTAGAGCTGTATCTGATCTGAGAGCAATGTTTGCTCGCCTGAGTCTGTATGATGATGGTAGTCTGTTGGCTAAGTTACAAGTAAGGCCAACCTGGGTGGATCAGATTAAGGAAAAGCAGTTGAGGGATGAGTCTTTGGTTGCTCGATTTCAGCAAGTTAAGAAAGGGAAAACTTCTGAGTTTGGATTGAATAGAGAAGGAGTTCTGTATTTTCGACGGAGAATTTACGTTCCGAAGGACTCTAACTTAAGGCAGTCAATATTGAAAGAAGCTCATGGAGGACTTTGCACTATGCATCCCGGAGGGAATAAGTTGTGTCATGACTTGCGAGAATTGTATTGGTGGCCTGGGCTTAAAATAGAAGTAACAGAGTTTGTGGGGAAATGTCTGACGTGCCAGCAAGTGAAAGCTGAGCATCAACTACCTTCTGGACTTTTGCAACCAGTGAAGATACCACTTTGGAAGTGGGAGAGGGTAACCATGGACTTTGTGAGTAGGCTACCTTTGACACCAACGAAGAAGGACTCGGTTTAGATGATTGTGGATAGCTTGACCAAATCTGCTCATTTCATACCTGTCCGCACTGATTATTCATTTCAAAAGTTAGCCAAATTGTATGTGGCGGAGATCGTTCGACTTCATGGTGTCCCAGTTTCAATTATTTTTGACCGGGATACTAGGTTCACATCTTGGTTTTGGTAAAAGTTGCATGAGGCGCTGTGAACGTGATTGAACTTCAGTACGGCTTTTCATCCCCAGACTGATGGTCAGTCGGAAAGGGTTATTCAGATTTTGGAAGACATGTTGAGGGGATGCATTATTGACTTCCGTGGTAGTTGGGAGGATTACTTACCGTTGGCAGAGTTTGCGTACAACAACAGTTATCAGGCGAGTATCCGAATGGCACCGTATGAAGTGCTATATGGAAAAAGGTGTCGTATACCTAGTTGTTGGACCGAACTGGGAGAGCGACAGGTTCTTGGAGCTGAGTTGGTAGCTGACACTGAAGATAAAGTTAGAGTAATCAGAGATCGTCTAAAAGAAGCATCCGATAAGCAAAAGTAGTATGCAGAGTTGAAACGTAAGGAGATTGAGTACTCAGTGGGTGATATGGTCTTCTTGAAGGTTTCTCCTTGGAAGAAGATATTAAGGTTTGGTAAGAAGGGCAAGTTGAGTCCACGGTTCATTGGGCCTTATCGGGTTTTGAAGTGAGTAGGGCTAGTGGCTTATCAATTAGAATTACCTTCGGAGTTAGACAGGATTCGCGATGTTTTTCATGCCTCCATGTTAAGGCGTTATCGTTCTGACCTTACTCATGTCGTGCCGGTTACAAAGATTGAAGTGCAGCCTGATTTGACTTTCGAGGAAGAGCCTGTACAGATTTTAGACCGAGATGTTAAGGTTCTAAGAAGGAAGTCTGTTCCTTTAGTAAAAGTGCTTTGGCGTAATCATGATAGAGAGGAAGCTACTTGGGAGCCAGAAGAAACGATGCAACAACAATACCCTCATCTGTTTGGATCAGGTAAATTTTGAGGACGAAATTTTTTTAAGGAGGGTAGAGTTGTAACGCCCTAATTTTTGAGATTTTTGGGATTTCTAAATTTTTTTGGAGAATTTTGGAATTTCTATGTTTTAACTGTATGGTGTTGGTCTGAGTATGTTAGTAGGCCTCTAGAAGGCCCAAGTCTAAGTTAAAACCTAGTAGATTTTGCTAATTTTAATTCTAAAAGAGAGGGGGTTCTGGTGTTATGGGTTTTTTAAGATTCCATGCGTAAAACAGGCCACAAGAAGACCTGTGGCAAAGTGGCATGTAACGCCACGTAGGTGTTTGGAAAGTGGCGTGTAGATGTTTGGGGGGAGCTAAGGTTCAAGTCACTAGGTAAGCAAATTATAGTATTATTTTTTGAACAGAAAGGGGATGTGATGGAACTCAAGTGGAACTCTTCTAGGAAGAGTTTGAGCTGTTCAGGAGATTGAGTAAGGAGGGGATAAGGGAGAAAGTTTAGGAGCTGGTCAAGGAGGGTGGTGTTGGCCGAATGGTGGACTCTTGAGGAGCAAGAGTTGGCCGGCCAAGGGTTTTTAGTATAGGGAGATTCGGCTAGGTCCTCGAAAGGGGAATTTTGGCATTTGGGTAGTGTGGTGCCGTTCCTGACAATTCTTTTCCTTCTCTTCTCCTCTCTTCTTTTATTTTCTTTTCTCCTTCTTTTCTTCTCTAGCCGAACCATTCCTACCATTCTACTCATCTCCTCTTTCATTCCATTCTTTTCTAAACCTCTATAGCCGATTTCCATAAAAGTCGAAATCCTGAAAAGTTGTTTCTTGTGTCGATTTTTTCTAGCCAAAATCCTTCTATCTTTCTTCATCTTTCTTGGGCGGATTTTCACATCCTCAAAACCCCAACCCCTGTCGGCAATATCACCGCAAAACCCCCATACCAAATCATCTTTCTCTTCACAGTTACAAAAAAGCGAAACACCATAGTCTTAGGGGCATATAGCCGAATCTTTAGATCTCTAAGATTCGACTTCTGCTAGTGTTTAAGGGCTAGATCTACAACAGAGCTGAGTAGAAACTGAAGTGGAATCATTTTTTTGCTGAAAGAACTTGTGGTAAGTACTCAGATCTATTCTTTATTTCGGGATTTAGAAAAGCCAAAATCCCTAAAGGCATAGGGAGGTTGTCGATTGGAGCTTAAGGCTCTAGGGGTTGTAACAATTGATTTGTTTCGGTGTTAGTGTGATCTAGAGGCTACTGATCAAAGGCTTGGACAAGAGGAACGACTAGATCTAGACCTAGCCGCTTGTTTTGGCAAAGGTAGGATCTCAAAGGCCATGGGTATTGATGGCCGATTCTGGTAAGTAAGTTTATAATGGTTGCCATTGTATTTGGATCTGATATGTCTAGTGACCAATTGTAGGATATCGTGGGAGATTTCGGCAGCAGTTGTCGCAAAACAGGTGTGTAAACGACGCCCATTCATAGACTAGATCGGCAAAAGCTGAAATGCCGAAAAGCTGGCATTTTGTAAACTTGCGAGCATGCGAATGCTTGTGAGATATGTTGTTTAACAATTTCATTAATATCAAGTGGTGAGATTGCAGAGTGTGGCCGAAATCGGGTTAATGGGCCAACAGGCCCAATTCGGTAAACTGTTGTAATATGGATGGAAACCCTAAAATAGTTAATTCACTGGAATACCTCTAAGTATAAAAATTACTATTATACCCTGAGGTGCAAAATAACCACTATACCCCTAGGGTTAATCTTGATTGAAGTGCATGATGATCTGATTTTGTATGTTGTATTCTATGACATGTTTAACTGTTGCATGGGATATGGGTTATGTTGATGGAGGAAGCGTCCTGGTGGCTATGCCACAAATATCTGTTCTGGTGGCTCTGCCACAAATATCTGTATCTGGTGACTCTGTCACATCATCTGCTCTGGCAGCCATGCTGCAATTCTATGGCGTGTAGTGGATGGGTGGGTCGAGTTGTCTCCTCACATGGTGCAAGGTTGGTACGGGGGTGTATACAATTGGATGTGGGTTGGGTTTCTGCATATATATGAAATATCTGTTCTGTTTCTGTTATGGGCCTATGGGCTTCATTCTAAAATCTATTTTGGGCTAAGGCCCAACTCAATCTGTTTCTGTGGTTTGAGCTGACTTAGACTATGGTTGGGTTATTTTACACACTGAGTTTCTCCAACTCACCCCCTATTTTCATCCATACAGGTAATCCCCAACAATAGTGGGCTTGGTGCTGCAAGGGATTCGAAGTGGCCACATGTTCTGCAAGTTGGTGTTCTTTTGGTGATTTGGATAGCTTTTCATTTACTTTAATGGTTTGTGTTTTAAGTTGTAATAAGGCCGTTTTAATTATTTTTAATTATTTTAGTATGTTTTGTTAGAATAGATATGATATTATATTAATCGTTGAAATTGAATAGCTTTAGGGCGCGTTTTCAAAAATAGTTACTTGACTTCAAAATATCACGGTAACAAAGCAAAGCTTCCGCAACGAAAACGTTTCCAAAATTAATAACCTTTTTAAATGGACTTAAACGAATTGGTTTTCTACGAACATTCACTAAGTTAAGGTGTGGCAATGATGGTGTGCATGTCTAGGATTGGATCCGAAGGGAGCTTGGTACTTAAGTAGTCTAATGGGCTCACCTCTTCTTTTCTGGCATCCTACCTGGTGCACAGCTTCCATTTACTTTAACCCGTAATGAAGTTACCCTTTAAAACACTAAGAAAGTTTTTAGATTAAAAATATAAAAATGTTTTTAACACTTCGATATGGCACGTCGGATTCGGCCATAACGTCTAGGTCGGGTTTGGGGTGTTACAAAGGAGTTACTTTAATCACAAACTGTCACCGGGTTCCCAACCCCATGACAGTTCCAACTAAGGATTTTTATTGTTCTTGGCGGGGCTAGTCGCCAGCCACCGCCTTAAAGGGTGAAGCATTGTCTAACAGCTTCGTCTTGACAAATCTAACTGGGCTCTCATCCGTATTTTTGCCATTGGATCCGCTGTGCTTTTTCCATTTACTCTTGAACCTTCCCATTCCATCCCTAGTGGTTTTGTGGAATCTTCTTTCCACAAGAGAGGTGGACATGGATTCCTCTTTATAGGCCTTCTCCTTCCTCTTATTTTCATGTTGTTCACTCTCTTCCTTCGAATTAGTATGGCTCTCGTCTTTCTTTCCAATCGCTTGAGCATTTGATATAACCATTTCCATCCCATTCTTTCTAAGACCCCTCTCTTGATTTGGACTTACAATGGGTGCCCTCATCCAGCTTCCATACTGAAGGCTTGAATCATTCAATCCCACACTCTC
Source organism: Gossypium anomalum (assembly GCA_025698475.1). Classification (NCBI taxonomy): domain Eukaryota; kingdom Viridiplantae; phylum Streptophyta; class Magnoliopsida; order Malvales; family Malvaceae; genus Gossypium; species Gossypium anomalum. The sequence continues at coordinate 23,855,427 of CM046957.1, forward strand.
CTTATTATTTTTGCATGCTTTAATAGTATGACCTATCAACCCACAATCATAATAAAAATCTAGAAGCCGTTCATACTTTATAACCCCTATCTTCTCCATGTTGTCCTATCGACAACTTTCACAACCCTCTGCAAGGGTTTTAACATATTGATCTTAGCTTTAATCCTCATGAATTCTATCCACCCTCTATATCGGTCTTTCCAGTCGATTGCCACCAACTCCCCTATGGAATTCCCAACATCTAGAGCCATTTCTCAATCCATAAGTTTAATAGGGATGTTGTAGATTCTTAACCAAAAGGGCGATAACCAGAATTTATAAGAATCAAAATCCTTCCCCTTTTCAAAAGGCAACATTGAAAAAAGGCATCTGTCAAATAACCAGGGTGTAAGGTTTAATATTCAACTTCGATCCTCTATGCACCTGAATTTGACAATCACGACCCCTTCTTTTAGCGCAACAAAATCAACCTCTTCTTTTATGTACCAAAGCGACCGCAAAACTCTATACATTGCTTCCCTGTTTGGAGCCTCTGTTGCCATGATCTTGCCCATAGCCCAAAATTCAAATCCTTTGATATTTTTGTCCCCACTTGTGCTGATGACTTGTATAGCCTCTTTTTTCAAAAATTTCAGCCTCTCCAAGAGCTCATTGATCTCCTCTGTCATCATGGTCATATCGTTAAAAGGCTTGTCCTCCATATATCCCACGAACGCCACAACGAAGACAGAAAGAAAGAGAGAAACAAAGGCACCCCACCAAAGACTCACAGACATGGGAAACTCTACTCGCGGCTAAGAAACAACCAAGAAGCCCTCCCCAAAAGAGGTTAAAAATACAAGAAAAGAATAGAAAAGTAGACAAATTGAGCAAAACCCTAAAGAATGACTGACAGAGAAAACCTGTCAGCAAGAAAGCCAGCAAAACAAATAGAGAAATGTGAAAAAGAAACGAAAACACACCAACCTTGGCAAAAAAACCAAAGCCACCAAGGAGAAAACACAATAAGATAACGAAAGAAAAATCACCAAATTCACAAAAAAAATGAGGCAGCCAAACACAGTTAGAAAAACAACGTCAATAACACGCCCAGACTTGCATGCAAGAAAACAAACATAAAAGCAACAGAACTTAAAGAAACCCTAGGAATCCATGCAAAAATGTCGTGAGATGGACGTAGAAAAGTCAAAAGAAAATAAACGAAACGAAGCACCGTGGGACCTGCAGTTAATCGCAATAGTCACGATCCCAAAGATACACAAAAAAGTAAATGACACCAGAAAAACTGATACACCCAAAAAACCAAGAGAATAAAGAAAAGATAAAACAGACAAAAATCACTGTAGAATCAAAGGTGAAAAGCCTTGCAAGAGAATGTCTTGTCCATCACCAATAGTGCCAGAACCAATCACGTCACAACAGTAGCCTCATATATTCACTGAGCGAAATAAAAAAAAAACAAAGGAAAACAATCAAACACAAACAAAGCAACCCACTTAGAACCCTTCAAACTGCCATAATATTCATGAGAATAAATTAGACTCACAAACAAAAAAAAAAAAAAAAATCAAATCGTCAGATCTTGGAGAAAAATCACAAAAACACGCTACTCTACAAAACCTTGTAGCTTAATCTAGCTAATGGGGGGATTATTTTGTAAAATGGTTGAAAGTCTAAGGTTTTTCCATGTGAATATTTATGGTGTTTGTTGAATTTTTATGGAAGAAAATAAATCATGGTTGTATAATAAACAACTTTTGTGAAAGGATTTTCATGAAAACACCTAATGTGGACCATTTTGTAAAGTTTGTTAAATGGATGGAAATTGTGTGAAATAATTAGAATTTTGAGTTGCTACAAGAGTAATAAAGGTTGGGTTAGGCTTGGGTAATAATAAAATTTGATTAAAATCGATTTACGAGCCTCGGGGTAAAATCATAATTTTTATTAAAGTCTAAAGGCAAAATGGTCTTTTTTCCAAATTATAAATTATGGAATGTTTTAATTAATGTAATGATTAAATGTGTTAATTTCATCATGTTAGATCAAGAAAATCGAGATTCGAGCTTAAATCAAAAAGTACGAGGTTATGGACTAAAATGGAATAATTGGCCGAAATTTGCGTTCGAGGTAAGTTCGTATGATAATAAAAATGCGATGTTATGTTTGAATTATAATTTTTTACTATTATTGCATATATTGTATGATTTAATATATTGGAAAAGTTGATGGAATGGTGTATATGATGTGGAAATATGACATGGAAGAATATTACATGAAATGCAAGAAAATGTTGATCCATGACAAGTGATATAAGAAATATGTGAGAAATCTGAACTTGTTGAGTTGGTCCAAGTTTGTGATATATATGAGACATTCGAGCTCGTTGAGTTGGTTCGAGTCCATAATGGATGCGATACATGTAATTGGGTTCTGGGCAATAGTCTTGTGTGTCTTGCCAGTAGCTAGGTAATCTTTGAGTTGGTCAGATATCTGACAGCTTGTGTGAGCAGCCCGTGTAGCTACACCTTGACTGATAGCTTTTATAAGCAAGCTCGTGAGTAGCTCCATTGTGAGCGTTACATGTTAGGAGGTAGCTTTGGTTACGTATGTATATGTGGCACTTATGTGCAAGTTTTCTGCTTATCCCATAGTATTCCAAGTGTTCAACGATTAATGCAATAGATGTGATGAAAGTCCCGAGGAGGGCTTGTTAAAGAGGTATGGTTATATGATATATTACGATGAGTACAGGTATGTACACTAAGCTTATGATTATTAAGACTTTGAAATGTTGAGACATCGGTGAGCTAAGATGTATGAATTATGATTGTAAATTTTGTTACAATATCATGGTAACTTATATTGTGCATTTGAACATGGAATTCATGAAATGGTGAGTTCATGATTAGTCGAAAGTGAACTTATGATAGTTATCAATATATTGCACTAAAATGGTGTTGGACAGTAGCAGTTGTGTGACTTTGAAAATCCACCAAAAATTATGGAAATTGAGTAGAGGCTGAATAAAATATAAAATTAAAGCTTAATGAGTCTAGTTTCATATAGAAGAAACGGTGTAAGCAAAAGAGTTTCATATTATCAAATATTTAAATTGTTGTGAGACAGAGTCAGAATGATTTCAAAATCCCCTGTCCTAATTTGGAAAAATCATAAAAAATTATATAAAAGTAATTATGTGTTAAGATTCACATGATTAGAATCCTTAATGTGTCTATTTTCAAACGAAATAAACGTGAACATCATTCAAATCCCGTGTAAGGAGATAATTAATTTTTAATGAAGAGAGGTTAGAACTATCATATAGCAAAATAAGGGCGACTTTAAAGAATAAACTGTACTTATTGGCTAAACCAAAAATTTTGAAAATTTTATGGTAAGAAGATATGTGAGTCTAGTATATGGAAAAATTAGCAGATCTTAATTTAGAGTTTCATAGCTCTGGATATAAATAATTTAATGACTATGACTCGAGAAAATAGCTTGACCTAAACATAAATAAAAGTACAAATATGGTTGTATTACCTTGAGAAGCAAGTTGATAATTGCTTATTATTTTTCATACGGTCTTACTAAGCTATGAAGCTTACTATCTTCCTTTCCTTTTCTTTAGTGTTGTCAGGTAGCTCAGGGTTGGAGATCGTCGGAGGCAGCATCACACTATCAAGCCATCGCCTTTGAAGTTTTGACCTATATATGTTATGCGTTTTCGTGTGAGTGGCATGCATAGGGAATCAGTTTTTATGTTAGCCATTATTATGAATAGTCAAAGATATTGGCTTACCTTGAGTTACTTATATATGGGCATGAGGTGTGGCTCATAGTGATTATGGTTTGTAAATCTATCTATCCATGCTAAGTTCTAGTGCTTGTGATGTGATTATGCTTGTAAGGCATGCATGATTGGTATGTGCATGATGAATGTTTTATGACCAAATCTAAATGGTCATGGCCATGAATTAATTGTGTAATATGGAAATAATGATGTGAAGGATTAAGGGTAACTTAAAGGCTTGGAAAATAGCCTAAGTGTTGGCCACACGGGCTGAGACACAGCCGTATGTCTCAACCGTGTGAAGGACACGGCCTTAGCACACGGGCGTGTGGCTTGGCCGTGTGGTTCAATTCATTCGCTAACGTCATAGTCAGAGAGTTACACGGCCTAAAGACACGGGCATGTCGAAGGCACACGGGCATTTCGAGGGCACACGGGCGTGTCCTTGTGTCCACACGGGCGTGTGACCTTGTGTAATGGAAAATTTTTTTAAGTTTTCCCAAAACTTTCTAAGGTTCTTGATTTAGTCCCTAGCTACTTTTAATGCATTTTTAGGGCTTCGTAGGCTTGTGTATGGGACATTATGCATGTGTATGAAAAGTTTTGATACGAATGAAATTTTGTAGCCCAGTTTTTGCATGTTTGTGAACGATTAAGTCCGGTAATGCCTCGTACCCTGTTCCTGCGTCGGACACGGGTAAGGGGTGTTACAATGAATCTGAGTCAGAAAAATATTTAGAAATTATTTTTTGTGTTTATTATGTGTGAATTTATATCTGTGAAATTTTCGTATTTTAATTTTGTTGTTTGAGTGCCTAATTTAATAAAAGGGCTTAATTGCGTAAAATCAAAATTTGATGGTTAAATGTGAAAGGGCCGAATTGTTGTTGTCTTTTGAATTTGAGGTATTTATAATGCAATATTACCATAGTTAAAGTGATGGACGGTTTAAAACATGGTTTATAATGGTTTATTATTTTATAACAAAGGTTAAATAGGTAAAATGATAATAATGTTATAATACTAAAACATTAAAAAAATCAAAACCGTGTGTTCATCTTTCCTACTTGACCAAATATGAAAAATAAAGAAAGAAGAATAAAGCTCTAAGGTTCGACTATCGTTGAAGCTTGATTAAGGTATGTAACTAGCTCAGTTTTTGATAATTTTTACGTTTTTAAGATCGTTGCAGTGTAATGTACAAAGCCCATGCTTGAATTTTTTATTTTGATGAATATTTTGAGTTATGTCATTGATGAATAATTGAGCTTTGTGATGTTATATGATGGATTATGAAAGATATGTTTTGGATTAATATATTTTGTATTTGAATTTTTGATGAATTTGAGTAATTAGACTAAATTGAAAAAATAATAAATTGAGGGAGTAAAATGTTAAATAAATGAAATGTATGGACTTGTATGAGCATGGGTAACATTCGGCCTAAGCATGGTGTGTGCAAATTTTACATGTTGTTGTGTTTTGTGCAATTTGGACTAAATTGTAAAAAGTGTAAAATGTCAGGGCAAAATGGTAATTTACCCATTTATGTGTTTTTGGACTAAATTGAATGAAATTATGTTTGAATGAGTTTAATTTGAATATGTTTAGATCAAGAACCAAAGAAATCGGATTTGGATCGGGGGAAAACCAAAGTTGTAAAATAATCGTTCTGTTTCGATTATCGTTGTCCAAGGTAAGTTTATAAGCAAATAGATGTTGTTAAATTTCAATATATGTGATCTATAAATAATTTTAATGATTATTAGTAAGTTATGAATCGGCATTAAGTATGAAAAGTGTGATTGTGGTATGATTTGTGAGTTATATAATCTTGTAATTCGGTTTTATAATGGTACATTTTTTTGGTTGGCATCGATATGTGATTCTGATATGTGTGTGCGAGTAAGACCACGTTTAATGCATTGGCATTCATATGTGATTCCGATATATGTGTGTAAGTAAGACCACGTTTAATACATTGGCATCAATATGTGATTCCGATATGTGTGTGCGAGTAAGACCACGTTTAATATGTTGGCATCGATATGTAATTCTGATATGTGTGTGTGAGTAAGACCACGTTTAATATGTTGGCATCGATATGTGATTTCGATATGTGTGTGCGAGTAAGACCACATTTAATACGTTGGCATTGATATGTGATTCCGATATGTGTTTACGAGTAAGACCCTATTTGGGACAGTGGCATCGATATGTAATTACATGTAAGACCACATATGGGACGTTGCCATTGTACAATATGTGCAACTATCTGAGTATCCTATTTAATTCTGAATGATTCAATGGGTAATGTTAAGTAATGACCAAATGCGAAATCGAATTAAAAGGTTCAGGTATGTGTTAGCTAATGTATTGAAATTAAGGTAAGTTTTGGTATTTGAATTGATGATATGAATCATGTTATAAAGTTGGTTATACGTATATTGAATGCAAATCTATATTCGAAAAAATTATATATGTGATATTAAAGTGTGAAACATGTGTATATATATATATGAATGTGTATATATATTTGTCTATATGATGATAATATGACCTTGTAAGTAAATGATAACTTTGATAATGGATATATATGTATATTCGGCCAAGATAAGTTTATATATGAAAGTATATGTTGTATATGAAACTGTAAGCTTGAAATTAAATGTGGTTATGATAGCATAAATTGGTATGGTTAAATTGAGTTGATTATGTCATTGAGTTGTTTATTTTCTTATGATTTGCTAAGCTGTGATAGCTTATTGTGTGCGTATGTTTGCTTTTGTTTTATAGATTTTGGAGACTAGTTACAGGCTCGGGGACCATCAGCGAAGTCCATCATGATATCATTTGTTTATCGGTATTTTTTAAAAGTTAAATTTCAAACCTATGGCATGTATAGGCTATACTACTTTTCGGATATGTTTGAAGTGTTGTATATAATTTTCCATTCGAAAATGGCTAATTTGATATATAAGTATTTGCTATCTTGATCATGGTTCTTGTGTGTGCTAAGTTTGGTTTGTATGCTATGCTCAAATGATGATTTTATTTGGTTTGGTTGAATTGGCAATGGTATATATATAAGTATGAATTATGCTTGATATGTTATCTATTGTTTAATGATTCGACTATGTCTTGTATTTGATAGTAATGATTTAATTTGGTTGATGAGTGTATTTAGTTAAATGTTGAATTTTGGTAATGAAATTATTGAATTAATGATTCGGCTATGTTATGTATATATATATGTGAAACATGTTTTATTTAGTTTAGCCATGTATTTGGTAACAAGGTAATTCGGTTATGGCATGTGATATAAGTGAGTTCAATATGCTTTCATTAAGTGAAGAAATGAATATGAATTATGTTAGTAAATTAATCATGATTCGGCACTTATATATATATAAACATATGATGTGTTGGTTTGATATATATATTTATTTGTGCTTATCCAAACATGTCATCATTGAGTTGGTATTGAATATGACCTTTTTTATTTTGCAAGATAAGTGATATTAACATGTTTAGATTCAGTTTTGGTATTTTAAAGTAATAAACATGTTTACATTCGACTAAGGCTTTGTAAAATGACAAAATGAATAGTAATTTAAGTTATAAGGAATCATGATTGTTTTATGCTAAATAGGTGAATGTGAATGGTTATATGTACTTTGATGGTTAGACCATTCTGTGTTCTTTAATATATGTCTAAATTGATACAGGACCTTTTAGTCTTGCGCAATCTACTTAGATGAACTTATAAATAGACTTGTTTATAATATAGCCATTTGAAACTATATATATATAGTAATGTACTTATGCCATGAATGATTTGGTTAAATTTATTATATCCTTATTGTGCTGAATAGAGTTTTGCTAAAAATGATATGTACTTAAATATGTTTACTTTATATAATTCATGTTTATAATAATTGATTGAATTATTTATAATATCTTTGATATGCGCATACGCTATGTGGTAAAATGATATATTTGGCACTATTTGCTTTTGAATTATAACTAGATATATGTTTGAAAAATGTTATGATATGATTCGTAAAGAATTTAAATTAGTTATATATATATATATATTAATATTTGATTGTTTTAAGAGTTTGAGTAGGTGTATGCATACGATTGTTCAGAAGTTGTGTCTTGTTTGGTAATATCTCGTAACCCTATTTCAGCGATAGTTATGGGTTAGGGATGTTACATTTGATTGGTATCAGAGCTACGGCTTACTCAATTCTAGGACTAACATAACATCATTTCATACATTCATCATTTAAACTCAATCAATTTGTCCTTAATACGAGCCTACAAGGCCCTAAACATGCATTGGGATTAGTTCGTGACTAAACCAATAACATTTAAAACATTTGGAACACATAGAAAATTTTTCTCAAAATAAGGGAAGACACGCTCGTGTCATAAGCCGTGTGGACATTCGAAATGCGAGCACATGGCCATGTCCCAGCCCGTGTCCTACCCTATGTAACTCTCTAACTTGGGTCACACAGCCAATACACACGCCCATGTGGCTAGCTTGTGTGCCTTGAAAATGGCCATACACGCTTATGTACTAGGTCGAGTGCTAGGCCGTGCCAAACTTATAGGGTATACTGACTTATGCCACACGGCCAAATCACATGCTTGTGTGTCTCGGCCGTGTGGAGCATACTGACTTGATTTTAATATCAACACCAGGGGACACACAGCCGTATAACATGACCGTGTGTCATACACGACCGAGACACATGCCCTTGTCTTTGCCCGTGTAGATAAGAATAGGCTATTTGCAAAGCCATTTTGCCACCCTATTTTTACATAGCTGCACAAGCATAATTTGCAACATTTTATAACTCAATAGGCAGCCAATCCATAACATTTCGTATACATATTATACCAATTTGAACCATGCTTTACCAACCTACTTCAATACCATAATTCGCACACTTCATAAATTCAATATTTAAAACTATAAGACAACCAAACATTATACCAAGTTAAGCCAAATCACATTGCTTTATCATATACCACATGTACCAAAATCACTATCTCAAGTGACCATAACTATCATCTTTATAACTAGCCTATAAATGCCATATTTACAAATATCCATGTGTTCAAAGGCACCAATCGGCAACTAGATAGTGTGATACGTAACTCTAACTTTATCTGAAACGAGCGAGCTATTGAACCTCTATAAAACACGAAAAAGAAATAGAGTAAGCTTTATAGCTTAGTAAGCCCGTATAATTTAGAATTTAACTTATCATTTATACATAATCAAACAATTAAACAAAGTATATCAAATTCAGTTGCCAAATGCCTATACACAAGCACTCATCAATAAGTTAGTCACATAAGTATATGTAATCATCCATTATCTCAATTTAATACTCAATACATTGTACCATATCAAGTTCATATATCATGTACATCGTTTGTAACATTTCACTCTCAATCATATAAATAGTAAACCATTCGATAGTAGTAACTCATCCGTTTAAACAGTACTTCATCCATATAATAACAATTCATCCGTAGAACACATAGCTTTTTCACATAACCAATAACATAATTTATACCCGTTGAACCTATTAGAATATCAATAGATACATGAGTGATACACACTAGGTGTATCAATTGGTAATCTATCAATTCATCATTATATTCACTCTTTCAAGCTATGATCGATCAGCTCCTCCTGAGCTAATGGACAATAAGCTCTATTGAGCTGAAATAGTAAGCTCTGACGAGCTGAGAATAGTGAGCTCTTATGAGCTGATATATTGGTAAGCTCATACGAGCTGAGGTGAGTCCGCAACACATGCAGGATCTCGACCTAAACAATAACCATAGTGACATGTCACTTGTACCCTACGAATTCCTACAGTTCAAACGGGGCTCGGTAACTATCATACTATATCCGTAAGGCATTTTTATTTCAAGTAGATCATTTATTCAATTACATACATTCATTTCAAATAATTACAAGTATTTAAAAGTTCGATTCTAATTATAATAACTTACCTTGTATCTCTCGGATAAAAATTATAGACTTTTCATCAACTTTTCCTTTTCCCCTATCTAATCCCGATCTCAGCTTATCTTGATCTATATATTATCAAATTTAATAGATTCAATATTCGGTCTATTCAATTTAACTTTTAATTTGTATTTTGGCAAATTTATACATTTGCCCCTAATACTTCACACTGTTACAGTTTAGACCCTATAATATAAAATTGCAAATTCATGCAATTAATCACAAACCCTTGCTTAGCCAAATTTTAATGAAGTCCCTAGAAGCCCATATCTTTGATTTATTCACACTTTTACTCACATAATTTTAAATTTTCACAAATTAATCCCTTTTTGACATTTTTGTCAAAAATCACTTTACAAAACTAGTTTATCTATCAATAAAACTTCATAATCTATCATCAAGATCAAATTTACTCAAACATTCAACAATGGCAACAAGTTAAATCTTTAGAAGTTTCGAAATCTAAGGTACGAGCTAGCTAGAATACGAAGCAACGATCTCAAAAACGTAAAAATCATTAAAAACAGATAAAAAATCACTCACCTAATGAACTAGGAAGCTTGGCCGAATACACATGCGTCCATGGGGTTTCTTTCTTCTAAAATTTCGGTAAAAATGGCTTAACAAAGGTGATAACCTTATTGTTTTTATTATTTTACTTATTATTTCACTAAATTACTTTAATAACCTTTGTTATAAAACATTTAAATTACTTATTATAAGCCCATAAATGTTCATTACCACTAATAATGGTTTATTTACAATTTAAGGCCATTATGTTTAAAAGCCAAAGCTATTTAACACTCTTAAGTAATAGAATGACACTTTTGCACTTTACGCTATTTAGTTCTTTTTAACAAATTGACCAATCAAACGATAAAATTTTTAAATGAGATTTTCACACAAACATTCAATCATATAGCAGACATTAAAATAATAATAAAATAAATATTTAGACCTTGGATTTGTGATCCCAAAACCACTATTCCATTTTGACTAAAAACAGGCTAATACAACTCTCCCCCTTAGAGATTTTCGTCCCCGAAAATCTTACCAGTGAATAGGTTAGGGTACTATTTTTGCATAGCTTCCTCGGTTTCCTACGTAGCTTCTTCGATCCCATGTTTATGTCAAAGAACCTTCACTAGGGCTATACGTTTATTTCTCAATTCTTTGATTTCACGAGCTAAAATCCTGATCAGTTCTTTGCTATACGTCAAATCAGTCTATATCTCAACATCTACTGGAGAAATTACATGTAACAGATCAGATCTGTATCGACGTAGCATAGAAACGTGGAAGACATTATGAATCTCTTCAAGTTCTGACGGTAAAGCTAGTCGATGCGCTACAGGCCCTATTCTTTTGATGATTTCATACGGTCCTATAAATCGTGGACTTAGCTTTCCTTTACGACCAAATCGAAGAACCTTTTTCCATGGTGACACCTTTAGAAACACTCAGTCCCTGACTTGAAACTCAATTTCTTTACGTTTCAAATTCGCGTCTGATTATTGTCTATCTGAAGCTGCTTTTAAACTGTCACGAATTGTTTTCACTTTTTCTTCAGTTTCTTTGATCAATTCAACCTCGTAAATCTTTTTCTCACTCAGTTCAGTCCAGTATAGTGGCGTTCGACATTTGCGACCATATAAAGCTTTGTATGGTGCCATCTTTATACTCGTCTGAAAACTATTGTTATACACGAACTCAATCAATAACAAGTATTTTTTCTAACTGCCCTCAAACTCTAAAATACAACATCTCAACATGTCTTCGAGAATCTGAATAACTCTCTCGGTCTAACCGTCAGTCTGAGGATGAAGAGTTGTACTGAAATTCAAGTTCGTACCCAAAGCTTCTTACACTTTCTTCTAGAATTGCAACGTAAATCTCGAATCACTATCATAAATAATAGATAGTAGCACCCCGTGCAATCAAACAATCTCAGAAATGTACAATTCAGCTAGTTTATCAAGTGAGTAATATGTACATACCAGTATGAAATGCGTAGATTTCATTAGTTGATCAATGACAACCCAAATAGCATCTTTCCATTACAGAGTTGGGGGCAATCCTGGCACAAAATCCATTGTAACTCTATCCCATTTCCATTCGGGAATCATCACAGGCTGCAGTAAACCCGATGGTACTTGATGTTCCGCTTTAACTTACAATTCACGGTCATCTTTCTGAGCTTCACAGATTTGTTGAAGAAATATCAGTTTAGCTTTTAATTCAGCTAAAATAGACCCATCATCACAAATCATCAACTCGGTATTCATTTCTCGTAATACAAACAAAGATTTTTGGCTCATAGCATCAGCAACAACATTAGCTTTTCCCTGGTGATAATCAATCACAAATTCATAATCTTTCAATAACTCGAGCCATCTTCGTTTTTGCAGTTTCAAATCTTTTTGTGACATCAGAAATTTTAAGCCTTTGTGATTCGTAAAGATGTGACATTTTTCACCGTATAAGTAGTGTCGCCAAATTTTTAATACGAACGCAATTGCAGCCAACTCTAAGTCGTGCGTTAGATAGTTCTTTTCATGCGGTTTCAACTGTCGGGAAGCATAAGCTATAACTTTTCCTTCTTGTATCAGAACACATCCCAGACCGTTTAATGGCACGTCACTATAAATCACAAACTCTTTCCCCATTTCAGGTTTAACCAGAACTGGTGCTTTAGTTAATAATGCTTTCAACTGTTCGAAACTCTGCTGACATTTTTCTGGCCATTCGAATTTCACATCTTTTTGAAGCAATCGTGTCATCGATGTCACAATCATCGAAAATCCTTTCACGAATCTTCAGTAATAATCCACTAAGCCTGGAAAACTACAAAATTTAGACACATTTCTCGGAGGTTTCCAATCAATAATAGCAGAAATCTTACTCAGGTCAACTCTAATACCTTCAACTGAAATAATATGTCCTAGAAATCCAACCTCTCGGAGCCAAAACTCACATTTGATGAACTTTGCAAATAATTTATTATCACATAGAGTTTGTAACACAATTCTCAAGTGCTCGGTATGTTTAAATTCATCTTGCGAATAGATCAGAATGTCATTAATGAATACAACAACGAATCTGTCTAAATACGGTCTGAAGATCCGGTTCATCAAGTCCATAAAAATTGCAGGAGCATTAGTTAAATCGAAAGGCATAACAAGGAATTCATAATGTCCGTACCTAGTTCTGAACACAATTTTCGACACATCTAACTCTTTAACTCGCAACTGATAATAACCCAATCTCAAATCATTCTTTAAAAAAACTATAGCCCTTTTCAACTGATGAAATAAATCATCAATCCGCGGTAGAGGGTATTTGTTCTTTATAGTCACTTTATTCAGCTATCTGTAATCGATACACATTCTCATCGTGTCGTTTTTCTTCTTTACGAACAGTACCAGTGCACCCCAGGGCGAATAACTTGGTCATGCACAACTTCTATCTGTCAATTCTTGTAACTAAGCTTTCAACTCTTTTAATTTTGTTAGAGCCATTATGTATGGAGATATCGATATCGATGTTATTCCCGATACTAATTCAATACCAAATTCAACCTCTCTGATCAGTGGCAAACCTGATAATTCTTCTAGAAATATATCCAAAAATTCACAAACAACAGGTACAGATTCAATCTTTGATTCAAACACCTTTGTACCCAATACATATGCAATATATGCATCATATCCCTTTTTCATATATTTCTGAGCTAACATAGATGATATCACAGTAGGTAATTCACCCAAATCATCAGACTTAATCCGAAGAATTTCACCATTTTGACATTTCAATTCAATAATATTTCGTCTACATTTCACAATTACATCATGCATAGTCAGCCAGTCCATACCCAGAATCACATCAAACTCATCGAACGGTAGAAGAATCAAGTCAGCCAGAAAACAGTAACCCCGAGTCATCAAAGGATAATTCTTACAAATTTTACCAACTAAAATAGACTTGCCTAAGGGGTTCGATACTTTAATTACAAACTCTGTAGACTCAACATGTAAACTCTTTTTAAATACTAAATTCATACAGATATATGAATGGGTTGATCCAGGATCTATCAACGCAACTATATTAGTATCAGAAAGAGAAAAAGTACTGATAATAACGTCTGGCGAAGTTGCCTCCTTCCTTGTACGGATAGCATAAGCTCAGGTAGGTGTTCGTGCCTCAAATCTCACAGTAGAATCTCTCATAACATCTCGGTTACCACTCATATTTCCAGTGTTTAGGGGTAGTCTCCCTCTAGTAGCCGTATTACTTACTTTCGTCGGTTGATCTCTTTCAGCTATAGACTTTTCTGGACATCCCGCAGATAATGATCAAACGATTCACATTTAAAACAAGCTCCACTCATTTTTGTACATTCACCGTAATGTCACTTATTGCAATGCTTACATTCAGGTCTAACATTTCTAACACTACCCACAATGGCAACAGATGTCGTCTGAGGTTTAGAGCTGAAATGTCTCGTATCTCTATCTCTGATTGAAATCCCCACAAAAGCAGTAGAACGAGGATGATATTCTCTAGATTTCTTTGATACTGACTGATGTGATTTGCCCACAAATCTCTTTCTAAAGTCTCTAGCCTTAGAATCGGCTTTTCCTTTCTTTTTGCTAAGCTCTTCGACTTTGCAAGCTCTGTCAAATAGAACGGCAAAATCTTTCAGCTCAAGAATCCCAACTAACAGTTTGATTTCTTCATTTAATCCATCATCGAACCTTTTACACATTATATCCTCAGAAGAAACACATTCACGAGCATATTTGCTGAGTTGTACAAACTCTCTTTCGTATTCTGTTACCGACATACGGCTCTATTTCAATTCAAGAAATTCCTTTCATTTCTGATCAATGAACCTTTGGCTAATATATTTCTTTCTAAATTCAAGTTGAAAGAACTCCCAAGTAACCCTTTCTCGCGGAACTACGGATATCAATGTATTCCATCACTGACACGCAGTGTCTCTCAACAGTGATACAGCACATTTTAAACATTCTTCAGGTGTGCAAGAAAGTTCATCAAATACCCAAATCGTGTTCTCAAGCCAAAACTCAGCTCTACCAGGGTCATTGCTAACAGTGGCTCTAAATTCCTCAGCCTCGTGTTTACGAATCTTGTCTACTGGAGGTTTACTCAATCTTAAAAGCTTGATTCTTTGAAGAGCTACAGGAACTGCTTGGGGATTAGGAAGGGGTAGAGGTTGTTGAGTAGCCGGATTTGTACGAATATATTAAGTGAACCACTCGTTCATCATTTGGAAGAAGGCTATTATAGCCTCTCCTCCTTGGCTGCCTGTTACGGGTCTAGAATTAGACGGCGCTATCCCTTGAGCGAGAGCAGGTGCATTACTCTCAACCTTATCAACTACAGCTCGATCAGGATCCATTTACTATATAAAAACACATTTGAAAATGTCAGGAGTCAACACACTATCATAATTTATATATGGCATGTATAGCTAGACTCACATACGCTATGTTAGTTCTTAAATCAACTAAATCGTAGCTCTGATACCAATAAATGTAACACCTCTCACCCATATTCAACGCTGGAATTGGGTTGCGGAGCATTACTGAACTTACAAAACAATTAAACATCCATTTAGCATACATAACATCATTTCATACATTCATCATTTTAACTTAATCAATTTGTCCCTAATACGAGCCTACGAGGCCCTAAACATGCATTGGGATTAGTTTGGGACTAAACCAAAAACTTTTAAAAATTTTGGAATACATAGAAAATTTTTTTCAAAACAGGGACACACACCCGTGTGGCCAGGCCGTGTGTCTCACATGGCCACCAGACACTCCCGTGTTATAAGCCGTGTGGACATTCAAAATGGAAGCACATGGCCATGTCCCAGCCAGTGTCCTATCCCGTGTAACTCTCTGACTTGGGTCACACGGCCAATACTGTAACACCTTGAATTTTTGGCCTAGAAGTAATGGGCCTTGAGTTTGGGATCGATTAGAAGGTGGCTTGAATAAAAGAAATGTGTTTAAATAGTTTATAATTGTGTGTTTAGTTTAAGTGATTAATTATTTAGAAAGGGTTGGTAGTGTGGAAAAAGCCCTGGGTTCGATCTAGGGCTTTAGCAAAATTTTACATTTTTTTTCTAAAAAGGCCCTGAGCATTAGGTGGAAGTCTTATTAATAAGGCCTAATAAAATTTGACGCAAGGAAAGGCTTGGCCTAGTGGCAAGAGGCGTTGGTAGCAAGCAGGAAGTCCAGGGTTCGAGTCCTAGCCTTGGCGAAATTTTTTATTGCGCATAAGATTAGTAGGGAAGCTAGTGTTTAGGCTTTATAAATATGTTAGGTGGAAATTCGACACAATGGATGTGCTTGGCCTAGTGGCAGGATGGCGTTAGGAGTAAGGAGAGGTGCTGGGTTCAAGTCGCAGCATGACCAAAAGGTTGTAGGTTTTTTTTTAGACAACCTGGAGGTCGGCAGAAAGACTTTATAATTAATTGGGGAGGAGAAACGACACAAAGAAGCATGTGGTCAAGTGGCAAGGAGGCGTTAAGAGTGTGCATGTGGTTAGGGGTTTGAATCTGAATGGTAGCAAATATTTTTAGGATAACCAAGTTGTGGGTTAGTAGGCCTTAAAAATAATTAAGGATGGAATATGGCACAAGAGCGCCTGCAGTGCAGTGGCGTGAAGCATGCTATGGTAATGAGAGAAAGCAGGCTCGAATCCCAGACCTGGCAAAGTTTAAATTTTTATTCTTTAATAAAACTAAGGCTTAGGCATATAAGCCTTATAATTAATCGTGATCGAATGGTAGCACAAGAAAGGATGCGGTGTAATGGCCAGCAGCGTGTTGGGAAGATAGAGGGCTGGAGTTTGAGTCGTGGCGCGCGCAAAAGAGAATTTAATTTTGCTACTCAACGCAGGGAAGGAGTGCTGTTCGATGGAAGATTCAATTTGAATGCAATTCAAATTGTAATTGTTGGCTAAAATCAAGGGGATTAGGATGAGGATTAAGTGTGGGTATGATTGGAGAATTTAAAGGGAATTTATCTTGACAAGCTTAAGTCGATTGAGAAGTGTAGGTGTATTTTTAGTTTTTTTATTTTTTTATTTATTTTTTTAGTATAAATATGTGTATCGTATGGGCGAGTAAGGGCATTTGTTGTTTCTGTGTGATTCAGTCGCATATCACCTCATCTTTTCTTTAAGCCAAACTCTTGATCTTTTCTTCCCTATTTTACTCGAATCAACCTCTTCCCTTTTCAACTTAGCCGACTATTTCTTTTTCATTTAAAAGCCGATTCATACACTTTGGGGGTTTGATTTTTTGTTGGCAAGCGATCTCGCGATCAGTAAGTAAGTTGGATCTTCTTCAACTTTTGTAAAATATTTCTAAGTTCTTTCGTTTTTACACTCTTAAAAGCTAATTTTTCTTTATCCTTTCCAATACTTTCGTTAACCCATGGTTTCTCCACTTATTTCTCTTTCTCCCTCTCATTCAAGAGTGTGATCACGGGCTAAGTATTAGTTGATGGAAAAAGGGGGTTCTAGCAGAGAGGTTGGGATAGAGGCTTCCAAGTTTAAACGACGTAAGGTGTCGGCCGTTAGGGACTTTCCACCTGGATACGGAAGGGGGACTACGTCAGATCTCGAGTTACATAGGCAGATCGCAATCGATCAATCTAGTCAAGGCAAGTATAGGTTGTTCTTCAGTAAGTAGTGGATTTATTTTAAATTAATAGAATGTGACTAATGGAGTATAATGTTGAATATATGTTTGGGCGATTATGAATACTTAGTACTCTAGGTGATAAGGTGTGTACTTCTAGCCTATGATAACTTGATATAAAGCCGAAGGTGTCTACATACACTGCACACACACTATGAATCGGCAAAAGCCGAAATGCCGAAAAGCTGAAAAGCCAAAAGTGTGGCTATAGTAGTCTTGCGAGTGCGCGAACAATCGTAAGGGAGAGACCGCTAGGTTACCTGAGACCCACGGGCGATTCTGTGGACTTGGGTTGTAATTTGGCCATACGGGCCGGAATGGGCTAAATGGGCCCGATGGGCTGTTGGGCCTATAATAGGCCAAAACTGAATATTGATGCTATGTGATGGGGATTTGTATGTGAGCATGAATATGAATGTGACTGGGCCTAACGAGCCATATAAACGTGATTTGGGCCTAATAGGCCATATACAGGTGATTTGGGCCTAATGGGCCATATGAATATGATTGGGTTTAATGGGCCAGACACAGGTATGTGAATTTGTTTGGGCTTCGTAAGGGGTTTTGGGCCTAGTATATGATAACTACATAAGACTTAATTAATATTTTGCGACCGTGGACAGGTCAAAGGGTTAAGGTGTGGCAACGAGTATATGCATGTTTAGGATTGGATCTAGGGAGAGCTTGGTACTTAAGCAGTCTTAATGACCCACCTCCTCTTCTCTGGAATCCTACCTGGTGCATAGTATTCGTTCACCTTAGCTCGCAGAACTTGTTAACGGGCCAAGGTAAGTGGGAACCATAATTAAGGGAAAATTACCAAATTCCCCTAAGGGAAAAAATAACCAAAATACCCCTAGGTGTTGAATGTATGTTTTATGGATGTGACATGCATACATATGATGTTCTGCTTAGGTTGCATATGGGGTGGGAACTATGGAACAGAGGAAGTATATGAGGATCGCATGGTTGCCTAACAATCGTGGATCCACCGACGGCATGTAAATGAAGGTAGTTTCGCAATCGGGCTACCATTGGTGTGTGGGCTGGGTGGGTCGATATTTATATCCCTGCATGGTGTGACGGGGGACGGAGCTGGTATGTAGCGGATGGATAATTTGGATGGGATTACACTGCATTGCATTTCATGTATGATATTGTTGTGATATTATTGTGATATGGGCTTCGGCCCAACTGAGGCTAATTTGGGCTAAGGCCCAAAGACCACTATTATTGAATTGAGCTCTGGCGTAAAATGACTAACAATTGCTTTATACTCGTTGAGGGTTGTACACACAGAGTTTTCAAAACTCACCCCCTCCTTTTAAACTTTTTAGGTGATCCTTAGTAGGCAGTTCGATGGATAGAGGGACTCAGAGGTGGCGAATTAGCATAAAAAGTTTAGACTTAATCTTTATGTAATTTTTAATATATTGACTTTAAATTATCTCTATTTGATTTGAGTTGTAACAAGGTCTTTCCTCTGGCTAATATTTCAAATTAGGATTATTATCATTTTTATGCTTTATATTTATTAGGAGTAGAACGTGGTTTCCTAAACCATAACTGTTTTTAAATACTATGTTTCTGCAACTAAATTTTGAAATGACAAGTTTTCATAAACTCATATGTTCTAAATAAATCTTCTGCAACTGAAAAGAGATTTTACAAAGTAATTAAGGTGAGGTTTTTAGTTTTAAGGAAATGTTTCCAATGAAAACAAGGTTTTCGATAAAACACTTCAATGTGAATCACTAGATTCAGCCATAACGTCTGGGCAGGGTTTGGGGTGTTACAAACACACACACCCATGTGCTAACCCCGTGTGCCCTAAAAATGGCCATACACGCCCATGTACAAGGCCGTGTGCTAGGCCGTGCCAAACCTGTAGGGTATACAGCCTTATGCCACACGGCCAAATCACATGCCCGTGTGTGAGATCGTAGAGAGCATACTGACTTGATTTTAATATCAACACCAGGGGACACATGACCGTGTAACATGACTGTGTGTCATACACAGTCGAGACACACACCCGTTTCTCTGCCTGCGTGGACAAAAATAGGCTATTTGCAAAGCCATTTTGCCACCCTATTTTTACATACCTGTTGTAACGCGTAGGTTTGTGCAAGTGTACACAGTCATTATCATGTAATAAGTAAGTATCGAGTTATTATCTCCACAGGGATTCTATTTGTGCTAAGTCACTTAATTTGTGAAATTTTATTAACAATTTGGTAAATAAAAACACAATTTAGTTGAGAAGTGATGATTAAAATATATTAAACTAAATGCAATGATCCCTAATGCAAATTAACCTAAGAATGCAAAATATATGAATGAAATAGATTTTAGCAGAATTAAACACAATTTGCAACAACCATAACATAAATATACTAGGACAATTACTTTAATTTAACTCAACTTATTATCAACATGCTCTATAATATTTAGAAAAACATTCCATGGCAACTCGATCTTTCATGAGTTTGGAAACCACATTAGGTCCTTTCGGAATCCTTTACTTAGTAAATATGCATTTTACTGATCTTTATTTACTAAGGGTTTCTTAGTATTCGTGCGAGGTAACAGGGACGTGTTAGGTTTGAAACAATTTAATCACACAAATCTAAAAACTATGCAGATAACAAAGCCTGGTTAGGGTTGTTATGCAACCTACAATTTAATCTAGCTAGGATCTAAATTGGGCATGCTCATTTTAGTTACGCGTCCACTAGCCGTTGTCTGGTTAGGATCGCTCAGCTAATTCAGATGCATTTTGATTACATATGAACGAAATACAAACTTGATTTTAACTGAAAACATGATCGATTGAGGCACAAACAGTATAAGCATGAATCTGATAAATATTATTTAATCAAAGCAATCATCCTAGCTTAAATAAAATTAAGCTAACATTGTTGTAAATAGGAACAAAGAACACATAGCAAACATCTTTAAATTAAATTAAAGAAAAGAAAGATTAAACCCAAATCAGAGTGGCTATCACCCAAGACTCTGACTGACGAGGCTCCTTCGTTCCTTTGCTTCGCTCCTTTTCTGATGGCTCTCCAAGGTGGCTGACTAAGGGTTTTTTAAGAGGCTCAAATGGTAAAATCTTTATGAAAAGATGATGATAGGCGTGGGGAGAAAAGAAGAATGCTAAGAGAATTTAGAGAGGAGAGAATGATGAATGATGAGGGATGAGTAGAAATGTGAGAATGAGGTCTTATTTATTGGTGACGAGAGGGGGATAGTTTACTAAAAATAGGAGTTTTCATATTTTGAAGCATATTTCATGGGTGGACGGCCATAAATTGAGGAAGTTGAGCTGATTTTTTGCTTGATTTTTGGTCAATTTGAGTGCCACAACAACTCAGGGCACAGACTTAGTCAAGTGCAAATCTTCAGGTAAATCTCTAATTTCTTCAACTCTTCAATGACCTTGTGCAATTAAACCAAAAAGTGGTTTATGGACAGCCACATGCAGCTGAATTTAGGGTTGACTTGGTGCCAATTTGGACGGTTTTGTAATCCAGCAAAGCTATCAGACCTGTCTAGAATAAATCAACAAGTTAGAGGACCAAAGAATAAAATTCATTCAATTTAATTAATTAATTTAAAACCCAAATTATTAATGAAATATTTTAAAATGAATTATTAAATATAATTTTCTATTTTATTATTTAATTTAATCATGCATGGCCCACTTTTCAGACTAATCAAAGCTGTTCTGACACTTTTCAGACCACTTAAATTTCACATCTTTCTGTAATAGTTTTTTCAACAAAGTTGCAATCATCGAAAAGCCTTTTACAAGTCTTCTATACCAACCAGCAAGTCCAAGAAAACTACGGACTTCAGAAACATTCCCTAGAGGTTTCCAATCCAAAATAGCTAAAATTTTGCTCGGATCAACTCGGATACCAGTAGCTGATACAATATGACCCAAAAAACCAACTTCTCGCAACCAGAACTCACATTTACTGAACTTTGCATACAACTATTTATCTCGTAGAATCTGTAGCACTAATCTCAAATGCTCGGCATGTTCGTATTCATCATGTGAATAAATCAATATGCCATCAATGAATACCACAACAAATTGATCTAAATACGGTCTGAAAATTCTATTCATCAAATCCATAAAGATAGTAGGTGCGTTAGTTAATCCGAAAGGCATAACTAAGAATTCATAGTGGCCGTACCTCGTTCTGAAAGCAATTTTTGGAATGTCTGAGTCTTTTACTCTCAACTGATAATACCTGATCTCAAATCTATTTTCAAAAACACTGCAGCTCCTTTTAACTGATCAAACAAATCATTAATTCGTGGTAGGGGATACTTATTCTTGATAGTCACTTTGTTTAGCTAACAATAATCGATACGCATTTTCATCGTACCATCTTTCTTTTTCACAAATAGAACCGGAGCACCCCAAGGTGAGAAACTCGGTCTAGCAAATCCTCTATCGGTTAATTCTTGCAACTGAGACTTTAATTCCTTTAACTCAGTTGGAGCCATTCTATATGGAGCTATTGAAATCGGAGTAGTATCAGGTACCAATTCAACGCCAAATTCTACCTCTCTAACCGGAGGTAATCCCGAAAATTCTTCAGGAAATACATCAAGGAACTCACACACAATAGGCACTAATTCAGCTTTCTTTTTTGACACTCTCGAATTAATCACATAAGCAAGATAGGCTTCACAACCCTTTCTCACAATACTCAGAGCTTTCATCGAAGATATCACAGCAGATAATCCATTCAAATCACTAGATTCAATTCTAACTATTTCATCATTCTTCCATCTCAAATCAATAGTTTTCCTTTTGCAATTCACCACAGCATCATGCAAAGTTAACCAATTCATACCCAGGATTATATCAAACTCATCAAAAGGTAATAACATTAGATCAGCCGAAAAATAATTGTTGCGAAACATTAACGGACAACTCTTGCAGACTTTATCAACCAGAACACATCTGCCTAAAGGGTTCGAAACTCTAATTACAAATTTAGTAGACTCTATAGGGAAAGTCTTACTGTTCACTAAATTCATGCATATATACGAATGTGTTGATCCAGGATCTATCAAAGCAATCACAGAAGTATCATAGAGAATAAATGTGCCCGTAATCACATCTAATGATGAAGCTTCCTCACGAGCTCGGATAGCATAAGCCCTAGGAAGTGCACAAGCCTCTGATCTATTAGCTGCGTCTTTTGTTACTTTTTGACTACCACTTATATTTCTCGAATTGCTGGAAGGTCCATGATGAGAAATGTTACCACTCTACCTCAGATTCTAAACATTATCTTTTATAGCTAAATCTAGGCAATCTTTTATAAAATGATTTCTTGAACCACAACTATAACAAGCTCTGTTATTACTATTTCCCCAGCATTCACTAAAATGTCGTCTTCCATATTGGTCACACTCAGGCTTTTTATTCTCTGTATTATCAACACTGGCAACAGACGTAGCTGAAGATTTGAAATTTGATTGCGATCTAACACGATCCATGTTCGAATGTCCCACACTAGTCTTTGAACAACTACTATCATCTCTAAATTTCTTTGATCCAGATTGAAAAGACTTGCTTAATGATCTTTTTCGTACCTCTCTAGCTTCAAAATTAGCTTTTCTTTTCTCTTTCCTAATATCTTCAGCTTTACATGCTCGTTCCACAAGTACAATGAATTCTTTGATTTCCAGAATTTTGACTAGCAAACGAATGCCCTCCTTCAAACCATCTTCAAATCTTTTGCACATTATTGCTTCCGTAGATACACATTCACGAGCATATTGACTCAGCCTCACAAATTCCTGCTCATATTCTGTGATAGACATACAGCCTTGTTTAAGCTCAAGAAACTCTTTTACGTTTTTGATCAATGAATCTCTGACTGATATATTTCTTTCGAAATTCAACTTGGAAGAAATCCTACGTAGCTCGTTCACTAGGAACCACAGGCATCAAAGTTTTCCACCAATGGTACGCCGTATCTCTCAGAAGGGAAACAACACATTTTATACATACTTCTAAACTCAAAGACAACTCATTAAACACTCATATTGTGTTCTCTAACCAAAACTCAGCTTTTCAGCATCATCACTTTTGTAGCTCGGAACTCTTCAGCCCCATATTTTCTAATCTTATCAACTGGTGATCTACTCAACTGTACCGGATCATTGGTGGTATAATAGGAGTTTGAGGAGGATTAACTGGGGGTGGAGGTTATTGTACAGCCGGATTGGCTTTAATATATTGGGTGAACCAATCATTCATCATTTGATAGAAGGCTTGTTTAGCCTCACCATCACGGCTACTCGTAGCCGGTCGAGAATCAGATTACACCATCCCTTGCACGGGGGCAGACGTATTCCTTTCAACACCGTCTGCTACAGCTCTTTTGAGATCCATTTTCTATATAAAAGCACATTTTAATGTCAGGATTCATCACACTGTTGCAGTTCATAAATATGGCATGTATAGCTAGACTCACAAACGCTATGGTAGTCCTAGAACCGACTAAACCATGCTCTTATACCAACAAAATGTAAAACCCCTAACCCATAACCTTCGCCAAATCAAATAAGTACTTTAACATCTAGTACACAGCTTTTACATTTTAAACGATTAGGTTCTTTTTGAAAATTAAGCACACAAACAGTTAAATTTTCATATGAGACTTTCATACATGTCAATTCACTTATAATAGGCACAAAATATAATATTAAAATATTTTTCTCACTCAAATTTGTGGTCCCGAAATCACTATTCTGACTAGGCTCAAAATCGGACTGTTACAGATTGAACAAATCATCGATTCTTGACAATGGACTGTTACAGATCTGTCTTTTACAGATTGAACAAATCATCAATTCTTGACAATGGACTGTTACAGATCTGTCTTTCTTCTTTACAAATAACATTGGTGCACCCCAAGGCGAAAAACTAGTCGTACAAAACCTTTATCTATTAACTCTTGCAACTGAGCTTTCAACTCTTTCAATTCTATCGGAGCCATTCTGTACGGAGCTGTCGATATCGGTGATGTTCTCGAGACTAATTCAATGGCAAACTTGACCTCTCTAATCGGTGATAACCCCAGTAATTCTTCTAGAAACATATCCGGATACTCACAGAATACTGGCACTGATTCAATCTTCGATTTACACTTTTGTATCCAGTACATAAGCAAGATAAGCTTTGCAACCTTTTCTTGCATATCTCTAAGTTGATATAGACGAAATCACAACAAGTAGTTCACTCGACTCATCTGATTCAATTCGAATGATTTTACTATTCTGACATTTCAATTCAATAGTCTTTCGTCTACAATTCACAACAGCATCATGCAGAAATAACCAATCCATACCCAGCATCACATCGAATTCCTCAACTGGAAAAAGCATCAAATAAGCCAGAAAATAGTAACCTCAAATCATCAAAGAACAACTCTTACAAACTTTATCAACTAAAACATATTTGCCTAAGGGGTTCAACACTTTAACCACAAACTCGGTAAACTCAATAGGAAAATCTTACTAGACACTAAATTCATACAAATATATGAATGTGTTGATCCAGGATCTATCAAAGCAACTACATCAGTGTCATAACAAGAAAATGTACCAGTGATAACAACTAGTGATGACGCATCTTCGCGAGCACAAATAGCGTAACTCTGGCTGGTGCCCTGGCCTCGGATCTCAGATCAGATTCCCTTGTCACTTCTTTACTACTCGTTACATTTCCTGTGTTTCTAGGTGGTCATCCTCTAACAGCTGTATTGCTCGATCTTGTACTCTGATATTTATCTTTCTCAGATAACTCTAGACAATATCGAATAAAATGATTTGGCAAACCATATTTGAAACAAGCTTCATTACTTTTATTCTAGCAATCTCTAAAATGTCGTCTCCTACGCTGTTGACACTCTGGTATATTGTTTCTCACGCTGCCAACACTCGATACTAATGTAGCTTGAGCTTTAGGACTTGAATATTTCTTTCCACGATCTCTGTTTGGATATCCCGTTTAAGCATCTGAACGAGTATACAAATCTTGTGATTTCTTTAACGAGGATTGATATGGTTTATTCATCAATCTTTTTCTCGAATCTCTAGCTTCAAAATCTGTCTTTCTTCTTTCTTTGCCAAGTTCTTCGGCTTTACAGCCTCTGTCAATTAGTACCATAAATTCTTTCAATTCTAAAATCTCGACTAATAATCTGATATCCTCGTTCAACCCATCTTTGAATCTTTTACACATAATGGCCTCATTTGAAACACACTCCCGAGCATACTTACTGAGTCTAACAAACTCTTGCTCGTATTCTGTTATAGACATACGGCCCTATTTTAGCTCCAAGAACTCTTTGTGTTTCTGATCAATGAACCGTTGACTGATGTATTCCTTTTTGAACTTAGCTTGAAAGAATTCCCGAGTAACTTTTTCTTTTGCTACCACAGACACCAAAGTATTCTACCATTGATATACAGTGTCCCTCAAAAGTGATGCCACACATTTTAAACATTTTGCCTGTGTGCAAGAAAGCTCATCAAGTACTCTGATAGTATTTTCAAGCCAAAGTATTCAACATTAGCTATAAACTCTTCGGCTCCATGTTTTTAAATCTTATCAACTAGAGTGGAGGTTGTTAAGCAGCTGGATTTGTTACGGGAACCGGTTGGGGATTAGGTGGGAGTGGAGGTTGCTAAGCAGCTAGATTTGTTTGAACAAACTCCGTAAACCACTTATTCATCATTTGGAAGAAGGCTTCTTTAGCCTCTCCTCCATCTATCCGACACGGGTCTAGACGTCGATTGCACTACTTCGTGAACAAAGGCAGGCGCATTACTTTCCACATCATCAGCTACAGCTCGATTGGGGTCCATTTAGTAAACGAAAACATGATTTAAACTATCAAGAGATATCATACTATCATAGGTTATATATGACATGTATAGCTAAACTCTCACACACGCTACATTAGTCTGAGAATTGATTAAACTGTAGCTCTGATACCAACAAATGTAACACCCCTCACTAGTATTCAATGCCGAAATAGGGTTACAAGCATTATCGAACATATCATACGATTACACATAAATTTTATATACATTTTCAAGTTTCAAAATAATCATCATTCATTCAAGTACATATCATCCCTAATATAAGCCTATGAGACCTAAAACATACATTCGGGAAAGTTCAGGACTAAACTGATAACTTATGAAATTTTTGAAACACTAAAACTTTTTTTTCCAAATTACGGGGGACACACGCCCGTGTGGCCCGACCGTGTGAGACATTCGAAATGGAATCACATGGTTGTGTCTCAGCCCGTGTCTGAGCCCATGTAACTCTCTAACTTGGGTCACGCAACCAACACATACACCCGTGTGACCTCAAAATGGCCATACACGCTCATGTGCCAAGCCATGCCAAACTTGTAGGGTATACTGACTTATGCTACACGGCCAAGTCACATGCCCATGTGTTGGGCCGTATGGAGCATACTGACTTGGTTTCTAATTCACCAAGGGACACATGGCCATGTAATCTGACCGTGTGTTGCACACGGCTATGACTCACGCCCATGTCTCTGCCCGTATGGAAAAAAAAATAGGCTATTTACCAAGCCATTTTACCACCGAATTTGTATACAACTACACCAAACCAAATGGAATAGAAATATAGCATAAATAGGCATCCAATTTAAGCACAACCAAGACAAAACATGCCAATTCAAAGCATATAAGTTTCACAATTTCAAAACACTTAATTGGTCACTTTCAATTGTACACTAATTTACCTAAAACCACATATCTATCACAACTCTTAATGCATTCACATGGTACTCAATGTACCAATCCACAATAAGGCATACCCTAAGCAATTTACTACCTTTTATACTAAGTCTCAACAAGCCATTCAACAGGCAAGTATAAACCACATCATCAAAGAGCATTAGTACATATATATATATACATCACCATATTTGCCAAAGCAAGCCAACTTAGATGGCTATACACAAACAAAATACTTAACTAAGGGAACCGTATTCGTGGACAGATGAGCGTTTTCGCCCGTTTACAAAAGTGAATACCGAAACAGACAATTCCAGATGCCCTCAGACAGATGCCACTAAAAAAGCCGATTATCGCATATTTTTAGAGGCCGTACTTTACCCATCCGAGCTCTTAAACTCGTAATTTAGAAAATAAAATAGACCAGGGGCCTTTAGTCTTTTGATTAGAGTAGGGGTCGCGAGAGAGCAGAGCGTACCGCCCTGCCGTAGTCGCGAGTCTTTTTATAGTCACGACTGTTGTCATGGCTAAACCAGCGATAGCAAAACCAGCGGTAGCAGAACCAGCGGTTTTTGGCCAAGGCCAAGACAAACATTTTGAAAAAAAATCTTTTGAATTTTGAATAGCCGTGGAAAACAATTTCATTTTTCTTTCATTCTTTTCATTCTCCGCTCCCCCCAAAAAAAGGAGAGACTTCATTTTCACTGTACGAGTAGTGAAAAACTATAGTTTACTTTTATTGGTTGTTGACCAACGGAAAGAATGGGAGTTTCGTAGCCCAGGGAATGGGAATCTACTTGCCAACTTCTCCTACTCTTCCTTAAGGCGCGGGTTCTGCTTTCACTAGATTCTCTAAAGCTAAAATCAAAAGTTGACCTGAGGGATAAGCTCTTTCTTTTCTTAGCTGCGTATCCGGTCTTGGGAGTCAAGTAAGGGCATAGCTTAAGCCAGCTCCTAACCCTAAGGTGAGGTATCAACATAAAGTCAAGTAGGACAGAACGATTAGCTAACACGAATGGCCAAATTCATAATAACATAAACCAAAATGACCCAAAGTCCCTATACATGCCATATGACCAAAACTTAATTTCAAAAGTACCAAGTGATAAAGTCCCCAACGATCCTCGAATTTGAGCTAGCTTTAAAATAACTATAAAACACAAAAAAAAAACAATGTAAGCTATAAAGCTTACTAAGCTCGTATGAATTAATAAGCAAACTCACCATTTATTCACAATTAAATAATATAAACATAATATGCTACAAAACATTCAAATCAAAATGTTAACTTGTATTCAATCACAACTATAACCATGAACTTTTAACTTCCATAAGTTTGATGCTCACATAGTTTTTGTACAAACCTGTATCGTTACGTATCTATTCTCACCATTTCATATTTTTGATATACCCGTTGAACCATTTGGGATATAAGTCAGATACTCAGAAGTCTCGCACCCTAAGTGCCAATATCATGGCCCAAAGCCAATTCATTGAATCTCACACCCGAAGTGCCAATATCATGGCCCGAAGCCAACTCAATGTAACCCCTAATGACATGTCATTTGTATCCTACTCTATTCCTAATGTTCAACCAGGATTTTCAATGTCGAATCTTTGTCGAATATGTTCACAATTTAGGCAATATTATGGTATTTAAAATACAATTGAAACAAGGCTTATTACATACGAACTTACCTCAGATGCAAAAATGATGAAACGATTCAATTATTCTAAAACCATGTTCTTTCCTCGATCTAGTTTCATATTTCACTTTTCTTGATCTATATAATATCAAATTTAGCTTATTCAATAATCTCTCTACTAAATTTAGTCCAAAATATACTTTAAGTGTAACTCCCCAAAAATCCTGAAACCCAAAAATCCAAAAATCTTAAATTTTTCTTTTTGTGCTTAGCAGTCCCAGTTAAGTGTAATTACGCTTTAGTAGGTCTTGGTCAAGGTCTTTGTTCAAATCTAGTGGTAGAAGAAATTATAGTTTAATAATTAAAAGGGCCTTCTTGGCAAGTAGTTAGGCTTTTAAATAAAGATATGGGAAAAATGGCATCAAAAAGCCTTGTGGTGGAGTGGCTAAGTGATACCACTTAGAGTGTAGGGAGGTGGCGTTAGTGGCTAGCAAGGAGATCCTAAGTTCGAATCCTAGCTTAGTTTTTTTAGGAGTTTAATTTTGGCCTTCTAGAAGGTTGGAAGTGGCGTGAAGATGGACTCTAAGGGGAGTGTTCAGGAGAGAAAATTAAGGAAAGGATCAAGGGGTTATCAGGGAGAAAAACAAGGAGATGAGAAAGGGGAAGTGATGGAGCTGAATGGGGAATTGAGGGCCAGGCAATTCAGCTATAAGGGCTATAAATAAGTGTTGAATGCAGGGTTGCCAGGCTAGTGCTGAATTTCTTTCACCCTGTTACCGGAAACCCTTTTCCCTAAAAGTCGAAAACCCTTTTGTTTTACTCTCTTTTCTTTGTGCCGATTTCTATTCTTTCTCTACATAATTTTCATTGTTTCACTTAGCCGATTCCTTCTTCTACTTGTCTTCTTTAATCTATACCACATAAACCTCATTCACCATACTAAGTTTGAAAGCTGAATCTTCTAAGGGCCAAATACTCTTCAACCGAATCTAGTGTAAGTGTTTGTTCTTCCAATCGATTTTGCTAAAAATTTGTTACGCTGTTCTTTCCTCACTCTTTCTAATCAAATGTGGTAGGAAATTAGTATCGGATCTCGAATCTTAGCTCTCTGCTCTCTGCCAAAATTGCTCTTTAGGTGTTTGCGATTTTGGTAAGTATTCCTCTCCCATTAGCTAAGGTGGCCGAATGTTCATAGTTAAGGTAAGGGGACTTGTGTTGGATACGAGTCACCTATTATTCTATTTTAATAGTTAAGATTGGTGTAGATCTAGGAGTTGATCACGGTTAGGGGTTTAAGAAGGGGCTGTTATACTTGTTGCGCAAGGTAAGGTTAAGGTGAGGTTTCGATTTTAGTAAAGTTATATATTAAGCATGCGATTAATTGAAGGGTGATATCGTTTTTAAGTTGGTGACTAAGGGAATTGCAGCATGCTTACTTACCAGGTGTGTACTTACACTACACACACAAGTAGATCGGCAAAAGCTGAAATGCCGAAAAGCTGAAATGTCGAAAAGTTGAAATGCCGAAAAGCTGAAAGTTTGGCTATGGTAGTCTTGCAGGTGCGCGAATACTCGTAAGGGGGAGACCGATAGGTTGCCTGAGGCCCATGGGCAATTCCATGGACTTGGGTTGTGAATAGGCCAAGTGGGCCGGAATGGGCTAAATGGGCCCGATGGGCTGTTGGGCCCATAATAGGCAAAATTTGATAAGTGATGCTATGTGATAGGAAATTTTTATGTGAGCATGAATATAATGTGATTTGGGCCGGATGGGCCATATAAATGAGATTGGGCCGAATGGGCCATATTGATGTGAATTAGGCCTGATGGGCCATATGAATAAGATTGGGCCAAGAGGGCCATATGCATGTATATAGGGGTTTTGGGCCTAGTATATGATAACCATATAAAACTTAATTAATATATAGCGACCGTGGACAAGTCATAGAGTTAAGGTGTGGCAACGGGTATATGCATGTCTAGGATCGGATCTAGGGAGAGCTTGGTACTTAAGCGGTCTTAATGACTCACCTCCTCTTCTTTGGAATCCTACCTGGTGCATAGTATTCGTTCATCTTAGCTCACAGGATTTGTTAACAGGCCAAGGTAAGTGAGAACCGTAATAAGGGAAAAATTACTGAAATGCCCTTAAAGGCAAAAATGACCAAAATACCCCTATGTGTTAAACATAAGTTTTATGATTATGACATGCCTATTTGCTGCATACATATGATATTCTGCTTAGGTTGCATATGGGATGGGGAAATATGGAACAGAGGAAGTATATGAGGATCGCATGGTTACTTGACAATCGTGGATCCACCGACGGCTTTTAAAGCCTAATATGTAAATGGAAGTGGCAACCGAGCTACCATTGATGTGTTGGCTAGGTGGGTCGATATTTATATCCCCACATGATGTGACAGGGGACGGAATTGGTGTGTAGCGGATGGATTATTGGGATGGGATTGCATTGCATGTTTGATGTATGATGATTTTTGAATGCTTGTTTTCGTCGATGGTTGTACACACTGAGTTGTGAAAACTCACCCTCTTTTATTTTATTTTAAGGTGATGCTCAATAGAAGGTTCGATGTTTGGAGGGACTTTGGGTGGCCAGCCAGCAAGATAATTTGGACTTGTTTTTCTTTTTAAAGCTTATCAGTTTCTATGTTATTAAGTACTTTTCAAATCAGATTGTAATAGGGCTTCCACTTTATTATTATTTGGAATATTATTTTCATGTGATGTAATTATAAGAAGTTGAACATGGTTTCTTAAACTATAGTATGACTTTTCTACGTTTACAGAACTACATTTTAAAATGACATGTTTTCATAAAATCATATATTTTAAACAAGTGATTGAAAGGAGTTTTTTTTAAGGATAGTTAAGGTTTCTTTTACTTTAAGAAGGGTTTTCAATGAAAACATGGTTTTCACTAAAACAATTTAATGTGATGCGCCAGATTCGGCCATAACGTCCAGGCTGGGTTTGGGTTGTTACATGAAGGCACATTTACACTTTTGCCCTTAATATTTCAACATTTATACAATTTAGTCCTTGTTTCATAAAATTACAAATTCATGCAATTCAACCACAACCCATGCTAGTCAATTTTTAATTAGGTCCCTAACAGCCCATAGTTTTCATTTATTTCACATTTTAACAACCAAGTTTCCACGTTTCACAATTTAATCCCTAATTTGCATTTTCACTAAAAATCACTTAACAAAACTTGTATAACTATCATCAAACATTCATAATCTATAATCAATCATTAAATCTCATATTTATTCATCAATGGAAACATTCTAAATCTTTAAAAATTTTGCAAATTAGTCTCTAGGTTAGCTAGATTAAGCGACAACGATCTCAAAAACATAGAAATCATTAAAAACGGGATGAAAAATCATACCAATGCAAGATAAATATCTTTTCCGAATGCCCTAGCATGCTCCCTTGGTTTTCTCCTTTAAAAATTGGTGAAAGAGATGGTAATAGATGATAAAAATGGTTTTTTTAATTTAATTAACTATATTTACCAAATACCAAAATTAACCTTATTTTTAACTCAAAATTTCAATAATATCAACCCATTATCATCCAATATCTAATTAATGAGCTATTTATCACATAAGGACCTCTACTTTAAAGTTCTATAGCTATTAAACACCTTTTGCTAATAGAACACAAGTTTTGCACTTTACGTGATTTAGTCCTCTTTATCAAATTAAGCATTTAAAAGATAAAATTTCTTAACAAAATTTTTACACAATCATAATATCATGCTATCGACATTAAAATAATAATAAAATAAATATTTTGACCTCATATTTTATGGTCTCAAAACCACTGTTTCTATTTGACTAAAAACGGGCTGTTACACACTATTTTAAGAAAAGGTTGATGATTATGCAATTTAACTTATAGGACTTTATTATGGTATAAATGAAAATTATTGGGGATTTTAATGAACCTATTCATTTCTGAGTTGATAGTTGATAAATCTTGAAGCATTGGTATAGGTTTATTTATGACTTATAAAGTTCATATTTTTAAAAATGGAATATTATGTTTAAAATTTATACGAGCTTACTAAGAATTCATTGCTTATGTGGTTGTATTTCTCTTACTTTACAGATTATCAGAAGTTCGATTTGTTTGGAAGCTAGCCAGAGATCAATCACACTATCCAATGATTATAATGGTAGATTTTGATGTCTTGATCAAGGTTATAATGGCGTGTATAGGTGGACTTGTATTTGATGATAATTGATGAGTTTGGCATGCATATTTCATTTTGGTTGATATAACTTAGGTACCTTTGATGCCTATTTGGTTTGCGTTATTTTGATAGGGTTTAATGAATGTTTGAATTACTAATTTTGTATGTTTGAATGTGACTTTGGCATGTGGTCATTGTGGTAAGATTGGTATGGAATAGCTAAATTATACATATGTTTAAGTATATTTGATAGTTGTGATTGAGGTGCCTTTTGGCATATTGGTTGTATGGATAGATGTCATTTTGATTTAACTACATTATGCATGTTTTAGGTACATTTTTGAATGTTTGAAATAGGCACAAATGGCTTGTATGTATGAGCATATTTTAGGTGAAAGAAATGGCTTGAAAATGACCTATTTATTGTCCACATGACCAAAGACACGGGTGTGTGTCTCAGCCATGTGTGACACACGGTTGTGTGACGTAGCCTTGTGTCCTCTTTAGGTTTTTAAAGGTAGCATTTTAAGAATTACACGGCCTGGCACACGGGCATGTGGCTTGGCCGTTTGAACCAAGTTAGAGAGTTACACAGGCATGAACATGGGCTGGGACATAACCATCTGTCCCTACTTCGAATGTCCACATGACTTGAGACATGGGCATGTGTCTCAACCGTGTGAGTTACATGGCCTGGCCACACTATAATAGCTCATTTTTCGTCAAATCAAAACTGTGGTTTTGGGACCACAAATTCAAAGATGAAATAATTATTTCATTATTATTTTAATGTTTACAGCATGATATTAGGATTGTGTGAAAATTTCATTAAGAAATTTTATCGTTTGAATGTTTAATTTGATAACAAGGACTAAATCACGTAAAGTGCAAAAATGGTGTTTTATTAGTTAAAGGTATTAAATGGTTATGAAATTAAATAGTTAAGGGAATTATGTTGCAATTAGCCCATTATTATTATAAGTGGACATAGATGTACATAAAATGGATGATATTAAATGTTTGTAATAAGGTTATTTTAGTAAATTTTAAATACATGTTAATAAATTAGTAAAAAAAAAATTTAAAGTCATCATCTTTATGGTTCTTCAACCAAATATTGAAAGCAGAAGAAGCCATTGTTAGGTTTACTTTCGGCCAAGCTTCCTAGCTCAATTGGTGAGTGAATTTTGTCCTATTTTTATTGATTTCTATGTTTTTGAGATCATTATAGCTTAGTCTAGGTAGCCCAGGGACTATTTTGCAAAACTATTAAGGGTTTAGGGTTTTTCCATTGATGAACCTATGTGTGTTTTGATGTTTGATGATAGAAAATGCATGCTTGTTGTTAGATAGACAACAATTGTTAAGTGAGTTTTAGTAAAATGTCCAATTAGGGATTAAATTGTAAAATGTGTAAATTTTGTGGTTAAATTGTGAAATAAATGAAAAAATGGAATGCTAGGGACTTAATTGAAATTCGATTAGCATGGGTTTAGGTTGAATTACATGAATTTGTGTTTTTATGAAATGAGGACTAAATTGTAAAGAAATTAAAATATTAGGGGAAAAAGTGTAAAGTTGCTATAATGTGCATTTTTGGGCTAAATTGAATAGACGGATGATTAAATGAGTTAAATTTGATATTATATAGATCAAGAAAAGTGAAATTCATATTTAAATCGGGGAAAAACAAGGTGTTGGATTAATTAATCAATTCCGTCGTTTTTGCATTCAAGGTAAGTTCGTATGTTAATATGTAACAGCCCAATTTTGGGACTAGTCGGAACAATGGTTTTGGTACCACAAATCTGACGTATAAAAATACTTTTTTATTATATTTTGATGGTCTACAGTTTTATGGTACTATTCTGTGAAAATCTCGTTTGAAAATTTTGACGGTTGGGCACTCAATTTAGTAAAAAGGACTAAATTGTAAAAAGTGCAAAAGTTGAGTTCTACTTGTTAAAGGTGTCCAAATTGCTATGAGATTTTAAATTAGAGGTCTTTAGTTTGTAATTAAACCATTTGTTAAGTTAGTGGACAAAAATGGACATGGTAAGATAAAATTTTAAAGTTTGGCAAAAAGGGCATTTTGGTCATTTGGTAAATAAAAGAATAAAAAGGAAAAATCAAGTCAAAATTGTGTCCATCTTGTCCAACCTTGGTCGACAATCTCAAGCTCACCATAGCTAGGGTTTTGTCAACTTTCAAGCTTGATAGTAAGGGCATTCTAGCCTTGTTTTTAATGTTCTTTACATTTTTGAAGTCCTCGTAACCCGATTTACCTATTTCTACCGTTATTTTGAAGTAGGGTTCATGTTTAAAAATTTAACCATGGGTGACATGCATGTGTTTTGATGTTTAATGGTAGAAAATGAAAGTTTGATGTGTAATAAACAACTTTTACTAAGTGATTTTTCATGGAAATACCTAAAAAGGACCTATTTGTAAAAAGATGTAAAATGGGTAGTAAAAATATGATTTGATGAAAAATGTAGGCTGATATGAGCATGTATATGGTTTGGCTAGGCTTGGGTAACAATGAAATTGAATACATTTCATTTTACGAGCCTAGGGACTAATTTGTAAAAGTATGAAACTCTAGGGGCAAAAAGGTAATTTTTCCATAATGTGATGTTTGGAATAATTTGACCAATGTGAATATTAAGTAAGCTAAATTTGTTATTATAGATAAGAAATGAAGTACGAACCTTGATCAGGGAAAGAATAAGGTGTTTGACGATTAAATCCTTATCTACTATTTTTGGTACTGAGGTAAGTTCATATGTAAATATGCATTGTTTATTTATGTTTTAAATACTTTAATATTGTATGAATTTTTGATTGAATCTTGGGATGAAATCGACAAAGGATGACGAGTGAGAAATATCCCGGTTGAACCTTAGGAATAGTTGGATACAAATGTCATGACATTAAGTGTAACGCCCCAAAAATCCTTAATGTTTATTTTTGTATGTTTGTGTTGCACAAATGCATGTTTTCTTCAGTGGTTAAGTGTTTTGGGAGGAGTCTGAGAAGTCTTGGGTTCAAGCCTTAGCTTGTGCAAAAGTTTGGTTTTTATGAATAAACCTCTGTCTCTAGTCAGTAGGCTTTTAAATAAATATGGGTAAAACATGTCACAAAGTGCCTACTGGTCTAGGGGATAAGTGGCGTGTCATTGTTACTGAAGGTCTTGAGTTTGAGTCTTAGCAATGCAGGGGGTTTTTTATTTTGCTGGATGCCGTGTAAGTGTTTGTATGACAGTGGAATTCTGATGCTAGAAGGCAGTTAGAGTGTTTGAAGAGTGTGGGGTTATTGTGGCCGAATTTTAGGAGGATATTGTGGAGAAGTTTTAGGGATGGGTTGAGAGTTGGTGCCGAATTTGAATTCTGGGCACTCAAGAATTTGGCTTTGGTTGGTTTGCTCTCCATTTTAGTTTCTGTCAACATTTTTCTTTTCTTTTGGTTCTTTTCACTTCTTGGAAGCCAATTATTACTTAGGGCTCTTTTCGAGTATTTTTCTTTTTCGACTATTTCGACTTTGATCATCCTTGCGACAATCATTCCTTTTCCTTTGCTTATTGATTTTCTTCCTTCTTTGGCCGAACACCCACACTCTCTCTCCCTCTCAATTCTTTCGGGTTTGGCAAAGTTTCTCTCTTCTCATCTTGCTACTTTCCTGCCGATCTTCGCCTTCTTCGTTTTTTATCTTTTCTCCAACAGGCTGTGCATCATCTTATACGTTTCTTGGCCGAATATTGATAGGTAATTCTCTACTTTATTTCTGTCCCCTTTAGGCTTTTCACTTTTCTGAGCACCACTTCTCTTCTTTACCTTTTCTTGCCATTACCCTTCTGTTTACTTTTTGAGTTCAATCTCCCTCTTCGGTTCTTGTTTCACGGCATCACTGAATTACACTCTTTTGGTAAGTGTTTTAGGTATTTGTTGCAACAAATCATAAGTTACTGAATGATGGTGTTGTTGAGCGATAGGTGCGGTTCAGTCGAGATTGTATTATAGTCCAAGTATAGGCTTAATAAAAAGGTCGTGACTTTCGTGTAGGAGATCAAGGTTGATTGGTGCGTCACCTAAGAACCAAGGGTGCGATTTCAATTGATTTTTGGTAAGGAGGTGGTTATTGTTATCAATTTGGAACTCCGTTAGGTTCCATTTGAATTATGAGTTAGGTAACTGATTAAATGACATTTTGATTATGTAACGCCCCGAATTTGGGCCTAGAAGTACTGGGCCTTGAGTAAGGGAACACTTAGGTGATTGAGTTTAAAAGTCCTAAGAGATGGCCTAAAATAATTGTCGGCTTTAATGGTTAAGGGATGTGGGAGTGTCTCAGAGTATTGGAGAAGTCCTGGGTGCAAACCTGGGCTTTAGCAAGAATTTTGGTTTTAAGTGAATAAAACCCTAGATTTTTGGAAGTAGGCCTTTTATAATATTGTGGGAAATAAATGACACAAGAAAGCATGTGGTCTAGTGGTTGTGGTGTTATTAAGGTTGCAAGGGAGCCTGGGTTCAAGTCTTGGCTCTTGCAATTTATTTTGGTTTTTCTTTCAAAGGAACCTGGACTTTGGCCTGTAGACCTTATAATTAATTGAGGCTAAATAGTGACACAGAAAGAGCCTGTGGTGGAGTGGCAAGGTGGCGTGTTGTATACCTGTGAGGTCTAAGGTTCAAGTCTTGGGATGCGCAATGGAGTATTTATTTTGCTGTTTGAGCTGTGTAGGACGTTGAGTTGGACTGGAACTCTTTGGTTGAAGTGGTCATAAAAAAATAAGGAATTTTCTTAATGGCTGAAAGTAATCCCACATTGGGAAGCTAACATGAGAATTGGCGAGAAGCTGGCTTTAAATAGAGTGAACAAGATGAGTTGGGGATCACTGGTTTGAGGAAGGATTATTTCATACTTGTTTAACCAAGGTTGGTGATCGTGTACTTTGACGTGTTCTCATAAACAGGTGTGTATTCACACCCTTCTCTACTGTAGATTGGCAAAAGCCGAAAAGCTGAAACTTCAGAATTTGAGGCCTCACGAGTATGTGAACGCTCGTGAGGTAAACCGAGCTCATAAATCATGGGCGACTGACAGTAGAGGCCGCCACGAGCGTTCTCGTGGGCTTAGGCTATTAAGGGCCTCGAAGGGCCGAAAGGGGCCGTGTTAGCCCAATGGGCTTGTAGGCCCCACACGGATTAAATTCACGGTAGATGATAAATATTGTACTGTGCTATTTAGGACACTTAGCCATATATGAATTTGGGCCAAATGGGCCACACGAGCGTGTGGGCCTACTTAGGCCTAGTAATGGGCCTTAGGCCCATTTGCACCATTATGTCTATTAGGTTACAAAAGTCGCTCGAGGCGACAGTGGACCTTCTGTTGGGTCATTAAGACCTCAGTTTGTGAAATTACCAAAATACCCTTGTAGTGTAAAATGACCGTAATGCCCTTGTAGGGTAAAATGACTGTAATACCCCAGTATGGTAGAATGACTTATGTTCTGTATAACTGATGTGCTTATGATTTACATATATGATTGTACTGAGTATGACTTTGCATGCACGTAATATTTATGACATGACATACTGCATGGGGTTGGGTTATTATTGATGGAGGAAATGTACGACTTGTAGCTGTTCTGTACAAAGCTTTCAGCCTTTCTGTGATACTTATGGCTTACAGCCGTTCTATTAACTGGCAGCGTTGTTGCGATATTTACGGCCTTTAGCCATTCTGTCTACGACGTTGAGTTGTTCTGTCTATGGTGTTGAGCCGTTCTATCTATGGCGCTAAGCTGTTCTGTTGACTTAGTGCCGCAACTGGTGCTAAGCTTGGTGTGTTGGCTGGGTGGGTCGATTTTATCCCCACATGGTGTTGGTAGGTATGAATGGTGTGTTAGTTGGACTGGGCTGGGAATCTGTCTGCATATCTGCATCTGATACTGATTCTGTATTGGGCTTAGGACCACTTGATTCTGTTATTGAGCTAAGGCCCACCTGATACTATTTTTATGATGGGCTCAGGCCTAGTCTGTTTCTGCATAATGTATGTCTGATTGTTCATATTATAAGGGATTACACACTGAGTTTTTGTAAACTCACCCTTTGTTTAACTGTACAGGTAATCCCCTGCCTTAGGTGATTTAGAGTCGCGAGAGACTCAGAGATGGCCACATGACCGTTGATGCTCTGCCGTAGACTTTTTATTTAAAATTTTATATTTTGAGGTTTTAATTCTGTAATAAGGGCATAGTGGGTTTAAGTTTTAAGTGGGCTTTTGATTTCTTATATTAAACTGCTAGTCTAGGAAAACTTGGGTTTTCAAAATATTCACGGTTTTCAAAATGCTTCTGCGATTTAAGTTGAATTAATATTCCAAAGGAAAATATTTTGGCAAACGTTTGTGACGAGATGATTTGCTAACCCCATACAAAAGGTTTTAATTTTAGAAATAAACTTTTAACGACAACTCGATTTTTAAACGACGCTTTGATGCAACAC
Organism: Gossypium anomalum; assembly: GCA_025698475.1. Lineage (NCBI taxonomy): Eukaryota > Viridiplantae > Streptophyta > Magnoliopsida > Malvales > Malvaceae > Gossypium > Gossypium anomalum. The sequence continues at coordinate 23,895,230 of CM046957.1, forward strand.
GCTAGATTCAGCCATAACGTCTAGGTCGGGTTTGGGGTGTTACAGATTGAATTTGGGTATAAGAGTATTCGGAGTGCAGTTAACTTCAAATCACATCAGGTGTGTACAAACACAACTCCGACTATAGAAAACGACAAAAGCCAGAATAAGTGAACATCGACGCCACACGGACGTGCTCATGGTCGTGTAGGTAGGCCAAATGAGTAGACATGGGCATATAGTCGACATGGCTGGGCATGAGCGATTTCATAGGCTGAGGCCATATTGAGCCATTTTGGGTCGAACTAGGCCGTGTGGGCGTGGGCCCCATACGGGTAAACCACACGGATGTGTGGAAATTATTGGGTCAGACAGTGTAATACACATAGCCAAGGCCATTATGTGCTGTGTGGGCCACACGGGCGTGTGGGCCCACATAGGCTCGCAATATGGGCCATGGGCCCATTTCTACTGTTTGACTGTTAAGGTTGCACGGGTCGCCCGAGATGACTGTGGACCTACTGATGGGTCGATAAGTTTACCTCGACCCCTATTTGATAAAATGACTATTTTGCCCCTATATGATGTATGACTATATTTTAGCATGATTTTTAACTGTATTTAATAAATGTGTAATATTATGACATGACATGACATGTTGCATGGGGATGGGTTTATTATGATTGGAGGAAGTGTCTTTGTCTTGCAAAATCTACTGCAATTATCTTGTTTAGTCTTTGCAACCTAAGTACTATTTAGAGTGTAGGGATGGGTGGGTTGATTATATCCCCACATGGAGTATAGGGTTGGATGGAGATGGAGTGTAGAGGCTGCTTGGGTAGGATTTCTTGATTGCATATCTGTACCGTTATTGTCTTTGAGATGGGCTGATGCCCAAACTAATACTGATACTGTAATGGGCTAAGGCCCTAACTATAACTGAACCAATTCTGAAATAGGCTTAGGTACAGATTGTATTTGTTTTCTGTTTCACTGTTTTTGTAAGGAATTACACACTGAGTTTTCATAAACTCACCCTTCTATTTTTATCTGTACAGGTAATCCCCACACATAGTCGGATTGGTGCAGCGAGGGACTCAAAGGTGGCCACACAACCGCATAAATTCTCATATTTGATTTAGATTATAAGTAATTTTATTTTGGGTATTTTGCTGTAATAAGGCCTTTATGGATTTTTATTTTTAATTTGGGATTTTTACTTGATTCGACTTATAACTGCTAGCAGTAGGAAAATACGTGGGTTTTTAAAAAAATAAATGTTTTCAAAGATACCACAAATATGCAACCTATTTTAAGAGCTTTCGTAAGGAATAACATTTCAAAAATTAATGACGTTTTAATATGATTAAGTTTTTGACAAATGACTCATATTTTGAAAATGAACGACGCGTCTTAAAATCTTCATTAAGATCACACAAAGAGGTTAAATAGAGAATGGGTTTTTCAACAAAATCACACTTTATGAAAAACACTTCAATGTGACATCGCCAGATTCGGTCATAATGTCCAAGCTGAGTTTAGGGTGTTACATTTAATGGTATCAGAGCCAAGTTACAAAACTCAGCTGTAGATTTGGGTTTCATTTAAAACTTGGAATTTTGGAAAGAACTGTTTCAAATGATTTGAAGTATTTTGAAATGTTTTACTGAATGTGTGGAACATCGAGTCTCCGGCGCTGATTCTGTAAGTATTTTGAAACTGTTGTTTGTTTAAACTGAAATGTTGAGATTACTGTAGGCAGTAGACTGTACTGAGATACTCTAGTTAGGGTAAACTAAAAACTGTATTAAGACGGCGGTCTGCGAAAACGTACTCTGAAATACTGATACTATTTTCCATAAAACATCTGTTAATAAACACTTAAACTGTAAATTGATGCATAAAACTATTAATACAGATAAAACAAAATTCGATAATAAGCATCAGAGGTACTCGTGGAAGGGGTACAATAGGCCACGGCAGAGGCCGTGAAGGTGCTCGAGTTGGGTCCTCGTTAACTGGCCACATGCCTAATGTAGAAACCAGGAAGGCGCCAGTTTTACTTGAGACTAAGACTAGGTCTCATGATCATGCGGCTGGGGATGACGCGCTGTCCCAAGTCATGTTACGGATTCTGAAGAGGGTCGCTGGGCCCAATACTAGTGCTATGGGCCGTGGGTCGAATATGGAACGACTCTGGTCTAATGAAGCTGAGATTTACAAGGGTATTGTTGGATTTGCCCCTAATGTGGTTGAGAATTGGATTGAGGGAACAGAGAGGATCATGGATGATTTCAACTGCAGCCCCGAGCAAAAACTAAAAGGTGCAGTGGCACTGCTAAGAGATGAGGCTTACCGGTGGTGGCTTACGGTTAAAGAGGGCACTCAGGCCGACCGACTATCTTGGGAATTTTTTAAGACTACTTTTTAGGGAAAGCATGTGGGTGCTAGTTATGTGGATTTCAGGAGGACTGGATTTTTGAATCTGACATAGGGGGATAAATTAGTGGCCGAGTATGAGGCTGAATTTTTACGACTAAGCCGCTATGCTCGAGGGATGGTAGCAACTGATTATGAGTATTGTGTTCATTTCGAGGATGGCCTCAGGGATATTTTACGGGTTCTGATAGCTCCGCAAAGGGAGCGAGATTTTGCTACATTAGTTGATAAAGCAAAGATCGCTGAGGAGGTGAAGCGCGCTGAGCGCCAGAACTGTGAGAAGGAGAGGGGTAGGAATAAGAGAGATTCGAAGCCCTCGAGTTCCTTTTTGAGGCCTAAGAAAAAAGGCCAGAGTTGATGGGCCGGTCAGAGTCGGGGCCCCTGTTGATGCACCTGGACTGTAGTCTTGTGTTGATTGTGGAAGACACCATGAGGGCGAGTGCTGAAAAAGGACTGGGGCATGTTTGAGATGCGGATCATTGGTGCATCGTATCAAAAAGTGTCCTCGGAGGCCTGATTAGGTGCAAGCTATGAGATTATGTCTAATACCATATCTGGGATATGGCATCGATATGAGATTTCGTGTAAGACCATAGCTGGGCTATTGGCATCGGTTGAGATCCTATGTAAGATCATATCTAGGATATGGCATTGGAGTGGTACTATGTGTGTGAGATATCCCAAGTATCCTTTAGTATTCCAAATAGTTTAACGGGAAACTTAACGGCAATGTTTAAGTTGGGATAGACTATGGTATGTTGTGTACGGTTATGGTGAGTTGCAAGTTGGTATAGATATGTACACAAAACTCATGCTTAATGAGTTAGATATGTGATAAAACCTCAGATTGGTTTAATTGAGTAAGTTATGATGTTAAGATTTTAAATACATCTATTCTAAGCTTGATTATGAATTCATAATGACATTTATGTTAATTTACTTTATGTTAAATATATGTTAGAGTGTGTTTATGTTGCCTATTATTTGCATAGGAACTTACTAAGCTTTAAAGCTTACTCCCTTTCTTTTTCTTGTCTTATAGTGTCACCAAGCCAGCTTGGAGACCGAAGACTATCGGAGATCCATTCACAATATCAAATTATTATTTTGGGTACTTATGATTTCATTATTTTGAGTATGGCATGTATAGGGACTTAGTCATTTTGTTATGTGTCATACTTGAATTGGCCAAATGTGTTGGCTTATAATGATTGATAATTCATTTTGTAAATGGCCATTGAAATTGGCTGATATTGGCTTAAGTATATATATGCATATGATGATGTTTTCATGGGTGTGTGAATTTGCATGGATTGAGTTGATAAGTAGGTGATATTTATATGTGATAGATGATTACATGTAAATGATACATTGATATCTTGTTCGTGGCTGATTTGGTTGTATGAATATACTTGGATTGGTGATGCTTGTGGTTGTGAAGGTTGGTGCAAGTAAGGGTGGCAAAATGGTCTGGTAAATAGCCTTATTTTTCTCCACACGGGTAGACACACGGGCATGTGTCTAGGCCATGTGTGACACACGGCTTGTCCTATGGGTGTGTGATCCAGCCTTGTGTCCCCTGTATTTTTGAATTTTAGCTTCGAATTGGCCACATGGGCAGAGACACGGCCGTGTGTCTCAGCCGTGTGAAGGACACGACCTAGGGACATGGACGTGTGCCCAGGGCGTGTGAAGCCTGCACATATTTTATGAAAAGTTCTGAAAATTTAATCGCCCACATGGCCTAAGCACATGGGTGTGTAACTTAATTTTGTTGATGATGTCATAAACATAGAGTTACATAGGTTAGAGACACAGGCGTGTGTGACCACGCGGCCTACCCACACGGGCGTGACCCAAGCCACACGGGCACGTGACCCCTGTTTTGATGAAAATTTTCTATGTGTTGGGAACTTTTCTAAAGTTCTCGGTTTAGTCCCGAACCACTTCCAATGTATGTTTTGGGACTTGTAGGCTCGTTTAAGGGACGATATGAATGTTTTTAAAAAGTTTAAATTTGAGTGGAAATTCATGTCTGGATTTTGAATGTTTGTTTGAGATTAAGCCTGGTAATGCCTTGTACCCTATTTTGGTGTTGAGTACGAGTAAGGGATGTTTCATTTAGTGGTATCAGAGCTACGTTTTTTTGATTCTCGAACTAATGTTACATGTGTAAGAGTCTAGCTATACATGCCATGAATGAACTGTGATAGTGTGATGACTCCTGACAATTGTAAATCATGTTTTCATATAGTAATGGATCCCAATCGAGCCGAGGCTGATGAAGTAAAAAGTAATGTAATGACTCTCACTCAAGGGGTAGCGCCATCTGATAGTAGACCACCTACGGTTAGTCAAGGAGACAGAGGCATGGAAGCCTTTCTTTATATGATAAATGAGTGGTACACAGAATTTGTTTGAACAAATCCAAATACCCAACCTCCTCCACCCCTACCTATTCCTCGACCGATTCCCATAGCCCCACAAGGTATGGATTGTAAGAATGAATAAGCCCCTAGTTGATAAGATCTGAAAGCATGGGGCTGAAGATTTCTGAGCTAATGTGGATGATGATCCCGAGAGAGCCGAGTTTTGGCTCAAGAACTCCATTAGGGTATTCAATGAGTTGTCCTGCACACCAGATGAGTGTTTAAAGTGTGCTATCTCACTTCTGAGAGATTCTACATACAATTGGTGGAATACACTTGTATCTGTAGTTCCGAGAGAAAGGGTCACATGAGACTTCTTTCAAGAGGAATTTTGGAAGAAGTATATTAGCCAATGGTTCATCGATCAGAAATGTAAGGAATTTCTTAAGCTGAAACAGAGTCATGTGGCCGTAACAGAGTATGAGCGAGAATTTGTCAAGTTGAGTAAGTATGCTCAAGAGTGTGTTTCCACCGAGGCCATCATGTGCAAGAGATTTGAGGATGGATTGAATGAAGACATTCGTGTGTTAGTCAAGATCTTAGAGTTAAAAGCGTTTGTGGTGTTGGTTAAACGGGCTTGTAAGGCCGAAGAATTGAACAAAGAGAAGAGGAAAGCTGATCTTAAAGCTAGAGACTTGAAGAAGAGACCGATGAGTAAGTTATTTCCATTTCAGCCCAAGAAGTCTAAAGAAATGTATTCCCGTTCGAATTTCTCAGTGGGATATTTACGTAGAGATAATAAGAAACAACATTTGAGTTTTAAATCTCAAGCCACCACAATGGCGAGTGTGGGCAATGTAAAGTCTAATAGGCCCGAATGTGAACAATATAGAAGAAAACATCCCAGCGAGTCCAGAATTAATGATCGAGCTTGTTTCAAGTGTGGTTCACAAGAGCATTTTATCAGAGATTGCCCGGAGATGGCAGAGAAAGAGAAATTCCAAGGTGCAAGGCCTAGTAATACTGCTTCTAGAGAAGGCCCGCGCGGAATACTGGAGATGGAGCCAGTAGTAAAGGTGTGACTAAAGAAACTGCTATAAGATACGAAGCTCGAGCATCGGCAACAGCTTATGCCATCTGTGCTCACGAAGAAGTGACATCTCCCGATATTATTACTGGTACTTTTCTCTTTAAGATACTAACATTATTGCATTGATTGACCCTAGATCTACTCATTCATATATTTGTCTGAATTTGGTAAATAATAAGAAATTTCCTGTTGAGTTTACCGAATTTGTGATTAAGGTGTCAAACCCTTTAGGCAAGCATGTTTTAGTTGACAAAGTATGTAAGAGATGTCCTGTGATGATTAGAGGTTACTGTTTTCTAGCTAACTTGATGTTGTTGCCATTTGATTAGTTTGATGTTATTTTGGGTATGGATTGGCTGACGTTACATGATGTTATAGTAAATTGTAGACAGAAAGTTATTGAATTGAAATGTGAAAATGGTGAAACTCTTCGGGTTGAATCAGATGAGTCAGATAGATTGCCTGTGGTGATTTCTTTAATGTCAGCTCAAAAATATATAAGGAAAGGATGTGAAGCTTACCTAACTTATGTGTTAAACACGAAAGAGTCTGAATTGAAAATTGAATCAGTACCGATAGTTTGTAAATATCTGGATGTGTTCCCGGAAGGGGTGCCTGGGTTACCTCTAATTAGAGAAGTTGAGTTTGGTATTGAGTTAGTCCTTGGTACTTCACCAATACCTATTGCTCCGTATAGAATGACTCCGATTGAATTGAAAGAATTAAAAAAATAGTTGCAAGAATTGATAGATAAGGGATTTGTGAGACCGAGTTATTCCCTCTAGGGTGCTCCGGTATTGTTTATAGAGAAGAAAGACAGATTTATGAGACTTTGTATAGATTACCGATAGCTCAATAAGGTTACCATAAAGAACAAGTATCCATTGCCAAGGATAGATGACTTGTTTGATTAGTTGAAAGGAGCAACAGTGTTTTCCAAGACTGATTTGAGATTCAGCTATTACTAGTTACGAGTTAAAGAGTCAGATGTGGCAAAAACTGCTTTCAGAACAAGGTACGAACACTATGAATTTCTTGTTATGCCATTTGGTTTAACTAATGCCCCTACTGTTTTCATGGATTTGATGAACTGAATTTTCTGACCATATTTGGATAAGTTTGTAGTTGTTTTTATTGATAACATACTGATTTATTCTTGTGATGAGAACGAGCATACCGACCATTTGAGAACTATTTTTCAAACTTTGAAAGACAAACAGTTGTATGCTAAGTTCAGTAAAAGTGAGTTTTGGCTCAGATAAGTTGGATTTTTGGGACATATCTGTAACACCCCGGGCCCGATACCGTTACCGGGGTTGAAAACGAGGTAATTACGGACTTACTTCATTGGCTTACACAGTTCATAAAAATTTCAGACATGCTGGCTAACTGCATCACGACCACTTTAAAAATCATATCTTGACTTCCGAAGCTCGAAAACTAAATCCGTAAATTTTCCCTGAAACTAGACTCATGTATCTACCTACACATTTTTTTCTAGAATTTTTGATCGGGCCAAACGGTACAGTTTATTAGGTTAAGTCTCCCCTGTTACAGGGTTCGACTACACAGACCTTCATGCATTGCAACTTAAGTATCTTCCTATACAGGGCTTCAAATCTTATGCCGTTTGTTTCTAAAGAAACTAGACTCAACAGGGAATCTGCCCATATGGGGCATGACTTCTAATTGTCTCTGGTTAATTTATAACAAATTTTCAAAGTCGAAACAGGGGATCCAGAAATCGCTCTGGCCCTGTTTCATGAAAACCTAAATATCTCCTAACATATGACTCATTTGACCGTTTCGTTCCTTCCATGAGAAAATAGATTCATCAAGGTTCGAATACATAATTTATTCACTAATTAACTCCATTCTTACAATTTTTAATGATTTTTCAAATTTACCCCATTGATACTGTCAACATCTAACTTTAGGTAGACTTTATCTATTGCCTAGTTTCCATGATTTAACTACTCCGATAGCATACATAACACAATTTATAATTTAGATTAACCATCCCAATGGTCAATCATTGCCAAAACATATCCGTACTTCTCGATAACCATATACATACACGATGATTATAACATTATGATTCAAATATGAACATAAGCCATTTTCGCATGGCTAACCAAATTTATACAATTCCAAAAGTTGCATGACCATTAACAAAAAATAGTCCTATACATGCCATTTCAAGGTTCAACCAAAAATATACCAAAAGGAGCGTTGATAGTGTGGACGACTTCAATTTCAAAAATCCCGAGTCCGATAGCTGACGAACCAAAATCTATAAAACAGAGGTTTAAAGAAAACGGAGTAAGCATTTAATGCTTAGTAAGTTTTGAGCTATGATATTAAACACAATTATAAAGTAACATTGTATAGCTAAATGGTTAATTTCACATATACAAATTCTCAATATCTTACTTATTCCATATTACCAACCTTTATATTCATGCACAAAATTCATGCACAAAAGATTAACTTAACCAAGGTCAGGTAGCTCATTTATTGACTGAGTAAGTACCATTTGCAAGGGATCATCTAAATCAATGCATAAACGAAACATACCTCATCGTTGGGATTTTTCGAGCATTTTAATTTAAACTATGGCAGCATGATCACTCATTCTCAAACCAAGTACCTTCGGGTTTAACCGGATATAGTTTCTCGCTCAAACGCCTTCGGGACATGGCGGGATATAATAATCTGCACAAAGGCCTTCGGGGCGTGCTTCGGATATAGCAACTCGCACTAAAGCCTTCGGACATAGCCCTGATATAGTAACTCGCATAAATGCCTTCTGGACTTAGCCCTAACTAACAACTCGCACAAAGGCCTTCGGACGTGTCTTGTTAACATCCAAATATTCATGTACATATAAATATATCGAACACATCTATTTTTACATTTTCATAATAAGTTTCAATCACAAATTCACGTATTAAGTAACTCCATTTTCGACTCACTAGCTGCATACAAACAAAGCATGGTTTAGTTTGCTTTACGACCACGTTCTCTATACTGATACGGCTACCCTTCATACGTATAGACTAAGTAACTCATTATATAATTCAAGTAGAATCATCTTATCACCCCATATTGGTTATGCTCATACATCATGATTTAATCAAATCGTAACTAAGTCTCGTTACTCGAAAACTTACCTCGATTGTTGTCGAACGATTTCACTGACTATTCGACCACTTTTCTTTTCCCTTATCCAAGTTTGATCCTCTAAGCTCTTGAGCTAAATCAAACAATTTACTTCCCAATCAAGCACAATTATATGGCATTCATATACATTTTTAAAACCAAACCACATGAATTAATTGTTCACCTAAGTCTATCATTATTTCATTTTCATAATTGAATACTTGGTAAGTTACATTAAACAATTATACTTATAGCTTAAATACACTTTATACTAGCCGAATGGTATCATCAAGATATGCTCAACTCAATTAGCTTACCTTGGCCGAATATTCATGATAAATTTTAGTACCACAATAGCTCAACATTCCAACTCAATAGATTAACACCTATGACCAAAACTATGAATTCTTTATATCCTTACATGTATTTGGATGCATATGTTCAATATAATTACTTCCTTAATCACACATAATTGACTAGAACAATGGAAGTCTTTAGCAATACTTAATTTAATATCAATTCAAATCAATTATAATACATTTGGGCATTCATTTTATTAATAAACTCAACTACCCAAATCACTCAAACTCCCATTTCATATTCGGCCTTAGCATCAAAATACTAGCCGATTCTTCACACTTTAAAACCATACACCTATTAAGATCCTAGTTAGTTTAAGCAATCATTCACCTTTGTTTATCTAAAATTAACATGAACAAACACCATTACTCATATAAATTTTCATAGCCGAAAATCCTAATCCATCCCACAATCAAAAATTTAACATGGGTTACTAATATAACTTAGTATCTCACTAAAGATTAAGCAAAATTTCAAGAATTAATATACTTTCTTACCTTAATGGTAGCTTAAGATAGCCGAAATTCCCTCCCCCTTCTTCTTCCTCACATTCGGCCAAGGAGAAAGAAAATTTTTTTGCTTTGTTTTTATCACCTTCAATTTCTTATTACCCAATATCTCTTTTTCTTTTTATTATTTTATAATATAGAAAACCACTAACAATTAAACAATTACATATTTTATGCATATGATCCATCATGGCCGGCCACTACTCCCAATAGTGGGAAATTTGACATGCACATCCTTGTTTTTTTTATAACTTGAACTAATAGGTCCTTTTAGATTAACCTAGTATATTTCAAAAGTGTCACTCAATAGTCCTACTAACTAAATTCACATTAAATTGACAAAATCGAAACTTAAACTTTTTACACATTCGAAATTCACATATTTTAGATAGTAAATAATATATTCAATTAATTCGGTGACTCGGTTTAGCGGTCCCGAAACCGCTTTCCGACTAGGGTCACTTTAGGGCTGTCACAATATCGTTTTAGGTGATGGTATTTGTGTTGATCCCAGTAAAATTTTGGCGATTGTTAATTGGAAACCACCAAGAAATGTGTCTGAAGTTAGAAGCTTTTTAGGCTTAGCCAGTTACTACCACCGATTTGTCAAAGGGTTTTCAATGATTGCTACTCCTATGACGAAATTGTTGCTAAAACATGTCAAGTTTGAATAGTCTGAAAAATGTAAGCAAAGTTTTGAGAAGTTGAAGGCATTGTTGACTGAGGCATCGATTTTAGTGCAACCTAAACTAGGAAAAGAGTTCGTGATTTATAGTGATGCCTCATAGAATGGACTACGATGTGTGTTGATACAAGAAGGCAAGGTGATAGCATATGCCTCGAGGCAATTGAAGCCATATGAGAAGAATTACCGACACATGATTTGGAATTAGTCGCTATTGTGTTTGCTTTGAAGATATGGTGACACCATCTGTACGGTGAGAGATGTCATGTCTTTACCGACCATAAGAGTTTAAAGTATTTGATGACTCAAAAAGACTTGAACTTACGGCAACAAAGATGGCTCGAGTTACTGAAAGATTATGAGTTGGTGATTGACTATCACCCAGGTAAAGCGAATGTAGTCCAGACGCCTTGAGTAGGAAGACTTTATTTACTTTGAGTACATTAAACACGAGATTGACTTTATTCGATGACGGTTCTATTCCAACCGAGTTGAGAGCTAGGCCAATGTTTATTCAGCAGATTTGCGAATTCCAAAAATGTGATAGTGATTTGCAAGCCAAGAGAGATCATTGTGAATCGGTTAGTGATTCAAATTTTCATGTCAGACCCGATGATTGTTTGATGTTCCGTGGTAGAGTTTGTGTACAGGAGAATGATGAACTTATTCAAAAAATTCTTCATGAAGTGCATGATGGTTGTTTATCAATGCATCCAGGTAGTATGAAAATGTATAATGATTTAAAGAAAATGTATTGGTGGACGAGCATGAAAAGAGATATCCCCGAGTTTGTTTCGAGATGTCTGATTTGTCAATAAGTGAAAGCAGAACACCAAGTGCCTTTGGGTTTACTTCAGCCAGTGATGGTGATCGAGTGGAAATGGGATAGAATTACGATGGATTTTGTAATGGGTTTACCTTTGACTTCGAAAAAGAAAGATGTCGTATGGGTTATGGTTGATATATTGACGAAATCAGCTCATTTTATACCAGTACGTGTTGATTATTCACTAGATAAGCTAGCTGAGCTGTACATTGCTGAGATTGTGAGATTGCATTGGGTACCTATTTCTATTATTTTGGATAGAGATCCGAGGTTCACTTCGAGGTTTTGGAAAAAGTTGTAAGAATCTTTAGGAACGAAGCTGAACTTTAGTACCTCTTTTCATCCATAAACTGATGGCCAGTCTGAGAGAGTAATTCAGATTCTTGAGGATATGCTTCGATGCTTGTTCTAGAATTTAAGGGTAGTTGGGAAAAATATCTACCATTGGTCGAATTTGCCTATAAAAATGGCACCTTATGAGGCATTGTATGGTCACAAGTGCCGAACACCTTTATATTTGACTGAACTTAGTGAGAAACAAATTCATGGGGTTGACTTGGTTAAGGAAACCGAAGAGAAAGTAAAAGTAATTCGAGAAAGTTTGAAAGCTACTTCAGATCGACAGAAGTCGTATGTGGATTTGAAAATAAAAGAAATTGAGCTTCATATTAGGGATAAAGTATTTTTGAAAGTATCTCCATGGAAGAAGGTTCTCAGGTTTGGCCATAAAAGCAAGTTGAGTCCACGTTTTAAGGAGCTGCATGAAATTATTGAAAGAATAGGGCCAGTAGCATATCGATTATCTTTACCAACATAGTTGGAAAGGGTTCATAATATGTTTCATGTGTCGATGTTGCGACAGTATCGTTCCGATCTTTCACATGTGATTTCTCCGACAGAGATTGAAATTCGTCCGAATATAACGTATGGTGAAAAACTGACCAAGATTTTAGCTCGAAAGGTTAGACAATTGAGAAATAAAAGTATAGCCCTAGTGAAAGTTTTGTGGAAAAGACACAGTATTGAAGAAGCTACGTGGGAACCAGAGGAGGCCATAAGAAAATAGTACCCAAACCTCTTTTCTGGTAAGGTTTTCCGGGATAAAAATCCCTAAATAGGGAGAGTTGTAATAGCCTGATTTTAGGGCTAATCGAAACAATAGTTTCGGGACCACGAATTCGATGTAGAAAAATCCATTTTTATTACATTTTGATGGTCTACAGTTTTATGGAACTTTTTTGTGAAAATCTTGTTCGAAAATTTTGACGTTTGGGCATTCAATTTAGTAAAAAGGACTAAATTGTAAAAAGTGCAGAAGTTGAGTTCTACTTGTTAAAGGTGTCCAAATTGCTATGAGATTTTAAATTAGAGGTCCTTAGTTGGTAATTAAACCGTTTGTTAAGTTAATGGATAAAAATGGACACGGTGAGTTAAAATTTTAAAGTTTGGCAAAAAAGGGCATTTTGGTCATTTAGTAAATGAAAGAATAAAAAGGGAAAATCAAGTCAAAATTGTGCCTATCTTCTCCTACCTTGGCTGAAAATCTCAAGATTGATAGTAAGTGCATTCTAGCCTCGTTTCTAATATCTTTACATTTTTGAAGTCCTCATAACCAGATTTACCTATTTCTACCATTATTTTGAAGTAGGGTTCATATTTAAAAATTTACTCATGTGTGACATGCATGTGTTTTGATGATTAGTGGTAGAAAATGAAAGATTAATGTATAATAAATAACTTTTACTAAGTGATTTTTCATGGAAGTACCTAAAAAGGACCTATTTATAAAAAGATGTGAAATGGGTAGTAAAAATCTGATTTGATGAAAATGTGGGCTACTATGAGCATGTATATGGTTCGGCTAGGGTTGGGTAACAACGAATTGAATACATTTCATTTTACGAGCTTAGGGACTAATTTGTAAAAGTGTGAAACTTTAAGGGTAAAAAGGTAATTTTGCCATAATGTGATGTTTGGAATAATTTGAGTAATGTGAATATTAAGTAAGCTAATTTTTATTATTCTAGATCAAGAAAAATGAAGTACGAACCTTGACCGGGGAAAGAATAATGTGTTTGACGATTAAATCCTTATCTATTATTTTTGGTACCGAGGTAAGTTCGTATGTAAATAATGCATCGTTTATTTTAATATTGTACGAAATTATGATTGACTTTTGGGATGAAATCGACAAAGGATGACGAGTGAGAAATTTCCTGGTTGAACCTTAGGAATAGTTAGGGTACAAATGTCATGACATTAGGGTTAGTTGAGATTACGTGTAGGACCATATCTGGGATATTGCATCGATATGAGATTTCGTGTAAAACCATAGTTGGGCTATTGACATCAATATGAGATCCCATGTAAGACCATATCTGGGATATGGCATTGGTATAGTACTATATGTGTGAGATATCCCGAGTGTCCTTTAGTATTCAAAATGGTTTAATGGGAAACTTAAAGGCAATGTTAAAGTTGGGAAAGACTATGGTATGTTGTGAACGATTATGGTGAGCTACAAGTTGGTATAGGTATGTACACAAAACTCATGCTTAATGAGTTTGATATGTGATGAAACCTCGAATTGGTTTGATCGAGTAAGTTATGATGTTAAGATTTTAAATACATCTATGATAAGTTTGATTATGAATTCACAATGACATTTATGTTAATTTACTTTATGTCAAATATATGTTAGAGTGTGTTTATGTTGCCTATTATTTGCATAGGAACTTACTAAGCTTTAAAGCTTACTCCCTTTCTTTTTCCTTTTCTAATTGTGTCACTAAGCCAGCTCAGGGACCGAAGATGGTTGGAGATCCATTCAACCTATCAAATTATTATTCTGGGTACTTCTGATTTTATTATTTTGAATATGGCATGTATAGGGACTTCGTCATTTTGTTATGTGTCATATTTGAATTGGCCAAATGTGTTGGCTTATAATGATTGATAATTCATTTTGTAAATGGCCATTGAAATTGGCTAATATTGGCTTATGTATATATCTATATATGATGATGTTTTCATGGGTGTATGAATTTACATGGACTGAGTTGATAACTAGGTGATGTTTGTATATGATAGATATTTGCACGTAAATGATACATTGATATTTTGTTTGTGGCTGAATTGTTGTATGAATATACTTGGATTGGTGATGCTTCTGGTTGTGAAGGTTGGTGCAAGTAAGGGTGGCAAAATGGCTTGGCAAATAGCCTTATTTTTGTCCACACCAGTAGACACACGGGCGTGTGTCTAGGCCATGTGTGACACAAGGCTTGCCCTATGGGTGTGTGATCCGGTCGTGTGTCCCCTGTATTTTTCAATTTTAGCTTCAAATTGGCCACACGGGTAGAGACACGACTGTGTGTCTCAGCTGTGTGAAGGACACAGCCCAGGGACATGGGATTGTGCCTAGAGGGTGTGAAGTCTGCACCTATTTTATGAAAAATTATGAAAATTTAATTGCCCACACGGCCTAAGCACACGGGCGTGTCACTTGGCCGTGTGACTTCATTTTGTTGATTACGCCATAAATAGAGAGTTACACAGGTTAGAGACACGTGCGTGTGTGACAGATAGCCTACCCACATGGGCATGTGACCCCTGTTTTGATGAAAATTTTCTAAGTGTTGGGAAGTTTTCTAAAGTTTTCGGTTTAGTCCCGAACCATTTCCAATATATGTTTTGGGCCTCGTAGGCTTATTTAAGGGACGATATGAATGTTTTTAAAAAGTTTTAAATTTGAGTGGAAATTCATGTCTCGATTTTGAATGTTTGTTTGAGTTTAGCTCTGATAATGCCTCGTACCTTATTCTGGAGTCAAATACGGGTAAGGGGTGTTACATAATAAGCATTTGTATAGTTGTGTTTTAAATGCTTTAATATTGAATTATTCTTGAATACGACCTTGCGGATATAATCGACGAATATTCGACATTAAGAAATCCCAGATGAACCTTAGGAATAGATTAGGATACGAATGACATATCATTAGTGGTTATGTGATTTGGGTGCTAGTCTGTACATCCTACTGGTGGTTGAGTTATCCAACATGTGTTGTGGATTCTCATCAGATTGTGTGAGCAGCACCGTGTAGCTTCGTCATGATTGTCAGCTTGTGTGAGCAGACCCGTTGATAGCTCGAGAGTGAGCATTATATACGATATGAATTGAGATAGCTTTAACTATGTATTGGCACTTAGGGTGCGAGATTCCTGAGTATCCGATTGTATTCTGAATGGTTCAATAGGTATATTGAAGATATGAAACGGTTGGAAATAGATACGTATCAGTACAGATATGTATGTAAACTATATGAGCATTGAAACTATGAAAGTTATGAGATCTTGATTAATTATGTGATTGAATATATGTTAACCTTATAATTACATGATTTTGAAGTATACTATGTTATTTTACTTGAATGGTGACTAAATGGTCAGTTTTACTTATTAACTATAAGAGCTTACTAAGCTTTATAGCTTACTTTATTTATTTTTCCTTGTTTTATAGTAAATTTTGAAGCTTGCATCACACTATCAAGGTTCTGCTTTGGTACTTTTGAGCTTATGTTTTGGTTATATGGTATGTATAGGACTTATGGTCTTTTTGGTTTATGTTTTGGTAATGAATTGAGCCATTTGAAATGGATTGTAAATATTAAGGGTTAGGTTTTGTATATAGCCATGAGAGTTGGCTTAATTTGGTTGGTTTGGATGTGTATATATATGTGTATATGGCTTGTGTTGTGAGTTTGTTGATGGATGTATGATGCTTGTTGATTATATGTATTATGGATGTCAAATGGTTGATATTTGAAAATTAGTATGGTTATTTGTTTAGGCAAAATGATGCATAATTGTAAGATGTCATTTAGGTGATTTGTGATTGTTAGTTAGCATGAATGAAATTGTCAAATTTGATACTTGTGTATATTGTGGTTAATGGTATGAGATTATCATGAATTGAGCTTAATGGGAGTTGATTTGGAATTCCTATTATATGACATGTTTTGGTGCCAATTGGGTTGATGTAGGTGTAAGCAAGTTTGGGTGGCAAAATGGCTTGGTAAATAGCCTATTTTTGTCCACACGGACGTGTGTCTCAACTGTGTGTGACACACGGTTAGGTTACCCAGCCATGTGTCCCCTGTTGTTGAATTAAAAATCAATTATGTGTGCTCCACACGGCTTAGCAAAAGGGCGTGTGACTTGGCCTTGTGGCATAAGTCAGTATACTCTACAGGATTGACACGACCTAACACACAGCCTAGCACATGGGCGTGTGTGGCCATTTCTTAGGGCACACGGGCTAGCCACACGGACATGTTTATTGGCTGTGTGACCCAAGTCAGAGAGTTACACGGGGTCAGACACGGGCTGGGACACGGCCATGTGATCCCATTTTGAATGTCCACACAGCCTGTGACATTGGCGTGTCTTTAGCCGTGTGAGACACACAGCCGAGCCAAATGGGCGTGTGCCCCTGTATTTTGTAATATTTTCTAAGTTTTCTATAAATTTCAAAAGTTATCGGTTTAGTCTCGAACCACCCTAAATGCATGTTTTGGCCTCGTAGGCTCGTTTTAGGGACAATGTGAATCTTGTTAAATGATAATTACATGAAATTTGTAATTGTATGTGAAATATTTGTTAAATTGTTTAATAAGTTCGGTAATGCTCTGTAACCCTATTCTGGCGTTGCATACGGGTGAGGGGTGTTACATTTATTGGTATCAGAGAAACAGCTTAGTCGATTCTCGGACTAACATTGCATGTGTGAGAGTCTAGCTATACATGCCATATATAACCTGTGATAGTGTGATATCTCTTGATAGTTTTAAATCGTTTTTTCGTATATTAAATGGATCCCAATCGAGTTGTAGCTGATGATGTTAAAAGTAACGCGCCTGCCTCTATTCACGGAGTAGTGCAATCCGAGTTGAGACTCATAACGGGTAGCCAGGGAGGAGAGGCTAAAGAAGCCTTCTTCCAGATGATGAATAAGTGGTTTACGGAGTTTGTTTGCACAAATCCGGCTGCTAGGCAACCTCCACCCCCACTTAATTCCCAACCGGTTCCCATAGCTCTTCAAGTTGTGGAATTTTTATGATTGAATAAGCCTCCAGTTGATAAGATCCAAAAATACGGGGCTGAAGAGTTTAGAGCTACAGTTGCCAGCGATCCCAAGAGAGCCGAGTTTTGGCTTGAAAACACTATCAAAGTATTTGATGAACTATCCTGCACACCAGATGAATGTTTCAAAATGTGCCACATCACTTCTGAGGGACACTGCGTATTAATGGTGGAGTACTTTAGTATCAGTGGTACTAAGAGAAAGGGTCACCTAGGAATTCTTTCAAGCTGAGTTTAGAAAGAAATATATCAGTCAACGGTTTATCGATAAAAAATGCAAAGAGTTTTTAGAGCTAAAACAAGGTTGTATGTCTGTACCTGAATATGAGCGGGAGTTTGTGAGACTTAGTAAGTATGCTCGATAATGTGTTTCCACTGAGGCAATTATGTGTAAAAGATTCGAAGACGGACTGAACGAAGACATTAGACTGCTAGTTGTGATTTTAGAGTTGAAAGAATTTATTGTATTAGTCGACCAAGCTTGCAAATCTGAAGAATTGAGCAAAGAAAAGAGAAAAGCTGAATTCGAAGCTAGAGATTTGAGAAAAAGATCAATGAATAAACCATATCAACCTTTGTCGAAGAAATCAAAAGATTCGTACACTCGTTCAAATTGTAACGCCCCAAAAATATAGGGTCTTTAATTTTGCATGGTTTGACACAAATTGCATGTTTGGTGTGGTGGCTAAGTGATTTGAGCGTGTTTAGGGGTGTCTGGGAAGTCATGGGTTTAAGCTCCGACTTTTGCAGAATTTTTGTTTTTGCTCTTAAAAGAACCTGGATGCTGGCACCTAGGCTTTAGGATTAATTGTGTTTGATTGGTGACACAAAAAGCCTTGTGGCTTGGTGGCAAGTGGCGTGACTTGGCAATTGAGAAGGCTTGGGTTCAAATCCTATGTCAGGCAAGGGATGGTTATTTTGCTGCTTGGGACGGCAAGATTTTGAAGTGGTTTCAGACTCTGTTGTGTGAGAGTTTGAACAGGTCTTGGTGTTGTTATGAAGGATATCAAGGAGGGATAAGGGGAGAGATTCATGGAGATTTTCAAGGAGTTTGAAGTGTGAGAGGAGTGTAGCCAAATTAGAAGTTGTGGGTACCTATTCGGTCATGCCACTTAGTTCCGAATGGGTTTTAGTCATTTTAGTTTCAGCATTTGCTCTTTTTTTTTTTTTTGTTTGTGCAATTTTGCTAGCTGTGGTGTATTTTGACCATTTGGGTCTTTTCTCTTCCCAACTTTAATTCTTGAAAGTGTTGCTAAATACAGGTTAGTAGGTGCCAAAATTGAATTCTTTTCCTTCCATTTTCACATTTTTTTCTCTCTACCGAATAGGCATTCTTCTTCTTCTCTTTTCTAAACTGAATACCTCTTTCTCTATAGCCGAACCTTGCCTTGCTCCCACGATCTCATTCTCCTCTTCCTCAACCGTTTACTGTGGCTGAATTTTGGTAAGTTATGATCGCCTCGTAACTCTTTTTCCCTCCTTATATTTACATCTTGGTCGAATCTCATCTTATTCCTTTGTTTGTTTTCAGTTGGTGAGTGTGGTGATCAGTTGAGTGAGACGCTCGGTTTTTTTCTCTCATTCAAGTGTTTTGTGTTTGCTTGAATACTGTAAGGTAAGCCCTTAATGTCACTATTTTCCTTTTCGGCTTTTAGTTTGTTACTTGCTGAACCATCTACTAACTTTTCTCTTATTACCGACTACCCTCTTCTATCTACCTTTTAGATCAATTCTTTTCATGTTTCGGTGTGCACCACGGCAGTAATCTATACCCTATTCAGTTGTGTGGTAAGTGAGTTTCGGTTGGGGATGTTATTATACTTCGAATGGGAGTTTGATGTAGGATGGTGGCATCTTTTGGTTAGGTAGCGATCAAAGGCCACTAACCATTTCTTGAGGATCAAGGGTGTGACTATTGAGGCTATTGGGGCATAGGAGTGTTCGGAGTGGGGATTGGTTCCAAGCGCATCAGGTGTGTATTTACACCATTATGTTACTGTGAATCGGCAAAAGCCGAAAAGCCAAAACTTTGGCATTTGAGGCCTTACGAGCGTACGAACACTCGTGTGGTAAACTGAGCCCACAAATCATGGGTGATAGACTGTAGAAGCCGCCACGAACGTTCTCGTGGGCTTAGTCCGTTATGGGCCTCGTTGGGTTGAGATGGGTCGAGTAGGCCTAATGGGCTCGTGGGCCTCACACGGATAAAATTTACGGTAAGTGGCAAACGATGGAGTGGGCTATGGTGAATGCATAGTCGCGACTGAATTTGGGCTAAATGGGCCACACGAGCGTGTGGGCCCTCTTGGGCTGAGTAATGGGCTTTGGGCCCATTTACACTGTTTTGGCCATATGGGTTATCTGAGTTGTTCGAGACGACTGTAGACCTTTTGAAGGGTCGTTATCTGTACTGAGACCCCGAAATTAGTTAAATGACTGAAATACCCCTAAGGGGTAAAATTACTATTTTACCCCTAACCAACGAAATGACCATTATACCCCTAGTGGTAGGCTAATTGATGTGTGTATGATATTTATATGACTGGTTTTGAGTATGACATACTATATACACGTAATATTTATGACATGACATTCTACATTGGGGTTGGGATTCTGATTTGGAGGAAGTACTGAACTAGTGGCTTTGCCACGTTTTTACTGTTCTGGTGGTTTAGCCACATATTCTATTAGTGGCTATGCCACATATACTGTTATTAGTAGTTTTGCTGCGTTACTATTAGCAGCCTCACTGCGGTATTGGTGTGTTGGTTGGGTGGGTCGATTTAATCCCTACATGGTGTGTTGGTTGGTACGGGTGGTGTGTTGGTTGGATTGGGAAGGGTTGCATGCCTACACTGTCTTAATTTTGTTTTAGGCTTAGGCCTACACTATCACCGAATAGGGCTAAGGCCCAAACTTTATTGTTCTTCGAATAGGGCTCGTGCTCGGGACTGCATTCTTAAGCATCACATTTCTCTGTTGACAGATAGGGGATTACACACTTAGTTTTCGTAAACTCACCCTTTCTTTTAACTGCGCAGGTAATCCTCAGCCTTAGATGATTTGGAGCCACGAGGGACTCAGAGGTGGCCACGCAATCGTTGATGTTTTGATTATGACTTAGTTTATTCAAAAATTTTATATTTGGGTTTGAAATTATGTAATAAGGCCAATTGGGAAATTTTTAACTGTTATTGGGCTTTTGATTTCGTATTTTAAATTGCTAGAATAGGTACATTGAGTTTTCAAAATAATAATAGTTTCAAAGAAAAACGTGCATTTTTAACCTTAAGGTTTCCAACTAGAGAAGCTTCCGCGTTTTAATTGAATTAAGAAATCAATGATAACAAATGTAAGTTAGTTTCAGTTGTAAAAACGGAATTTATCGATTTTTCTCAAGCAATAAAAACTAAATGGGTTTTAACTTGGAAACGATTTTCACCAACAAGTTCCAGTTTTAGAAGGCACGTCGATGTGACACGTCAGATTCGATCGTAACGTCTAGGCCGAGTTTGGGTTGTTACACAAATGCTTCAATAGGGTATCCAAACAGAGATAGTGGAAAACAATGCCCAAGTCCTAAAACTCAAGCTACATCAGTATCAAGTGTTGGCAGTGTGAGAAATAATAAACCGGAGTGTCAACAATGTGGTTGACGACATTTTGGTGAGTGTTGGATGAATAATAGAGGTTGTTTTAAATATGGCTCGCAAGATCATTTCATTCAAGATTGCTCGAAGTTAGCCGAGAAAGATAAATTTCAGAATGTAAGACTGAGCAACATAGCTACTAGAGGGAGGCCACCTAGAAATACGGGGAATGTAACCAGTAGTAAAGGTGTGACAAAAGATTCAGCTGTGAGATCAGAGGCTAGAGTACCTGCCAGGGCTTACGCTGTTCGCGCTCGCAAAGATCCGTCATCACCAGATGTTATCACCGGTATATTTTCTCTCTATGACACTAATGTAGTTACATTGATTGATCCTGAATCGACTCATTCATATATTTGTATGAATTTAGTTTTTAGTAAGAGTTTGCCTGTTGAGTCTACTGAGTTTGTGATTAAAGTATCGAACCCCTCAAGAAAGTATGTTCTAGTTCATAAAGTTTGCAAGAATTGTCCTTTAATAACTGGGGGTTACTCTTTTCTGGCAAATTTGATGTTATTACCATTTTATGAATTTGATGTAATTCTGGGTATGGATTGGTTGACGTTGTATGATGCTGTTGTGAATTATAGACGACAGACTATTGAATTGAAATGTTAGAATAGTGAAATCGTTCGAATTGAATCAGATGAGTCGAATGGATTCCTTGTTGTAATATCATCAATGTTAGCACAAAGACATGTGAGGAAAGGTTACGAAGCTTGTCTTGCTCATGTACTAGATACAAAAGTGTTTGAATCAAAGATTGAATTAGTGCCAGTAGTCTGTGAGTATTCAGATGTGTTTTCAGAAGAATTACCGGGGTTACCACCGATCAGAGAGGTTGAGTTTGCTATTGAATTAGTGCTAGAAACATCACTGATATCAATAACTTCGTACAGAATGGCTCCGGTAGAATTGAAAGAGTTAAAATCTCAGTTGCATTAGTTAATGGATAGAGGTTTTGCACGACCTAGCTTTTCACCCTAGGGTGCACCGGTATTGTTTGTAAAGAAGAAAGACAGATCAATGAGACTTTGTATTGATTATCGTCAGCTTAAAAAGGTTACGATAAAAAAACAAGTATTCTTTGCCAAGAATTGATGATTTGTTCGATCAATTGAAAGGAGCAAAGTGTTTTCAAATATTGATCTAAGATCTGGCTATTATTAACTGCGATTTAGAGATTCAGGCATGCCGAAAATGACATTCAGAACAAGGTACGGGCATTATGAATTTTTTGTTATGCCTTTTGGATTAACTAAGGCTCTTGCAATTTTTATGGATTTGATGAATCAAATCTTTAGACCGTATTTAGACGAATTTATTGTTATGTTCATTGACGACATTCTGATCTATTCTCGAGATGAGTCCAAGCATGCCAAGCATTTGAGGATTGTGTTATAAACCTTGAGAGATAAACAATTATTCACTAAATTTAGCAAATGCAAGTTTTGGCTCCAAGAAGTCAAATTTTTGGGACATTGTTTCAATGGAAGGTATACGAGTTTACACGAGCAAGATTTCAGCAGTTGTTGATTAGAAACCACCAAGAAATGTGTCTAAAGTCTGAAGCTTTTTGGGATTACCTGGTTACTATCAATGTTTTGTTAAGGGATTCTCGATGATTGCTACACTGATAACTAGATTACTGCAGAAAGATGTGAAATTCAAGTGGTCAGAGAAATGTCAACAGAGTTTTGAACAATTGAAAGCATTGTTAACTGATGCACCAGTTTTCGATCAACCTGACTTGGGTAAAGAGTTTGTGACTTTCAGCGACGTGTCATTGAACAGTTTGGGTTGCGTTTTGATGCAAAAGGGTAAAGTGATAGCTTATGCTTCCATACAGTTAAAACCACATGAAAAGAATTATCTGACACATGATTTAGAATTGGCCGCAATTGTTTTTGCATTAAAAATTTGGCGACATCATTTATATAGTGAAAAGTGCCATATCTTCACTGATCAGAAGAGTTTGAAGTATATAATGACTCAGAAAGATTTGAATTTGTGTCAACAAAGATGACTCGAGTTGTTCAAATACTATGAGTTAGTGATTGATTATCATCTGAGGAAAGAAAACATAGTCGCAGATGCGTTGAGTAGAAAATCATTATTTGCTTTGCGAGCAATGAACACAGTGCTAACCTTGTCTAATGATGGTTTGATTTTGGCTAAATTAAAAGCTCAACCTTTATTTTTTTGACAAATTTGTGAAGCTCAAAAGTGTGACAACGAGTTGCAAGCTAAAGGAGTATAATACGAGTCGACTAGTGATTCAGACTATTAGATCGAATCCAATGATTGTATAATGTTTTGAGATAGAATTTGAGTACCAAAGAATTCTGAGTTTATTCAAAAAATTTTACACGAAACACACAGTGGTTGTTTATTCATACAAATAAGGACTACAAAAATGTATAATGATCTGAAACAAATGTATTCGTGGTCAGGCATGAAACGAGACATTTTAGAGTTTGTATCGAGATGCTTGGTTTGTCAACAAGTTAAAGCGGAACATCAAGTGCCTTAGGGATTATTACAGCCTGTGATGATACTAAAGTGGAAATGGGATAGAGTTACGATAGATTTCGTATCGGGATTACCCTTGTCTCCAAAAAAGAAAGATGCTATTTGGGTTGTCGTTGATCGACTGACAAAGTCTGTACATTTAATTTTGGTGCGTACAGACTATTCGCTTGATAGATTAGTTGAGTTGTACGTCTCTGAGATCGTTAGATTGCACGGTGTGCCAATTTCTATTATGTCAGATAGGGATTCGAGGTTTACATCGCGATTTTGAAAGAAATTGCAAAAAGCTTTAGGTACACGGTTGCACTTTAGTACTGTTTTTCATCCGCAAACCGACTGTCAGTCTAAGAGAATAATTTAGATTATCGAAGATATGCTTCGTTGTTGTGTTTTAGAGTTTGAAAGCAACTGGGAAAAATATTTGCCATTGGTTAAATTCGCGTATAACAACAGTTTTCAATCAAGCATAAAAATGGCACTGTACGAAGCTTTATATGGTCGTAAATGCCGAACTCCTCTATACTGGACCAAGCTTAGTGAGAAAAGGATTCACGGGGTTGATTTGATCAGAGACACCAAAGAGAAAGTGAAAGTAATTCGCGATAGTTTGAAAGTTGCTTCAGATCAAAGGAAATCATATGCGAATTTGAAACGTAAAGACATTAAGTTTCAGATCGGTGATAGAGTATTCTTGAAAGTATCTTCATGGAAAAAGATCCTTCGATTTGGTCGCAGATTGAGTCTGTGACTTATCGAGGCGTATGAGATCATCGAAAGAGTAGGGCCAGTGGCATATCAGTTAGCTACCCTCAAGGTTAGAAAAGACTCACAATGTGTTCCATGTGTCGATGTTACGACGATATGGATCAGATCCATCACATGTAATTTCTCCGTCAGAGATTGAAATTCAACTTGATATGTCATACAACGAAAAACCAATCAGAATTTTAGCCCGAGAGGTTAAAGAATTGAGAAATAAAAGCATAGCTTTGGTTAAAGTTTTATGGCAACGTCACGGGGTTGAAGAAGCCACGTGGGAACCTGAGGAAGCTATGAGAAAACAGTACCTTAACCTCATTTCTGGTAAGATTTTCGGGGATGAATATTCCTTAAGGGAGAGAGTTGTAACAGCCAGTTTTTAGTCAAATCAAAAGAGTGGTTTCGAGACCACATCCGAAATTGAAATAATTATTTTATTATTATTTTAATTTTTACAGCTTGATATTAGGATTGTGTGAAAATTTCATTAAGAAATTTTACCGTTTGAATGTTTAATTTGATAAAAAGGACTAAGTCGCATAAAGTGCAAAAGTGGTGTTTTATTAGTTAAAGGTATTAAATGGTTATGAAATTAAATAGTTAAGGGATTTATGTTGCAATTAGCCCATTATTATTATAAGTGGACATAGATGGACATAAAATGGATGATATTAAATGTTTGTAATAAGGTTATTTTAGTAAATTTTAAATACATGTTAGTACATTAGCAAAACAAAAATTTAAAGTCATTCTTCAACCAAATTTTGAAAGGAGAAAAAGCCATTGTTAGGTTTACTTTCGACCAAGCTTCCTAGCTCAATTGGTGAGTGAATTTTGTCCTGTTTTTATTGATTTCTATGCTTTTGAGATTGTTGCAGCTTAGTCTAGCTAGCCCAGGGACTATTTTGCAAAAATTTTAAGGGTTTAGGGTTTTTCCATTGATGAATCTATGTGTGTTTTGATGTTTGATGGTAGAAAATGCATGCTTGTTGTTAGATAAATAATAATTGTTAAGTGAGTTTTAGTAAAATGTCCAATTAGGGATTAAATTATGAAATGTATAAATTTTGTTGTTAAATTATGAAATAAATGAAAAATATGGAGTGCCAGGGACTTAATTGAAATTCGATTAGCATGGGTTTAGGTTTAATTGCATGTATTTGTCTTTTTATGAGATGAGGACTAAATTGTAAAGAAATTAAAAAATTAAGGGAAAAAGTGTAAAGTTGCTATAATGTGCATTTTTGGAATAAATTGAATAGGTTGATAATTAGATGAGTTAAATTTGATATTATATAGATCAAGAAAAGTGAAATTTGGATTTAGATCGGGGAAAAACAAGGTGTTGGATTAATTGATCAATACGACCTTGCGGATATAACTGAAGAAGATACGACATTGAGAAATCCAAGTTGAACCTTAGGAATAGATTAGGATACGAATGACAAGTCATTAGGGGTTATGTGATTTGGGTGCTGGTTCGTACGTCCTACTGGTGGCTAAGTTATCCAGCATGTGTTGCGGATTCTCGTTAGCTTGTGTGAGCAGACCTGTTGGTAGCTCGAGAGTGAGCATTATATGCAATATGAGATTGAGATAGCTTTCGCTATGTATTGGCACTTAGGGTGCGAGATTCCTGAGTATTCGATAGTATTCCGAATGGTTCACCGAGTATATTAAAGATATGAAACAATGAGAAATAGATACGTATCAATACATGTATGTACGTAAACTATATGAGCATTGAAACAATGATTGTTATGAGATCTTGATTAATTATGTGATTGAATATATGTTAACCTTATAATTACATGATTTTGAAGTATACTAAGTTATTTTACTTGAATGGTGATTAAATGGTGAGCTTTACCTATTAACTATACGAGCTTACTAAGCTTTATAGCTTACTTTGTTTATTTTTCCATGTTTTATATTGAATTTTGAAGCTAACTCGGATTGGGAGTCGTCAGAGATTGCATCGCACTATCGAGCTAATACTTTGGTACTTTTGAGCTTATGTTTTGGTTATATGGCATGTATAGGACTTATGGTCTTTTTGGTTTATGGTTTGGTAATGAATTTAGCCATTTGAAATGGCTTGTAAATATTAAGAGTTAGGTTTTGTATATAGATATGAGAGTTGGCTTAATTTGGTTGGTTTGGATGTGTATATATATGTGTAGATGGCTTGTGTTGTGAGTTTTTTGATAGATGTATGATGCTTGTTGATTATAGGTATTATGGATTTCAAATGGTTGATATTTGAAAATTAGTATGCTTATTTTTTTAGGCAAAATGATGCATAATTGTAAGATGCCATTTAGGTGATTTGTGATTGTTATTTAGCATGAATGAAATTGTCAAATTTGATACTTGTGTATATTGTGGTTAATGGTATGATATTATCATGAATTTAGCGTAATGGTAGTTGATTTGGATTGCCTATTATATGACATGTTTTGGTGCCAATTGGGTTGATGTAGGTGTAAGCAAGTTTGGGTGGCAAAATGGCTTGGTAAATAGCTGATTTTTGTCTACATGGGCAGAGACACAGACGTGTGTCTCAGCCGTGTGTGACACACGATTAGGTTACATGGCCTTGTGTCTCCTGGTGTTGAATTAAAAATCAAGTCAGTATGCTCCACATAGCTTAGCACATGGGCGTGTGGCATAAGTCAGTATACCCTACAGGATTGGCACGGCCTAACACACGACCTGGCACACGGGCGTGTGTGTTGGCCATGTAACCCAAGTTAGAGAGTTACACGGGGTCGGACACGGGCTGGGACATGTCCATGTGATGCTATTTCGAATGTCCACACGGCTTGTGACATGGGCGTGTCTTGAGCCGTGTGAGACACAAGGCCGGGCCACATGGGCTTGTGTCCCCTATATTTTGTAAAATTTTCTAAGTCTTCCAGAAATTTGATAAGTTATCGGTTTAGTCCTGAACCACCCCAAATGCATGTTTTGGGCCTTGTAGGCTTGTTTTAAGGACTATGTGAATGTTGTTAGATGATAAATACATGAAATTTGTAATTGTATGTGAAATGTATGTTAAATTGTTTAATAAGTTCGGTAATGCTCAGTAACCCTATTCCGGCGTTGAATACGAGTGAGGGGTGTTGCACACATTGCCGTGAGGGCCCCTCAGTTTGAAAATTTTTATCTTTTTTTAAAAAATTCCTTATGTTTTCGATTTAGTCCCAATTCATTTCTAATGTGTTTTTAGGGCCTCGAGGGCTCGTATAAGGGACACTATGTATGTTATTGATTGATTTTTCTATGATTGATGTTGTGAATTACATGTGTTAAATTTTTGATAGTTTTTTAAATGTAAACTCTGGTAATGCTCAGTAACTCTATTCCGGCAATGAATACGGGTTAGGGGTGTTACAAACTCAATCACCGAGCTATGGTCTTTCACTCTTTTACCCCAACTATAATATTCTGGAAGACATTCCCTATTCTTCTATCATAGAGGATAGCCCCATTTTTATTATCCGACGGACTACCTACGATGTTGTAGCATCTTTTACCTATGATCTCACACGATATAACCCTGTGTTTACTGTCTCGGTGGACTCTCTATGTAGCCATAGCTGAGCTATGGACTTACACAGTATACCCCACGTTAAATTTCCTGGTGGACTCCATTGGTTGTCATATCCAAACTATGGTCTTACACTTGGTAATCCTAGTGTTTACTGTCTTGATGAACTATCCCATGTTTATTGTCTCGACGGACTATCTATGCTGTCATAGTGTCTTTTAGATATGGTCTTACACAATATAACCCTATGTTTACTGCCCAGCAGACTACCAAAGGATGCCATAGTGTCTTTCAACTATGGTTTTAGTCCTATATACCATTCTGACGTGCTTGCATATGATGTCGTAGCATCTTTTAGCTATAGTCTTATTGATTTTTATCGTTGAACAATAACATGATGCCATAACATCCTTTAGCTATGGTCTTACTCATATTTGGTGTATAGCCTCTGATCAGACCCATGGACTAGCCATGATCTTTCTTACTTGCTTTTCCTATTTTATTTCATCCTTTCTTCCATGTCACCATCCTATCCTTGATACTTGAACACTACAGTGTCCCTTATGTAAGGCCCGAATCTTCGCACATCATGAGTGTACACATGATAAACTGTAATTTATACATATTTTTATCCCATGCTTAACACATTTATGAATGAATTATCCTTAGATTTGGTGAATTTGGTGCTCCTAATCCTTTAATTTCATGTTTTATACTTAGGTGAGCATAGGAGAGCGAAAAGAATAAGAAACAGGCCAAAAACGGAGAAAATGGCCGACATGGGAAAACAACACGGCCTGAACTTCCCCACACGGGAGAACACATGCCTGTGCCATTCTAACAGGCTCAACCACGGCCTAAAACAACCTCAAAACGGGTGTGTTGATCTCTCAGCCTCGACCACAGCCTGAAGTAATCGCACACGGATGTGTCCCTGCCGAGCCTTAGTTAAGTTCTATTCAGAAAAGGGTAAGTTTGAGGGCTCTTAGGCATTCTAAAGCCTATTTAAACACCCTAGAGGAGGACTAAAAAGGAGATGGAGAATAGGGAGCAAGGAATTACTCCAAGGAAGCCGATTGATCCATCTCAGAAGCTAGATTCATCATCTAGACTGAAGATCTCTCCTCAATTTCCCTTCAGGTGTTTTGGGTTTTCTTTATGTTTTGTATTCTTTATTCTTCTGAGATGTTTTCCTATTTAGTTATGAACTAAAACCCCTAAATACCTAAGGGGAATGAAACCTAAGATGAATCTTGTTATTATTTTCTGAATTGTATGATAAATATTTGAGTTGTTCTTAATTATGTGTTCTTAATTCTTGTTTCAGTATTTTAGGATATTGATTCAAGATAATGCTCTTAGTTGGAGGATGAATAGTCCCTGTCTAAGAGTGACTTTGTCATAATTAAGCGGAGTTGATTGCGCGCCTAGAGATAGGGTGATAAGATTTTGCCGGATTAGGGTGAAACCTAATAAGGGAATCCATAGATCGAGTTAATGCAACCCTAGGGTGTTAATTAGAAAGAAATTTCAATTATTCAATCTAAGGTTAGACATTATTAGTCTTGAATAGGGATAATAACATAACTTAGGGATTTCTACGGAACAAGTTAAATGAATAAATCGCCCGATTCGGAGCCAAAATAACAAGTGAAGTCTAGATGGATTTTTCCTTAGGTATGGTCTTGATTCAATCGTTTTTCCCAAAAGTAATTCCCCAATTCTATTTTCTGTTATTTCTTAGTTTAGTTAATTAGTTAATGAAAACAAACCCATTTATTCTTAGGCTAGATAATAAAAAGACTGTCATTACTAGTACTTTTAGTTCCTTTGGGTTCGACAATCCGGTCTTGCTAAAGTTATACTACTAGTCGATAGGTACACTTGCCTACATCGTGATAATAGTTAGTTTCAAGAATGATTAATTATAAATTTATAAAACTTTCACGAAAAATCACGATCAACACAGCAACATCGTATGGTGGTATCTAAAAGAATCACCCCTTATTCCCCAATCGTAGCATCGTCTAAACCCTTTAATAATCCCCTCTCATGTCCTACCATAAATAGACACACATTACAAGGAACTCATAACATCATGCTACCTGACACTTTTAACTTACGTAATTTGAAGCACACAACCATTCTCATGCAATAGAGGTCAGGCATAATCATGGAACTCATTCTAGAATTAGCACTTACTCATGCTAAATACACAACACACCATAGAAGGGATGTAGAAAATCACTTTGCTTCCTTATTCTTAACAGCTTATCTTGTCCAAATGCCAAAGCCTCTTTTATCCTACAGCTAAGCCTAAAAATCTTTTATTGATTATCTTGAAGACAATCAAACTTTAAAACCCATAATTTATATTTATATATAATCTTAGAGGATTCTGACTCTACTCTTTTTTTGTAATACCCCTAACCCGTCTCCATCGTTGAGTTAGGGTTACGGAGCATTATTGTACAATTGAAAATCGTTTAACATCATAACATAAAATAAAATTAATCTCATTCTAAACATATCAAACATAAACATTTGGTCCCTAAATTGAGCCTTCAAGGCTCTAAAAATACCTTAGAAGCATTTCGAGACTAAATTGAATCAAAACAGAAGTTTTAAGATAAATATGCAAATATACAAAAATAGGGGTCACACGGCTGTGTGACATAGCCCAGGTTGTGTAACATTCGAACAAAGGGATACACAGCCATGTCCTAGCCTGTGTCCTCATCCAACTCACTGAGAAGGGCCATACGGTCGTGTCGCAGGCTGTGTGCTAGGCCATTTAATTCTCTGAGTTGCCACACATGCCCGTGTGCAAGGCCGTGTGCTAGGCCATTTAACTCACTGACTTAAAACACTAAAATTCTACAAATGACACATGGTCGTGTCACTAGACTATGTGTGTCACACAGCCGTGTAACAGTCCGTGTCCCAAGCCATGTGATAGCACTAGAAAGAACATAGGTTTTCCCCCTTACTTATTGGTTAAATTGTTCCCATTTAGTTATCCTTAGCATACATTTTAGCATTTTCAGTTTAGTAAATTGCATTTTATAACTTAGTGAATCTTAGCCTATTTTATCCTTAATTTTGCTATCTTTTTGCATTAATGTCGCTGCATGAGTTAATTCTAAAATGCGTTCAGAATTGTCGCCGCACTTGACAATTGTCCGGATAAGAACTAAAATTACGTGAGCTGTCCAGTCTGGTATAACCAACTTGTACGTACAAGGACAAAATAATTCTGAAGAAAGGACACTTGTACTATTGGAGAAGGACATAAAAGGTGGACGTGAGAAGAAAAAAAGGGCATTTTTTTTTCAAATCATCATCTTCATCATCCTACCTTAAACCTTGCGGCCATGGCAGCTTAAGCCTTTCACGGGTGAGCCAACATGAAAATTAGATGCAGACTAGCTTCTGATGAGGAGACCTAAGTGTGAGACAAAAAGGAATAGAGAGATTCAGTCAAGTTGTCTATGGATAGTATTCTCCACTCAATTATTTCTTATTTCTTTCTAAATACTGTGATTATTCTGTATTTTTTGTTTGGATAAAAGTACACATGAACTCTTGGTTAAATGTTATTTTAATCAATCTTGGTTTTATTTTTTAATCTTGGGGTTTGAATGTTTTTTAACACAGAAGTGTTATTGCATCACTAACACTGGAAAGTGCAGTGACAATTTGAGCCAACAAGCATTATAACGGAAGTTGAGTGAGGATTAGAGGAATTTAGTTCACTTGTTCTTAATAGTGTCGTATTGCCATAACAGAAGGTGAGGTTAGTATGCATGTTTAAGTCTCAGATTAATTAGAGGAGTGACACTGGGTAAGATATACATTGCATTTTGTTGCCTCGACAATCACCTATCTTTTTATACCTTGTGAGCACTTAGTATTCTACTGAAGATTCATGTTGGGGATCCCAGTTTATCATTATCATATTTTATTTTATTGTTTTCAAGTTATTACATCGATAACTATTCTCACAATTTATCTCGTTTCTACTGACATTAATAGACAAAAGACTACCATCCCTGTGGGATCGATATCCGACAGACTCACATCTGTCTACTATACTTGCATCGACAGTGTACACTTGCACATTATTGCTATGACGTTAAACAGGTTTTTGGCACCATTGCCGAGGATGGTGTTTGTTTGATGTTTTTTTTTTTTGTGTGTGTTCTTTCACTTTATTTTCCTTATATAATATTTTGTATTCACTAACTATTTTTTTCTTTTTTGCTATTTCTTTAACTTCATTTTAGGTGTTTTATGACTCGAAGAAATTCAGATTTTCTTGTTGATTTTGATCTAGAAATTGAAAGGACTGTTTGGAGCAGACTTTGAGAATAAAGAAATATGGCTCTACCATGGAACAATGCAGCCATACCCCAGATGCAACAGCAAAATGTTAATAAGTCATTGTTGCTGGAAGATGATTGCATACAAAATAGGACTATACGAAATTTTGTAGTGCCTGTCTTTGATGATTTACAACCAAGAGTTGTTAGGCCAGCAATCCAAGCTGGGAATTTTGAACTCAAGCCAGTAATGTTTCAAATGTTATATTCTAATGGACAATATACTAGACTACCACATGAAGATGCGAGAGAACATCTTAAATCCTTTTTTATTGATCTGTTCTTCCTTTAGTCAACAAGGCGTTCCTGATTATGCCTTGAAGATGCAGTTATTTGTTTATTCCTTACAGGGAAGAGCCCATACTTGGTTTTCTGGACTACGTATCAGATCAATTACTTCTTGGGGTGCACTAGCACCATAGTTTGTTTTGCTATTTAACCCGTCGACAATGAATGCTCGTCTTTGAAATGATATTATTGCTTACCATCAGCTAGATGATCGGAATCTTCACACCATATGGAAACGTTATAAGTATTTACTCTGACATTGTCCCATGCACGGCATTCAACCAGAAACACAAATTGAGATTTTTTATAATGGGCTGAATTCACATACAAGGAATCTTGTTGACGCATCAGCCAATGGACCTCAGCTAGAATGTACTTATGATGATACTGTGAGAATTCTTGAGAGAATTGCTCAAAATAATTATCAATACCCTATCTCTAGAGCTACACAAACAAAAATTATGCCATGAGTTATTGAATTGGATGTAATAACTGCACTAACTGCTCAAGTTTCTTCTCTCACAAACATGATTAAAAATATGCAAGGGACTAGTGGAGTTGCACCTATACAAGTCGCTTAGCAAGTTAATGTTCCTACATTTTTTTGTGAGATTTGTAGTGACAACCATAGCTATGAAGATTGTCCATAACACGCAGAGAATGCCTGTTATATTAGTAACAACGGCAACAATTCTTATGGTAACTCTTACAACAATTTATATACAGATTTAAACATTCAACTTAGCTAACAGTAAAACGATCACAATTCATACAAACTTACCTCGATAACTAGGTTCGTAGTAGTAAAGTCGAACTAATCCAAAGCTTTAGCATTTCCTCGATTTAAGCCCAAATGTGGTTTATCTTGATCTAAATAGATAATTTTAATCAAATAAATACTTCTAGCATTCAATTTAATCCATAGTTCATATTTATGCAAAATTATGAATTTGCCCCTAATACTTTGACTTTTCACAATTTAGTCCTTAAGATTGTAACTTAAATATAACTTATTTTAGTCTAAATCCAACTTAACCTGTAACAGCCCAAACCTGGCCTAGATGTTATAGCCGAATCTGCGATGCCACATTGAAGTGTGTTTTGAAAAGCATCGATCTGTTCGAAAAATCCTTGTTATATTAAAACCCTTGTAGTGATCTTTTATAAAACTTTTAAGTATCTTGTTTGTAAATAAAAACTCAAGTAGGCTTAATTATTTTAGGTTGTTATTACACTTTTAAGACATAGTTTGTTGTAGAAGCTTTTGAAAGAAATAGTAATAGCATGGTGTTTTGAAAACATTTATCTTTTTGAAAATTTGCGTCCTACTACTACTAAATATAAATCAAAATAAGTAAACCCCAAATTAACGTAAAAATTAAAGAGGCCTTATTACATAGCAAATACCCAAATTAAATAGCTTAAAGGTTAAAAGTCCAAAATAGTAGCAAAAAAATAGTGTGGCCTCCATCGAGTCCCTCGCAGCACCGACCCTCCTAGGAATTACCTGCACAAGAGAGCAGAAGGGTGAGTTTATGAAAAACTCAGTGTGAATTCCCTTTTTAATAATCAGTCAAACCATAGGCAAATATAGTTTGGGCCTAAGCCCGTTTCAGTGACAGACTAGATCAATGTTGGCCTTAGCCCATTACAGTAACAATATCAGTGTGGGCCTTAGCCCATTATAGTAACAGTATCAGAAATGTAAATAGAAGTCCTACCCATCCATCCTCTACACTCCACTCCATCTAGCCCTACACTCCATGTGGGGATAAAATTGACCCACCCATCCCTACACTCCAAATATAGCACCGATTGTGGCACTAAATAGTATTTACAACAGCTTCCAGTACAGTACACTTCCTCCAAATATATCAAACCCACCCCCATGTAACATGTCATGTCATAATATCATAAATGTGTGCAAAATGTCATGCTCGAATACAGTTAAACATATCATAAGGGGTATATCAGTCATTTTACCTTTTAAGGGTATAACAGTCATTTCATCAGTGTGGTCTAAATGTACTTACTGACCCAACAGTAGGTCCACAGTCGTCTTAGGCGACCCATGCGACCTGAGCGGTCAAATTGTGGAAATGGGCCCAAAGCCCAGAATACGACCCATGTGGGCCCACACGCCCGTGTGGCCCATAAAAAATGGCCTTGGTCGTGCGAACTACACAACTTAGCCCATTAATCCCCACAAATCCATGTGGTTTACCCGTGTGGGCCTACACGGCCCATTTCAACCCAATGTGGCCCAAACCAGCCCAAGCCCATGAAATCACTCATGGTGGCCCACGTTTTATGCGTTCAGATCACCACACGAGCGAGCGCATGCTCGTATAGTGTTTATAGACAAGTTTTTTGGCCTTTTCCGATTAATAGCTATTACAGTGTGATTACACACTTGGTTATGAAAACGAGCGAATTAGCCTACGTGCACTCGAACCTATTACAGCAAAAGCTTTGGTTATAAACCTAACACACGAGTTGAAAGAAACCCTAATCGAAACTTGATCAAAAGATTACTTACTTTCGCCTTGCTTGAATAAGCGTAATGATAGCCGGCTTAGATCGCTGACTAAAGTTCATAACAGACTCCTTGATGATTATCTGCATGATAAGCGGATCTATTATTCAAGTTGCTTATACACAAGGGTTGAACAATGCATACCAACCCATAAAAAATGCAAACCCACAATAATGGAAAGAACATTTGGCCAAGACCGAAGGATTTCAAGCCAACATGCCTCAGTTTAATAAAATACCAATAACAGCGCTACCTTCAAACAAGAGACGAGAGGAAGATTCTGACCATTTCTGAAGTACTAGTGAACTCCTTAACTCCTCGAGTAGTAATAAAACCTAAAAGAACACCATGACCAAGAGAGAAAAAGGTAAGAATCAGCATTCAGGGAGAAAAAGAGAAAAGCTGAAAGAACAGAGACAAACAAAGACTTACTAATCAGTATTCGGCCACCCACCAGTAAGAAGGGAAAGAATTGAGAGAGAGCAGAGAAGTGAAAGAAAAAGAGAGGAGAAGAGACAAGGTAATCGGCCTAGAGACTATAGTCGATTGTGGGATGGAGAAGGTGGAAGCAGCAATCGGTCATGAAGAAAGAAACAAACAAATATGAAAAAGGGGAAAGGAAGTCAATAACCAAAAGAAAAATAGGTCAGAAGGGGAGCATAAAATCGCAAAGCACAAAAGAGAGAAAGACCCAAAAAAAATAAACACTATTCGGCCACAACAACAAAAAGGCCAAACTGAAAAACAGTCAAATTCGGACCAAAGGCAAGGAGAGGAGCTAATGCCGATTTTGCCAAAAGGAACTCCTAATTCGGCAAGACCTCTAAAACCCCCACACTTGACTTTTCCCAACCCTTTTCCACCTTAGCCGAAACTCTCTTGAATAAGAGTTCAAATTTGGCACAACCTCCCCCACTTTTGAATCCCACAAAATCCTCCTAAAATCCCTCATTCATTATCTCCTCAACCGCCCATTCAAACACTCTTCAAACACCTCAATTTCAGTCAACCTAGGACACTTGCTCAGCACTTGCAACAAAATAAATACTCCTTTTGCATCACTAAGCCTCAAACCTTAGACCCCAAGGCACACTCCACACGTCACTTACCACTATGCTAGCAGACCCTTTTTGTCATGTTCTACCCTCATTAATTTAATAGTCTACTAACTAAAGACAAGAGTTAATTCCCTAAAAATAAAGTTTTTGCAAGAGCCCAAGCTAGAACCAAAGACTTCTCAGGCACTTCCCGGGACACCCAATCAATGAGACAAGCATGCATTTGAGTTACACCACACACAGAAAATAAGTACCTATATTTTGGAGTGTTACATAACCAATGTTACAAGGGACCTTGAAACAAACCATAATTACTAACAATTCACTACAAAAACCCATGGATTTATACATTTAACAAATTAATCCCTATTTCTAAAATTCAACAAAAAGATCACTTAACAAAATATGTTTATTTCACAACCAAGATAAATAATCTATCACGTAACTTCAAAACCTATCCAAAAATAACCATGGCAAGTCCCTCAACTTTTAACAATTTTGCAAATTAACCATTGGGCTAGCTAAACTAAGTTAAAACGAACTCAAAAACATAAAAATCATTAAAAACAGGGCTTGAAATCACTTACATGCATTAAAAGGAGCTTGGCTGAATATTTCCTTAGCATAAAAATGGGGTTTTGGCAATGGCAAGGTAAAAATGAGAAAGATGATAGCTAATTCTCATGTTTAAGCATTTATTTATTAAATTACTATTTTTCCCTTACTAATTTAACTTATAAATTAAAAAATCTTACCCATAAATGTCCACTAACATTAAAAATGGTATAATTACTATCTAAAATCCTTTAGATTTCCTTTCCATATCCATTTAGCCCTTTTAACTATTAGAACTCAACCTTTACACCTTTTATGATTTAGTCTTTTTTTTACTTAATGAACCATTTAAACATCAAAATTTCTTAATGAAATTTTAATACAACCTAAATATAATTTCGTAGACAATAAATAAATAATTAAATATTAACTCACTCATTGGAATTATTGTAACGCCCTGAATTTGGGCCCAGAAGTATTAGGCCTTGAGTTTGGGTCTGTAATGAGGTTGTATATAAGTATTTAATTGTGCAAGGATATAACACAATTAAATGGCAGCTCAAGTGGTTAAGGGTCCTGAGAGGAGTTGGAAAAGTCCTGGGTTCAAACCTGGGCTTTACCAAAAATTTTGCTTTTAAGTGAATAAAACCCTGGATGCTTGCAAGTAGGAATTTTATAATATTGTGGGAAATAAATGACACAAGGAAGCATGTGGTCTAGTGGTTGTGGCGTTATTAAGGTTGCAAGGGAGCCTGGGTTCAAGTCTTGGCTCTTGCAATTTATTTTGGTATTTCTTTTAAAGGAACCTGGACTTTGGCCTGTAGACCTTATAATTAATTAAGGCTAAATGGTGACACAGAAAGAGCCTGTAGTGGAGTGGCAAGGTGGCGTGTTGTGTAACTATGAGGTCTGAGGTTCAAGTCTTGGGATGCGTAATGGAGTATTTATTTTGCTATTTGAGCTCTGTAGGAGGTGGAGTTGGACTGGAACTCTGTGGTTGAAGTGGTCATAAAAAAATAAGGAATTTTTCTAATGGTTGAAAGTAATCCCACATCGGGAAGCTAACATGAGAATTGGCGAGAAGCTGGCTTTAAATAGAGCGAACCAGATGAATTGGTGATGAGGATTCAATGCAGGATGTGCCAAGGTTGCTGATCGTAGACTTCGACGCGTTCTCATAAGCAGGTGTGTATTCACACCCTTCTCTACTGTAGGTCGGCAAAAGCTGAAACTTTGACATTTGAGGTCGCACGCTCGTGGGGTAAACCGAGCCCACAAGCCATGGGTGATAGACTGTATAGGCCGCCACGAGTGTTCTCGTGTGCTGGGGCTGTTTTGGACCCGTGGGCCCACTTGTGTAAATCTAAATGTTAGGTGGGAAGTAGTTAGGCTTGTCATGTCGTGTGCATGGCATAGGCCTTTAAGGGCTTCGTTGGGCCAAAATAGGTCGTGTGGGCCCAATGGGCTTGTAGGCCCCACACGGATTAAATCTGCAGTAAGTGATAAATATTGGACTGCGCTATATAAGACACTTAGCCGTATCTGAATTTGGGCTAAATGGTCCACACGAGCGTGTGGGCCCACTTGGTCCGAGTAATGGGCCTTAGGCCCATTTGCACCATTATGTTTGTTAGGTTACTTAAGTCACTCGAAGCGAAGGTGGACCTTCTGTTGGGTCGTTAAGACCCTAGTTTGTGAAATTACCAAAATACCCTTGTAGTGTAAAATAACCATAATGCTCCTGTAGGGTAAAATATTGTAATACCCCAATATAGTAGAATGACGATTATGCCTTATGTTCCGTATGACTGATGTGCTTATGATTTACATATATGATTGTACTGAGTATGACTTTGCATACACATAATATTTATGACATGACATACTGCATAGGGTTGGGTTATTATTGATGGAGGAAGTGTACGGCCTGCAGCCGTACCGTACAAGGCTTTCAGCCTTTCTGTGATACTTACGGTTTATAGTCGTTCTGTCAACTGGCAGCATTGCTACGATATTTACTGCCTTTAGCCGTCCTGTCTACAGTGTTGAGTTGTTCTGTCTATGGCGCTGAGCTGTTCTTTCTACGACGCTGAGCCGTTCTATTTATGGCACTGAGCCGTCCTGTTGACTTAGTGCCGCAACCGGTGCTAAGCTAAGTGTGTTGGCTGGGTGGTTCGATTTTATCCCCACATGGTGTTGGTAGGTATGGATGGTGTGTTGGTTGGACTGGGCTGGGAATCTATCTGCATATCTGCATCTGATACTGATTCTGTTATTGGGCTAAGGCCCACCTGATACTGTTTACTTATATGGGCTAGGCCCAATTGGTTCTATTATGGGCTGAGACCCAAGTGATTTGTATTGAGCTTTGGCCACCTATATTCTGAACTAAATTGTCTTTATTCTTGTGATGGGCTCCGCCCGCTCGATCGATTCTCATTTCATCATTTTTACTAACTCATTTTTAGTTTAGGAGGGGATTACACACTGAGCTTTCATAAACTCACCCCATTTATTAACTGTGCAGGTAGTCCCCAGCATTAGGAGGATCGGTGCTGCGAGGGACTCGGAGATGGCCACACAACTGCTATTGTTTTTGATTTTCTTTTAAGTTATCTAGTTATAAGTACTTATATTTTGATTTGGGTTGTAATAAGGCCTCTTTTAGTTTGATTTTTAATTTGGGATTTTAAGTTTATTACGTTTTCTATTTGTTAAAAATAGATTGCGATTTTCGAAAACGGTAACTGTTTTCAAAACACTACGGTTTCGCAACACTTTTGGAAATGCTTTCGTAACCTAAAAAGAATTTTGGGAATAATAATAATAAGTTTTCAATTTACTACGTTTTAAACAAGAAGGGTTTTTAATGAAAACATGTTTTTAATGAAACACTTCAATGTGACACGCCAGATTTGGCCATAACATCCAGGCCAGGTTTGGGGTGTTACAATTATGGTCTTGAATCCACTATTTTTGACATCTGTGAAAATAGGCTATTACATTTGTCTTCAATCCACAAGTTCAGAAGGATTAGAAAACTTACTAGTTCCCAATATTTCTACTTCCAAACTAAAATCCGTACAATGGCTGCAACATGTATAACTTCCTTCAACTACATCCTCTTCTTCTTTAGGGCGACTGAAGAAGACGATGCTTAGAGAGAAAGATTTGGGAAGCGAAATTGAAAGGAATTGAGTTTCCATACACATCTATATATATTCCATCAACACGGTCTCCACAAACCATTGCCACTAGTCGATCTCAACCATTATGTCATTTATTATGCACTAATGAACAAAGAGCAATGAAGTGCTATACAGGGAGCACGAATGTGCTAATCACAAAGCATTAATGTGCTAATAATAGGAGAAAGCACTAAGGTCCCTTAATGGCATGCCACTAATATCCCAGTAGTTCTAACTTATCTACTTGGGCATTAAAATTGAATTTAGTACAATTTCTCATAATAAATATATGTCTCAAAAAATATCCCACATTTTCCCTTTTTCATAATTTAGACCTTAATTAATAAATCACATGTATATCACCTTTTTCACACATAAAATCCTTTCACAGCATCATTACTTAGTATTCAAACAAATATAACATTTCATAATCTTCACCTATATTTCTTTTTACACATATCATAATTTTATAATTTAATCATTTATTTAGTGTCTATTTGCATATATTATTTACATTTCTATCCTAAGTAATTTCCATATTACAATATAAACGTTTAGAGAAAATAAATTAAAATCTTGTAGTACTTACAACAAAAGTTGAAATGATCTATTTTCTCATTTTCTTACTCATTGGCCTTCTCTTTTCCTTTCCTTTCAATTTGATCCTTTCCCTTCTTTTCTTTTTCTTTAATTTCATAACAAAAATATAACATTTATATGTTAAAAACAACAATCAAGTGACTTTCCTATTCTTTTTGTCGCGTGTAAAATGATGTGTGATTTTTGTGCAAGTATACATGTCGGTTCAAGTAATAAATAAGTAAGTGAGTATCTTTCCCATGAGGATCGGATTGAGGCACAAAGTTGGTCAAATTATTTTAATGAAGTTGGGCTAATTTTATGGCAAAGCAATTGAAGGAAATGTTATGGCAAAGGCTAAAGTAAATATACGATGGTGGGTAAATAACTGGAATTGCTATGGGAAAAGGGATAACAAAAATGTAACTATGGGAACTATTGCATAAATGATATGTAAATGAACAAATAATCATCTAAGAATGCTGGGGCGAAGGTATTTCGGTAGAGAATCAAGTATAGTGTCTACGATATTTATGTAGTAGGTTGGGATTACTCAGAATCAATTTACTGGTAATAATGCCATGGCAAAATCTTGATTAACTTACTATGCAGAAGAGTCCTAGAGTAGCTTGACTCTTTTAGAGGAAAAACCTCAAGTCACTGTTCCTGCTCATACAAGGTCTTATTACAGTAACTTGTGTAATTCTTTCTATATGATGCAAGCAACACTTTAATGTTGCTCATGCCATCCAATATTAGTTAAGTAATCTAACATTTCCTGCATTAAATCAACTTTACAAGAATAATATGCCATCGACTATTCCTAGGGATTGCACGTAAACAATTGAATGGCAGTAAAATAATCAGATTTATACCATGAAAATTAAAAATAGTTAAGTCTCATCAACATAATCCTAACCCGATGAGATTTAACTCATCAGTTGGGAAATAAAATTCCAAGCCATCACCATCGTTTACAACCAAATAATTTTACAAGAGAGTATTAAGGAAATAATGGAAGAACGTTAGGAGAACAGCTTCCGTTGGTCCACACTTCAACAACATAATCCTATGTTGACCAAGAGGATGACTTCCTCTTCCACTCGAGATCCTTTAATCTTCTATTTCTCTTCGGATACCTTTTGAGGTTCCCTTCTTCGTCCTTTTATAGATAGAGTTCAGCCAACAGTTTGTGTTAATATTCTCCTCTTTTCTAGGGTGATTCATCTAGTATGAGTTTAAATTTCAAACTGAAACAATTGCGCGTGAAACATTTCACTCAGCCTTCCTAGCATTGTTATGGCACTCGTACTGGCATATCATCTACACTTTGCCCTAGGAAAACTTCACTCATTTATTTTCTTTCTTCAAAAACTTATTCCTTTCCTACCACCATACAAAACTTCCACAAAAACAAATTAAAAGCACAAATAATTCAACATAGTCGAAGTTCGAATGCAATATAACAAATGCTAATTAAAATACCATAAAATGCAACAAAATTTACCTACTTATAGACCATTAGCTAGGTTAAAAGATAGAAAATATAAATCTTTTCAAGAGTTATAACACCCCCAAACCTAAGTTATTGCTTGTCCTCAAGAAAATATTTCTTGTATGTGCTAATGCAAATATTTTGCCTTAGCATAAAACCCTTTCATATTGCTTATCTATCCAAAAAATAATGTATATCTCAGTTATTAGCAATTTTCTCTGTCCTAAAGTCTGTTTGAATGGCTAAGGTTTGTCTAGCATAGGTAGTGTAGAAATATCTCCTAAAAACAAAAACTCCTAAACACTAATCCACTCTCTCCTTCTGTTGTATAACAAATAACTTCTAACCCACTTAGTTATTTGCCACCTAACATCAATTTTATTATTATTCTAGATATTTCTCTAATATTATTTTTGCATGGGTTAGGAAATTTAGGATGTCACAACAATTTTCTGCCCTAACAATCATAGTGCAACATACACCGAATTGCCGAGGCATTACATATGTCACAATGTAAACAAGCAAACAACTACCTCCTTAGCTACTTAGTCCTTACCTACAGTGGAATGTCCCTAACAATTTTTATTACACACTCATACTTAGACCCACCTTTCTAATCAATAGCACATTGGAGCAAACAAAGTGATGTTGACCTACTGAGCGATGCTGAAGCATTGGAGTGTCTATTATCCTTTATTTTAATAATATGTCATAAAATTGTTAATAATACTAGGTTGTAGAATCCCTAAGGCATCAAAAGATACGCACTATAATTTGAAAAAACAAAAGTGTAAGATATAAGGGATCCTATTCTGCAAATTTAGGCAAATCGAAAAAATAATATTTATAATCATCATTGAACATCATGAATAAAGAGTGTAGTTCTATAGACAAACAATATATCGATAGTCACAGTGCAATGGAAAAATACTCCTATATGCAACAATATGGATATATCCTAAATACAAAATACAACCTAAAGGCCCAATACACCCCTAAACCTAAGGGA
The DNA here is from genome assembly GCA_025698475.1 of Gossypium anomalum. Lineage (NCBI taxonomy): Eukaryota > Viridiplantae > Streptophyta > Magnoliopsida > Malvales > Malvaceae > Gossypium > Gossypium anomalum. The sequence goes on from CM046957.1 coordinate 23,938,376, forward strand.
TGTATTGTCCTCAATGCATGAAACAACACAAACATAAGTATATGCATAGATATAGATAAAAATAATATGCAATGTATTAAAGAAAGAAAAAAAACTATCTGACTTAGACTGGACGGCCGGTGCATCATTTAAGTCGTCTCACGATCTTGCGGGCTTTGAATTTGTACCTCATTTTTCATTTCAAAGTGGTGCTTTCTCCACCTTCCTTATCAGTTTCGGTAAGATCATCTATCAATTGATCAATTGCTTTGTCTTGCTTAGTCACGGAAGTCATTAAAGATACGGGTACAAAAGTTTTACCCTCACTAGCAGCAGTGGCAGTGGTAGTTGCATCGACAGTGATAGTGGCTTGCTCATCTTTCTGTCCTCCTCTAAGGTCATTAAATGTGGATTTTTCCAACTCATCCTATGCAGCTTTCTCCTTAGGGGTGGCTTCTTCTTCCAGGGAATCACCACTAGTAACAGGCTAATATGGTTCCTCTTTAGAGTCATCAGATGATAGCATGGTTGATGGAAATAAAGGAAATGGTGGCATAGGTTTTGAAAAATTCTTCTGAAGGGATCTTCTTGAATGTGAAGAGAGTAACAAATTTGTTAAAGAAGGAATTAGTGTAAAAATGAAAACTTTATGAGAGATAAGAGATGTGAGCAGTTGGAAGAAAAAGGAATTAAAAGGGGATAATGATGGCAGTTTTTAGGGAATAGAAAACTTTATGATAGATATGCTTGAGCCCAAAATTCTTCCATCTCATTCAAATCTAATAACCTGTTGCTGCCAGCAATAGCCCAATCCATATTTAGCCTCTTAATTGCCCAAAATGCCTTATGCTCAAGTTCAACAGGCAAATGACATGGCTTACCCTACACAAGCTTGAAAGGTGACATCCCTAATGGTTTTTTGAATGTTGATCAATATGCCCATAGAGCTTCACCCAATCTAGTAGACCAGTCTTTTCGAGAAGGATTTACTACTTTTTCCAAATTTTGCTTAATTTCTCTATTAGATATTTCAGCTTGGCCATTGGTCTGGGAATGATATGTCGTGGCAATTTTGTGTTTTACCCCATATCTGTGCAAGGCATTGGCCACTAGTCTACAATCAAAATAGGATCCCTCGTCACTGATAATTAGTCTTGGTGTACCAAATCGTGTGGAAATGTTCTTATGTAATAATTTCAATACTGACTTAGCATCATTAAAAGCTAGAGCTACTATTTCAACCCATTTAGAAACATAGTCTACTACTAAAAGTAAGTATAGTTTGCCCGCGAATAGTTGAAATGGACCCATAAAGTTTATTCCCCATACATCAAATAACTTAATCTCTAGTATACTATGCAACAACATTTCCTGTCTTCTTGAGACATTCCCTATTCTTTGACTATGGTTACATGACTTATAAAATTCATGAGTGTCTTCATATAGGGTCGGCCACAAGAATCTTGACTGGAGTACATTGGCAGTTGTCTTCATTCCTCCAAAATGTCCTCCACAAGGAGCTGAGTGGCAATGCTATAAAATGCTAAGCGTCTCCTCGTTAGGGATATACTTTTGAATTATCTGGTCTGTACAATGCTTAAATAGGAAAGGTTCATCCTAATAGTTTTGTTTTGTATCACGAAGAAATTATGTTCCTGGTGTGTATTGAAGCCAAATGGCATTACACCACTTACCAAGAAGTTTACTATGTCTGCATACCAAGGTAGTGCCTTGGCAATGAGTAGTTATTCGTCTGGGAAATCCTTATTGATACATTTTGTGCAACCATCTTTATTTCCAGATTCTGTCCTTGACAAATGGTCAGCCACTTGATTTTCGATTCCCTTTCTATCTCTGATTTCCAAATCAAACTCTCCATCAAAAGTATCTGCCTAATTAATCTTGACTTGGCATCCTTCTTGTGAATCAATTATTTGATAGTCGAATGATCTGTGTAAACCCGTAACTTTTTTCCCCACTAATTAAGATCAAAATTTGTTGAATGTAAAGACTACTACTGTAATAACCCATTTTTCAGTAAAATTAGAGCAATGGTTTCGAGACCATAAATTCGACCCAAAAATAAAATTTATTTTTATTTTATTATATGGTCCGTATTATGATAGACATGTCGTGTGAAAAATTTGATACAAAAATTTTATCAATTAAGTGTTTAATTACGAGAAGGACTAAATCGCATAAAATACAAAAGTTGAATTCTACTAGCTATAAGGATTACATAGCTGTGCAATTCAAATCTAGAGGTCCTTATATGGTAATTAGACCATTAAAGAAAAGTATGTAGATTTTCGGTGACTCATCCATGGAAAAATTAGAAAAGAGTAGGGACTAAATTGGAAATTGAAATAATTAATTAGTTAAAAGATGATAAAAAGAAAATGTCATCTTATTTTGTCATCTTCAACCCCAAAATTATATGGAAACCCTAAGAGAGAGAGAAGAAAATTTCAAGGCTTAATTGGGTAAGTTTCCCTGTCCCGTTTTTAGTAATTTTGATATTTTTGAAACTGGGATACCTTAAACTATCTATTTGGGGGATTAATTTGAAAAGTTATCAAGGTATGAAATTTGGGTCACGGATGAACATGCTGGAAATTAGAAATTTATGGTAGAAAATAAAAGGTTGTTGATAGTTAAACAACTTTTACATAGTGTTTTTTGATGAAAACATGATTTAGGGACTAAAATGTAAAGTTGTGAAATTTGATGAAAAATTCCAAATTTTTATGAATACATGTGCTATAAATTTTTTAATGGGGTTTGGGTTAGGCTTGGAATAAGGAGTAAATTGCACAAGTTTCATTTTTCGAGCCTAGGGATGAAATCAGAATTTATGGAAAAGTTAGGGGCAAAATGGTAATTTTTCCTAAGATGTAAATTGAGTCCAAATAAATATGAAATATATGAAATTGACGACTAAATCTATTTATATAGATCTAGATAACACAAACTCGGGTTAGACTGAGGAAAAGAAAAGGTTTCGGATTAGTAAATTTTATACGCGAACAAGTGTCGAGGTAAGTTAGTGTAACTTAATTGGGCATGTAAATATGTTTAATTGAATGTTGTGTTGTATGGAATGTGACTTATATTGTGACTTATATTGATGTACACTAGTTGAATGCTATAATGAGAAATTTAATACATGTTCGATATGGTGAAAAAAGGTTAAGTCCCGATTGAATATTGAATTCCAATGAATATATGCGCTTTCCCAAAATGAATAATGTCCTACATTTGTTACGGATGGGATTTAGCTCGGATGAGTAATCCTATTGACCTTGTTATAGAAAGTATTTAGCTCAAACGGGTAATCCAGATATAATACCTCTCGAGTATATGTTATGATTAGGGTTTAGCCTGAACAAGTAATCTAAATTAAACTCGAATTAGGGTTTATTTTGGTATGATGAAGTAGGTTATTATGATATATCACATGTGTTATGTTAAGTATATGTGATCAAATGTTGTTAATGCCTAAGTTAAACCAAGTTAAGTTTATAAACACTTATGCATGTAGTAAAATGCCTTGTTGAATGATGGAGTTTGCTTAATTTAAATGCTTGGATTGGTTGGTATTTGGATGTGAGTTTAAGTGCAGGCCATTGGTGTGATTTTGGGAGAGAAATGAAGCTAGAAATGGCTTTATTTTGTCCACACGGGCGTGTGTCTAGACCGTGTGTGACACACGATCTTGTCACATGGGCATGTGCTTAGGCCGTGTGTCCCCTGCACCTTAATTTTGAGAAACAAAATACTCAGAATTGAGCACACAGGCGTGTATCTCAGCCGTGTGTGCTACACGGCCTAGAACACGGGTATATGTCTTGGCCGTGTGAAACCTACACCTATTTTCAAATTGAATTAATTAACCACACAGCCTAGCACACGGGTGTATGGTATTGCTGTGTGCACAAGAGAGTTACATGGGGTTGAACACGGCCTATAGCACGGGCGTGTCCCTTGAACCACATAGGCGTGTAAGCCCTGTACCTTGGAAATTTTTTTAAAAATTTGCGAAAAACTCTTAGAGTTCTCGATTAAGTCTTGACTCGATTCCAATGCTCATATTGGGCCTTGAGGGCCCAATTAAGGGACATTTTGGATGATCTCGATTAATAAATAGTAATTTACGGGAATAATTTGTAAAATATTTTAAAAGTTCTCGTAATACTCTGAAACCCTGTTCTGACGATGAATACAGGTTAGGGGTGTTACACTTAGTGGTGTTAGAGTTACGATTTAGCTAATTCTCAGATTTGATGTAGCAAACACGAGTTTGGCTATACATGCCATTATATAAATTGTGATAGTGTGATAGTGTGATGACTCCTGATCATTTTAAATGTGTTTTTCATATAGTAATGTCATCCAACCGAGCTAGTGCTGAATCTGAGGAAGCTGAGAGCAATGCTTCAGCTTCTGTTCAAAGAGTTGCATCTGTGTCTGGTAGTGAAAGGCTCGTGTCTGAGGGTCGAAGTGAGGAGGCAAAACAAGCCTTCTTTCAAATGATGAATGAATGGTTTACCCAGTATTTGAGAACAAACCCTGTTGTACAAGACCTCCCTCACCTACTCCCCAACTGATTCCTGAGGTACCATAGGGTACTGAACCTGTTAGAATTGGTAAGCCTTCGATAGATAAAATTCACAAGCATAGGGCGGAAGAATTTAGAGCTACCATGGATGATGATCTGGAAAGGGCTGAGTTTTGGCTAAAAAATACAATTCGGGTTTTTAATGAATTATCCTGCACACCTGCTGAATGTTTGAAATATGCAATATCCCTACTAAAAGATACAACTTATCTGTAACACCCCAAACCCGGCCTGGACGTTATGGCCAAATCTAGCGCATCATATTGAAGTGTTTTGGCGAAAACCGTGTTTTCATTGAAAACCCTTCTTAAAATAAAAGAAACCTTAACTATCCTTAAAAAAACTCCTTTCAATCACTTGTTTAAAATATATGATATGAAAACATGTCATTTTAAAATGTAGTTGCGGAAACGTAGAAAAGTCATACTATAGTTTAAGAAATCATGTTCAACTTCTTATAATTACATCACATGAAAATAATAATCCAAAAAATAATAAAGTGGAAGCCCTATTACATTCTAATTTGAAAAGTACTTAATAACATAGAAACTGATAAACTTTAAAAAGAAAAACAAGTCCAAATTATCTTGCTAGCTGGCTACCCAGAGTCCCTCCAAACATCAAATCTTCTACTGAGCATCACCTAAAAATAAAATAAAAGAGGGGGTGAGTTTTCGCAAACTCAGTGTGTACAACCCTCGACGAAAACAATCATTCAAAAATCATCATACATCAAACATGCAATGCAATCCCATCCAAATTATCCATCCGCTACACATCAGCTCCGTCCCTTTGTCACAAAGATGGGGGATATGAATATCGACCCACCCAAATTTCACACACCAATGGTAGCCCTTGCTTGAACTACCTTCATTTACATACTGGGCTTTAAAAGTCGTCGGTAGATCCACGATTGTCAAGCAACCATGCGATCCTCATATACTTCCTCCATTCCATAGTTCCCACCCCATATGCAATCTAAGCAGAACATCATATGTATGCATGCCATATCCATCAAACTTACATTCAACACCTAGGGGTATTTTGGTCATTTTTTCCCTTAGGGGTATTTCAGTAATTTTCCCTTAAGTATGTTTTCCACTTACCTTGGCCCGTTAACAAGTCTCACGATCTAAGATGAATGAATACTATGCACTGGTAGGGTTCCAGAGAAGAGGAGGTGGGTCATTAAGACCGCTTAAGTACCAAGCTCTCCCTAGATCCAATCCTAGACATGCATATACCCTTTGCCACACATTAACCCTTTGACATGTCCACGGTCGCAAAATATTAATTAAGTCTTATGTAGTTATCATATGCTAGGCCCAAAACCCCTTACAAAGTCCAAATAAAGTCACATACCTGTATCAGGCCCATTAAGCCCAATCATATTCATATGGCCCATTAGGCCTAAATCACATTTATATGGCCCGTTAGGCCCAGTCATATTCGTATTCATGCTCACATACAAATTCCCATCACATAGCATCAATATTCAGTTTTTGCCAATTATGGGCCCAACAGCCTATCGGGCCTATTTAGCCCATTCCGGCCCGTATGGCCAAATCACAACCCAAGTCCAAAAAATCGCCCGTGGGTCCCTTACGAGTGTTCGCGCACTTGTAAGACTACCGTAGCCACACTTTCTGCTTTTCAACATTTTGGTATTTCGGCATTTTGACTTTTGTCGATTTATAGTGTGTGTGCAGTGTATGTACACACCTGGTAAGCAAGCGTGATGCGATCTCCTTAGCCCCAAACCTTGAACACAAATCTCAAATAGTTTTTCCTTGATCATGTACCCCTTAGATCAATACCACAAGACCTAAGGAGCAATTCGACAATGAGCTAAGATCCGAGATCCGATACTAACTCCCTACCACAGTTGATTAGAAAGAGTGAGGGACAATATTTGATACTTAGCTAAGAAAACCGATTGAAAGAGTAACACTTTCGATACTTAGCTAAGAAAACCGATTGAAAGAGTAACACTTACACTAGATTCGGTCAAAGAGTATTCAGCTCTAGAGATTTGAATGGCACAATTGCTTATTCGGCACCAAGGGAGAGAGGAAGAAGAATCAACTAAACCCAAAAGTGAAACAAAGAAATCAGCACAAGAAAAATAAAAAAGAGAACAAGGGTTGGGTTTTCAAATTTTTGAGAAATCGACAGAGAGAAAAGGAAGAAAACAAAAGGGTTTTCGGCTTTTAGGAAAAAGGGTTTCTAGCAACAAGGTGAGAAAAAGATTTCGGCATTAGCCTCATACCCTTGCATTCGACACCTATTTATAACCCTTATGGCCGAACTTCTTAAGCCCAAGTTCCCATTTCGACTCCACTTGCTCCTCACTTCTCATCTCCTCATTTTTCTCCCTGATAACCTCTTGATCCTTTCCTTAATTTTCTCTTCTGAACACTCCCCTTAGAGTCCATCTTCATGCCACTTCCAACCTTCTAGAAGGCCAAAATTAAACCCCTAAAAATACTAAGTTAGGATTCGAACCTAGGATCTCCTTGCTAGCCACTAACACCACCTCCCCACACCCTAAGTGGCGTCACTTAGCCACTTCACCACGAGGCTTTTTGATGCCATTTTCCCCTATTTTTATTTAAAAGCCCAACTACTCATAACCCTGGTTCTTTTAATAATTAAATTAAAATTCCTCCACCACAAAACTCGAACCTAGAACTTCTCCAACACACCTAGACATTCCAAATTCATTAAACCATTAAAGCCAACATATCATTTGTCATTTTCTTGCTCACTTAAACATTTTATGATACCTAAAGCCCAAAGCCCAATTCCTCTAGGCCCAAAATTTGGGGCGTTACATTATCATTAGCGAAATATCATAACTTCAGTTGTACCGAGAGAGAAAGTTACATGGGAATTCCTTCAGGTTGAATTCAGAAAGAAATATGTTAGCTAGAGATTTATGGATTAGAAAAAGAAAGAATTATTAGAACTCAAGCAGGGAAACATGACTGTATCCAAATATGAACGAGAATTTGTTTGGTTGAGCAAATATGCATGAGAATGGGTTCTAACCGAGGCTGAGATGTGTAAACACTTTGAAGAGGGTTTAAATGAAGATATCAAATCATTGATTAGAATTCTCGAAATAAGGGAATTTACGGTGTTAGCTGATCGAGCCCACAAAGCTGAGAAATTGAACAAAGAAAAAAAACAAGCTGAAAGAGAGGCTCAGGTTTCTAGAAGACCTATGAGTAAGTCACAATCATTTTCTTCTAAGAAATAAAAGAATTATTATGATCGTGTGACCACCTCTACAGGTTATTCTAGAAGAGAGCGGGGCTCTCAACGTTCTAACTCGAGGTCTTTATCTCCATCTGTGACCAGTGTGGGCAGTGTTGGTATTCCCAAATTGAAATGTAAACATTGTAACAAATTTCATCATGGGGAATGTCGGTCTAGAAGTGGAGATTGTTTTAGATGTGGTTCACTTGACCATTTTCTCAGAGATTATCTAGAAAGAGTGGAAAAAGAGATAGAACCAGCTCCAAAGCTTAGTAATCTTGTTTCGAGAGGCAGACCACCCCGTTATCCCAACAATGTTAGTGGTAGTGGAGGTACTACCAAGGATACAATAGCTAGATCTGAGGCACAAGCACCTGCGAGAACATATGCTTTTCGTGCTAGAGAAGATGCCTCTGCTCCAGACGTCATTACTGATACATTTTCTCTACTTGATACTGATATTACTGGTTTGATTGATCTTGGTTCCACACATTCATACATGTGTATGAACTTAGTGACTGTTAAAAATTTACTTGTTTAATTCACTCAATTTGTGGTTAAAGTTTCAAAACCCTTAGTGGATAAAGTTTTTAAAAATTGTCCGTGCTGACTTGATGTTACTGCCATTCAATGAATTTGATGTGATCTTGGGAATGGATTGGTTAACCCAATATGAAGCAGTGGTGAATTGCAAATAGAAATATATTGTATTAAAATGTGAGAGTGGTTAATTACTTCATGTTGTATCTGATAAATTGGATGGATTACCAAATGTGATTTCAGCAATATTGATACAGAAATATGTCCGAAAGGGTTATGATATTTACCTTGCATATGTGTTGGATACTAAATATCCGAGTCAAAGATTCAATCAGTGTTGGTTGTATGTAAATTTTCTAATGTATTCCCAGATGAGTTACCTGGTTTACCACCAGATAGAGAAGTGGAATTCTCTATAGATCTTGTTCTGCGAACAACACCTATATCCATAGCACCTTATAGAATGGCTCCTATTGAATTGAAAGAGCTAAAAGTACAGTTGTAAGAATTGATTGACAGAGGTTTTGCTTGACCTAGTTTCTCACCTTGGGGTGTGCCGGTTCTGTTCATAAAGATGAAAGATGGATCGCTGAGGCTGTGTATTACAAACAACTCAACAAAGTTATAATAAAGAACAAGTATCCTTTGCCTCATATTGATGACCTGTTTGACCAGTTAAAATGTGCCACTATATTTTTGAAGATCGATCTTTGTTCTAGTTACTATCAACTACGGGTAAAAGAGTCAGATGTACCAAAGGCAACTTTTAGAACTAGATATGGACACTGTGAATTCTTGTGATGCCATTCAATTTGAAAAATGCATCTACAATGTTTATGGATATGATGAACAAATTTCAGCTTGTATTTGGACAGGTTTGTGGTAGTATTTATAGATGATATTTTGGTTTATTCTCGAGATGAAAATGAACATGCTGAGCATTTGAGAATAGTATTGCAAACTCTGTGAGAGAAATAATTGTATGCCAAATTTAGTAAATGTGAATTTTGGCTATGGTAAGTTAGTTTTCTTGGGAAAATAGTATCTACTGAAGGTGTCAGAGTAGACCAGAATAAAATTTCAGCCATTGTTAATTTGAAGCCACCGAAGAATGTGTCTGAAGTCCAACATTTTTTGGGACTAGCCGGTTATTATCGGAGGTTTGTAAAAAGTTTTTCAATGATAGCTTCTCCGATGACTCGTTGAAAGATGTAAAGTTTGAGTTCTGATAAATGCCAGTAGAGTTTTGACAAATTAAAAGCTTTATTGACAGAAGCACTAGTGCTAGTTCAGCCAGAATCAGGTAAGGAATTTATAGTTTACAGTGATGTATCATTGCATGGTTTAGGCTATGTTTTGATGCAAGATGGTAAAGTAGTAGCCTATGCTTCACGACAGCTAAAGCTATATGAAAAGAACTACCCGACACACGATCATGAATTAGCAGCCATAGTGTTTGCATTGAAAATCTAGCGGCATTACTTATTTGGTGAAAAATGTCACATATTCACTGATCATTGATCGCCTGATTCGTAACAAGTAATAAATATTTATAATAAAGATTAAACCTAGACTAATTATTATCACGATGAAAAGGCAAGCGCACCTATCGAACAATAGTATAGTAATGGCAAGACTGGGATATTGTACCCAAGGGAACCAAAAGTACTAGTAATAACTATCTTTTTATTATTTAGCCTAGGAATAAAAGAGTTTGTTTATTAAACTAATTATCTAAACTAATTAACTAATTTAATTAAAGCGAAGAGAAAATTTGGAAAAAGACTTGAAGAGAAGAAATTGATAAAGACAACACCCAAGGAGAAATCCACCTAGATTTCACTTATTATCTGACTCTGAACCAGACGATTTATTCACTTGCTTGATTCGTGAGACTCCCTAACCTACATTATTATCTCCTTCGAGACTAATAACGCCTAACCCTCAGTTGAATTAATTGAAATCTCTTTCTAATTAAAACCCCTAGGGAAGCAGTAAATCGATCTATGGACTCCCATATTAGGTTTCACCCTAATCTGGCAAAATCTTGTAACCCTATCTCTAGGCATTTGATCAAATCTGCTTAATTATGCCAAATCTACTCTTAGGCAGGGTCTATTCCTCCTCTGCATAAGCACATTAAATCATGAGTCAATACTCGAAATATTAACTCAAGCATTAGAAACACATAATTAAGAACAAATCAAGTATTTATCATATAGTTCAGATAATAATAACAAGATCCATCATAGGTTTCATCCCCCTTAGGTATCTAAGGGGTTTAGTTCATAATGAAATAAGAGTACATCTCAAAAGTATGAAAATAACAAAACATAAAGAAAACTCTAAAACCCCTGAAGGAATTCTGAGAGAGATCTTCTGTAACACCCTTTGCCCGTATCCCTCGCCGGAACAGGGTTCGAGATGCTACTAGATTTAAACTTAACCATTTATATAAAACCAGGCTGTAAAAAATTTTTTTTTGATCAATTTTAAACTTTTTATACATGCGTATATTATCCTATAATCGAGCTTACAAGGCCAAAAACATTCATGAGACATTATTAAATATTTACCAATATCTTAGTCTTGTATCATTTACTTACTCAACAATGAATCACAATTCAAATTCTAAATATACATGCTATAAATCACATCACAGGAGATAATAACATACAAGCATATGAATAATCAAATTGCCTTAATAACAAGCCAAAGTCTATGGCTTAATCATACTATTACATACTCAACTTTACAACCCTATACATGCCATAGACTCGAACCACTAAGATTTACTTACGCCGATAGCGTAGACTCGACAATGTGATAATATCTCTGACGGCCTCCAACCCGAGCTAACTTGGCAACCCTAGGGAATATGGGAAAGAAAGGGAGAGTAAGCTTTATGCTTATTAAGTTCATAAGAAAACAATAAACAACTCATTAACAAGTTTTATCAATGTTTACAACATAATCACAAATTCACTACAAGTTGTCTTACTGAGCAACAATCACTAAATTATTATAACTAGAGCTAAGAAACTCCAAATCAATTGCCGTTAATTTTCCTTGAAAATAGACTCATATATATTCTATCCATAAAATTTTCATAATTTTTGGTTTGGCCAATCAATACCAGATTTTTCTTAAAGTTTTCCCTGTTTCACTGTTTGACTAATCTGACCACTCTTCACTACGAATCAAATTTCTCATTGTACAGAATTCAAAATATGTTATTGTTGATTTAATTTAAAACTAGACTCATTAATAAGTCTAAGCATATAAATTTTATCTTATAACCATTTTTGTACAAATTATAATGATTTTCTAAAAACAGAACAGGGGACCCCCGAAGTTATTTGACTCTGTCCCACGCCACTTCAAATATCTCATTATCAGCAATTCCTTTGCTTACACAGTTTCTTTTATAAGAAACTCTTTTATAAGAAACTAGACTCATTAAGCTTTAATTAAATAATTTATTCAGCTTCTAACTCCACTCCCACAATTTATGGTGATTTTCCAAAATCACACGCTATCTTTCTTGTCCCAAGCAGATTTATTACAAATTTACTCTTTCACACATTCTTTGCATTCATATTATTTAAACATGTATATCACCAATCAATTTCATCACATATCTATAATTTAACTTAAGCATAATCTCAATACAATACATCATGCTCAATGATTCGCACACAACTGTTCAAATTAGCAATTATAAGATGGTTCCGCACATAACCCACATTTATCGATAATTTACGATGGTTTTACCCTTACTCACATTTATGACATAGGTATTTAAATACTTCAGTGTCAACTTTAATTCAACCGAATTCAACCATTGTACCATTTCATAACCACAGTTACTTTCGTCATTCATATCTAAATGGTATTTCACATAATTCATATAACCTTTCACCATGACCGAATACACACATACACATATGACATCTTCACCGATGCTTCTCATTTCACATTCATGATTCAATTCCAATCGATCTAACATGTATAAGTATATATCATGTACCTGGCCAACTTAATGTATTGAACAAATTCAATTGCCGATTTAACACAAGGTCTCATAGTTGAACATAAACATGAAACCATATCTCATATGTTCGATTCACATCAATCATCAAATTCATTTAATTCACATGTACATAATTAGGTTGTTCGTACATGAATAATTTACTTTACAGAATGAATCCACATATCGTATTAGCCCATAGTCTTATAGCACCACACTTTTAATAGTTCACTGGCAATTTGCCTGCTAGGTAATAACCTGATTTCATCACCGGCAATAAGCCTGCTAGGTAATAACCTGATTTCATCACCGGCAATAAGCTTGCTAGACCTTTAAGTCCAATATCATTTCACCGGCATTACGCCTACTAGGCTCGGAGCCCGATAATATTCACTAGCTTAAAGCTTGCTACACCTTTAAGTCTGATATCATTTCATCAGCATTACGCCTGCTAGGCTCGGAGCCCGATAATATTCACCACCGGTACAAGGCCTGCTAGGTTTGAAACCCGAATATATATTATAATGTATAACTTATATCATCGATCACTAACATTTACCTCATCGAAGTTCACATTTAATCACTTTAATACAAAGCCACATTCGGCTACCACATATGACTAATAATAATTTTATACACATCATGGTTTCCTTTAGATATTCAATAATCACAAACCGTGATATCTCTTCCAGCACATATATGGCATAGTTTATTCATTGTAACACTCATTTAGTGCATCAAATTTCCAAATCCAATTTAACTTAAGCATAATAGCCATAATCGGCTTATAGCCTTAAATCATTACATATTCGGCACATTAACTAAATAAAATTAACATTCTCTTGGCCATATTAATTTAACTCTTAGGCATATAAAAAAGAATCAAGCTTAAACACTTAAGAACTTACCACATTCGTAGATGATTATCCCATAACCTTCCCTTTTCCCCTATTTATAAACGATCTATTTGTTTCACGATCAAAACATAATAAATCAATTTGTTAACTAACTGAAATATCAAATCAAGTTCAACTCAAACCATTCTATCATTTAATTACATCTAGTAAAACATCTTTGTTCATCACAAATTGGTCAACACAAACATAGCCATTATCCAATTCAATTCCAACTTTTAATAAACAAAATATGGCAATATAATAGGGTACTTAATAACAATTTAGACAACATTTAAATTCTGCATATCTAGCAGCCCAAATGACCCACCAAATTAGACTTAAATAATAATTAAAATAATAATTAACAAATAGCTTATTAATGCAGCACATATTAATCATCAATTACATTCTTCAACAACTTAATCTGACATTAATTAGGCATCATTAATTAACATTATTACCACCATCTCTCCGGTTGTAATTAATAGTCCATTAACCGCCCAACAATGGAAACATACAACTATCGAACACCATTTAACCAGCTCATTAACTAACACTTAGACATAAATTCTATAGCATTTATTTAACTTTTATTCTCATTTAATAACGTAGTTATAATGGTTGCATTAACCCCTTTTAACAATCAGGTTTTGACACTATAAACTGCAACTAAATAAATATCCTTAATTTAGCACATCGGATGGCATTCGGTCATACATCTACAGCATTAAACTAATCTTTTATTACCTTGCTAGTTATATTAATGGCAACATCAAATACTCTTATTCACAAGTTACAGACATAATACATACATCACTATTTATTCATTTATAACTTCACCTATTATTAACATAAATTTAAAGTCACTCAGACCGTATTCATTAACGTCAAAACAACAATTTTCTGCTGCATTTATACACCAAACAACAGTCTTTTTTAATAGCATATTGACACCCTTCTCTGAACATCATTAATAACATAATATTCGAACAGCATCAATACCACAATCGGACAGGAAAAACAGGGTAGCAATTAACAATTCCAATGAGGTAAAATTTGGACAAAGAATTTAAATGGCTTTCAACAACTATCAAACACAAAAGAATAGAATTCAAAGAAAGCTTCCTAATATTTCCCAACACCAATTCTATCAATTTAAAATTTATTCCTTCACTCTCACATTCGGTCAAACTTAATCAATAATTTAACCAAAATTCACCAATGAAAAGATATAGACAAAGGAGAGTTTAGAAGACTTACCCTTCCACTTCAAAACATTTAACTTCAAATTAATCAATTTCATGGTTTCCCACTACATGCAGCCGACCTCCTCTCAAGCTTCCATACTCTCCTTCATTCTTATTTCGGTTGAAGAAAAATGAAAATAGATGAACTCTATTATGGCTTTGTTTTATTCATTACTAATTATTATACCAATTATAAAATTAACCTTTGAAATTCAATTATGAAACCATATAACTAATGTCCATTACCATCCATCAACCATAATAATGGCATAATTCCATTATAAGGACTTAGAAATTAACAAACCATAGCAATTTAGTGCTTTAACAATTAGTAAGTCACTTTTGCATTTTACGCGATTTAGTTCTTTTTCTAAATCGAGTACCCAAACGATAAAATTTTCATACGAAAATTTCACACATATCAATTCACATATTTTAAACACGAAAAACTAATATTAAATTATTATTATTATTTTATTTTTTATTTGGCACGGCTTTGTGGTCCTGAAACTACTGTTTCGACTAAGGTCTAAATCGGGCTGTTACATCTTCAATCTTGGAGTAACTCTAACTTTTTAGGATGACTCGTCTGGCTTTCTTCAAGTAATTCCCGATGTATGGTTCTGTGTTCTAGAAAAGTTCTGGAAGAGCCCTCAGAAAAAGCCCCCTTAGTAGGTCATACTTAGGGTGTTTATATAGGCTTTGGATTGGCTTTCTTCTTCCCTAAGTATACTTTTTCCGTGTAAAATACAACTCTTTGAAAAAGGGACATGCCCGTGTGCCACAGCCGTATGACGTGTTTGCCAGGTCGTGTTCGTTCCGCTAAATTTCACATGGCCGTATGGGTCAATGGCCAGGCCGTGTGAATCGTGAAATCCTTGGACGACACCCTCGACAGACACGGGCGTGTGAGCAGCCCGTATGGCAAGGCTTAGGCCATGTGATCTTCTTGATTTGGTCTTTTTTGTCTCTTTTAAGCTCATTTTTGGCTCCTTTTGACTCTTGGTGCTCTCTTGAGTACAAAACATGAAATAACTGGATTAAGAGCACCAAAATCCACAAATCTAATAGTAAATATCCATAAATATGCTAAGTATTTGGGGTAACAATATGTATAATTTGGCGTTAATCAAATACCCCCACACTTAAGCATTTGCTTATCCTGAAGTAAAACTCTCATTTATTGCTAGAATTCATTCCTTTCAATCATATAATCATTATCGATAATGTTACAAATTATTCCACGGAGAATCATACAGTGAGAATTCAACCATAGGGGCATTAAAAACCTCAAACAATCTAAATCGAATATTTTGATAATAAAATTATAGGTAATGTCCTTCCTCTAAGTAATTAACTTTAGTCCTAAATATACAAGAGATGACATTCTCACTAAGTATTCACTTAAATCACTCAAAATTAAGCACTCGATTGTCTAACATGAGTTGTTATCACTATAAGCTTACATGAAAATCAAATCTCCACCACTTGTAAATGATACACAAATCAAAAGGTCTTTGCATGGTTGTAACGGGGTTTAGGTTACGAGTATGGATACAAGCTGCAGAAATAATGGTTAGAATCGAGATGATTTCAATATATCACCCCACTATCAAAAACTTAATTACTGAATGACAAAAAATATCTAGAACTATATTACATGAGCTCTCTTTTTCATGACAACAAATATCAGAAAAGTTCTGGAAGAGCCTCCGGAAAAAGCCCTCTTAGTAGGTCATACTTAGGGTGTTTATATAGGCTTTGGATTGGCTTTCTTCTTTCCTAAGTATCATTTTTCCGTGTAAAATACAACTCTTTGAAAATGGGACACGCTCGTGTGCCACGACCGTGTGACGTGTTTGCCAGGCCGTGTTCGTTCCGGTAAATTTTACACGGCCGTGTGGGTCAATGGCCAGGCTGTGTGAATCGTGAAATCCTTGGACGACACCCTCAACAGACACAGGCGTGTGAGCAGCCCGTGTGGCAAGGCTTACGCCGTGTTATCTTCTTGATTTGGTCCTTTTTGTCACTTTTAAGCTCGTTTTTGGCTCCTTTTGACTCTTGGTGCTCTCCTGAGTACAAAACATGAAATAACCGGATTAAGAGCACCAAAATCCATAAATCTAATAGTAAATATCCATAAATATGCTAAGTATTTGGGGTAACAATATGTATAATTTGGTGTTTATCAATCATAAAAGTCTAAAATATTTTATGTCACAGAAAGATTTGAACTTGAGACAGCACAGATGGCTTGAATTATTGAAAGATTATGATCTTGTTATTGGCTACCATTCGGGAAAAGCCAACGTAGTGGTAGATGCTTTGAGCAGAAAATCTCTGTATACTTTGCAAGCAATGAACACCCAATTGTCATTGTCTGATGATGGTTCAATCATAGCTAAGTTAAAAGCTAGACCAATGTTTTTAAAGAAAATCTCTGAAGCTTAGGAAAATGATAGTGAGTTGCAAGCAAAATTAATACAAAGTGAATAGACTCCTGACTCAGAATTTCAGATCGGGACTGATGGTTGTCTATTATTCAGTGACAAAGTATGTGTACCAAAAAGTTCAGAACTAGTACAAAAGATTTTGAATGAAGCTCATAATGGTAACATGTCTATACATCCTGGTAGTAATAAAATGTATAGCGATCTGAAAAAGATGTACTGGTGGCCAGGAATAAAACGAGATATTTCTGAGTTTGTATCTAAATGTTTGATATGTTAGCAAGTAAATGCTAAACATCAGTTGCCTTCTAGATTATTACAGTTGGTTACGATACCAGAATGAAAATGAGAAAAAATTAGTATGGACTTTGTATCAGGGTTACCCCTGTTTCTAAAGAAGAAAGATGCCATTTGGGTAATTTTTGATCGGTTGACAAAGTCTGCACACCTTATTCTAGTGCGTATGGATTATTCCTTGGACAAATTGGCTGAATTATATGTCTCTAAGATTGTCAAATTGCATGGAGTGCCTGTCTCCATTATTTCAGATAAAGACCCTTGGTTTACATCTCGATTCTGGAGCAAATTGCAAGAAGCTCTGAGTACTCAGTTGCACTTTAGTATTGCATTTCATCCCCAGACAGATGGTCAATCTGAACGGGTAATACAAATCCTGGAAGATATGCTTTGATATTGTATACTTGAGTTTGAAGGTAACTAGGAAAAGTATTTGCCTTCAGTTGGATTTCCTTATAATAACAACTACCAGTCCATCATCAAAATGGCACTGTATAAAGCTTTCTATGGTCGCAAATACAAAACTCCGTTGTATTGGATAGAACTCAGTGAGAAAAAGTTACACGGATTTGACTTGGTACGAGAGACCGAGGAAAAAGTGAAAGTAATTCGAGATAGTTTGAAAACAGCCTCTGATCGTCAAAAGTCTTATACTAATCTGAAACGAAAAGAAATAGAATTCCAAGTTAGAGAGAAGGTATTCTTGAAAGTATCGCCTTGGACGAGAGTTCTCCGGTTTGGTAGTAAAAGAAAACTGAGTCTATGGTTCATTGGACCATATGAGGTTAAAGAAAGAATCGGACCGGTTGCATATCAGTTAGCTTTACCACCAAAACTTTATCGAATTCAAAATATTTTTCATGTGTCTATGCTACGATAGTACCGATCCGATCCTTCACATGTTATTTCTCCAATGAAGGTAGAGATTCAGCCGGATATGACATATAGTAAAGAACCAATCAAAATTTTAGCTCGGGAAACAAAAGAGTTAAGAAATAAAAAGGTAGCTTTAGTAAAAGTTCATTGGCAATGACATGGTATGGACGAGGCTACCTAGGAGCCGGAGGATACTATGAAGAAGCAATACCCGAATCTTTTTATTGGTAAGATTTTCAAGGAGGAAAATTCCTAAAGGGGGAGAGTTGTAACAACCCATTTTTTAGTGAAATCGGAGCAGTGGTTTCGGGACCACAATCTGGCCCAAAAATAGAATTTATTTTTATTTTATTATATGGTTTGTATTATGACAGACATGTCATGTAAAAAACTTGATACAAAAATTATAACAGCCCGATTTTGGGTCTAGCCGGAACAGTGGTTTCGGGATCATGCATCCGGCATAGAAAAATTTATTTTTCTTATATTTTTATGGTTTACGATTTTATGGAATGATTTTGTGAAAAAGACTTGAGTTCTTTAATCTAGAGGTGTCTAATTTCTATGAATTTTAAATTATAGGTCCTTACATGGTAATTAGACGATTACTTAAGTTGGTGGACAAAAATGGACATGAAGTAAGAGAAACTTTATGTTTTAAGAAAAGGGCATTTTGGTCATTTAGTAAATAAAGAAAAAATAACTAATAAAAGATGTCATCTTCTTCAATTTCATCCCCTTGTGCCGAATTTGAAGAGTCACCATAGCTAGGGTTTTGGCCAAGCTTCCAACCTCGATTGTAAGTCTGTTCTAGCCCCATTTCATGTTTTTGAGATCCTTACAACCTAATCTAGCTTATTCAAGGACTAATTTGAATGAAAGATGAAGTTTAAAATTTTACCCATGTTAGATATTTGTGTGTTTTGATGTTTAATGGTAGAAAATTCATGTTCGGTGTTAGATAAACAACTTTTGCTAAGTGATTTTTGGTAAAACTGTAAAAAAGGACCTATTCGTAAAAGTTACAAAAATAAGTAGAAAAGTGTGATTAAGTGGAAAATGTAGGCTAGTATAAGTATGAAAATCATTCGGCTAGGCTTGGGTTTGAAGAAATTGAATGCATTTCAATTTACGAGCCTAGGGACTAAATTATAAAAATGTGAAACATTAGGGGCAAAAATATAATTTTGCCATAATATGATTTTTGGACTAAATTGAATAATGTGTGTATTAAATAAGTTAAATTTGTTATTATAGATCAAGAAAAACGGACCTAGATCGGGGGAAAAATAAAGTGTTTAACGATTAGGTCCAATTCTACTATTTTTGTACCGAGGTAAGTTCGTATGTAAATAATGCATTGTTATATTTATGTTTTAAATGTTTTAATATTGTATGAATTATGGTTGACATTTTGGAAGTATTCGATAAAGTTTCAACAAGCGAGAATTCTCGGTTGAGCCTTAGGAATAGAATAGGATATGAGTGACATGTCACTAGGAACCCATGTGTTTATGTGATCCAAGTGCTAGTCTTGTACGTCCTACCAGTGGCTGGATAGTTCGACATGAGTTGCGGATACCTGACAACTTGAGCAGGCCCGTGAATAGCTCGAAAATGAGCATATATGTATTATAAGATGTGAAGTAGCTTTGGCTACATATATGGCACTTATGTGCAAGATTTTCGAGTATCAGCTAATATTCCGAGTGTTCAACGGGAATGTCAAAGTTGTGAAAGACTATGGTATATTACGAGTTGGTACAGGTATGTACGTAAAACTCATACGTAATGAGCTCGATAACTGCTGAACCCTTGGTAAGGTTGTGATTAAGTTAAGACTAAAGGTTTTGATATCATTCATGTTAATTTTTATCATGCTGATAGTATGTTAAATATGTGTCTATGATACTTATTATTTGCATAGGAACTTACTAAGCTATAAAGCTTACTCCTCTTTCCTTTTCCTTGTCTTATAGTGTCACCAAGCTAGGTCGGGGATTGGAGACTGTCAGAGATTCACTCACACTATCAACAATTATTTTGGTACCAATGATTTCAACATTTTGAGTTATGGCATGTATAGGGGACTTGGTTATTTTGTTATATGTCATAATTGATTTGACCAAATGTGTTGGCTTATATTGGTTGAAAGTTCATTTTGTATAAAGCCATTTGAAATTGGCTACTATTGGTATAAGTAATCTATATGATGGTATCTTTCATGGATGTGGGATTTTACTTGAGTTGAGTTGGTAAGTCTGTGATGTTTGTGTCTCATAAATGGTAGCATGTGAATGATATGTTGATGTCTTGGTTGTGGCTGATTTGGTTCTATGTAAAAGTTTGAATTGGAATTATGTTGTGCACCAAAGGGTGGTAAAATGGCTTGGTAAATAGCCTTATTTTTGTTCACACGGGTAGACACATGGGCGTGTGTCTAGGCCGTGTGTGACACACGGTCTGCCTTACGGGCATGTGTTTAGGCTATTTGTCCCCTGCACCTTAATTTTTCCAAAATAGAATGCTCAAAATTGAGCACATGGGCAGAAACACAGGCATGTGTCTCAATCGTGTGGATGACACGGCCTTAGGCACGGACGTGTGTCCTGGGCGTGTGAAGTCTGCACCTATTTTATGAAAAATTATAAATTATAAATTGACCACACGGCCTAGCACACGGACGTGTGACTTGGCCTTGTGTCTTAATTTTGTTCTTGGGTGACAAACAGAGAGTTACACGGGGTTGGGACACGAGTGTGTGTGACCACACGGCCTGCCCGCACGGGCGTGTGACCCTTGTTTAGTGGAAAATTTTCTAAGTTATTATGAAATTTTCTAAAGTTCTTATTTTAGTCTCGAACCACTTTCGATGCATGTTTTAGGCCTCGTAGGCTCGTATTAGGGACATTTTGATTGTGTATTAATGGTTTTAATTTGGACGCAAATGTATGGCTCGAAAATGTATGTTTGTTTGTGTTTAAGTCCAGTAATGCCTTGTACCCTATTCCGGCGTTGAATACGGGTAAAGGGTGTTACATTTAGTGGTATCAGAGCTATGGTTTAGTCGATTATCGGACTAATGTAGCGTGTGTAAGACTCTCTCAAGCCACTTCAGTGGTAAGTGTGGGTAATGTTAAGTCTAACAGACCCGAATGTCGGCATTGTGGAAGAAGACATCTTGGAAAATGTAGGATGAATGACTGAGCTTGCTTCAAGTGTGGTTCCCAAGAGCATTTTATCTGAGATTGTCCTGAGATGGCTGAGAAAGAACAATTTCATAGTGCAAGGCTAAGTACCACTACCAATAGAGGTAATGCCACCGAGAAATACCAGAAATGGAACTAGCAGTAAAGGTGTGACGAAAGATACGGCTGTGAGATTTGAAGCCCGAGCACCTGCTAGAGCCTATGCCATTCGTGCTCGTGAGGATACCTCGTCCCCCAATGTGATTACTAGTACATTTTCTCTTTATGATACTAATGTTATTGCATTGATTGATCCTGGATTGACTTATTCTTATGTTTGTGAGAATTTGGTATCTAGTAAGAACTTTCCTATTAAGTCTACTGAATTTGTGATTAAATTGTCAAACCCCTTAGGCAAATATGTTCTAGTTGATAAAGTTTACACGAATTGTCCTTTGATGATTTGAGGTTTGTTTTTCCAGCTGACTTAATGTTGTTCCCATTGGATGAATTCGATGTTATTTTGGGTATGGACTGATTGACACTACATGATGCCATAGTAAATTGTAGACAGAAAACTATTGAATTAAAATGCAAAAATGGTGAAGTTCTTTGGGTTGAAATCGATGAATCGAGGGAACTGCCTATGGTGATTTCATCTATGTCTACTCAGAGGCATGTAAGGAAAGGTTGCGAAGCTTACCCTGCTTATGTGTTGAATAAAAAGATGTCTGAATTGAAAATTGAATCAGTGTCGATAGCTTCTGAATATCCAGATGTGTTCCCGAAAGAGTTACCAGGATTACCACTGGTCAAAGAAGTGGAGTTTGCAATTGACTTAGTACCTGAGACTACACCGATATTGATCGCTCCATATAGGATTGGCTCCGACTGAATTGAGAGAGTTGAAAGTTCAGTTGCAAGAGTTGACAGATAAGGGTTTTGTAAGACCTAGTTTTTCTCCCTAAGGTGCTCCAGTGTTATTTGTGAAGAGGAAAGACGGATCTATGAGGCTTTGTATCGATTACTGACAGCTCAACAAGGTGACTATAAAGAATAAGTATCCTTTGCCGAGGATTGATGACTTTTTTGATAAGTTGACAGGAGCAACAGAATTCTCGAAGATTGATTTGAGATCTGGCTACTATCAGTTGAGAGTTAAAGAGTCGAACGTGCCGAAAACTACTTTCAGGACAAGGTATAGCCACTATGAATTTCTTGTTATGCCTTTTGGATTAACTAATGCACCTGTCGTTTTTATGGACTTGATGAATTGAATTTTTTGACCATATTTAGATAAGTTTGTGGCTGTGTTCATCAATGATATTCTGATTTATTCTCGAGATGAGTCCGAACATGCCGAGCACTTGAGAACTATATTGCAGACATTGAGGGGTAAGAAATTATTTGCTAAATTCAGTAAAAGTGAGTTTTGGCTTCAAGAAGTCAGATTTTTAGGACGTATCGTTTTAGGTGATGGTATTCAAGTTGATCTAAGTAAGATTTCAGCAATCTTTGATTGGAAACCGCTAAGGAATGTATCTGAAGTTAGAAGCTTTTTGGGTTTAACCGGTTGTTACTGACGTTTTGTCAAAGGATTTTCGATGATTGCTACTTCTATGACCAAGTTGTTGCAAAAAGATATAAAATTTGAATGGTCTGAAAAATGTCAGCAAAGTTATGAGAAGTTGAAAGCATTACTGACTGAGGCATTGGTTTTAGTACAACCTGTATTGGGAAAAGAATTTGTAATTTAGAGTGATGCTTCATTGAATGGTTTGGGCTGTGTGTTGATGCAAGAGGGCAAAGTGTAGCTTACGCCTCAAGCGATTTCAACTGTCTTGAGGCATAGGCTATCACTTTGCCCTCTTGCATCAACACACATCCTAATCCATTCAGTGATGCGTCACTATGAATCACAAACTCCTTTCCCGGCTCAGGTTGAACTAAAACTGGTGCCTCAGTCAATAATGCCTTCAACTTTTCAAAACTTTGCTAACATGTTTCAGACCATTCAAACTTAACATATTTTTGCAACATTTTGGTCATAAGAGTAGTGATCATCGAAAATCCTTTGACAAATCGTCAATAACAACTAGGTAAGCCTAAAAAGCTTCTAACTTTAGATACATTTCTCGGTGGTTTCCGATCGACAATGGCCAAAATCTTACTTGGATCAACTCGAATACCATCACCTGAAACTATGTCCCAAAAACTTGACTTCTCGAAGCCAAATCTCACTTTTACTGAATTTAGCAAACAATTTCTTATCTCTCAAAGTTTGCAAAACAGTTCTCAAGTGCTTGACATGCTCGGTCTCATCTCGAGAATAAATCAAAATATCATCAATAAACACAACCACAAACTTGTTCAAATATGGCCAGAAAATTCTATTCATCAAATCCATAAAAGCAGCAGGTTAATCCGAAAGGCATAACAAGGAATTCATAATGCCCGTACCTTGTTCTGAAAGTTATTTTTGGCACACCCGGCTCTTTGACTCTCAACTGATAGTAGCCAAATCTTAAATCAATCTTCGAGAATACCGTTGCTCCTTTCAACTGATCAAACAGGTCATCTATCCTCGGCAAAGGATACTTGTTTTTTATAGTCACCTTTTTGAGCTACCAATAATCAATACAAAGTCTCATAGATCCGTCTTTCTTCTTTACAAATAGCACTGGAGCACCTTAGGGAGAATAACTCAGTCTCGCAAAACCATTATTTGTCAGTTCTTGCAATTAAGCTTTCAATTCTGTAATTTAGTCAGAGCCATTGTATACGGAGCAATAGATATCGGCGAAGTAACAGGGACTAAATCAATACCAAACTCAACTTCTCTAACTGGAGGTAACCCAGGCAACTCTTCTGGGAACACATCCGGATATTCAAAAACAATCGGCATTGATTCAATTTTTAATTCAGATTCTTTTGTATTCAACACTTAATCAAGGTATGCTTCACAGCCTTTTCTTACATATCTTTGGGTAGACATCGAAGAAATCACAACAGGTAACTCACCCGACTCATCTGAATCAATCCGAAGAATTTCACCATTTTCACATTTCAGTTCAATCATCTTTCTTTTACAGTTCACCACTGTATCATGCATTGTCAACCAATCCATACCTAAAATAACATCGAATTCATCAAATGGCAACAACATTAAATCAACTGAAAAATAGTGACCTCGAATCATCAAGGACTAATTCTTGCAAACTCTATCAACTAACACATGTTTGCCTAAAGGGCTTGACACTCTAATCACGAATTCAGTAAACTCAACAGACAAGCTCTTACTAGTTACCAATTTCACACAAACATAAGAATGGGTCAATCCCGAAACAATCAATGCAATTACATTAGTATTATAGAGAGAAAAAGTACCAGTCATAACATTAGGAGATGTCGCTTATTCGCAAGCACAGATGGCATAGGCTCTAGCAGGTGCTTGAGCTTTGGATCTCATAGCGGTGTCTTTCATCACACCTTTACTACTAGCTCCATTCCTGACACTCCTCTGTGGCCTACCCCTATTAGTAGTATTACTCAGCCTCGCATTCTGAAATTTTTCTTTCTCAACCCTTTTGGGGCAATCTCAGATAAAATGCTCTTGAGAGCCACACTTGAAGCAAGCCCGGTCATTCATCCTACACTCGTCGGGATGTCTCCTCCCACAATGCTGACATTGGGATCTGTTTGACTTTACATTACCCACACTTGCCATAGAAGTGGCTTGGGATTTAAAACTCAAATGTTGCTTCTCACGATCTCTACTTGAATACCCCACTGAAACATTCGAACAGGAATAGACTAAGATGGAAATGATTTACTCATCAGTCTTTTCCTCAGATCTCTAGCTTTAAGATCAGCTTTCCTCTTCTCTTTGTTCAACTCTTCAACCTTACAATCTCGTTCAACCAATACCACAAATTCTTTTAGCTCTAAGATCCCAACTAACACACGAATATCCTCATTCAATCCATCCTCAAACCTCTTGCACATAATAGCTTCGGTGGAAACACACTCTCAAGTGTATTTACTAAGTCTGATGAATTCTCGCTCATACTCAGTCGGTCACTGTCATACGACCCTGTTTCAACTCAAGAAATTTCTTACATTTTTAATTGATGAATCGTTGGCTAATATACTTCTTTCGAAAATCCTCTTGAAAGAAATCTCGTGTAACCCTTTCTCTTGGTACTACCGATACCAGTGTATTCCACCAGTGATATACAAAATCTCTCAGAAGTGAGATGGCACACTTTAAACACTCGTCCAGTGTGCAAGACAACTCATTAAATACCCTAATAGAGTTTTGAGCCAAAACTCGGCTCTTTCGGGATTATCATCCACATTAGCTCTGAAATCTTCAACCCCATGCTTTCGAATTTTATCAACTGGAGGCTTGCTCATTCTTACAAATTTCATACCTTGTGGGGATAAAAGAACCGGTTGAGGAATAGGTGGGGGTGGAGGAGGTTCGGCATTCAGATTTTTTCGAACAAATTTCGTGTACCACTCATTCATCATGTAGAGAAAGGCTTCCCTGCCTCCTTCTCTCTGACCAACTGTAAGAGGTCTACTATTAGACAACACTCCCCCTTGAGCACGAGTTGACACATTACTTTCGACTTCATCAGCCTCAGCTCAACTGGGATCCATTACTATACGAAAACACTATTTGAAATTGTCAGTAGTCATCACACTATCACAGTTCATTTATGGCAAGTATAGCTAGACTCTTACTCATGCTACGTTAGTCTGAGAATTGAATAAACCGTAGCTTTGATACCACTAAATGTAACACCCCTCACCCGTATTCAATACCGAAAATGGGTACGAGGCATTACCGGACTTATACACATGCAACCATACAAAATCAAGACGTAAATTTTCTATTCAAATTTAAAACCTTTCATTTACATTCATATCGTCCCTAAAACAAGCCTATGAGGCCCAAATCATACATTAGAAGCGGTTCAGGACTGGACTAAGAACTTTGGAAAATTTCACAACATCGTGTAACTCTCTGTATGTTATCCATGAACGAAATGAAGTCATACGGCCAAGGCACGCACCCGTGTGCTTAAGCCGTGTGGTCAATTTAATTTTCCTAATTTTTCATAAAATACGTGCAAACTTCACATGGCTAGGGACACACCCGTGTTCGAGGCTGTGTCGTCCACACATCATTCGCATACTATCATCTATCACATACAACCATCACATGCTATTCAGCTTAAACCATACAAATTTCCACATCCATGAAAAGCATCATCATATGCATATACTTAAACCAATATTAGTCAATTTCATATGGCCATTTACAAAATGAATTATCAACCAACATAGGCCAACACATTAGGCGAAATCAATTATGATACATAACAAAATAACCAAGTCCCTATACATGCCATAACTCAGAACATTAAAATCATTGGTACCCAAAATGTTAAGTTGATAGTGTGAATGGATCTCCGATAGTCTTCGATCCTCGAGCTGGCTTGGTGACACTATGAAATAAGGGAAAAGAAAAGAAGTAAGCTTTAAAGCTTAATAAGTTCCTACACAAATAATAAGCATCATAAACACACATTTATCACGCAATTAACATGAAGTGAATTAACATATATGTCATTATAAATCTCATAGTCCAACTTGGCATGGATATTATTATAACCTTAGTATCATAACTTGCACAATCATAACCTTACCGAGGGATTTATCACATATCGAGCTCATTAAGCATAAGTTTTATGTACATACCTGTACCATCTTGCATCATACTATGGTCTTTCACAACATTAACATTTCCATTACGATTCCCGTTGAACCACTTGGAATACTAAAGGATACTCGAGAAATCTCACACTCATAGTACCATACCAATGCCATATCCCAGATATGGTCTAACATGGGATCTCATATCAATGCCAATAGCCCAGCTATGGTCTTACATGAAGTCTCATATCAATGCCATATCTCAGATATAGTCTTACACGTAATCTCAAATAACCCTAATGTCATGACATTTGTATCCTATCTATTCCTAAGGTTCAACCGGGATTTCTCTCTTGTCAAACTTTGTCGATTACATTCAATGTGTCAATCATGATTCATACAATATTAAAGCAATTAAAGCATAAATAATAATGCATTATTTACATACGAACTTACCTCGATACAAAAATAGTGGAAATTGACCTAATCATCAAAGACTTTGTTTTTCCCCTATCTAGGTCCGAACCTCGTTTCTCTTGATCTATAATAAAAAATTTTAACTCATTTATTAGCCACATTACCCAATTCAGTCCAAAAAATCAAACATTATAAAATTACATTTTCCCCTAAACATTATCATATTTACATTTTGGTCCCTAGGCTCGTAAAATGAAATCTATTCAATTTCATCTAGACCCAAGCCTAGCCAAACCCTATACATGCTTATAACAGCTTCCATTTTTCATTAAATCACACTTTTACACATATTTTGAAATCTTTTTACAAATAGGTCCCTTTTATGTATTTCCATAAAAATCACTTAGTAAAAGTTATTTATTATACATCAAACTTCCATTTTCTACCATAAAACATCAAAACACATGCATATCATACATGGGTAAAATTTTAAACATGAACCCTACTTCAAAACAATGGTAGAAATAGAAAGATCGAGTGAATACGACTTCAAAAACGTAAAGAACATTAAAAACGGGGCTAGGATAACCCTAGATATGGTGTTCTTCCCAGTTTCGACCAAGGTTGAAGAAAGATGAGCAAATTTTGGCTTTATTTTCCCTTTTTATTCTTTTATTAACCAAATGACCAAAATGCCCTTTCCCAAAATCACTAAAATTCTCTTACCTCATGTCTATTTCTGTCCACTAACTTAAAAAATGGTCTAATTACCAACTAAGGACCTCTAATTTAAAATCTCATAGCAATTGGACACCTTTAACTTTTGTAGTTTTTAAATTTTAGTCCTTTCGACTAAATTGAGTGTCAAACGTCAAAATTTTCGAATGAAAATTTTCACAAAATCATTTCGTAAAATTGTAGGCCATAAAAATATAATAAAAACAAGTTTTCCTACGTCGAATTCGTGGCCCGAAACCATTATTCTGACTAAGCCCAAAATAGGGCTGTTACAGAAGTAACCGAGTCAAAGGTGTTGCAATCATAGAAAATCCTTTCACAAAACATCGATAATAGCCAGCTAGTCTTAGAAAACTTCAGACTTCAGATATATTTCTCAGAGGTTTCCAATCTATAATTGTAGAAATCTTGTTCAGGTCAACTCTAATTCCTTCGGCTGAAATGATATGTCCCAAAAATCCAACCTCTCGGAGCCAAAACTCACATTTACTGAACTTCACAAACAATTGCTTATCTATTAAGGTTTGCAATACAATTCTCAAGTGGTCAGCATACTTAGACTCATCTCGAGAATGTCGTCATTAAACAGAACAACAAATTTGTCTAAATATCCGATTCATCAAATCCATAAAAATAGCAGGAGCATTAGTTAATCCAAATGACATAACAAGGAATTCATAGTGTCCGTACCTCGTTCCAAACATTCTCTTTGGCACATCAGCATCTTTAACTCCCAACTGATAATAGCGAGATCTCAATTTAATATTAGAAAACACTGTAGCCCCTTTTAGCTGATCAAACAAATTATTAATTCTTGGTAGAGGATATTTATTTTTGATTGTCACTTTGTTGAGCTGTCGATAATCTATACACATTCTCATAGAACCATCTTTCTTCTTTACAAACAACACTAGTGCACCCCGGGGCTAGAAACTTGGTCGTGCAAAACCTCAATTAGTTAATTCTTGAAACTGAGCTTTCAACTCTTTTAACTCTGTCGAAGCCATTTTATACTGTGCTATCAATATTGGTGAAGTTTTTGTTACTAAATCAATAGCAAACTCAACCTCTCTGATCTATGGCAAACCCGGTAACTCTTCTGGAAACATATCTGGATACTCACAAACAACTGGTACTAATTCAATCTTTGATTCTGACACTTTTGTATTAAGTACATATGCAAGATATGCGTTGCATCCCTTTTTCACATATTTTTGAGCTAACATCACTGAAACTACAGCTGGTAAACCACTCAAACCATTTGATTCGACTCGAAGAGTCTTATTATTCTAACATTTCAACTCAATTGTCTTCGTCTACAATTTACTACTATATCATGCAATGTCAACAAGTCCATACCCAAAATTACATCAAACGAAAACAACATCAAATCAGCTAGAAAACAGTAAGCCTGAGTCATTAATGAACAATTCTTGTAAACTTTGTCAACCAGGACATATTTGCCTAAAGGGTTTGACACTTTTATAACAAACTCAATAAAATCAACAAGTAAATTCTTACTAGACACAAGTTCACACATATATATGAATGAGTTGATCTGGGGTCTATCAATGCAACTATATCAGTGTCATAAAGAGATAATGTACCGGTACATCTGGGGATGATTCTTCTTCGTGAGTGTGAATAGCATAGGTTCTGACAGGTGCTATACCCTCAGATTTCACAGCAGTATCTGTTATTGTACCTCTGCTACCACTCACATTTCCAACATTACAGGGTGGTCTTCCTCTCACAGACGTCTTGCTTGATCTTGGATTTTAGGATTTATCTTTCTCATCTAACTCTGGACAATCTCAAATGAAATGTTCATGCAAGCCACATTTAAAACAGGCTTTGTCATTCGTTCTACACTCTCCAAAATGTCATTTTCCACATCGTTCACATTCAGGTTTATTCGATCTAGCATTACCCATACTTGCCATTGACATAGCTAGAGTTTTCGAACTCATAAATTGCTTCCCACGATCTCGATTAGATACTACATCGATGCATTTGATCGACTATAAAAATCTCATAATTTCTTGAATAAAGAGTGATAAGGTTTATTCATCAATCTCTTTTTCGAATCTCTGGCTTCAGAATTAGCCTTTCTCTTTTCTTTGTCGAGTTCTTCAGCTTTGCAGGTACGATCGATGAGTACCACGAACTTTTTCAACTCTAGAATTCCAACTAGAAATCTGATATCTTTGCTCAATCCATCTTCAAAACTTTTACACATAATAGCTTTCATTGAAACATATTCTCAAGCATATTTATTGAGCCTTACAAATTCTCATTCATATTCTGTCACAGACCTATGGCCCTATTTTAATTCTAAAAACTCTTTGCGTTTCTGATCAATGAATCTTTGGCTGATATATTTCTTTGTGAACTCAATTTGAAAAAAATCCCACGTAACACGTTCTTTTGGTGCCACTGATGTCAAAGTATTCCACCATTGATACGCAGTATCTCTCAACAAGGATACAACACATTTAATGCACTATTCGGGTGTACATGACAACTAATCAAATACTCTGATTGTATTTTCATATAACATCCTAAATTAGGGCCTAGTCAGAATAGTGGTTTTGAGGCCACAAATCCAAAGTAGAAATAATTATTTTATGATTCTAATGAGGTTTATGATATGATTACATGCTTGTGTGAAAGTTTCATGAAGAAATTCTATTAATAAAGTGTCCAATTTGATATTTAGGACTAAATTGCAATAGTTGCAAAATGTGAGTTGTAGAAGCTTTAAGCATGAAATTGCCATGAATTATTAGTTAGAGGTCTTTCAATAGTAATTTTCCCAATTTATATTTTTATGGACAAAAATGGGCATGAATAGGAAAATTTTGAAAGAAAGGCTTTAAGGGTATTTTTGTCATTTGGTTAATAAAAGAATAAAAGGGAAAAATAAGTCAAAATTGTGTTCATATTCTTCATATGTGTGCCAAAAATTTGAAGAGCCATAGCTAGGGTTTTTCTTCAACTTTCAAGCTCAATTGTAAGTACTCTCTATCCCCGTTTTTAATATTCTTTATGTTTTTGAGATCTTTGAAGCATGAACTAGCTATTTCTACCATTATTTTGAGCTAGGGTTCATGTTAAAAAACTTACCCATGTGTGACAAGCATGTATTTTGGTGTTTAATGGAGGAATATGAATGTTTGATGCATGATAAACATCTTTTACTAAGTGGTTTTTCATGAAAACACATAAAAAGGACCTTTTTGTAAAAGTTGTAAGTTAGGTGGTTAAAAATATGATTTGAAAGAAAATTTGGGCTGATATTAGTATGATATAAGTTTGGCTAGGCATGAGTATCAAAGAAAATGAACACATTTCATTTTACGAGCTTAGGGGCTAAGTTGTAATTATGTGAAAGTTTAAGGGCAAATTTGTACTTTTGCCAAAGTATGATTTATGGACTATTTTAAACAATGTGATAATTATATAAGAGAAATTTTCTATTATAGATAAAGAAAAACTGAGTCCGGACCTAAACCGAGAAAAGAACAAGGTTGTGGACTAAATGGAATAGTAGCCATATTTTGGATACCGAGGTAAGTTTGTGTGTAAATAATGCAACGTTACATTATTATGTATTTAATGCTTTAATATTGCATGAATTTTATAATTTTCTTTATGGATTTAATTAATGATGACTCGATGACGATTCGATGTGTTCGATACCTCAAAATCTCGGTCGAACCGTAAGAATAGTTAGGATACAAATGTCATGACATTAGGGTTATGTATGATCCCATGTAAAACCATGTCTAGGACATGGCTTTGGCATCGATATGTAATTTCGTGTAAGACCATAGCTGGGCTATCGGCATCGATATGTGATCCCCTGTAAGACCATGTCTAGGACATGGCATTGGCATCGACCTACGGTCCCATGTAAAACCATGTCTGGGACATGGCATTAGCATTGATATGTGATCCCATGTAAGACCATATTTGGGATATGGCATTGGCATCCTACCATGTGTATGAGAGTTCCCGAGGATCCTTTAGTATTCCAAGTGGTTCAGCAGGAAATCCAACGATTATGTCAAAGAGATGACAATGTATGATCATGTTAAAAGAATTCAGGTACTTAGACAAAGCTCATTAACATTGAGATTATGAATCGATGAAACCTCGAATTTAGTGAATGAATGAATTATGATCATGAGTTTTATCGTACATTGTGTAAATGGCACGACTAAAAATATACCTATGATACTTGATGACATTGTGATAAATATTATTGTGTTATGTCTATAATATTGCATGGTTAATGTTGCTAATTATCTACATGCAAACTTACTAAGCTTTATGCTTACTCCCTTTCCTTTTCTATTTCTTTATAGTGTTGCCAAGCTAGCTCGGGGATCGAAGGACGTCGGAGCTCGATTCACACTATCAAACTAATCTTTTGGGTATAATGAATTTAAGTATTTTGAATATGGCATGTATAGGGACTTGGTCTTTTTGTTATATGTCATATTTTTGTATCCAAATGTGTTGGCTTATAATGATTTGATGATTCATTTTGTATAAGGCCATGAGATATGGCCCATATTAATTATGGGGATGTAATCCTATTTATACATACATGCATGTGCTATAGTCACTCATGTTGTGGTTATATTCATTTGGCACGTATGAATTGTGGATATGATCATGGATGTTTGATGATGGAGATATGAGTAAATGGAATAATAACAATTAGGGCATGAATGTATGAAATGAAAGTAAATTGGTGTTTCATATTACATGTGAATTTAGTAGGCTTGGTCTAAATAAAATATGAAGTCTTAAATAAGTATAAATTGATAAGATGTTGACTTGCATGAGCTATGATTATGGACGTGTAAGTGTCTATGTGTCATTAAGGGTCACAAAAGGCTTGGAATATAGCCCCAAAGTTATCCATACTGGTAGGCATACGGGCATGTATTTAGGCCGTATGTGATAGACGGCCTACCCTATGGGCGAGTGCTCTAGCCATGTGTCCCCTACAGCCTATTAAATGCAAAACAAAATGCTTAGTAATAAACACACGAGCAAAGACACGGTCGTATGTCTCAACCATGTGAAGGACACGTCCACAAGGCATAGGCGTGTGCCCAGGCCGTATGAAGTCTGCACTTGATTTTTGGAATTTAAATCCCCATACGGCCTAAACACACAGGCGTGTGTCTT
The DNA here is from genome assembly GCA_025698475.1 of Gossypium anomalum. Lineage (NCBI taxonomy): Eukaryota > Viridiplantae > Streptophyta > Magnoliopsida > Malvales > Malvaceae > Gossypium > Gossypium anomalum. The sequence goes on from CM046957.1 coordinate 23,971,842, forward strand.
GGCTGCATGATCCTAATTGTATTGATGATGTCATAAATAGAGAGTTACACGGGCTGAGGACACAGGCGTGTCACAAGCCACACAGGTGTGTGTTACCACACGGCCTACCCACATGGGCATGTGACCCTATTTCATGAAAATTTTCTAAGTTTTCCCAAGTTTTTCTAAAGTTTTTGGTTTAGTCCTGAACTACCCCGATGTATGCTTTGGGCCTCGTAAGCCCATATAAGGGAAAATTTGCATGTGTATGAATGAATTTGATTTGAACAAAATTTTATGGCTCGGTTTTGTATGTTTACTAATGTTTAAGTCTGGTAATGCCTTGTATTTAGTTTCGGTGTCTGACATAGGTAAGGGGTGTTACATTTAATAGTATTAGAGCTACGGTTTAGTCTATTCTCAGACTAACGTAGCATGTGTACGAGTCTAGTTATACATGCCATAAATGAATTATGATAGTGTGACAACTCCTGACCTTTTTAAATTGTGTTTTCATACAGTAATGGATCCCAATCGAGCTGAAGCTAATGATTTGGAAAGTAATGTGCTGGCTCCCGCTCAAGGGGTAGCGCCAGTTGAGAGTAAACCTGTGACTATGAGTCAAGGAGGAGGAGATAAGGCTAGGAAAGCCTTTCTCCATTTGATGAATACCTAGTATACGAAGTTCATTCGAACAAACCTGAACACTCAACCCCCTCCACCCCCACCTATTCCTTAACTTATACCCGTAGCACCCTAAGGTATGGACTTCGCGAGACTGAATAGACCTCCAGTTGATAAGATCCAAAAATAAGGAGCCGAAGAGTTCCAAACTAGTATAGATGATGATCCCGAAAGGGTAGAGTTTTGGCTCGAGAATACCATTAGGGTATTTGATGGATTATCATGCACACCTGAGGAATGCATAAAATGTGTAATATCACTCCTGAAAGACTCAGCTTATCAATGGTGGAACACCCTTGTGTCAGTTGCACCAAGGGAGAGAGTTAATTGGGATTTTTTTCAAGAGGAGTTTCGTAAGAAGTACATAAGTCAGAGGTTTATTGATCAGAAGTGAAAGGAATTTCTTGAGTTAAAACAGGGTCGAATGTCTGTAACGGAATATGAGTGTGAGTTTGTGAAACTTAAGAAGTACACTCAGGAGTGTGTATCGACTGAGGTCATCATGTGTAAGAGGTTTGAGGATAGATTAAATGAAGACATCCGATTGTTGGTTGGCATCCTAGAATTAAAAGAGTTTGTTGTACTAGTTGAGAGAGCTTGCAAGGCTGAGGAATTAGCTAAAGAGAAAAGAAAGGCTGAGTTTAAGTCTCGAGATTTGAAGAAGAGACAAATGAGCAAGTCACTACAGTCCTCATCTAAGAAGCCGAGAGAGTTTAACACTCAACCAAGTGCTTCAATTGGGTACTCAAATAGAAATAAGGGTAAGCACTACTCGATTACAAAAGCTCAGACTACTTCAATTGCTAGTGTTGGTAACGTCCGACCTAGTAGACCAAAGTATCCACATTGTGGTAGATGAAACCTCGGCGATTGCCGAGCTATTATTTTAAGTGTGGTTCTTAGGATCATTTCATTAGAGATTGCCCCGAGAGGGTTGAAAAAGTAAAAGATTGGGCAATGCTACTTCTAGAGGGAGACCACAAAGGAATCCATGAAATAGATCAAGTAGTAAGAGTGCACCTAGAGATCCAACTGTGAGAGCCGAGGGTAGGGCACCTGTGAGGATTTATGCCATTCGCGTTCGCGAAGAGGCTTCATCTCCTGATGTGATTACGGGTACTTTTTCTCTCTATGATACTCATGTTGTTGCTTTGATTGATCCGAGATCTACCCATTCATATATTTGTGTGAAATTGGTGTTTAGCATGAATATGTCTGTTGAGTCTACAGAATTTGTTATAAGAGTATCAAACCCTCTAGGCAAGCATGTGCTAGTTGACAAAGTATGTAGAAATTGCCCTTTAATGATTAAAGGCCATTATTTTCTGACAAATCTTATGCTTTTGCCATTTGATGAATTTGATATAATACTTGGTATAGATTGGTTGACCATGCATGATGTAGTAGTAAATTGTGGAAGGAAAATCATTGAATTAAAATGTGAAAGTGTGATATTAGTTGGGTTGAACCAAATGAGTCGGATAGCCTGCCTGTAGTGATTTCTTCCATGACTGCTCAGAAATGTGTAAGAAAGGGTTATGAAGCTTCCCTTGCCTTTGTGTTGAATACGAAAAAGTCTGAGTTGAAAATTAAGTCAGTGTCGGTAGTATGCAAATATCCATATGTGTTTCCGGAAGAGTTGCATGGATTGCCTCCAATTAGGGAAGTTGATTTTGGTATTGAATTAATTCCTAGTACTGCACCTGTTGAAAGTCCAGTTACAAGAGTTAACGGATAAAGGTTTCGCGAGACCTAGTCATTCTCCGTGGGGCGCATCGGTGCTATTTGTAAAAAAGAAAGATAGTTTAATGAGATTGTGTATTGACTACCGACAGCTCAATAAACTAACCATAAAGAACAAGTATCCCTTGTCAAGAATCGATGACTTGTTTGAGCAATTGAAGGGATCCACAGTGTTTTCAAAGATAGATTTGAGGTCCAGTTACTACCAGCTAAGAGTTAAGGAGTCTGATGCACCAAAAATTGCATTTCGGACGAGGTATGGTCATTATGAATTTTTGGTTATGCCTTTTGGTTTAACGAATGCGCCTGCTTTATTTATGGATTTAATGAACCGTATTTTCTTACCATACTTGGATAAATTTGTGGTTGTTTTCATTGATGATATCCTGATTTATTCTCGTGATGAGACCGAGCATGCCGAGCACTTGAGAACAGTTTTGTAAACTTTGAGAGATAAGCAATTGTATGCTAAGTTCGATAAAAGTGAATTTTGGCTTCGAGAAGTCAGGTTTTTGAGCCACATTATTTCTGGCGATGGCATTAGAGTTGACCCGAGTAAGATTTCGGCTATTATTGAATGGAAACCGTCGAAGAATATAACTGAGGTTAGAAGCTTTCTAGGCTTAGTCGGGTATTATAGACAGTTTGTTAAAGGATTTTCCATGATTGCTACTCCGATGACGAGGTTGTTACAAAAAGATATCAAGTTCGAATGGACGGAAAAGTACCAGCAAAGTTTTGAGAAACTAAAGGCATTATTGACCGAGGCACCAGTTTTAGTGCAATTTGTGGTTTTTAGTTACGCGTCTTTGAATGGATTGGGTTGTTTACTTATGCAAGAAGGTAAGGTGATAGCTTATGCCTCGAGGCAACTGAAGCCACATGAGAAAAATTATCCGACCCATGATTTGGAGCTAGCTGCCATTGTATTTGCGTTAAAGATTTGGAGACACCATTTGTATGGCAAGAAATGTCAAGTATTCATAGGCCATAAGAGTTTAAGGTACTTAATGACTCAGAATGATTTGAACCTACGACCCGGGAAAGGCGAACATGGTTGTCGATGCTTTGAGTAGGAAGTCATTGTTTGCTTTGAAGGCTATGAACACTTAGTTGTCCTTATCAGATGATGATTCAATTCTAGCTGAGTTGACAGCTAGACCAATGTTTCTCCAAGAGATTTATGAAACTCAGAAAGGTGATAGTGAGTTGCAAGACAAGAGAGCTCAATGTGAGTCAGGTATTGAATCAAATTTTCAGACTAGTTTCAATGGCTGCTTGATGTACAGAGATAGGATTTGTATTCCTAAAAATACCGAGTTGATTCATAAGATTTTGCATGAGGCACATAGTGGGTATTTGTCTATACATCCAGGTAGTACGAAAATTTACAATGACTTGAAGAAATTGTACTAGTGGCCGAATATGAAAAGAGATATTTCAGAGTTTATTTTGAAATGCCTAATTTGTCAACAAGTAAAGGCTGAACACCAAGTACCTTCAGGCTTACTTCAGCTTGTGATGGTTTCTGAATGGAAATGAGATCGTATTACTATGGATTTTGTGACGGGTTTGCCTTTGACATCGAAAAAGAAAGATGTTGTATGGGTTGTTGTAGATCAATTGACAAAGTCAGCTCATTTTATACCAGTACGTACTGACTACTCACTTGATAAGTTAACCAATTTGTATATTTCTGTAATAATGAGGTTGCACGAAGTACCTTTGTCAATTATATCGGATATAGAATTGAGGTTCACTTCACGATTTTTGAAAAAGTTACAAGAAGTGTTGGGTACAAAATTGAATTTTAGTACTACGTTCCATCCGCAAACTGACGGACAATCTGAAAGGGTAATTCAGGTTCTTAAAGATATGTTACAGTGTTATGTTCTTGAGTTCCAAGGTAGTTGAGAAAAGTACTTACCGTTGGTAGAATTTGCCTACAACAATAGTTTTCAATTGAGTTTGAAAATGGCGTCGTATGAAGCATTGTATGGGAGTAAGTGTCGAGCACCCTTGTATTGGACCAAACTCAGAGAGAATCAGATTCACAGAGTTGATTTAGTCAAAGAAACCTAAGAAAAGGTAAAGATAATACGTGATTGCTTGAAAGTTGCTTTGGATAGACAGAAATCCTGATTTGAAATGGAAAGAGATTGAGTTTCAAGTCGGTGATAAGGTATTCTTGAAAGTATCTCCGTGGAAGAAAGTTTTGAGGTTTGGTCGGAAGGGTGAGTCCACGTTTTATTAGACCGTATGAGATCACCGAAAGAGTAGAGCCAGTTGCCTATCGGTTAGCCTTACCATCCGAATTGGAAAAGATTCATGATGTGTTCCATGTGTCTATGTTACAATGATACCGATCTGATCCTTCGCATGTGATTTCACCAACGAGGTCGAGATCCTACCGGATATGACTTTTGGTGAAAAACTGATTAACATTTTAGCCCGAGAAGTCAAATAATTGAGAAACAAAAGTATTGCTCTTGTGAAAGTTTTATGGCAAAGACATGGGGTTGAAGAGGCTACATGGGAGATCAAGGAAAACATGAGAAACTTATACCCAAACCTTTTCACCGTTAAGATTTTTGGGGACAAAAATCCCTAAAAGGGAGAATTGTAACATCCCGAATTAGGGCCTAGTCGAAACAGTGGTTTCAAGACCACAAATCCGAAGTAGAAATAATTATTTTATGATTCTTATGAGGTCTATGATATGATTACATGCTTGTGTGAAAGTTTCATGAAGAAATTCTATTGATAAAGTGTCCAATTTGACATTTAGGACTAAATTGTAATAGTTACAAAATGTGAGTTCTAGAAGCATTAAGCATGAAATTGCAGTGGATTATTATTTAGAGGTTCTTAGATAGTAATTTGCCCAATTTCTATTTTTATGGACAAAAATGGGCATGAATAGGAAAAATTTGAAAAAAAAAGCCTTAAGGGCATTTTTGTCATTTGGTTAATAAAAGAATAAAAAAGGAAAAATAAGTCAAAATTGCGTTCATCTTCTTGAAGAGCCATAGGTAGTGTTTTTCTTCAACTTTCAAGCTTGATTGTAAGTACTCCCTAGCCCCTTTTTAATGTTCTTTTTGTTTTTAAGATCCTTAAAGCATGAACTAGTTATTTCTACCATTATTTTGAGCTAGGGTTCATGTTTAAAAACTTACCCATGTGTGACATGCATGTATTTTGGTGTTTAATGGAGGAATATGAAAGTTTGATGCATGATAAACATCTTTTACTAAGTGGTTTTTCATGAAAACACCTAAAACGAACCTTTTTGTAAAAGTTATAAATTAGGTGGTTAAAAATCTTATTTAAAAGAAAATGTGGGCTAATATGAGTTTGATATAAGTTCTGATAGGCTTGGGTATCAAAGAAAATGAACACATTTCATTTTACGAGCCTACAAGCTAAGTTGTGATTATGTGAATGTTTAGGGGCAAAATTGTAATTTTGCCAAAGTATGATTTATGGCTTATTTTGAACAATGTGATAATTAAATAAGCAAAATTTGCTATTATAGATCAAGAAAGATAGGATCCAGACCTAAATCGAGGAAAGAATAAGGTTGTGGACTAAATCGAATAGTAGCCATATTTTGGGTAACAAGGTAAGTTTGTATGTAAATAATGCAACGTTACATTATTATGTATTTAATGCTTTAATATTGCATGAATTGTATAATTGTCTTTATGCATTTAACTACTGATGACTCGATGTACCTCAAAATCCCGGTTGAACCTTAGGAATAGTTAGGATACAAATGTCATGACATTATGATTATGTACGATCCCATGTAAGACCATGTCTAGGACATGGCTTTGGCATCGATATGTAATTTCGTTTAAGACCATAGCTAGGCTATCGGCATCGATATGTGATCCCATGTAAGACCATGTCTGGGACATGGCATTGGCATTGATATGTGATCCCATGTAAGACCATATCCGGGATATGGCTTTGGCATCCTACCATGTGTATGAGAGTTCCCGAGTATCCTTTAATATTCCAAGTGGTTCAATGGGAAATCCAACGATTATGTTAAAGATATGACAAGGTATGATCATGTTGAAAGAATACAGGTACGTACACAAAGCTCATTAACATTGAGATTATGAATCGATGAGACCTTCGATGTAGTGAATGAATGAATTATGATCATGAGCTTTATTGTACATTGTGTAAATGGCATGACTAAAAATGCAGCTATGATACTTGATGACATTGTGATAAATATTATTGTGTTATGTGTATAATATTGCATGGTTAATGTTGCTAATTGTCTACATGCAAACTTACTAAGCTTTATGCTTATTCCCTTTCATTTTCTATTTCTTTATAGTGTCGCCAAGCTAGCTCGGGGATCGAAGGATGTTGGAGCTCGATTCACACTATCAAACTAATCTTTTGGGTATAGTGAATTTAAGTATTTTGAATGTGGCATGTATAATATACTATATCATTCATATGCAAGTAATATAATATATAATATGCAATAATATACTATATCATTCATGAAATTTTCATATCAAAACATTAAATTTAGCCATATGAACTTACCTGGGCAAATTCGTAAAAGTTATACAAGTTTAGGGACTAATCGACTATTTTCTCTTTTCCATGATTCACTTCGGGTTCTTGATCTATAATTGTAAAATCATTCATTTATTAGCATTCATTTCAATTTTTCTCTACTTCACAGTTTATACCCTTTAATTCCAAAAATTACACTTTTGCCCTAAATTTTATAATTTTTATGATTTAGTCCCTGCTCAATTAACCCATCAATTGAGCTAATTTTTCTCAATTAACACTTTATTTATTCATTCTAAGCTACTAAAAAACCTTTTAAAATCATAATTTCAGCACCAAACCTTAATTCACAACTTTTTCACAATTAGGTCCTAAAATCAATTTCTATCAAAATTACTTAATAAAATCATCATATAATAAAATAAGAACTTCAATTCCATAATAATTCATCATAATCATACAACACTTATAGTGTCGCCAAGCTAGCTCGGGGATCGAAAGACGTCGGAGCTCGATTCACACTATCAAACTAATCTTTTGGGTATAGTGAATTTAAATATAAACTTGGTCTTTTTATTATATGTCATATTTGTGTAGCCAAATGTGTTGGCTTATTATGATTTGATGATTCATTTTGTATATGGCCTTGAGATATGGCCCATATTAATTTTGGGGATGTAATCCTATTCATACATACATACATGTGCTATGGTCACTCATGTTGTGGTTATATTCATTTGGTATGGATGAATTGTGGATATGATCATGGATGTTTGATGATGGAAATATGAGTAAATGGCATAATAACAATTAGGGCATAAATGTATGAAATGGAAGTAAATTGGCGTTTCATATTGCATCTGAATTTGGTAGGCTTGGTCTAAATAAAATATGAAGTCTTAAGTAAGTATAAATTGATAAGACATTGACTTGCATGAGCTATGATTATGAATGTGTAAGTGTGAATGTGTCATTAAGGGTGACAAAAGGCTTGGAATATAGCCTCAAAGTTGTCCATACGGGTAGGCACACGGGCATGTGTTTAGGCCATGTGTGACACACAGTCTACCTTATTGGTGTATGCTCTGATCTTGTGTCCCCTTCACCCTATTAAATGTAAAACATAATGCTCAATAGTAAACACACAAGCAGAGACACGACCGTGTGTCTCAGCCATGTAAAGGACACGATTACAAGGCATGGGTGTGTGTCCAGGCCGTGTTAAGTCTGCACTTAATTTTTGGAATTTAAATTGCCACACGGCCTAAGCACACGAGTGTGTGTCTTGGCTGTGTGACCCTAATTGTATTGATGATGTCATAAACAGAGAGTTACAAGGGCTGAGGACACGAGCGAGTCCCAAGCCACACGGGCATGTGTTACCACACGGCCTACCCACACGGGCGTGTAACCCTATTTCGTGAAAATTTTCTAAGTTTTCCCAAGTTTTTCTAAAGTTTTTGGTTTAGTCCTGAACTACCCCGATATATGCGTTGGGCCTCGTAAGCCCATATAAGGGAAAATTTGCATGTGTATGAATGAATTTGATTTGAATGAAATTTTATGGCTTGATTTTGTATGTTTTCTAATGTTTAAGTCCAGTAATGCCTCATATCCAGTTTCCGCGTCAGACACAGGTAAGGGTCAAGCCAGAATTCAGCTCTCTCGGGATTATCGCCAACTGTGGCCCTGAACTCTTTAGCCCCATGCTTATGAATTTTATCAACTGGCGGCTTGTTCAATCATATATGATCAATAACTTGAGGAACTACGGGGATTTGTTGAGGAATTTGCGGGGGTGGAGGTTGTTGAGCAATCGGATTTGTCCGGACATATTGAGTGAACCACTCGTTAATCATTTGGATAAAGGCTTCTTTAGCCTCACCTTCGTGACTATTCAACACGAGTCTAGATTCGGAAGCCGCTATCCCTTGAGCGGGAGCTGGTGCATTACTCTCAACATCATCCGCTACAACTCGTATGGGATCCAATAAATGTAATACCCCTCACCCGTATTTAACACTAGAATAGGGTTACAGAGTATTACCAAACTTACAAAACAATTAAACATTCAACTCTGCATAATTTTTTCACAATTCAACCATTCATCATTCAATCTAAATTAATTTGTCCTTAATACAAGTCTACAAGGCCCTAAACATGCTTTGGGAATGGTTCAGGACTAAACCAAAAACTTAAGAAACTTTCACGAAACATTGAAAATTTTCTCAAAACAGGGGACAGACGCCCGTGTGGACAGGCCGTGTGTCTGACGCGGCCACCATACATGCCCGTGTCACATGCCGTGTGGACATTCTAAATGGAAGCTCATGGCCGTGTCCCAGTCCTTGTCCGACCCCGTGTAACTCTCTGCCTTGGGTCACATAGCCAACACACACACCTGCGTGCTTGGAAACACAAAAATATACACACTTTTTCATCAACAGAAATCCTATTATTTACTAAAGATAAAATTAAAAGGATTAAAAAGAAATATCCTCAAGTTAGATATATACATTTAGGTATAATTATGATAACAATTAGAGCTTTATTTAAAAAAGGTCATGATATAACTATAATAGCAGTATTATTAGATAAGAGATTTGTAAATCCAATAAAAGCACTTATTGGAGGTATTCAGTCTAATTTACATACTAGCGTAATAGGTTTTAAAGTTAAACCAAATTACTTTATATATATTACAGATCCTCTAATAGAAGAGTGTTTATGTTTAAGAATTCAGACAAAAAATTCTGAAATTAATGATTTAGCAAAAGATCTAGCAATAAGTTGGATTTTTATTAATGAATATACCAATACGGCAGAAGTAGAAATTAAGGAAATTAATAATAAAATAATTGAGTTTGAGCCTAAAATATACTACAGAAATTCAGCCAAAATTATTGCATTTAAAAGATTTATCAATACCAAGAGATTAGATGATAGATAGAATAAGTGGTGCTAGTACTTCAAATAGGAATGAAAATAGATCAAATACCTATTTTTCCTACTAATCCTAGTAGAAATTCTAGAAATACTAGAATGGAAGAAATACAATCTTCTATAATTATTAAACAAATGAAAATGGGAAAAAATGATATTATTACATTTTCAAATTTTCAACCTAGAAAATATTATACATATATAGAAATTACATTTCAATTTAGAGAATACAAAACATATTCTTTACATGCTTTATTAGATACTAGAGCTACCACCAATAGTTGTAGAGAAAATGCCAGTCCTGTAGAAAAATGGGAATTAATGAAAAACCCAATTAGAGTCATAGGAATAGATGGTAAAGAGACCATAATTCAATTTAAGGCTAGAAATATACCAATTTATATAGATAATGTAAGATTTGTAATTCCTAAAATATTATGTTTTCCTGAAATGCATGGAGACATATTATTAGGAAATAATTTTATATATCATCATTTACCACTCTCTATTGATAAAAACTTAGTAATATTGTCAGCAGAAAAAACTTCTGTAGAAATACCTTTAGTAGAAAATCATAAATTTGTGTGTGATAAAGGATTTACACCAATAAGAAAAGAACAAATTAAACAACTAGGAACAAGTCATTGGTTGTTTAAAATTTTAGAAGATAATTTTAGTGAAGAACCATTAAAATTATGGCAAAATAGTCCTAGATATTGTGAGATAAAAGTAGAAAATCCTAATAAAATTATTAGAGTTAAACCTATGATCAATACTAAACAAGATATAGATGAATTTGATGCACAAATCAAAGAACTATTAGAAAAAGGATTAATAGAAAAAAACTAATAGTCCACATTCTAACCCAGCTTTTATGGTAAGAAACCATGTTGAAATAAAAAAAGAAAAAGCTAGGATGGTAATTAATTATAAAAGACTAAATCAAAATATTATTTTTGATGGATATTTTATCCCAAGAAAAGATGTTTTAATTAATCAGGCTAAACAAGCAAAATATTTTAGTAAATCTGACTGTAAATCAGGATTTTGGCAAATAATGCTAACAGAAGAATCTAAACCTTTAACAGCCTTTAGTGCACCTAATGGTCATTATTAATGGAGAGTAATGCCATTTGGGTTATGGAATGCACCTCAAATATTCTAAAGATGGATGGATTCTATATTTAATAAATATAAAAGATTTTGTGTAGTTTATATAGATGATATTTTAATATTTTCAGATACATTAGAAAAACATAGAAAACATTTAAATATTATTTCTCAAGAATTCATAAAACATGGAATTATTTTGAGTCCTAAGAAAATAGAATTAGAAAAAACAGAAATAGAATTTTTAGGATTAAATTTATCAGTAGATGGTCTTAAATTACAATATCATATTATAGTAAAAATAAAAGAATTTCCTGAAAATATTGAAGATAAAAAACAACTTCAACAATTCTTAGGAATAGTCAATTATGGAAGAAATTTCTTTCCTAACTTATCTCAAAAATTAAGTAAGCTATATGAAAAGTTAAAAAAGCATAAACCTTTTGACTGGTCTAAAAAAGATTCAAATTTTATAAAAAAATTAAAATCAGAAATAAATTATACTTCAAAGGTTTATTTACCCAAACAAGGTGATAAATTAATTTTAGAAACAGACGCATCACAAAATTATTGGGGATGTATTTTAAAAGCTAAAATAATAAATAATGAAGAATTAGTATATAGATGTAATTCAGGAAAATTTAAACCAAATGAAATTAATTATGTTATATATGAAAAAGAATTATTAGCAATAAAGAAAGGAATAAAAACTTTTCTTATATATTTAGCACCTGAAAAATTTATCATAAAAATTGATAATCAAACAGTTAAACAATTCCTAACTAACAAAAGTTTGGAAACAGTACCTAGAAGAATCAGATGGTATAATGAATTATGTACTTTTAATTTTGAAGTATTATATGTAAAAGGCACTGATAATATTATTGCTGATTATCTTAGCAGGCCTTATGGATAGAGGCAAAAAACCTCTAGAACAAGTTGGAGAATGGACCATGGTCCATAAAAAACCCAACAAAGGGAAATCAATAACTCCTAATTAAAGATTTATTAAGACATCTCCACAGCCATCATTCTATTCTAACCAAGGATATTATATTCTCTATCCAATGGTAAGACCACCAGTTGGATCTCAATTATTTTCTACACCAAGTATGGTAAGCTAATACCCTTGGTCCCAAGATCCAAATTCGGCATTTCAAGCCAGTTATGCTGAAATGATCAAAGGAGCAGAAAATTTGTTGAAACAGCAACAAATTCTAGAAATAAAAGATTTTTATAATCCAGGATTATCAAGTGAAATTTATAATTTTATCAATGAAATATGGAAAACCCATATTTTAGAACAAAGAGCAAATTTTAGAAGGGCTCTTTCAAAGTTTTCAGAATTCTTAGTTGAAAAAACAACTAAAAAAGATGAAGCTCATGAATTATTATTAAAATCTATTTCGTATAGAGATTGGGAAGAGCTTGATATAGAATATATGGATATTAAGGAGATAAACAATCTTCTTGATATATTTCAATATTTTATTCATAAAGGAACAAATAGTCCTCTTATGAATAAGGTATTTAGAATATGTTTATATAATAAAGCCAGAAAAGTTTTACCAATAGAAATTTTCGGAAAAATAAATAAAGTTATTTGCAATCAACAAAATCAATTTCAAAAAACTTTTTCTGAATACTCTTTACGAGCATATGTTTTTATGAATGAATTAGGAGAAAAAACTCCTACTATAAAGTTTAGATTTGATCACGAACCATTTGATATAAGTAGTTTTGAATGGGGTTTTATCAAAAAAAAGTTGTTCAAAATTTTTCTTTTAATTTATTAAAAAATTTTCCTGCAATTACTAAGTCTATATTATCAAAAATAGTAAATCAAGATGATTTCTATTATTATTTTTATATTCAAATGAGTAGTCTTATTCGTATTACTGAAAAAGAAAGATTTTTTCAGCCATATCAGATCTGGATTATTCAAAGAATGATTGGAAGTCCCAAGTTCTCAACTGTCAAAGAAGACAAAGAACACTTGACAAAAAACATTGACAAGTGTTATAATAATTTTAATTATTACCAGATCCAAATAGGGATTGATGTAATAACAATAGCTTAGCATGTACTTCAACATCAGAGTTATAAACTTTGGACTGATGGAAGAAAGATAGTTGCTGACGAGATTGGAAATATCTAGAAAATAGAGATGAAGAATCTTTAAAGCTGTTAAAAAAGATAGCTGATATAGAGATTGATGATTTTCCATCGCACATAAACGATGAAATCAGAAACACGTGGGAGACTTGGAATTCATCAAGACTGTTACCAGAATCATTATTGTCAAATCCTTACAGTTTCGGTAAAATTATTGTCAAAAAATATATAAATATTATAAAATAATTATTTTGTACTTAAATTATTAACATAATGAATTTTAATTAATTTTATATTAAATTTTGATAATTTTTTATCATTTTCGACAGATTTGCACAAAGGGTGAAAATTGGCTCGACAAACACTACTAGAAGCACAAAACCAATAAGCAATTTTTGAAGCATTGAGACGAATGAATTTTTTCAGCTAAAGATGGTCCAAATTGTGTATTAATTCATGATATAATTAATTTTAATTTATATCCAATTTAATTTGGATTAAAAAATTTATTATTAATTAATTATGAAAAAGTGGTCCAGTTGAGCCGAACCGAGTGAACTGAACTGACCAAGACGTTTATTGGCTGATATTGGCTGATTATTTGGCTTGCCAAGAGGCCCTTGAAGACTTGTTCAAGTTGCAAACAAACCCCTCCACAATTGATGGCTTTATAGATTTGCCCCAAGCCTAAATTAGCAAAGTTGAAACTGTCAACCTTGCCACATGTGTGGCCAGCCAAGGGAGGGCTCCTTCGCCGATAATTTTAGCTATTTTTAGCAGCCCTATTCAGATATAAAAGCCCCCTTAGGTTGGTGATTTGAAACACATCTCAAGCATTCACATCTTTTCTCTCTTCTTTTCCATTCCAAATTCCCTTGCTCTTTTGCCAATTTCTCCTCTTGGAAAAGGGGCATTCATTAGCCGTTTGGGGTAGCAATTAAGTGTTCATAGCAACCTTGGTCGACGAGGACAACGGAGAAGGAAGAATGGAGCAAACTAGTCAAGCCACTTTAATTAAGCCACTTTAATTTTTGTTGTTGTTATGATGAACATATCTATGAATATTTATGTTGTCGGAATGGTTAATTTAATCAATTTATCTTGAATTTAATTTGTGTTAGGTTGATTGCATTTTGTTTTCTAAAATTGTTAAAATTGTTTTTATGTTATAGGCCTCGGTAAGATGCTTGATTAAGTAAAATCATGACTAAGTTATTCTTGCATTACAATTGTGAGGTAGCTAATGAATTAATTATTTAAACGGATTGAAATTGTAATTAATGGACACAGTACTTAATCAGTACATGTTTAATCATCTAAGGTAGCTGAGGGTTAAATTAGCAACAGTATCTGACGTTACATTTGCCTTACATAACTTGCAAGATTATTGTGATTAAACTGTTTCAAGGTAAGGATACTTTGTTACCTCACGTAGTCTGTTATGTGCTTATTAGATTTAATTAATCGTTTGAATTGAAATAGGGATATGTACAAGAGATTATTTCGATTTAATAAGTATGTATGTGCAATAACATATAGATTTGTTTAATTGGTTGAATTGACATAGGGATATAGTCAAGAGATGAATGGATTTTAGTAGGTGAGTATGTTCATAAGTTAGCAAATTACCGATAGGCAGAGAATTTATTCGTAACAATGTAAACATGAGTTTAATAATTCTAAGTTAAGAAATGTATTTGATCTAACACAATTATGTCATCTTGATTATAATCGTATTTTGAAATAATGCATTTGAGATTTATTTATTTAGTTTACTTAGTTTAAAATCTTAAGTTTTTAATCACTCTCTTCAAACAAAATATTTTTCTTCACCAAAGTGTTTTAAATTGCATTCATATATAATTCTTTTCACAGTCTCTGTGGGTACGATAACACGACATTTACTTGTCACTTTGTTACTTGTTGTGATTGTGTACACTTGCACATTTCCGTCATTCCAAGTTTTTGGTGTCGTTGCCGGGGACTATTTTAAAAAGTCATTATTTGTGAATTTGTTAGTTTTGCATTTTGGTTTATTTTTCTGTTCAAATTTTAAATTAATTAATTTTTCTGTGATTATTTCAGGTATTTATGAGTATTAATCGAATTATTGATTTACTTCCTGGAGACCCTGAGATTGAACGAACTTTTCAACAGTGAATAAGACAAGTAAGTCAAAGAAGGGCCGAAGAGATGAACTTCGAAAATCCGAATCAAGGAAATGGAGCAGACCTTGCTCAAAATCCTATCCTTATTGCTGATGATAGGAATAGAACTTTAAGATAGTATCCAGTGCCAGTGTTTAATGATCTTAATCAGGGTATTAGAAGACCTCAAATCAAGGCACAATAATTCGAGTTGAAGCTAGTCATGTTCTAGATGCTTCAGACAGTGGGCCAATTCAGTGGAATGCCTACCGAAGATCCTCACCAACACTTAAGACTGTTTATGGAGGTGAGTGATTCTTTCAAGTTAGCCAGAGTACCCGAAGATGCATTACGACTGAAGTTGTTCCTGTATTCGTTAAGGGACAGAGCTCGAGCTTGGTTGAACTCATTGCCACCAAATTCAGTTTCCATATGGCAAGAGTTAGCAAAAAGATTTCTCGTGAAGTATTTCCCGCCTAGCAAGAATGCTAAGTTGAGGACTAAGATCACTGCCTTCCAAAAAATGGATGATGAGTGCTTGTATGAGGCATGGGAAACGTATAAAAAATTATTACGAAAGTGTCCTCATCATGGAATCCCACACTGCATCCAACTTGAGACGTTTTATAATGGTCTCAATGCTCACACGAGGATGGTAGCGGACGCTTCTACTAACGGTGCTCTCATTTCTAAGTCTTATAATGAGGCTTATGAAATCATCGGGAGGATTGCCAGCAACAATTATCAATGGCCAACCAATCAAGTAGCGTCAGGAAGATGAGTAGATGGAATACATGAAGTAGACACTCTTACTTCACTCGCATCTCAGGTATCATCAATATCCTTAATGTTAAAAAATCTTACTACTAATGGGTCTAATAGTTTTGCAGCATAGCCACCAAATCAATTTGAAAATATAGCCTATGTCTATTATGGGAAAGGACATTTGTTTGAAGAATGTCCATCGAACCCAGAATCCGTATATTACATGGGTAACCAGAACCAAAATCAAGGAAGGCAAGGGCTGCAATCCAATTTCTATAAGCCATCATGGCGAAACCACCTGAATTTTTCCTGGAGTAACCAAGAGGCTAGAACTAGTAACACTTACGCCCAACCTAGATTTTCCCCAACAAGTTCAGAAACCAACCCAAGCTGAACCAACCAATGACTTAGAAAATTTGTTAAAGGAATACATGACAAAGAATGATGCCTTAATTCAAAGCCAAGCAGCTACATTAAAAAATCTGGAAAACCAAATGGGCCAGCTTTGTAACACCTCTTACCAGTGTCTAATACCGGGACAGGGTTCGAGGCATTATCGGACTTAAACATAAACATTCATACAAAACTGGGCCGTAAAATTTCATACAACTTAAAACCATTC
Source organism: Gossypium anomalum (assembly GCA_025698475.1). Lineage (NCBI taxonomy): Eukaryota > Viridiplantae > Streptophyta > Magnoliopsida > Malvales > Malvaceae > Gossypium > Gossypium anomalum. Next base: position 23,988,495 of record CM046957.1, read on the forward strand.
ATACACATGCATATCATCCCTTATACGAGCCTATGAGGTGCAAAACATACATTGGGAGTGGTTCGGGACTAAACCGAGAACTTTCAAAATTTTCTCAACACATAGAAAATTTTCAAGCCCGTGTAACTCTTTGTTTATGACGTCATCAACAAATTAGGGTCACACGGCCAAGTCACATGCCCATGTGCTAGACTGTATGGTGATTTAAATTCTCAAAAATCAGGTGCAGACTTCACACGGCCTAGACACACGCCCATTCCTGGGGCCGTGTCCTGCACACGGCTGAGACACATGGCCGTGTCTCTGCCCGTGTTGCCAAGAAAATGGCTATTTACTAAGCCATTTGCCACCCTCATTTACACATACTTAAACACAACTTTAATGGTACATTTCATGGCATAAATAAGCTACCAATACATCAATAATTCAGCCTTAGACTTGTCATTTAAAAACCATCATACATAGTCACATTTAGCCATATTCAATATGCATCATCAACAACTCTTATACATGCATAGTTATATCTAATTATCATACCATACCATTGAGTCAAACTTAGACATTCAACATCAAGACTATTAGCACATTCAACCATTAGGTCTTTGGGCCATAAACCACAATTTATCATGTATCATGCAGACATAACTCACATCATAAGACATTTGCATATGCATATGAATAAATATATTGGCTACAATCAATTAGCCAATATAAGCCAATTAGCATGGCTACATACTACATTAACCTTTAACCATTACAAGCCAATACATTTGGCCAAAACATAATAACACATACACAAAATGACTAAGTCCCTATACATGCCATAGACTTAAAATACTTGCATTCACTTATACCCAAATGATAGCTTGATAGTGTGATAGAATCTCCAACGATCTCCAACCCAAGCTAGCTTAGTGACCCTATAAAATGAGGAAAAGGGAAGGGGTAAGCTATATAGCTTGGTAAGCCTGTATAAAAATAATAAGCAATTCATTAACATGTTTTCACCAATTCTCACAATATTTTCTCAAGGTAATACAATCATAATTACACATAATTCCACTATTTACTTTTGTTTATATCAAGCTGTCCATTCGAGTCATAGTCACTAAATTGTTTTTATCTTTAGCTAAAGAATTCAAAATTAAGATTTGCTTAATTCCTTTGAAACTAGACTCATATATATTTTTACCATAAAATTTTTAGAATTTATGGTTTGGCCAATAAGTACAGTAAAATCTTTAAAGTCACCCTTGTTTCGCTATCTGACAGTTTGGACCCCTCTTCACTAAAACTTAATTATATCCTCATACAGAATTTGGATGATGTTCTTGTTTGTTTCTTTTAAAAATATACTCATTAAGGATTTTAATCATATAAATTATATCCCATAATTATTTTTTTAAAATTTTTAATAATTTTCCCAAATCAGAACAGAGGATTCCAAAATCATTCTGACTCTGCCTCACAAAAATTTAAATATCTCATAATATAAAATTCTTTTACGTACACTGTTTCCTTTATATAAAAATAAATTGCATATCTTATTCAACCTCTAATTCGATTTCCACCATTTTTGGTGATTTTTCAAAGTCACACAACTATTGCTGTCCAAAACTATTTTATCACTAAATTTCACTCTTTCATGTTTTCTTTGTAGTAACTTTCATTGTAACACTTACTCCATATCAATCTTACCAAATTTTGATCATATATCAAGCACATTGCTGATGAGTTTACACACGTACATGTACTTATTCATCACATAGTTATATTCAATTACACCTAGTCATTTCTCGTTGAACACGTCGAAATAATAACGGATACCCGATGGCCTGCTCATAGTACCACTCTTGTAGTCAAACCTACCTTCTGCACAAAGTGTCCTTCACATAGTACCACACTTGTGACGAAAGCTATATTTCTTCACAAAGTGGCCTTCACATAGTACCACACTTGTGACCAAGCTATCTCTTCTCAAAGTGGCCTTCACATAGTACCACACTTGAGTCACTAGTGACATGTCACTTGTATCCTATTTTGTTCCTAATGTTCAACCAGGAAATTTCTCTATGACACCCCTAAAGTGACCCTAGTCGGAAAGCGGTTTCGGGACCACTGAACCGAGTCATAAAAATAATTAACCGTCATAGTTGATGCTTATTATATGTATATATGCTTGTGTGAAAATTTCATGTTTGAATTTTGTTAATTGTAAGTGAATTTTATTAAATAGGACTTATGTGAGAAAATTTAGAAATGTGCTAGGCAAATGTAAAGTGGCCTATTAATGCATGTTATGAAAATGATGGATTTGCATGTCAAATTACCCAAAACTAGAGCTAGTGGCCGGCCATGCTATGGGGTGAAACATGTGGTGTTAGTGTGTTATGTTAGAAAGAATAAAATAAAAGGTTAGTAATAAAGTAATGAAAAGGAAGGGTGATAAAAACAAAGTTGTCTCATCCATGCCCCCTTCCATTGCCGTGAATTGAAGAAAGATAACAAAAAAAAAAAAAAAATTTACATGCTCATCTTTCTTCTTGGTTGCCGAATTTGGGAAAGGGAATATTGAAGAGGAAAAAACCAAGGTATTCAGCCATGGCTATCCTAGTTTAAGGTATGCATTGTGATTTTCTTTTTAATTGACTATGAGATTAGATTGATAAGTGCATAGCTTATTTAACCTATGGTTTAATTTCACGCATCAATAGACAAATGTTCATTCGGTCAAATGGGAGAAGAATAAGATGAATTTAAAAGTTGTGGTTTATTATTTTAGTTGTTAAATGATTGGGTATGAGGTATTTGATTACCTAATTGAAAGTAAGTTAAGTTGTTATTTGATATTAAATGCAAATTTTATATATGATAATAATGTAAATGTAGGTGGATTCATGAAGTATTTTCGGTTATATGCTATGTATAAGTATGAGTTTTTAAAGTTGGATTTATGAGTATATGTATATTAGTCTATGAACATTCGGTTATATGGTGTTAATATGCCTTTGAAATCGAATGATATTTTGAGTATATATATATGTACATTCGGTTAAGATAAAGTTTATTATAAAAGCTAAGTTGTGTGGTTAGGGGTAGAATGGGATATATAAGATATTAAAACATGTAAAAAACATATATTGGTGTACATGGTTGTAATTAATCCTCTACTTGAATTCGATTAGATATGGTCATGGTATGAGTTTAGTAGGGTTAATACCTTAAAATTGAATGGAGTTTTAGTTAATCTTTTGTGTCATGTTCGTTAAAATAGTTGATGATTTGGGTGTTATTATACGCATTTAGGCTAAAGATTTTTCAGCTATGTTTTATATCTATGAAATAATTATAATGGATAATATGTAGGAGTAATTTCGGCTTGTTAAAAATGTGGTACGTGTATGGCAAATGGTATATACATAATGCATTGAAGTTACCCTATAAGGTTGAAATGAGTAATTAAATTATTGGTGTGTATGCATTTTTTTTATTCTAACTTGGCATATGAAATGGGTGTATGATAGTTAATATGTGTGCTTAAGGTGATGTGATAAAATAATTAGCTATATGGTTTGGTTCATTATTGAGTATAAGGGTTAAGTGCTTTAAAAGAGCTTTTAATGTTCGAAATGATTAAACAAATTCATTCGTTTAAATTAAGCCCAAGAGCAAAGAGGATCAAAGTCGGATAGGGGAAAAGAGAAAGTAAACGAATAGCCGTGGATATCTAGTCGTCAACCGCTTCCGAGGTAAGTTTTAAGTGATTAAACGTTGAGTAAATTCAATCATAATAGGACATAATGATTTGATTTAATAAGATATGATGTGGCCATGATATGTCTTAAACTCAAATGGTAAGTTCATAAGTGTTTGGACTTGGAAATTTAAGAGCAAATTGTAATAATTTGCTTTGGACAGCTGCAGTAATGTGATTTTAGAAAATCACTATAAATTGTTGGTGTGGAATCATAGGCTGAATAAAATATGTAATCAAAGCTTAATTAGTCTAGTTTCTTATAAAAGAGACAGTGTAAGCAAAGAAATTTCTTATAAAGAGATATTTACAGTTGTGTGGGACAGTGTCAGAATGACTCCGAAATCCCCTGTTCTGTTTTTAGAAAATCATTATAATTTGCACAAAAATGGTTATAAGATAAAATTTATATGCTTAGAGTCCTTAATGAGTCTAGTTTCAAATGAAATCAAATAGAACACATTTTGAATTCTTCACAATGAGAAATTTGATTTGTATTAAAGAGTGGTCAGATTAGTCAAACAGTGAAACAGGGGAAACTTTAAGAAAAATCTGGTATTGATTGGCCAAACCAAAAATTTTGAAAATTTTATGGATGGAAGATATATGAGTCTATATTCAGGGAAAATTAACGGCAATTGATTTGGAGTTTTGTAGCTCCAGTTATAAATAATTTAGTGACTATTGCTCAGGAAAACAGCTTGTAGTGAAAATGTGATTTTGTTGTAAACATGGATAAAACTTGTTTTAGTTGCTCATAAGCTATTGATAAAACCCATACGTGAATTCTAAAGCGTGATATTGTAAAGTGATATATGAGTGTTAGATGGATCTTTGATATTAAAATTTGTTAAATTGTAAGTTTATAAGTATTCGAATATGAAATGATAGTATGACGTGAAATTGAATTATTCATTGGGAAATGATAGATGTAAATTCGGCCAAGACAAAGTGTATACATGATAGTATATGTGGTATGTGAAGTATATTTGGATAATTGTGATGTGAATACATGAAAATTTATATTTTGATTTAGGATTTTACGTGATGAATGTGAATGTGTATATATGAGATAAGGCCGAATGGCCAATGTGATGAACGTGAAAGTGTATATATGTGGCGAAGCCGAATGGCTAATGCGAAATGTGTATGAGACGGATATGTGGTAAAGCCAAATGGCTAACGTATAGATATGTATGAGATGTGTATATAAATATATATATATATATTTATAGATATATACACGTTGTGGCCAAATGACAGACGGCGGAAGGTGTGTTTTATTAGATATTTGATGAGGTAAATGAATTACAAATATGATAGTCGATGTGAATGTTGTAACATGTTAATAAATATGCATGAAACTCTAAGATGTAAACCCGGGATTTAAGACCAGATGACCATATGTGGTGACTATGTTTGGGTTAAGACCACGACTTCGTGTAAGGATTTCATCTCGAGCTAAAGGTCTCGCCGATAATCCGAGTAGGGGTTAAAGCTATAAGACTTCGCAATAAGAATTTCTTATAGATATATTCAATGCGAAAGGTTAAACAGGTATGTACTCCAAGTTTATATGTGAGCTTGATTTGAACTAAATCATAAGGTAGTTATGTGATGCATATGTGAGCAATCTATGAGACTATTCCTATGATTATGTGACATCGGATCAGTGTGAGGGGTTATGTGAAATTATACAATATATCTATGTCACATGGGCTCACTTTTATGTGAAAGTTTATCCGCCTATTATATATGATGAGATGGACATATTCGGTAAAGGGATGGTATGCCTGAAGGAAGAGTGAAATAAAAATACAAACAACTATGCTATAATTTGATTGTTATCTGTTGACACTGCTTAAAACTTACTAAGCATTGTAATGCTTACTCCGTTTACTTTGTTTCCTCTGTTTTATAGATCTCATCTGGAAGCTACAGGCTCGGGGATCGTCAGCAACTAGTCACACTATCACTATCCACTGCTTGGTACTGCTATGGTTTGGATTATCTTATGGCATGTATAGAATAGACTAGTGGCGGAAGAATATTTTTGGTTAATGTATATAAGCCATGCGAAAATGGCATCTTTTGAATGTTTACTTAGAGAAGTTTAAATTTTATCCTTGGCTGTGCTTAGTACTCATTTAAATGAATGATCTTCATTTCAAGAAAAAGTTCAAAATTTTACTGTTCTGACATGAGTTACAAGTCCCAGTATGCCCTTTTACCTATTCCTAATGACGGTCACGGGATAGGGGTGTTACATTCTCACTTTTTGATACTTGTCAATTTCATTCAATATTCAGTCACAATTCATAAAACATAATAAAATGTGATAACGTAAGTAAAAACGATGCATTATTTACATACAAACTTACCTCAGAAGCAAAATCGGTGAAAAATGACTTATTCGTCAATTACTTATTTTGCCCTGATTTAGGTCCGAACCTCGTTTTCTTGATCTATAACATCACATTTAACTTGTTTTATTAATATACTATTCAAATCATCCCAAAAATCATATTTGACAAAAAATTAAATTTTTGCCCCTAAACTTTGTCATATTTACACTTTTGCCCTTAGGCTCTTAAAATGATTTTCATTCAATTTCTTTGTACTTTAAGCCTAGCCGAACCATTTTCATAACTATAACAGCCCAAAATTTCCATTAAAACACACTTTTATGACATACTTTATAACTTTTACAAATTAGTCCTTTTAGGCATTTTCACCGAAAATCACTTAGTAAAAGTCGTTTCTCTAACCATAAACATGCATTTTATACCATTAAACATCAAAATACACACATATTCATCATGGGTCAAAACCCTAAACTTTAACCATATCTCAAATTAGTGGTAGAAATAGATAGATCTTGTTACGAGGATTTCAAAAATGTAAAAATCATTAAAAATAGGGCTAGAACGGACTTACAATCGAGCTTGGAAGCTTGAAAAACCATAGCCATGGTTTCTCTTTGCAAGTTTCGTCCAAGGGGTTGAAGATGGACAAAAATTGGCTTTTAATTTTGTTTTTAATTCATTTTAATTACTAAATGACCAAAATGCCCCTAACTTAAAAATATTCTATTTCACCTATTTCATGTCCATTTTTGTCCAACAAATTATCCAATGGTCTAATTTCCATATAAGGACCTCCAATTTAAAATTTCATAACAATTGGACACCTCTAGCATGTAGAACTCAACTTTTGCACTTTTTACAATTTAGTCCTTTTGACTAAATTGAGTGCCTAAATGTCAAAATTTTCGAACAAAATTTTCATAAAATCATTCCGTGAAATCGTAGATCTGACTAGGCCCAAAATCGGGCTATTAAAAGCTTGCTACTGAACTTAGGAACTGACCACAAGGTGATTCACCTAGTGATACGGAGAATCCGAGGAATCTAGGGAATGAGCATTGTAAAGCATTGATATTAATGAGCATTGTAAAGCGTTGACATTGAGGAGTGGAAAGACTTTAGATCCCAATTCCATTGAAGTTGAGAAGGAGCCAATTGATGCTACAGACTTAGAGGAAGTTCAATCGAGTGTTGAAATTCCGGTCTCACAAGAACCAGAATCTGCAAAATCTGACAAGGTAAGTTCAGAACTAGCTAATTCTAATCAACTAACAACTCCATTAGATGCAAAATTACCACAAAAGATGAATCAACTAGTTTTAGTAAAAAAAATCCACTACCCTACCCTTAAAGACTTCAAAAGCAGAAGCAGGAAATTCAATTTAAGAAGTTCCTAGAAGTACTCAAGCAACTTCATATCAACATCTCGTTGGTTGAGGCACTTGAACAAATGCCAAACTACGTCAAATTCATGAAGGATATCCTGTCTAAAAAATGAAGACTTGGAGAATTTGAAACGGTAGCCTTGACAAAGGAATGCAGTGCATATCTTCAAAACAAACTACCCCCAAAGTTGAAGGATCCTGGATGTTTCACCATACCTTGCAACGTTGGAGCAACATATTATGGTAAGGCACTATGTGACGTGGGTGTGAGTATCAACTTGATGTCTATGCCAGTATTTAGAAAGTTAGGGATAGGTGAAGTTAGACTGACTACAGTTACACTTCAATTAGCAGATCGATCCTTAGCACATCCAGAAGGAAAAATCAAGGACATATTGGTACGTGTAGACAAATTTATCTTTCCTACTGACTTTGTAATTCTAAAATTTGAAGTAGCCAAAGAGGTGCCAATCATCCTAGGAAGACCGTTCTTAGCAACTGGAAGGACCCTTATTGATGTGCAGAAGGGCGAGCTTACTATGCGTGTCCAAGATGATCAGGTAATATTTAACATTTTTAAGTCTATACGATTTCCTGACACAATTGATGATTGTTCTACAGTGTCTGATTTAGAGGATTTAATCGTGGAGTAGGAACTCAACTATGTTAAGGATCCATTAGAACAAATTTTGACATCAGACCCTTAAAATGATGAAGAGGAGGATGAATACTTAGCTTTGCTAAAAGCTAATCAAAGGGGATTTAATCCGCAATCCCTTTTTGAATCTTTAGAGTTAGAGAATAGGAATTATGCCCAACCAAAAGCGTCAATCGAGGGGCCACCTAAATTAGAATTGAAGGTACTTCCCTCACATTTGAAATATGTTTATTTAGGTAACTCTTCTACTCTGGCTGTGATTATTTCAACAGAATTAACCAATGAGTAAGAAGAAAAACTCATCCTTGTATTGAAACAATTCAAGAAGGCTATCGGATGGACCATAACCGATATTCACTGTATTAGTCCATCTGTATGCATGCACAAGATCATACTAGAAGATGGCAAGAAAGGGACGATTGATGGACAACAAAGACTGAACCCCATCATGAAGGATGTAGTAAAGAAAGAAATCATCAAGTGGTTAGATGCGGGTATAATTTACCCCATCTCAGACACCTCATGGGTAAGTCTGATCTAGTGCGTACCAAAGAAAGGAGGTATCACGGTCATTTAAAATGATAATAATGAGTTGATACCGACTAGAATAGTTAAGGGATGGAAAATTTGCATCAATTATCGGAAGCTGAATAAGGCGATTGGGAAAGATCATTTTCCTTTGCTATTTTTGGATCAGATGCTGGATAGACTCGTGGGACGAGACTATTACTATTTTCTTGATGGAAACTTGGGTATAATCAAATTACAATAGCACCAGAAGATCAACACAAGACAACATTCACTTGCTTGTACAGTACATTTGCATTTAGGCACATGCCATTAGGTTTATGTAATGCACCTGCTACATTTCAAAGATGTATGATGTCTATTTTTACTGACATGGTTGAGAAATATTTGAAAGTTTTTATGGATGATTTTTCAGTATTTGGAGATACATATGACAATTGCCTAGCTAATCTTGTCACAGTCCAGTTTAGACCCTAGTCAGAATAGTGGTCTCGAGACTACAAATTCGAGGAAAAAATATTTAAATATTATTTTCTGTGCTTACGATATGTGAATTAGCATCTGTTAAAATTCTGTATGAAAATTTAATCGTTTGTGTGCTTAATTTGATAAAAAGGACCTAATCGCGTAAAATGTAAAACTAGCCTACTAATTCTTAAAAGTGCCTATTTGAAATGTCTTTATAATTGGAAGGTCCTCATGTTGCAATTGGACCATTAACATGATTAATGGACTTTTATGGACAACTATTATAAGTTTTTATTATTATTTCATTAAGGGCAAAATTGGAATTTGGTTATTTAAGTTAATATTAAGTAAATAAAACATGAAAATTTGGTTATTTGGTGTTCATCTTCAACCGAAAATCATAGTAAAATAAAAGAAAAAGAGAGTTAGGGTTTTGGCACACACAAGGCTTAATTCAAGGTTTATTTTTTATTCGTTTTTGATCATTTTTACGTTTTTGTGATCGTTGCTTTGAATACTATCAAGCCCATGTCTCAATTTCTGATTTTGATGATGATTTTGAAATGTTCCATGGATGAATTCATGAGCTTATTGTTGTTATGTGATGAAATCTGAAAGTTTGATGTTGGGTTTATATGTTTTGTCTTTGGATTTTTGATGATTTTGTGTAAAATGGTGATATTTGTAAATTGAGGGAATAAAATGTGAAATAAATGAAATGTGTGGACTTGTATGACTGCTATGAATATTCGGCCAAGCATGAGTATATGCAAATTATGTGTATTTTGTGATTTTGTGAATTTGGGACTAAAGTGTCAAAATGTGAAAATGTGAGGGCTAGTTTGAAAATGCCCTAATTATGTGTTTGTGGATTGTTTTGAATGAATTTGTGATTGAATAAGTTAAATTTGAATTTATATAGATCAAGAATTAAAGAAAACAGAGTTAGATCGAGGAAAGTCGAAAGTTGTGAAGTAACCGATTTTATCCATTTGAATTCGTACGAGGTAAGTCTATATACAAATAAATGTATTTGAAATGGTTTATTTATGCTTATTTTCCATTGAAATATGATGAATGAATATATAAGTTGAAAAAAATGAGACATCCGAGAAAGTATTGACAAAGTTTCGACGTCCGAAAAACCCCGTACGATTCTTAGGAATAGTTAGGATACATATGCCATGACATAGGATTCCGATATGTGTTATCGTGTAAGACCACATCTAGGACGTTGGCATCAACTTCTGTTTTAGGTGTAAGACCATGTCTGGGATATCAGCATCGTATTTGATTTCATGTAAGACCCTATCTAGGATAGTGGCATCGATATTTGATTACATGTAAGACCACGTTTGGGATGTTGGCATTGTATATGCTTTCTGAGCTATCCGCGTATCTTTATGTTTTCGAACAGTTCAAACGGGCATTCTGAAAAAATGAATGACTTTTTGAAATTGTATCCGATTCAGGTACGTTTGCATCGTATAGTATGTTTGAGAATGAAAGGTAAGTAAGTGTCTAAAAGATGATCTATGATCTAAGCACATGAATATGAGGTTTGTATTGATATTTGGCTACAAAGTATAAGTAATTTGATGATGTTTATATGCTTTAAATGATAAATTTACTTGTATATGGCTTACTAAGCTTTTGAAAGCTTACTCTGTGTGTGTTTGCATTGTTTTATAGATATCGAAGCTACTGTGAGCTCAAGGATCGTCACCACACTATCAAACCTTATTTTGGTACTTTTGAAAATGTATAAATTGACGTATGGCATATATAGGCTAGAAGTGTTTTGGTTAGGTTTTGTAATAAATATATTAGGCCATTTGATATGGCTAGCTTATGTTTGAACTTATGGTTGGAATGTTATATGATATGTGTGGTATTATGATTTTTATGGTATGTTTTGAATAACCAAAAGAAATGGTCAATATTAAGAAGTTTTGGTAAGTTTTGAGCATGAGATTTAAAAAGGTATTGAACATATGTTTAGGTATGATTATAGTTTAAGTTTCGGTATGAATTGAGATGGGATTTTGTTGATAATGGTAAGTCATGAATAATGTATGTTTTGGTATTGAGATTGGCTGAAATTGGTGTGCAAATATGCTTATTATATTGCTTGTAGGTTTGACCCAATTGGGGTGGCAAGTCCGCTATTCAAATGGCCTATTTTTGTCTACACGGGCATGTGTCTCAGCCGTGTGCGACACACAGTCATGTACCATGTTTCCCTTGGGGTACCCTACAAATTAAATTCAGCATACCCTTCAGTTTTGACACGGCGTAGACACACGGGTGTGTCAATTGGTTGTGTGTGGCACACAGGTTGGCACACGGGCTTGTGGTCGGCCATGTGGCCAAGTCAGTAGCCTCCCTAATTTTCACACAGCCTGGCATACAGGCGTGTCTTGTGGCCGTGTGGACAAGTCAGTATGTATGCCCTATTTCGCCATGGCTTAGACACATGGGCGTGTCTAATGCCGTGCGAGGCACACAGCCTGTTCACACGGGCGTGTGACCTTTGCAAAGTTGAAAATTTTTCTAAGTTCTAAAACTTTCATATGTTATCGATTTGGTCCTGAATGCATGATTTAGACTTTGTATTCCCGATTTAAGTTCATATTAAATATGAATGACTTATATTTATTGAAATGAGGTGATATTTGATATATAATTGTTCTGATCTGAGTTACGCGTCTGGTAATGCCTCTTAACCTATTTCGACAATGGTTACGGGTTAAGAGTGTTACATTTTATTGGTATCAGAGCTATGATTTAGTCGGTTCTAGGACTACCATAGTGTATGTGAGTCTAGCTATAGTTACCATATTTATGAAGTACAATAGTGTGATGAATTCTGACATTAAAATGTGCTTTTATATAGCAAATGGATCCCGAACGAGCCGTAGCAGATGATGTCGAAAACAATGTGCCTTCTCCTGCGCAAGGGAAAATGCCATCCGATTCTAGACCGGCTATGAGTAGCCGTGATGGTAGGCTAGACAAGCCTTTTATCAGATGATGAACGATTGGTTTAGCCAATATATTAGAACCAATCCGGCTGTTCAACGATCTCCACCCCCGGTCAATCCTCCGCTGATCGTCGATTTTTCTGTAATAAGTTTTATAAATTTATATTGAATCGTTCTTGAAACCAGTTATTATCACGACGTAGGCAAGTGTACCTATCGAACAGTAGTATAGTTTTAGCAAGACCGGATTGTCGAACCCAAAGGACTAGAAGTACTAGTAATGACTGTCTTCTTATTATCTAGCCGTAGAAAAGAGATTTGTTTTAACTGACTAATTAATTAAACTAAGAACTTACAGAAAATAGAATTTGGGAAATTACTTTTGGGGGAAGCGATTGATTGAAACAATACCTAAGGAAAAATCCACCTAGACTTTTACTTGTTATTCTGGCTCCGAACCGGATGATTTATTCATTTAACTTGTTCCGTAGAAATCCCTAATGTATATTATTATTCCTCTCGAGACTAACAACGTCTAATCCCTAGGTTGAATAACTGAGAGTTATCTCTAATTAACACCCTAAGGTTGCATTAACTCGATCTATGGATTCCCTTATTAGGTTTCAGCTTAATCCGACAAAATCTTGTCACCCTATCTCTAGGCGTGCAATCAACTCCGCTTAATTACGACAAAGTTACTCTTAGTCAGGGTCTATTCATCCTCTAACTAAGAGTAGTAACTTGAAGTGATATCCTAAAATACCAAAACAAGAATTAAGAACACATAATTAAGAATAAGTCAAATATTTATCATATGATTCAGAAATAATAACAAGGTTTCGTCATAGGTTTCATCCCCCTTTGGTATTTACGGGTTTAGTTCATAACTAAACAAGAAAACATCTCAGAATAATAATAGATACAAAACATAAAGAAAACCCAAAACTCCTGAAGGGGAAATTGAGGAGAGATCTTCAGTCTTGATAGTGGATCTGGCTTTTGAGATGGATCAATTGGTTTCCTTGGAGTAATTCCTTACTCCCTATTCTCTATCTCCCTTTTCTTCCTCCTCTAGGGTGTACGTATAAGCTTTGAAATGCCTTAGAACCCTTAAAAGTGGCCTTTTCTGAATTGGACTTAACTTGGGCTCGGCTGGGACATGCTCGTGTGACACGCCTGTGTGTGATAACTTTAAGCCGTGTTCGAGGTACAAGGCCGTGTGATCTACCCGTATGAAGAGGTCTAGGCCGTGTTAATTTCGTGCTTTGGCCCATTTTCTCCGTTTTCGGCCCGTTCCTCATTCCTTTCGTTCTCCTATGCCTACCTGAGAATAAAACAAGAAATTAAGGCATTAGGAGCATCAAATTCATCAAATATAAGGGGAAATCATTCATAAAATATGTTAAACATGGGTTATAAATATGTATAAATTACGGTTTATCATCTACAAACCCCTGCTATGCCATCAGTGTATCTGATTCAGTTAAGTAAGCCACCAGTCGATAAGATTAGAAAGTATAGGGCTGAAGAGTTCTGAGCTACAACAAAGATGATGCTGAAAGGGTCGAGTTCTGGTTAGAGAACACAATACGAGTGTTCGATGAATTATCTTTGAATCTTTAAGAATGCATAAAATGTGTTGTTTCACTTTTGAGAGATACGGCGTACCACTGGTTCAAGACTTTGATATCGGTAGTTCCGAGTGAGAGAGTCACCTGGGATTTCTTCCAAACTGAATTCCAAAAGAAATACATCAGTCAGAGATTCATTGACCAAAAACATAAAGAGTTTTTTGAGTTTAAATAAGGCCATATGTCTGTTACCAAATACGAGCAAGAATTTGTAAGACTGAGTTAGTATGCTCGTGAATGTGTATCTATGAAAGCAATAATGTGCAAAAGATTTGAAGATGGTTTGAACAAGGATATCCGTTTGCTAGTTGGGATTCTTAAAATCAAAGAATTCGTTGTGCTTGTTGAACGAGCATGTAAAGTGAAAGATCTCAGAAAAGAGAAAAGAAAAGTTGATTCTGAAGCTAGATAAGTGCGAAAAAGATCATCAGGCAAATCATTTCAGTCTGCATCAAAGAAGTTTAAAGATGATAATAGCCGTTCAAAGGCTAATATGGGACATTCGAATAAAGATCGTGCTTGATCACATCCGAATTTCAAAGCTCCAGCTACATCTATTGCTAGTGTTGGAAATGCTAAATCCGATCGCCTTGAGTACAAGCATTATGGTAAAAGACATCCTGGTAATTGTAGATTGTATGATCGAGCTTGTTTCAGATATGGATCGTTAGATCATTTTATCCGCGATTGCCTGAATCTGTCGAGTAAGAAATTGTGTAAAATCTGAGACCAAGTGGCAATGCTTCTCATGGTAGACCTTCCAGAAATACGAGAAATGTAAGTGGCAGTCAGAGAGGGACAAAAGATACAACTGTTAGATCCGAGGCTCGTGCACCTGCCAAAGATTATATTATTCGAGCTCGTGAGGAAGCTTCGTCGCCAGATGTGATTACGGGTACATTTACTCTTTATGATACTTCTATGATTGCTTTGATAGATCCTGGATCAACACATTCGTATATATGCATAAACTTAGTGAACAATAAGACATTACCTGTAGAGTACTAAATTTGTAATTAAAGTTTTGAACCCCGTAGGTAGATGTGTTTTGGTTGATAAAGTCTACAAGAATTGTCTGTTAATGTTTCGAGACACATGTTTTTCGACTGATCTAATGTTATTGCCCTTTGATGAGTTTGATATAATTCTGAGTATGGATTGGTTAACTTTGCATGATGTTATTATGAACTGCAAATGGAAAACTATTGATTTGAGAATTGTGCTTCAGACTTTGAGGGATAAACAATTATATGCGTAGTTCAGTAAATGTGGATTTTGGTTGCGATTTGTATCAGCATCTGGTATCCGAGTTGATCCAAGCAAAATTTCAGCTATTTTGGAGTGGAAGCCTCTGAGGAATGTCTCTAAAGTTCGCAGTTTTCTAAAACTTACCGGTTACTATAGACAGTTTGTAAAAGGCTTTTCTATGATTGCAACTCCGTTAACGAAATTACTTCAGAAAGATATGAAGTTTGAGTGGTCTGAAAAGTGTCTGAACAATTTTGATCAGTTAAAAACTTTGTTGACTGAAGCTCCAGTATTGGTACAACCTGAATCGGGTAAAGAATTTGTGATCTACAGTGATGCTTCGTTGATTGGTCTGGGATGTGTTTTAATGCAATAAGGCAAAGTCATTGCTAATGCTTCGAGATAGTTGGAGCCGCATGAAAAGAATTATCTGACTCACGACCTTGAGTTAACTGTGATTGTGTTTGCTCTAAAGGTTTGGCGTCATTATTTGTTCAGTGAGAAACGTCATGTATATTCCGATCATAAAAGTTTGAAGTATCTGATGACTCATAAAGATTTGAATCTACAACAGAGAAGAAGGCTTGGATTGCTAAAAGACTATGAGCTTGTGATATATTATCATCCGGGTAAGGCAAATGTTGTTGCTGATGCTTTGAGTAAAAAATTATTATTTTCTCTGTGTGTGATAAATGCTCATTTGGTTCTATCCGATGATGACTCAGTTTTAGCTGAATTAAAAGCAAGACCTTTGATTTTACAGTAGATTATCGAAGCTCAGAAGATTGATAATGAGATTTTAACAAAACAAGCTCAGTATGATTTAGAGTTTGATTCAGAATTTAGAGTTGATAAAGATAATTGTTTGATCTTTCGAGATCGAATCTGTGTTCTGAGAAATTCTGTAACACCCCTAACCCGTACTCGTCGCCGGAAGGATTAAGGAGTATTACAAACAAGCACAAGATTTCATTTAACAAAATTATAAAATTCCTAGGTTCGATTCTCATAAAAACATTTAAAGCCTTAATCGAATGTCAACCATACATACACATTAACCATATGGAATACATATAATAACTAAACAAGCCATTTTCGCATGGCTATACATATTTACATTACCAAAAGGTACTTAATTAACAACAAAAGTCAACCCTATACATGCTATTATCAAAGTTCAACTAAAAGAGTACCAAAAGGGCTTAGATAGTGTGGACGACTTCGACTTTGACACTCCCGAGTCCGATAGCTGACGAACAAAATCTATAAAACAGAGAATTAAAGCAAAAGAATAAGCACTTCGATGCTTAGTAAGTTTTAAGTAATGAAATCATTTAAAAGAGTGGCATAATAATATCAAAGTTTGCTTGTTTCATCCTTTGGCCGAATAGAAACATAACTAAGGTACCACTTTTATCATTCATATCATAAAGGTAAAATCAATATGTCCAATTAAATTCAATCTATAGCCGAATTCGTTCATCTCAAATTTCCATGTCAATCTCATGCATATACACATACATCTCATATTTGTGAAATTGAACTCTCTAATTCGGAACTCATACATCATGATTAGATTATAAACATTTGAATGATTTTAACAATGGTCGAAGCATACCTACAGAATTTCGTAGTCATAATTTAAACATAATCGTTTTCTCAACGAGAGTAAGTTACTTACCTGGTTATCTTACAGTAAGTAGCACATGTGTTTAAAATTGTTTCAATATGTATTATATGATTTCTCGTGCGAACACTTATGGGTTTTCAACCTCAAATATTATGCCGGCACAAACACCCTTCGGAATCAAGCCCGATTCTTAGCACTGGCTCAAAAGCCCTTCGAGACCAAGCTCGGATTAGGCCACTGGCTCGAAGGCCCTTCGGAACTAAGTCCGGTTATGACACTGGCTCAAAAGCCCTTCGAAACTAAGTTCAGTTATTAGCACTGGCTCAAAAGCCCTTCGAAGCCAAGCTCGGATTTAAACCCCGATTAACATTCACACATATATGCATATATATATATATCATATCACATTTGGATATCATTCCTGATACTCGAATACAATTACAGCATGTTTACCAACCATACATCGTTCGATTCATTAGTCCTAAACAAATAACATGATCCCGTTTCGTTAATCCACAAGATTTCTATAACCATTCGGCTACAAGTAAATACTTTACTTATTTATTTTGTCATGTAATTCAAGTAGAATCATTAGGTCACAAGTTATTTATTATGCTCATATATAAATAATTGCCTTATCAAATCATAAGCTAAGTTTCATTACTCAAAGACTTACCTCGGATATTTTGAATAGTTGCGGATAGACTACTCGATTGCTTTTTCTTTTCCTTTATCCGATTTTGACCCTCTTAGCTCTTGAGCTTGATTCAACAAATAGATCTTATTAATTAACTTATCAATTGAGCTATTCGATTTATCATACAATTAAGTACGAATGATGTTATTAACTAGTTATTAAGCATCATACATATGCTCTCCTCATACACCATCAAACATAATACTAGTTTAATACCATGCATATTCGAATTTCTTAAACATCATTTAGTTTCATATAAAAAACATATATCGACTCAATCGACACAAGAGTCAAATGCATCACTCAAAATGCTGAAATCCAACTAAGTCTACCATTATAGCATTATTTATTACATCATACCATATTATCAAAATTGAACTATTTATGCTTCTAAAAGTACTATCAAAGCCGAAACCTATGCATAGCATTATTCAAGGTTTATACCCTCAAAAATCATTTACAAAGCCGAATTTATTCAAGTAACTCAACAAGTCCAAGTTCCTCCATTTCTTATATAACTACTAACAATTAGGAATAACTAGTTCAAACTTCAATTAACCTTAAGAACAACAATATATCCCCTTTCAATTTCTCCCATCAACAAGTTAAAATTTCTCAAATTCAATTACTAGTGCTTTTATAAAACATAAACAAAAATACATTAAGCATTATTTCCCAAGAATCAATAGCATAACCGAATACATATATTTTTCTTTCTTACTAAATTAGATTCGGCAATCCCATAAACCATATTAACCTTAACTTTCAAGCTAAAACAAATAACAATTTAACACATCCAACCTAACTATCCATCTAATGTCATCAAAACTTCTACTAAAAATTTTAAGTTCCTAGGCCGAAATTCAACCCTCCTAAATAACCTAATTTCAATCCAAGATTCAAGTAAAATTTAAACCAATCCTACAAATTATGCATACATTTTCAAGAGTGGCATAAAACATACCTTCATGTATCAAAACACCTTAGCCGAAATTCAACAAGAGTTTTTCTTCTTTCTTTCTTCTAGTTTCGGCAATGGAGAAGTAAAGATGAAACACTTTGGTTTCTCCTCCCACTTCTCATTATTTTATTTCCTTTAATTCTATAGTTCCTTTAATTGAAATTTAAAATTATTATAAAATGTCTATAATATGCATAAATCTACATCATGGCCGACCACTATCAAAGAAATGGACAATTTGACATGCAAGTCCACCTTTATGTTAACATGCATTAATAAACCATTTAAAATTAACCTATCACATTTCACAATGTCTCACATAAGTCCCTATTTAATAATTTCACATGCAATTGACAAAATTAAGATATGAAAATTTCACACATGCATTTACACATATTATAAGCATAGATTATAATGGTTAATTATTTTTGTGATTCGGTTTTGTGGTCCCAAAACCACTTTCCGACTAGGGTCACATTAGGGCTGTCACAACTCTCCCCCACATAAGGAATTTTCGTCCCCGAAAATCTTACCAGTGAATAAGTTAGGATATCGTTCTTTCATAGAATTCTCGGATTCCCAAGTAGCTTCTTCGATCCCATGCTTGAGCCATAATACCTTTACTAACGGAACCTTTTTGTTTCGCAATTCTTTTACCTCGCGAGCTAAGATACGAATTGGTTCTTCTTCATAACTCAAATCAGATTGCATTTCAACCTCTGATGGATTAATTATGTGTGATGGATCGAATCTATAACGTCGAAGCATCAAGACATGAAAGACGTTGTGAATCTTTTCAAGCTCGGGGGGTAAAATCAATCTGTATGCGACTGGCCCAACTCGTTTGGATATTTCATACGGCCTGATGAACCTCGGACTCAGTTTGCCTTTACGGCCAAACCTGAGCACCTTTTTCCATGGTGAAACTTTAAGAAACACTTTGTCTCCAACCTGATAGTCAATGTCTTTTCGCTTTAAATCTGCATACGACTTCTGACGATCTGAAGCTGCTTTCAGACTTTCATGGATTACTT
The DNA here is from genome assembly GCA_025698475.1 of Gossypium anomalum. Lineage (NCBI taxonomy): Eukaryota > Viridiplantae > Streptophyta > Magnoliopsida > Malvales > Malvaceae > Gossypium > Gossypium anomalum. Next base: position 24,007,839 of record CM046957.1, read on the forward strand.
TTACTTTCTGCTCAGCATCTTTAATCAAATCAACCCCAAAGATTTTATTTTCACTAAGCTCAGTCCAAAACAACGGTGTACGGCATTTACGACCATACAAAGCCTCGTAAGGTGCCATCTTAATGCTTGACTGAAAACTATTGTTGTAAGCGAATTCAATCAGAGATAAATACCATTCCCACGAACCACTAAACTCAAGAATGCAACATCTCAGCATATCCTCGATTATCTGAATTACCCGCTCGGATTGACCATCGGTCTGGGGATGAAAAGCGGTGCTAAAATGAAACTTAGTACCCAATGCTTCTTGTAATTTCTTCCAAAATAGCGATGTGAACCTCGGGTCTCTATCCGACACAATAGAAGCAGGTACTCCGTGTAACCTTACAATCTGAGAAACATACAGTTCGGCTAACTTGTGAAGGGAATAATCTGTACGTACAGGAATAAAATGAGCCGACTTTGTCAGTCTATCAACAACAACCCAGATCGCATCCTTCTTGCTTGATGACAATGGCAACCCAGATACAAAATCCATCGTGACTCGATCCCACTTCCATTCTGGTATCATGATCGGTTGAAGTAATCCCGAAGGTACTTGGTGTTCTGCTTTTACTTGTTGGCATATCAAACACTTTGAAACAAAATCAGAAATGTCTCGTTTCATACCAGACCACCAAAACTGGCATTTCAAATCGTTGTACATTTTCGTACTTCCCGGGTGGACCGACATTCAGCTATTATGAGCCTCACTCAAAATCATCAGAATAAGTTTCGAATTTCTTGGAACACACAAACGACCTCTGAACCTCAGAAAATCATCGCCATCAATTTGAAATTCTGATTCCAAATCCGAAACACATTCAGTTCGTTTTGCAACCAATTCATCATCGGTTTTCTGAGCTTCACGTATCTACTGAATTAATAATGGTTTGGCTTCTAAATCTGCTACTAGCACATTATCGGATGAAACAGACAGGTGCACATTCGTCGCTCGTAAAGTAAATAGTGATTTGTGACTTAAAGCATCGGCAACCACGTTAGCCTTTCCCGGGTGATAGTCGATGACAAGCTCATAATCTTTTAACAACTCGAGTCAACGTCTTTGTCGCAAATTCAAATCTCTTTGAGTCATCAAATATTTGAGGATTTTGTGATCCGAATATACATGACACCTCTCTCAAAACAAGTATTGTCGCCATAATTTCAAAGCGAATACGATGGTAGCTAATTCGAGATCATGGGTCGGATAATTTTTCTCATGCGGCTTCAATTGCCTTGACGCGTAAGCTACCACTCGACCTTCTTGCATCAACACACAACCCAGTCCAAGCAAGGATGCATCGCTGTAAATGACAAACTCTTTACCGGATTCGGGCTGTACTAATACTGGAGCTTCAGTCAAACAAATTTTCAATTGATCAAAACTTTTCTGACATTTCTCTGACCATTCAAATTTAACATCTTTCTGTAGTAGTTTCGTCATTGGTGTGGCTATCATCGAGAAACCCTTTACAAAATGTCTGTAATAACCGACAAGTCCCAAAAAGCTTCAAACTTCAGTAACATTTCTTGGAGGCTTCCAGTTAAGCACGGCCGAAATTTTTCTTGGATCAACTCGTATACCCGATGCGGATACCACATGACCCAAAAAGCTAACTTCTCTCAACCAGAACTCACATTTACTGAACTTAGCATATAACTGCTTATCCCATAAAATCTGCAATACTAATCTCAGGTGCTCAGCATGTTCGGTTTCATTTCGCGAATAGACCAAAATTTCATCGATAAACACAACTACAAACCGATCCAAATACGGTTTGAAGATCCGATTCATCAAGTCCATAAACACTGCAGGGGTATTAATGAGCCCAAACGGCATCACTAAGAACTCGTAGTGACCGTATCTCGTTCTAAAAGCAGTTTTAGGTATATCTGAGTCTCTAACTAGCAACTGATAATAACCCGATCTCAAATCTATCTTTGAAAATACTGAGGCTCCCTTCAGTTGATCGAACAAATCATCAATACGTGGTAACGGATATTTATTCTTTATTGTCACTTTATTCAACTGACGATAGTCAATGCACAGTCTCATGGCCCCGTCCTTCTTTTTCACAAACAATACTGGTGCACCCCAATGAGAGAAACTCAGTCGAGTGAAACCTCTATCCGTCAACTCTTGCAACTGAGCTTTCAATTCCTTTAATTCAGTTGGTGCCATACGATATGGAGCTATCGAAATTGGTGCAGTCCCAGGTATAAGTTCGATGCCAAACTCTACCTCCCGAATAGGTGGTAACCCTGGTAATTCTTCGGGAAAAACATCCGGGTATTCACAAACCACTGGCACAGATTCAAGCTTCTTTTCTAACTCCTTGTCATCAAGTACGTACGCAAGGTATGCTTCACACCCCTTTCTTACATATTTCTGAGCCAACATTGATGATATTATTGCTGGCAATCCATTTAAGTCAGTAGACTCAACTTGAATTATTTCATTATTTACATATCTCAAATCAATGGTTTTTCTTTTGCAATTCACAATTGCATCATGTACGGTCAACCAATCCATACCGAGAATAACATCAAATTCATCAAACGGTAGAAGCATCAAATCGGCCGAAAAACAGGAACCTCGGATTATTAAGGGGCATTTCTTACACACCTTATCGACAAGCACACATCGACCCAAAAGATTTGATACTCGAATAACGAACTCAGTAGACTCAACAGGTAAAGTCTTACTGAATGCTAAAGTTTCACATACATAAGAATGAGTAGAACCAGGGTCAATCAAAGCAATCACATCAGTATCAAAAAGAGTGAAAGTACCGGTAATAACATCAGGCAAAGAAGCATCCTCACGTGCATGTATAGCATAAGCTCTGGCAGGGGCACGAGCCTCGGATCTGGTGGTAGTATCTTTAGACCCTCTCTGACCTCCGTTAGCGTTCCCCGGATTCCTAGGGGGTCTACCTCGTGCTGTAGTATTATTCGGTTTCCCACTCTGATTCACATTTTGTTCCGATAATCTCAGGCAATCTTTAATAAAGTGGTCGGCTGACCCGCATTTATAACAGGAGCGGTCATGAAATCTACAACTCCCCGAATGCCATTTACCACAATATTTGCACTCTGTTCGTCCTGACGATCATTTCCAACACTAGCAACTGAAGTGGCTCGCGTACTCACTGGGGGTCGATCGCGGTCTCGTCTAGAAAAACTCGAAGTGTTCTTTGTCTGGCCTGAATCATCTCGAAATTTCTTTGGTGATTGCTGAAAGGACTTTTCTGAAGATCTTTTACGAAATTCTCCAGCTTCGACATCAGCTTTTCTTTTCTCTTTACTAAGTTCTTCGGCTTTACAAGCTCGTTCGACAAGTACTACGAACTCTCGTATTTCAAGAATGCCAACAAACATTTTTATATCTTCATTCAGCCCATCCTCAAAACATTTACACATAATAGCCTCAGATGATACACATTCTCGAGCATATCGACTGAGTTTGACAAACTTCCGTTCGTAGTCAGTAACTGACATGGAACCCTGCTTAAGCTTCAAAAATTCCTTTCGTTTCTGATCGATGAATCTTTGACTGATATACTTTTTCCAAAACTCGATCTGGAAGAATTCCCACGTCACTCGCTCTCTGGGTACAACAGAAACCAATGTATTCCACCAATAATAGGTAGAATCACGTAGCAAAGATATAGCACACTTCAGGCAGTCATCGGGTGTGCAAGATAGTTCATCAAATACCCGAATAGTGTTGTCCAACCAAAATTCAACTTGCTCGGCATCATCACTGTCTGTAGCTTTAAATTTCATAGCCCCGTGTTTTCGAATTCTATCAACCGGGGGCTTATTTAACCTCATCTGATCAAGCACCGGAGGTATCACGGGTGCAGGGGGTGTATTAGTCAGAAGTGGGGGTTGTGGAGCAGCCGTATTAGTTCGAATATACTGATTGAACCAATCATTCATTATGCTATAAAAAGCATGTCTAGCTTCATCGTTTTGATTACTAGCAATAGGTTGAGAGTTCACCGGTGCTGTCCCTTACGCGGGAGCAGGCGCTACACTCTCAACATCATTAGCTATCGCTCAATCGGGATCAGGATCCATTACTATACATAAATGCATTTTTAATTGTCAGAAATCACCACACTACTAAATAAACACATAATGGCATGTATAGCTAGACCCATTCGTATTACGATAGTCCCAGAATTGACCAAACCGTAGCTCTGATACCAAATAAAATGTAACACCCCTAACCCGTACCCGTCGCCAGAAAGATTAAGGAGTATTACAAACAAGCACAAGATTTCATTTAACAAAATTATAAAATTCCTAGGTTCGATTCTCATAAAAACATTTAAAACTTTAATCGAATATCAACCATACATACACATTAACCATATCGAATACATATAATAACTAAACAAGCCATTTTCGCATGGCTATACATATATACATTACCAAAAGGTACTTAATTAACAACAAAAGTCAACCCTATATATGCCATTATCAAAGTTCAACTAAAAGAGTACTAAAAGGGCTTAGATAGTGTGGACGACTTTGACTTTGACACTCCCGAGTCCGATAGCTGACGAACAAAAATCTATAAAACACAGAATTAAAGCAAAAGAATAAGCTCTTCGATGCTTAGTAAGTTTTAAGTAATGAAATCATTTAAAAGAGTGGCATAATAATATCAAAGTTTGCTTGTTTCATCCTTTGGCCGAATAGAAACATAACTAAGGTACCACTTTTATCATTCATATCACAAAGGTAAAATCAATATGTCCAATTAAATTCAATCCATAGCCGAATTCGTTCATCTCAAATTTCCATGTCAATCTCATGCATATACTCATACATCTCATATTTGTGAAATTGAACTCTCTAATTCAGAACTCATACATCATGATCAGATCATAAACATTTGAATGATTTTAACAATGGTCTAAGCATACCTACCGAATTTCGTAGTCATAATTTAAAGATAATCATTTTCTCAACGAGAGTAAGTTACTTACCTGGTTATCTTACAGTAAGTAGCACATGTGTTTAAAATTGTTTCAACATGTATTATATGATTTCTCGTGCGAGCACTTATGGGTTTTCAACCTCAAATATTATGCCGGCACAAACACCCTTCGGAATCAAGCCCGATTCTTAGCACTGGCTCAAAAGCCCTTCGAGACCAAGCTCAGATTAGGCCACTGGCTCGAAGGCCATTCGGAACTAAGTTCGGTTATGACACTGACTCAAAAGCCCTTCGAAACTAAGTTTAGTTATTAGCACTGGCTCAAAAGCCTTTCGAAACTAAGTTCGGTTATTAGCACTGGCTCAAAAGCCCTTCAAACCCAAGCTCAGATTTAAACCCCGATTAACATTCACACATATATGCATATATATATATATCATATCACATTTGGATATCATTCCTGATACTCGAATACAATTACAACATGTTTACCGACCATACATCGTTGGATTCATTAGTCCTAAACAAATAACATGATCCCGTTTCGTTAATCCACAAGATTTCTATAACCATTCGGCTACAAGTAAATACTTTACTTATTTATTTCGTCATGTAATTCAAGTAGAATCATTAGGTCACAAGTTATTTATTATGCTCATATATAAATAATTGCCTTATCAAATCATAAGCTAAGTTTCATTACTCAAAGACTTACCTCAGATATTTTGAATAGTTGCGGATAGACTACTCGATTGCTTTTTCTTTTCCTTTATCCGATTTTGACCCTCTTAGCTCTTGAGCTTGATTCAACAAATAGATCTTATTAATTAACTTATCAATTGAGCTATTCAATTTAATACATGTATATCATACAATTAAGTACGAATGATGTTATTAACTAGTTATTAAGCATCATACATATGCTCTACTCACCATCAAACATAATACTAGTTTAATACCATGCATATTCAAATTTCTTAAACATCATTTAGTTTCATATAAAAAACATATATCGACTCAATCGACACAAAAGTCAAATGCATCACTCAAAATGCCGAAATCCAACTAAGTCTACCATTATAACATTACTTATTACATCATACCATATTATCAAAATTGAACTATTTATGCTTATAAAAGTACTATCAAAGCCGAAACCTGTGCATAGCATTATTCAAGGTTTATACCCTTAAAAATCATTTACAAAGACGAATTTATTCAAGTAACTCAACAAGTCCAAGTTCCTCCATTTCTTATATAACTACTAACAATTAGGAATAACTAGTTCAAACTTTAATTAACCTTAAGAACAAAAATATATCCCCTTTCAATTTCTCCCATCAACAAGTTAAAATTTCTCAAATTCAATTACTAGTGCTTTTATAAAACATAAATAAAAATACATTAAGCATTATTTCCTAAGAATCAATAGCATAACCGAATACATATATTTTTGTTTCTCCTTAAATTAGATTCGGCAATCCCATAAACCATATTAACCTTAACTTTCAAGCTAAAACAAATAACAATTTAACACATCCAACTTAACTATCCATCTAATGTCATTAAAACTTCTACTAAAAATTTTAAGTTCCTAGGCCGAAATTCAACCCTCCTAAATAACCTAATTTCAATCCAAGATTCAAGTAAAATTTAAACCAATCCTACAAATTATGCATACATTTTCAAGAGTGGCATAAAACATACCTTCATGTATCAAAACACCGTAGCCAAAATTCAACAAAAGTTTTTTTTCTTTCTTTCTTCTAGTTTCGGTAATGGAGAAGTAAAGATGAAACACTTTGGTTTCTCCTCCCACTTCTCATTATTTTATTTCCTTTAATTCTATAATTCCTTTAATTGAAATTTAAAATTATTATAAAATGTCTATAATATGCATAAATCTACATCATGGCCGGCTACTATCAAAGAAATGGACAATTTGACATGCAAGTCCACCTTTATGTTAACATGCATTAATAAACCATTTAAAATTAACCTATCACATTTCACAATGTCTCACATAAGTCCCTATTTAATAATTTCACATGCAATTGACGAAATTAAGATATGAAAATTTCACACATGCATTTACACATATTATAAGCATAGATTATAATGGTTAATTATTTTTGTGATTCGATTTTGTGGTCCCGAAACCACTTTTCGACTAGGGTCACATTAGGGCTATCACAAATTCAGAGTTAATTTAGATGATTTTGAATGAAGCCCATAACAATCGGTTATCTGTGCATCCGGGTAGTACAAAAATGTATAATGATCTGAAATAACGTTACTGGTGGTCTGGAATGAAAAGAGATATCTTTGACTTTGTTTCTACATGTTTGATCTGTCAGTAAGTTAAAGCTGAATATCAGGTGCCATCTGGTTTGCTACAACCGATTATGGTTCCGGAGTGGAAATATGATAGAGTGACAATAGACTTTGTTTCGGGTTTGCCCTGTCTCCGAGAAAGAACAATGCTATCAGGGTTGTAGCTAATCGATTGACAAAATCAGCTCATTTTATTCCTGTACGATCCGATTACTCACTTGATAAGTTAGCTGAGTTATACATTTTTTATATTGTGAGATTGCATGGTGTGCCATTATCTATTGTATCAGATAGAGATTTGAGATTTACATCACAATTCTGGAAGAAGTTGCAAGATGCCCTGGGTATAAAATTGCATTTTAGTACTGCTTATCACCCGCAAATGGATGGTCAATCCAAACAGATTATTCAGATACTCGAGGATATGCTGAGATGTTGCATTCTTGAGTTTGAAGGTACGTGGGAATAGTATCTACCTTTGATTGAATTTGCTTATAATAACAGTTTTCAATCGAGCATTAAAATGGAACCTTACGAGGCTTTATATGGTCACAAATTTCGTACACCTATGTATTGGACTGAGCTCAGCGAAAATAAGATTCATGGGAGTGAATTGATAAAAGTAACTAAACAGAAAGTAAAAGTGATCCGAGATAGCGTAAAAGCAGTTTTCGATCGTTAGAAATATTATGCGGATTTGAAAAGAAAAGACATTGAGTTTGAGATCAGTGACAAAGTGTTTTTTAAGGTGTCTCCGTGGAAGAAAGTACTTCAATTTGGTAGAAAAGGCAAATTGAGTCCGAGGTTCATTGGGCCATATGAAATTATCGAGTGTATCGGGCTGGTAGCATATAGATTGTTGTTGCCACTAGAGCTAAAAAAGATTCATAATGTGTTTCATGTATCGATACTTCGATGATACAAATCCGATCCTTCGCATGTGATTCCTCCATCTGAGATTGAGATTCAGTCTGATATGACCTACGAAAAAGAACCAATCCGTAACTTAGCTCGCGAGGTTAAAGAACTACGAAATAAGAAAATTTCGTTAGTAAAAGTGATGTGGCATCGACACGGTATTGAAGAAGCCACGTGGGAGCCTAAAGATGCTATGAAACAGCAATATCCGAATCTGTTCAACGGTAAGATTTTTGAGGACGAAAATCCCTAAGGGGGAGAATTGTAACAATCCGGTTTAGACCCTAGTTGGAATAGTGGTTTTGGGACCACAAATCTGAGGAAAAAATATTTAAATATTATTTTTCGTGCTTAGGATATGTGAATTAGCATCTGTGAAAATTCTGTATGAAAATTTAATCATTTGTGTGTTTAATTTGATAAAAAGGACCTAATCGCGTAAAATGTAAAAGTAGCCTACTAATTCTTAAAAGTGCCTATTTGAAATGTCTTTATAGTTGGAAGGTCCTCATGTTACAATTGGACCATTAACATGATTAGTGGACTTTTATGGACAATTATTATAAGTTATTATTATTATTTCATTAAGGGCAAAATTGAAATTTGGTTATTTAAGTTAATATTAAGTAAATAAAACATGAAATTTGGTTATTTGGTGTTCATTTTCAACCGAAAATCATAGTAAAATAGAAGAAAAAGAGAGTTAGGGTTTTGGCACACACAAGGCTTAATTCAAGGTTCGTTTTTTATTCGTATTTTATCATTTCTATGTTTTTGTGATAGTTGCTTTGAATACTATCAAGCCCATGTCTCAATTTCTGATTTTGATGATGATTTTGATGATGATTTTGAAATGTGCCATCGATGAATTCATGAGCTTATTGTTGTTATATGATGAAATATGAAAGTTTGATGTTGGGTTTATATGTTTTGTCTTTGGATTTTTGATGATTTTGAGTAAAATGGGCTAAATTGTGAAATTTGTAAATTGAGGGAATAAAATGTGAAATAAATGAAATGTGTGGACTTCTATGAGTGCTATAAATATTCAGCAAAGCATGAGTATATGCAAATTATGTGTATTTTGTGATTTTGTGAATTTGGGACTAAAGTGTCAAAATGTGAAAATGTGAGGGGTGAGTTTGCAAATACCCTAATTATGTGTATATGGATTGTTTTGAATGAATTTGTGATTGAATAAGTTAAATTCGAATTTATATAGATCAAGAATTAAAGAAAATGGAGTTAGATCGAAGAAAGTCGAAAGTTGTGAAGTAACCGATTTTATCCATCCGAATTCGTACGAGGTAAGTCTATATACAAATAAATGTATCTGAAATGGTTTATTTATGCTTATTTTCCATTAAACTATGATGAATGAATATATGAGTTGAGAAAAATGAGACATCCGAGAAAGTATCGACAAAGTTTCTACGTCCGAAAAACCCCGTACGATTCTTAGGAATAGTTAGGATACATATGTCATGACATAGGATTTCGATATGTGTTATCGTGTAAGACCACGTCTGGGACGTTGGCATTGTATGTGCTTTCCGAGCTATCCGCGTACCGTTCTGTTTCTGAACGGTTCAAACTGGTATTCCAAGAAAATGAATGGCTTTGTGAAATTGTATCCGATTCAGGTACGTTTGCATTGTATAGTATGTTTAAGAATGAAAGGTAAGTAAGTGTATAAAAGATGATCTATAATCTAAATACATGAATATTTATATGCTTTAAATGATAAGTTTACTTGTATATGGCTTACTAAGCTTTTGAAAGCTTACTTTGTGTGTGTTTGCATTGTTTTATAGATATCGAAGCTACTGCGAGCTCGGGGATCATCAAGGACCGTCACCACACTATCGAACCTTATTTTGGTACTTTTGAAAATGTATAAATTGAAGTATGACATGTATAGGCTAGAAGTATTTTGGTTAGGTTTTGTAATGTATATGTTAGGCCATGTGATATGGCTAGCTTATGTTTGAACTTATGGTTGGAAATGTTATATGATATGTGTGGTATTATGAATTATATGTTATGTTTTGAATGACCAAAAGAAAAGGTCAACGTTAAGAAGTTTTGGTAAGTTTTGAGCATGAGATTTATAAGGTATTGAACATATGTTTAGGTATGATTATAGTTTAAGTTTTGGTATGAATTGAGATTGGAATTTGTTGATAATGTTAAGTCATGAATAATGTATGTTTTTGTGACAGCCCTAATTTGACCCTAGTCAGAAAGTGGTTTCGGGACCATAGAACCAAATCATAAAAATAATTAACCGTTATATTCTAAGCTTATTATATGTATTAATGCATGTGTGAAAGTTTCATACTTTGATTTTGTTATTTGAATGTGAAATTTAGTAAACAGGATTTATGTGTGACATTTTTGAAATGTGATGTGTTAATTTTAAAATGGACTATTAATGTATGTTATAAAAAAATAATGGACTTGCATGTCAATTCACCCATTTTAATTAGTGGCCGACCATGTTATTGTTTAATATATATTATATGTATTTTTATATTAACATTATTTTCAACTAAATGAATTAAAGAATAAATAAAAATGGGTGAGTGGAGGAGAAACCAAAGTTGGTTTATCTTTTGATTTCTTTGGCCGAAAATTCTAAGAAGAGAAGGGAGGGGAAACAAGCATTCGGCTACTCCTTTCTAGTCTTGATTAAGGTATGTTTGAAGTGTTTTGAAAGAAATTACTTGTGTATTTTAGGATAGTTTCTTAGTTCCTCCATAACCCATGTACAAATTTTCATTTTGGTAGCTATGGGAGCAATCGGTCATGAGAGAATTTTTCATTTGGAAATGATACTTTGATGTTTTGTTTTGAATTAATAAAAGTACTCCATTCGGTTGAAATTATAAAAGTATGTTAATTTTTAAAAAAATTAGTTTGAATTTGTAAATATAAAAATTAAGTGTGCTTGTGTTATAGCCAAATATACTTTGAAAATTATAATGGAGAAATTCTTATGATATAAGCTTGTAAATTGAAGTTATAATTTGTGCTTTATAGTTTTAAATGGTTAAAGACTATCCGGTTATAGCCTTTATTTTTCATGAAGAAATCAAGTTAAATGTATATGTGCCTATGTTATGGCCGAATGTACTAAGGGTGGATTAATATGGAGTTTAATGTTTTATTGATTCGGGTTTGTTAGTTTTTGAAATATAAAAATGATTGTATCGGGGATTTTAGAGATGTGGATTGGTAGGTGATATGTATTTAAATTGTTTATTAAGGTGTTGGCTATATGGTTAAAAATATGCTTATGAAAGTATAATAGGTCAAGTGAATTTTATGTTTCTATATGTATGATTTAGTTGATGGTGTGATATATTAGCATATTTGGATTTGATGTTTGTGTGTCTCGTGTTAATATGATAATCGGCCATAGGCATGATTAAATGGTTCGGTCATTGTTTGGCATAGGTGAAATCTATATGAATTTGTTACATTCGGTCATAAAATGGAATTAAATATGGAAGCTAAGTTTGAGTGGTTAGTGCCGATTGTGTTCGAATGTGACTTACAAAGTACATAAATTTGAAAATGAAATGGCAATAGACTTTAAGTGAACAAATGATTCGAATTAATTGTTTTGTTTAAATGTATATGGTTGTCGTATGTATGTGTTTGATTGAGAAATAAATTTGTTTGATTTAGCTCAAGAGCTTAGAGGACCAAGGTTGGATAGGGAAAGGAGAAAGTAACCGAATAGCCGTTGAAATTGTTCGACAACATCCGAGGTAAGTTTTGAGTAGTCTCCTTTAGTATATAATTGATGATGCCTTTATAATAGTATATTAGATGAATTTTGATCTTTGGCTTACATTGAATAGAGTTTATAATAAATAATGCATGCATAGGACTTATAGTCTGATAGTCACTTTGAGTTTAAGATCGAATGGTGAAATGAATGTGTGATATGAGGTATAACTCTTGAGCTGAAATCTGAATGATGATGTGCATATTGAATTTATATCCGAATGTAATATATGATTTCTAAAGTGATAAGATGACTAAGTATGTATGAGATTTGGAATGTTATCCGGGCTTAAAGACCCGCAGGCTATATGTTGGAATGTTATCCGGGATTAAAGACCCGCAGGCTTCGTGCTGGAATGCTATCCGGGCTAAAGACCCGCAGGCTACGAGCTGGTATTTATACCGGGTTTAAATTCCCGCAGGCTTATGCTAGAAATTTGTTTCAAGTTCTAAGACTTGTCAGGATTGATGCCAGTAAATTAAGTAGGATTACGACATTGAATATCCGCGGAAAACCACCATCGAGTAAGTATGATATATTTAACATGTTAAGGTATGTATTATGTGCTCATATGTGAATTGATTTTTAATGAATTATTAGTATCAAAGAACGGTATATATATATTGCGTGGATGATTACGGTATCTAGAAATAAGAGAATGACCTATTCGGTCAATGTATGTCATTATATGAAAGTATGTGACTTAAAGTAATTGTATGAGTCATATAGTATAGTGAAATATGTGCTGAAAATTTCTTGTGTATTCATATATAAATATTCGGCCAATAGGCTTTATAACTAGTGTATTTGTGTATATTCAGCCAAGTGATTTACAATTAGAATACGAGTTTTGTGATACTTAATGTTCGATTTAAATGATAATTTTTAATTGTTTGAAATGCTTAAAACTTACTAAGCCTCGAAAGCTTAATCTGTTTCTTATTTCTCTGTTTTATAGATTGTTGATTTTGGCCACCGTCTCGGGGATCGTCAGCAGTTCATCATACTATAGCCCCTTTGGTACAATTATATTTTGACCTTGCTATGGCATGTATAGGTTAAGTCGGTAATAGATAAGTTTTGTTATTGTAAATATTTTAGCCATGTGAAAATGGTATATATATATATATATATATATATATATATAAAACTCAAGAATCAGTATGTATTCAGCACGATTTCTATTTTAGTTGATAGATTAGATGAATACGATTAAATGTTTAGCTCAGTAACACCTCTTAACCTAAATCAGCGATCGGACTCGGGCTAAGGGTGTTACAGTTTTGGTACTGAGAATGGTTGAAATTGGTGTGCAAATATGCTTATTATATTGCTTGTAGGTTTAACCCAATTGAGGTGGCAAGTTGGCTATTCAAATGGCCTATTTTTGTCCAAACAGGCAGAAACACGGGCATGTGTCTCAGCTGTGTGCGACACACGGTCATGTACCGTGTATCCCCTGGGGTACCCTATGAATTAAATTCAATATACCCTCCTATTTTGACGTGGCCTAGACACACGAGTGTGTCAATTGGTTGTGTGTGGCACACGGGCTGGCACACAGGCATTTGGTCAGCCGTGTGGCCAAGTCAGTAGCCTCCCTAGTTTTCACACGGCCTGGCACATGAGTCTTGTGGCCATGTGGACAAGTCAGTATGTATGCCCTGTTTCGCCATGGCTTAGACACACGGGTGTGTCTAATGCCGTGTGAGGCACACGGCCTGTTCACACGGGCGTGTGACCTTTGAAAAGTTGAAAATTTTTCTAAGTTCTGAAACTTTCATATGTTATCGATTTGGTCTTGAATGCATGATTTAGACTTTGTATGCTCGATTTAATTTCATATTGAATGTGAATGACTTATATTTATTGAAATGAGATGATATTTGATATATAATTGTTCTGATCTGAGTTACGAGTCCGGTAATGCCTATTAACCTATTCTGACAAAAGTTACGGGTTAGGGGTGTTACAAATCTAGCCAAGGTACTAAGGCGCTACGAAGAAACAAACTTTGTAGTTAACTGGGAAAAGTGTTATTTCATGGTACGAGAAGGTATTGTTCTAGGGCATCAAATAACAAGACATGGAATCGAGGTAGATAAAGCAAAGGTTGATGTTATTAAAAAACCCCCACCTCCGACATCTGTAAAGGGTGTTAGTAGCTTTTTGGGTCACGCCAGTTTCTATTGAAGATTTATCAAGGACTTCTCCAAAATTGCTAAACCCTTATGCAAATTATTGGTGAAGGATGAGATATTCAAATTTGATGAAGAGTGCTGAAGAGCTTTTAAAGATTTGAAGAGTCGACTAGTCTCAGCACCCATAATCGTCACACCAGACTGGGATTTGCCATTTGAATTGATGTGTGACGCAAGTGACTTCGCCATAGGAGCTGTCATGGCCCAGCGCAGAAACAAAGTTTTTCATCCCATCTACTACGCAAGTCGAACTCTAACAGGAGATCAACTGAATTATATGGTAACAAAAAAAGAGTTACTTCCTATTGTGTTTGCTTTTGACAAGTTTCGATCTTATCTTGCAGGTACCAAGGTGACTGTCTATACGGACCACTCGGCAATTAAGTATTTACTTGTCAAGAAAGACACTAAGTCGAGACTGATCCGGTGGGTACTTCTACTTCAAGAGTTCGATCTAGAAATTCAAGATCGAAAGGGAGTAGAAAATCAAGTAGCAGATCTCTTGTCCAGATTGGAGCCGCAAGAAGGGAATTCTCCACTTATACCCATTCAAGAAACATTTCCAGATGAACACATACTGAAGGTAAATCATGCCTATAATACCCTTTGGTTTGCTAATATTGCTAACTATTTAGCTTGTGGTTTGATGCCGATTGATAAGACATATCATGAAAAGAAAACATTTCTTCACAATTTGAAGTACTATTTTTAGGAAGAACCATATTTGTTTAAAAAGTGTGTAGATCAAATGATCAGGAGATGAAGTACATAAGATTTTATACCACTGTCACTCAGCTCCGAGTGGGGGACACTTCGGAGGAACACGTACTGTAGCCAAAGTATTGCAAGCTAGATTTTTTTGGCCAACACTATTTAAAGATGCATATGCTTACGTAAAGAGTTGTGATCAATGTCAAAGGGTTGGAAGTGTCACCAACAAAAATGAGATGCCTTGAACAAACATCATTGAGGTGGAATTGTTTGATGTTTGGGGTATTGGCTTTCTTGGTCCTTTTCCTCCATCTTTTGGTCACAAGTACATATTTGTAGAAGTATAATATGTGTCTAAATGGGTTGAGGCCGAGGCATATCTGACAAACGATGCTAAGGTTGTGATGAAGTTTTTGCAGAAGCATGTGTTCACAAGGTTTGGAACCCCAAGAGCCATCATCAATGATGAAGGGTCCCATTTTGTGAACAAGTGGTTGAAATGGCTACTTGACAAACATGAAGTGAAGCACAAGGTTGCCATAGCATACCATCCGCAGACGAATGGGCAAGCTGAACTGGCAAACAAAGAGATCAAAGGCATACTTAAGAAGGTAGTTTGCCCAAACTAACGAGATTGGTCCAAAAGACTGGAAGATGCTTTATGGGCTTACAGGACAGCATACAAGACACCTTTAGGGATGTCACCCTATAGGTTAGTCTTTGGGAAAGCCTGTCATCTACCGTCGAAGAGAAAGCACAAAGCTTACTGGGCTCTCCGACGACTCAACTTGGATCTTAAAATTGCTAAAGAGAAACAGATACTTCAACTTAACGAGTTAGAAGAATTCCGAATGTCTTCATACGAGAATGCCAAATTACTTAAGAAAAGACTCAATAAATGGCATGAGAAGAATATTCGAGTTCGAGAATTTGAAGCAGGTTGTAACACCCCTTACCCATGTCTAACACCAGGATAGGATACAAGGCATTACCGGACTTAAACATAAGAAATCATACAAAACCGGGCAATAAAATTTCATCCAATTTAAAACTAATCATACATATGCATAACGTCCCTATTATGGGCCTATGAGGCCCAAAACATGCTTTAGAGGTGGCTCGGGACTAAACCGAGAACTTAAGAAACTTTATAAAGACTTAGAAAATTTTTCATCAAAAGAGGGTTCACACGCCCGTGTGGCTTGGGACACGGCCGTGTGGGTAGGCCGTGTGGTCACACAAGCCCATATCCTCAGCCCGTGTAACTCTCTATTCATGACGCCATCAACAAAATAGAGGCACACAAGCAAGTCATATGCCCGTCTGATAGGCTGTGTGGCAAATTAAATTCCAAATATCAAGTGCAAACTTCACACGCCTTGGGAACACGCACATATCCTGGGGCTATGTCCTCCACACGGCTGAGACACAAGGCCGTGTCTCTGCTCGTGTGGCCAAGAAAATGGTTATTTACCAAGAACAGGGGAACCCAGAATCCTTCTAACCTTGTCTCACAAAATTTACTATATCTCATAATTTATAATTCCATTGCTTGCACCATTTCTTCTGTGAAAGACTAAACTCAATAAAATTTAATTTCATATTTTATTCAACCTCTAATTTGATTTCCATAATTTTTGGTGATTTTTCAAAGTTATACTACTGCTGCTGTCCAAAACTATTTTCAGGCTAATTTTACTCTTTCATAATCATTTTTAAATAGGCATTTATGCCAATCCATTTCTCCTTTCATAGTCATTAGGCCACAAGGTAAGGGATAAACATATCATGTCTCAATTTAATTTGGCTTAAAAGCCTCAGACATGATCATCAATCAAATTTACCACATATTTATGCATCATAAGTATAGACCTATAATCAGAAGGTCGTCACAAGATAATTCTCATAGGTACGACTTACTCATTTACATTCTTAACAAATGTCCAATATGCATCGAGTTCATTACTCATGAATTTTTCGTACATACTTGTACCCTTTCAACATGATCATACATCTTCACATATTTGACATAATCCGTGAATTACTCATTGAACCACTTGGAATACTAAAGGATTCTAGGGGAAACTCGTACACATAATAAGATGCTAATGCCATATCCCATATATGGTCTTATATGGGATCACACATATCGATTCCGATAGCCCAACTATGGTCTTACACGATGTCTCATATTGATGCCAAGTCCCAGACATGCTTTAACATGAAATCACATATCAATGCTAATGTCATATCCCAGATATGGTCTTACATGGGATCTTATATCGATGCCAATGCCATGTCCCAAACATGGTCTTACATGGGATCTCATATCGATGCCAATGCCATGTCCCAGACATGGTCTTACATGGGATCTCATATAACCCTAATGTCATGACATTTGTATCCTAACTATTCCTAAGGTTCAATCGAGATTTCGAGGTATCAATTCTTCATTGAATCATCATCGAGTCATCATTAATCAAATCCATAGAGATAAATGTACATTCTATGCAATATCAAATCATTAGATACATAATAACATAATGTTGAATTATTTACACACGAACTTACCTCGATACCAAAAATAGTAAAAGAGACCTAACTGTCTAATACTCGTTTTTCCTTCCTTCTAGGCCCGAATCTCATTTTTCTTGATCTATAACAACACAATTAGCTCAACAACACATTTATCTCACTTATTAATAACATTATTCATTGTGACCAAAAAATTATATTATGGTAAAATTATATTTTTGCCCCTAAACTTTATCATCTTTACACTTTTGCCCCTAGGCTTGTAAAATGAAATGTGTTGAATTTCTTTACTACCCATGCATAGTCAAACCTCTTTTATACTAATATCAGCCCACATTTTTCATTAAATCACACTTTTATGACTTATTGTATAACTTTTACAAATTAGTCCTTTTAGGCATTTTTACTGAAAATCACTTAGTAAAAGTCATTTCTCTAACCATAAACATGCATTTTCTACCATTAAACACAAAAATACACATATATTCATCATGGGTAAAAACCCTAGACTTTAACCATATCTCAAATTAGTGGTAGAAATAGATAGATCTTGTTACGAGGATTTCAAAAACATGAAAATCATTAAAAACGGGGCTAGAATGAACTTACAATCGAGCTTGGAAGCTTGAAAAACCTTAGACATGGTTTCCCCTTGTGAAATTCGGCCATAGGGTTGAATATGGACAGAAATTGGCTTTTAATTTTGTTTTTAATTCATTTTAATTACTAAATGACCAAAATGCCCCTAACTTAAAAATATTCTATTCCACCTATTTCATGTCCATTTTTATACAACAAATTATCAAATGGTCTAATTACCATTTAAGGAGCTTCAATTTAAAAATTCATAACAATTGGGCACCTCTAGCATATAGAACTCAACTTTTGCACTTTTTACAATTTAGTCCTTTTGACTAAACTGAGTGCCCCAACGTCAAAATTTTCAAGCGAAATTTTTACAAATTAATTCCATAAAATTTAGACCATAAAAATATAAGAAAAACACATTTTTCTATGCCGAATTTGTGGTCCCGAAACTACTGTTCCGACTAGACCTAAAATCAGGCTGTTACAATTCTCCCCCCTTTAGGGATTTTCGTCCCCAAAAATCTTACCAGAAAATAGGTTTGGCATTCTTTTCCTTGAAACTTCTTGAACCTCATCAAATAATCCTCTATGAGGCGATTCTTTCAGAAACACTCTGTCATCGATCTGAAATCCAATATCTTTAAGTTTCAAATCTGTATAACTTTTATGTCGATCTGAAACTGTTTTCAACTTCCATGAATTGCTTTCACCTTTTTATCAAAATCACAATTCAACTCAGCCATGTGTTCAGAGTTTTCTGTAACATTTTCCATAGCCGTGATATAACCCTCAGACTCCTATCCGAAAATAACAGAGACTTACACTTTATGGAAGCTAACTGCCCTAGAAACATATAACTCGGCCAACTCTGACAAATAAGAAATCCATACGTACTGAAATAATTATGTAAATTCCATCAAACGCTCGACAACAACCCAGCTAACATCTCTCTTATTCCGGCGATGAGGGAATCTCGATACAAAATTCATAATAACCCTATCTCATTATCATTTTAATATCATCACTGACAGTATAAATCCTTAATACACTTGACATTCGACTTTACCCTGTTGACAAACCAACATCTGAACACAAAATTAGGAATATCGAGTTTCATATCCGTATACCAGAACATTTACTTCAAATCACTGTACTTTTTATTACTCTTTGGATGAATAGGCAAGATACTACTATAAGCTCTGTACAAAATTCTCTACATAAGTCCTGGGTTCCTCGATACGTAAATTTCTATCTCAGAATAATAATAACAGTAATCAGATCTAACCTGAAATTCAGAGTCAAAAGCCATCTCATACTATACTCATTTAGTTTGCCACTTACTATCACATTTCTGAGCTCTTTAGATTTGCAACGGAAACATCGTTTTGGTTTTCAATTTAGCTAGAGTCAGAACACCATCAAATAAGATATATCGAGTAACCAACACTCACAAAGTAGACAAGGATTTTGCATTCAAGCATCTACAGCTATATCTACTTTACCCAGAGGTAAATCGGTATCTACTCACTATCTTTCAATATCTCAAGCCATCAATGTTGTCTCAAATTCAAATCTTTATGCAATATTAGATACTTTAAACTCTTGCGTCTAGTAGGTACGTAATATTTTTCATTGAACAAAAGATGTCTTTAAACTTTTTAACACGAACACAATAGCAGCCAATTTCTAATTCACACATCGGATAATTCTTTGAATGTGGCTTTAACCGTATGGAATCATAAGCCATATCTTTACATTCTTGTACTAGAACACATCCCAAATTCGGCAAATGATGCACTACTGAAAATCATCATTCTTTGCTCAAACGAAACATAATATCTTATTTGAACTCACTGATAATAATCAAGGTTACCTGAGGAAAGAAAACCAATATACAATTTGAACTTGAACTGTCATAATCCACACTTTTACCGATATCAACCTTTAAAAATAAACCATGCTTGATAAATTAAACAACAAGGATGATAAGAAAACAGAGATAATGAAATTTGAGATACAAGACCATACGGAATGTCTGAGAACACAACTCATATGAAACAATAGAGATCCTGACGATTCCTCAAAGAAAACCAGAAGAAAAGGAAACACTGTTATGCATTCTGAAGTCAGTTGTAACAGAGATAATATATTTTCCATATAGATATAAAATAGAAAAACAACCATAAGAAATAGAAGAATAGCCTCATGTAAGTTTCACCATTGACTTCTCTTCCAAACATAATAGAATAGGATCCCATATGGAGGTATAAAGATTTTGAAAATTCTCCAGAGAAAAACCAGAAGAAAACATTGTTTACACGCTCTGAAATTAATTATGACCGAGAGAATATAATTTCCAATACATATATAATGCAGAGTGACAACCAGTAGGAACAGAATAATAGTCTCATACGAATCCCATCATTGGCTTTTATCTCTATCGTAACAGAATAGTATACCCAAAAAAAATAAAGAATGCCAATCATAAATCAATCAGACCAACGATGCTCTCATCAAACATTTTAGTTAACTAGCATTCTGAATGAGTAGATTAGCCAATATTAACTTCTTCTTTAACTATGACATTGCGTAGTCCAAATAATCTTTAGAACAATCTGATATCTCTCTCAAACCGTCTTTGCTTGCTAAGCCGTTCTCATCTCAAATCACATTATTAGTTATACCACCACTGAACTCTTTAGTTTCACACTTGTGAACTTATTCAACATATCTCTCGTGAACTTCATCATATAACACTATTCTAGTAAGGGGGTGAAGATTGTAAAGCCTTTAATTTTTTTTTTGACTCTCACACATCCACACATATAACATAGCATTTAGCAATAACATAATGTCATGAACATCTGTTCATACATCTCTAAGTTTCAATTTGTCATGAACACATTTTTAAATATTTTTTCGACATATTCAACATTATCTCACACGAGTATCAACCAAACATAATGAGCTCATTACAAAATAAATTTTCATTTCATTTCACCTTTTCATATTTCAAGAATTCTTCTCGTTAACACATACATATCATCACAAATCATGGGGATCAATTCAAGCAAATCAATAAATTTACTTAAGTTATACAACTTACTTAACCCTTTTCATCATTATCGAAGGTAGCTCGGTTGGAAAGTGTATCTACTTTAACATAACCAATTTCATCGGAGTCGGGAGATATCACACTATCACATGTCATTTACGGTATGTATAGCTAGACTCTCACATTGTAACAGTCCAGTTTTGACCGTAGTCGGAATAGTGGTTTCAAGACCACACAACCGAGTTAAAAAATATTTTAATATTATTTTTTGTTCCTACTATACGTGAATTGATATGTGTGAAAGTTTCGTGTGAGAATTTAACTGTTTGTTTGCTTAATTTGCAAAAAAGACCTAATCGCGTAAAATGTAAAAGTTGTGTGCTAGATGTTAAAAATGCCTATATGACTTGGCTTTATAATTGTGAAGTCCTTATGTTTCAATTAGACCATTAACATGGTTAATGGACATTAATGATCTTAATATACGTGTTTTAATAATGTTTTTTTAAGGTTAAAAATGGTAATTGATAATTCATGTTAATATCAACTTAATATACATGAAAATGGCCATTATCATCCTTGTTCTTGCCAAAAATACAAAGAAAATAAAAGATAAAGAAGCCTTCAGGGTTCAGCTAGGTTAAAGTTTAATTGAGGTATGATTTTTTATTGGTTTTTAATAATTTCTACGTTTTTGTGATCGTTGCTTACTGTACTATAAAGCCCATGTCTCAATTTTTTATTTTGTTGATGATTTTGAGTTATACCATTGATGAAATTATGAGCTTTGTGATGTTAGTTGATGAATTGTGAAAGGTATGTTTTGGGTTGACATATGCTGTCTTTGGATTTTTGATGAAATTGAGTATTTTGGGCTAATTTGTTGAGGGACTAAAATGTGAAATAAATGAAATATATGAACTTGTATGAGAGATAGGAGAATTCAGCTAGGCTTGTGTACGAGCAAATTTTGTGTATTTTGTGATTTTGTAAATTAGGGACTAAAATGTCGAAATGTAAAAATTTAGGGCTATTTTGCAAAATACCTTAATTGTGTGTATATGGATTATTTTGAATGATTTAGTGAATAAAAGGGTTAATTTTTAATACCTATAGATCAAGAATAAAGGAATCCAGACTTAGACCGAGGGAAGTCGAACATTGTAGAATAAACGTTCAAGTCGACAACTTCGAGTACGAGGTAAGTTCGTACATAGAACATGATATTATAAGTACAGGTTGTTGATTTGATTATGCATAGATGTATATATAATTGAGTTGGATGAATACGATGATGAATCAAAAGTATTTGGCACAAAGTGTGCGATTTGAATTAGCTTCGGCTACTTGAGGCACTAAGTGTGCGGTACCGACTTAGTCTCGGTTAATTGAGATGGCACTAAGTGTGCGGAATCACTCTAGCTTCGGCTAACGTTTAAGAACTAAGTGTGTGGATGTTTAAAGCAATGGTGATCTTCAGAAAGTTTTAAAGTATTCGATCAAGAGGTGAGATTGAAAATGAATAAATATGAAAATGTTCCGGTAAGTATAATACCTATGAGATAGGTAGTAAAATGCTTAAAAGTTTATTGAATTTGTATAAACATATAGTTGGTGTTGGCATGGACTTGATGGATGAATTGAGAAGTTTTAAGTACTTATGTGTTGATGTTTCATATTTCATATTGTTGATGTTTTTGGTACGAGCTTACAAAGCTTTTGAAAGCTTACTTTGTGTGTGTTTACATTGTTTTATAGATATCGAAGCTACTGCAAGCTCGGGGATCATCAAGGATCGTTATCACACTATCGAATCTCA
The DNA here is from genome assembly GCA_025698475.1 of Gossypium anomalum. Lineage (NCBI taxonomy): Eukaryota > Viridiplantae > Streptophyta > Magnoliopsida > Malvales > Malvaceae > Gossypium > Gossypium anomalum. Next base: position 24,030,792 of record CM046957.1, read on the forward strand.
TTCTGATACTTTTGAAAATATATTTTGAAGTATGGCATGTATAGGCTAGTAGTTGTGGAAGTATGTTTTGTGATGTATATACTTAGCCATGTGACTTGGCTAATTTGTGCTTGAACTCATAGTTGATAATGGTTTATGGTATGTGATGGCAATATGCAATTGTTGTACGTTTTAGTTCATAAATCTTGGTAAGTTTAAATTAAGATTGAATGATGTATGGAAGGAAATGTTTTGGTATGAACTTACCTTATGTTTAGCATGAATTGTTAAGGTTTACGAGTAGGAAAATGGTTGATATTGTTATGTTATAAATGATGAATATGAGCTGAATTGGTGGTAGAAATATGATTGTTCCTTTCCTTGTAGGTTGATCCCAATTGGGGTGGAAAATTGGCTATTCAAATGGCCTATTTTTGTCCACACGGACAGAGACACGGGTGTGTGTCTCAGCCATGTGCGACGCACGGTCACATTACACAGCCGCGGGTCCCCTGAGGTACCCTGCAATTGTAAGTCAGGCTCGAACACGGCCAAGACACACGGGCGTATAGTCTGGCCGTGTGACCCTAATTGGTATGCTGACGTCACAAATAGAATACCCCCTATTTTTGGCATGGCCTAGCACACGGCTTGGACACGAGCGTGTGTATAGCACACGGACTGGACACACGAGCATCTGACCTTTTAAAAGTTGAAAGTTTTTATATGTTCTGGAACTTTTATATGTTTTCATTTTGATCCTGAATGCATGTTAAAGTATTGTATACTTAATTTTATGTTCTTGATGAATGTGAATGAATGACTTTTACTGTATTGAGATGATATTTGATGTTCGATTGTTTTAAACTATGTTATGAGTTCAATAATGCCTCTTAACCTATTCCGGCGACGGATACGGGTTAGGGGTGTTACACACATACATTACGGTTAGTCCGAGAATCGACTAAACTGTAAATCTGATACAACTAAATGTAACACCTCTTACCCGTGTCCGACACTGGGACAGGATGCGAGGCATTACTGGACTTAAAATAAACATTCATACAAAACCGGGCCATAAAATTTCATCAAATTTAAAAATAATTATACATATGGATAACGTCCCTATTATGGGTCTACGAGGCCCAAAACATGCTTTAGAGGCTGTATATAAGTATTTAATTGTGCAAGGAGGTATTGGAGGTATTGGGCCTAGAGGTATTGGGCCTTGAGTATGGGTCCGTGAGGAGGTTGTATATAAGTATTTAATTGTGCAAGGAAATGACACAATTAAATGTCTACTTTGGTAGTTAATAGCCCTGAGAAGTGTTAGAGAAATCTTGGCTTCAAACTTGGGCTTTAGTAAAAACTTTTATATTAAGTGAATAAAACCATGGATGCTTGGATGATGGCCTTTTAAATTATTGTGTTAAATAAATGACACAAAGAAGCATGTGGTCTAGTGGTTATGGCGTCCTTAAGGTTGCAAGGGAGCCTGGGTTCAAGTCTTAGCTTTTACAATTCATTTTGGTTTTTCTCTTAAGTGAATCTGGACGCTGGCACATATGTCTTAAAGCTAATTATGGACGTTTTTATCACACAAAAAGCCTTGCGGTGGAGTTGCAAGGTGGCGTGTTGTGTAATTGTGAGGTTTGAGGTTTAAGTCTTGAGATGGGCAGTGGAGTATTTATTTTGCTATTTGAGCTGCGAAGGAGGTGGAGTTGGACTGAAACTCTATGGTTGAAGTGGTCATAAGAATGAGGAATTTTCCTAATGGTTGAAAGAAATCCCATACCGAGAAGCTAACATGAGAATTGGTGAGAAGCTAGCTTTATATAGAGCGAACCAGATGAGTTGGGAGGAAGACTAAATGCAGGATGTGCCAAGGTTGGTGATCGTGGACTGCGGCGCGTTCTCATAAATTGGTGTGTATTTCGCACTACTCTAGTTGTAGAATGGCAAATACCGGTCACACGGTGACGGCATCCACACGAGCGTGCGAGCGCACGTGTGGGAGCTTTGACGTGATGGCTGAGGCCATCATGAGTGCTCTTGTGGGCTTAGGTTACTTTGGGCCACGATGGGCCGAGATGGGCCATGTGCGCCCAAATGGGTAAATTGTATGATTGTGTAGTAAATATTGGATTGGACTATGTGAATCTCATATCTGTAGGTTAGTATTACGGAAATACCCTTGTAGGGTAGAATTACGGAAATACCCATATAGGGTAGAATTACTGAAATACCCTTGACTTGTAAAATTACCGAAACACCCTCGATTTGCAAAATTACCAAAATACCCCTAATTTGTGAAATTACTGAAATACCCTCGACTTGTAAAATTACTGAAATACCCTCGATTTGTAAAATTACCAAAATACCCCTAATTAGTTAAATTACTGAAATACCCTTGACCTATAAAATTATCGAAATACCCTCAACTTGTAAAATTACTGAAATACTCTTGGTTCGAGATTTACCAAAACACCCTTGTAGGGTGAAATGACTAAAATACCCTTAATAGGTAAAAAGACCGTTCTGCCCTCAAGGGTATATTACTCACTGACAATACAATTTGATTGATTTGACTATGTTCTGACTGAGAATGTATGACTATGATTGGACTGTTGTGACCGTGATTGGTATGATTTTGTATGCCGTGTGTATATTTGCTGCATTCATAAAATATTATGTTGCACATGGGTGGGAATTATGGAACGGAGGAAGTATATGAGGATCGCAAGGTTACTTGACGACTGTGGATCCACCAATTGAGGATCGCATGGTTGCTTAACTACTGTGGATCCACCGATTGAGGATTGCATGGTTGCTTGACGACCGTGGGTCCACCGATTAAGGATCGCATGGTTACTTGACGACCGTGGATCCACTGGTGGCTTTTAAGCCCAATATATGATTACTAACGACTCTGTGTCAATCATATTTACCCAAGGCTATGTGCCGACTATATTACCGTCGCTGATGGCTATGTGCCTAACATGATGCAGCTACCGATGGCTTAAAGCCAATTATTCTGATTACGGATTTGCGCCAACCTACATATGGCTATGTGCCAACCTGATTATGGTTGTGTGCCAAACGTATTTTCCTAAGGCTATATGCCAATATATGATTATTGAAGACTCGGTGTTGATCATATTTACCTAGAGCTGTGTGTCGGTTATGTTACTCTAGTTGATGGCTATGTGCTGAGCTTATTACAGTTACCGATGGCTTTGTGCCAATTATAATACCGTTACTGAAGGCTTAATGCCGTATATATGCTAGCAGCTTGCTGCAATGAAGGTAGTACCGCAACCGGGCTACCATTGATATGTATCGATTGGGTGGGTCGATATTTATTTCCCCACATGATATGTACCGGGGGACAGAGTTGGTGTATAGTGGTTGGATGGGATGGGTTAGCATACATTTTTGCATTATGCATATGGTTTGATTCTGACAAGGGCTGAGACCCAAGTGATTTGTAATGGGCTGTGGCCCACGTATGCTCTGAACTAGACTGTACTGTTAACGTTAAAAGGCTCTCGCCCGCATCGCTTCTATTTTTGTTTCTCAGATATCTTGATTGTTACTCTAGTAAGGGGATTACACACTGAGTTTTCGTAAACTCACCCCGTTTATTAACTGTGCAGGTAATCCCCAGCGTTTGGTGGATCGGTGTCGCAAAGGGACTCGGAGACGACCACACATCTGCACATGTTTTTCTATTTTGTTTATTTAGTTAAGCCCTTTGGTTTTTGATTTGGGTTGTAATAGGGCCTCTTTATTTTCTTTCTTAACTTTTCATTTGGGAAAATTTATTTACTATGTTTGATATTTGTTAGAAGTAGATCGCGGTTTTCAAAACACTACGTTTTTGCAACTTAACTTTTAAACATCACGTTTTTGTAAATCGGTTACTTTTAAAATTAGCTTCCGCAAAGTAAAAAGGAATTTTGGAAATAAAATTAAGAAGTTTTCAATGCACTACGTTTTAAATAAGAAGGGTTTCTAATAGAAACATGGTTTTCGAAAAACACTTCAATGTGACACGCCAGATTCGGGTCTAACTTCTGGGCCAGGTTTGGGGTGTTACAGAGGCAGTTCGAGACTAAACCGAAAACCTAGGAAACTTTAGGAAGACTTATAAAATTTTTCATCAAAACAGGGGTCACACGCCCGTGTGGCTTGGGACACGTCCATGTGGGTAGCCCGTGTGGTCACACACGCCTGTGTCATCAGCTTGTATAACTCTCTATTCATGACGTCATCAACAAAATAGAGGCACACAGAAAAGGCACACGCCCATGTGTTAGGTCGTGTGGTAAAGTAAATTCTGAATATCAAGTGCAAACTTCACACGCCCTGGGCACACGCTCATGTCCCGGGGCCGTGTCCTCCACACGGCTGAGACACATAGCCGTGTCTCTGCCCATGTGGCCAAGAAAATGGCTATTTACCAAGCCATTTGGCACCCTCATTTGTATATACTTAAACACAACTTCAATGACATTTTTCATGGCATAATTGAGCACTTAAACATCATCAAACAAGTCAGGATCATGGAAAATTCATATCAACTTATTTATGCACAAGGCACCATACTTTGTCTAGTTTAAACCTATCAAACTTTCATGCCATGGTTATCATTAACACATCCTCACATCTCATACTTATGCTAAGGTCTATCCATATGCCAATTTCATCACATTTCAATCATAAAGTAATTTAGAGCACATTCCCAATCCATCCATACCAAACACACGTAACCACATCATATGAAACCTTTAGTATGACCATACACATATAAATAGGCATTACAACTCAATAACCAATATGAGCCACATCTCAGGGCCATATACAAAATGAATCATATTACCATTATGAGCCAACACATTTGGCCAAATCAAATGACACATACACAATTGACTAAGTCCCTATACATGCCATAGACTCAAAGTTCAATTTCGTTTATACCTTTCAATAACTTGATAGTGTGATATAATCTCTAACAATCTCCAATCCGAGCTAGCATCGGTGACACTATAGGAAAAAGAAAGTAAGGGGTAAGCTATACTTAGTAAGTTGGCATGTAAATAATAAGCAACATTAATCATACAATATCATACACATAACATAATGTAAAATTATCACAATATCATCAAGTATCATAGAAGTTTCGGAACAATTTATAGATAATTGTGATAATTACTGTTCATAACAAAACTGTCCACTTGGTCATAGTCACTAAATTATTTATATCTTGAGCTACAGAATTCTAAATTAAGATCCGCTTGATTTTTTCGAAACTAGACTCAAATATCTTTCTACCATAAAATTTCCAAAATTTATGGATTAGCCAATAAGTACAGTTAATTCTTCAAATTCATCCCTGTTCTGTTGTTTGACAGTTTCGACCTTTCTTCACTAAAAATTAATTATCTCTTAGTACGGGATTCAGATGATGTCCCTTTTTGTTTCTCTTGAAAATAGACTCATTAATAATTAAAAAATATAAATTTAAACCCTCAAATATTTTTATACAATTTGTAATGGTTTTCCAAATTCAGGATAGGGGAACCCGAAATCCTTCTAACCTTGTCTCACAAAATTTACTATATCTCATAATTTACAATTCCATTTCTTACACCATTTCTTCCGTGATAAAGACTCAATAATATTAAGTTCATATTTTATTAAACCTCTAATTTGATTTCCACAATTTTTGGTGATTTTTCAAAGTTATACTACTGCTACTGCCCAAAACTATTTTAATGTGATGGTCGCTAAACTAACTAAAAATTCGACTAAGGCAAGCCCACCTATCGAATAGTAGTATAGTTATGGTGAGACCAGAAATATCGTATCCACAAGGACTAAGAGTACTAATTACTATCTTTTTATTATCTAGCCTAAGAATTAAGGGAGATTTTAAAAAAAGACTAATTATTTAATTAACTAGGATTACGACAGATATAAAAGTTGGAAAATACTATTGGAAAACCGATGGAGAAGACAATACCCAAGGAAGAATTCACTTAGACTTCACTTATTACTTTTGAATTAGACAATTTATTCACTTGACTTAATCCGTAGAAATCCCTAATTTATGTTAATATCCCTTTCGAGACTAAAAACAACTGACTTTAGGTTGATTAATTGAAATCTCTTTCTAATTAAAACCCCTATTGTTGCATTAGCTCGATCTATGGATTCCCTTATTAGATTTGACTCTAATCCGACAGATTTATGTCGTCCTATCTCTAGGATTGCATGCAACTCTGCTTAATTATGGAGATGTACTCTTAAACAGGGACTTTTTCTCCATTGAATAAGTACATCAAAACCTGAATTAATATCCTGGAATATTAAAACAAGGATTAAAACTCACAATTAAGAATAAGAACAAGTATTTATCATATAATTCAAAATGTAATAAGATCCGTCTTAGGTTTCATCTCCCTTAGATATTTAGGGAGTTTAGTTCATAATAATGGAAAACAACTCAAAATTGGGAAAACAACAAAACATAAAGAAACCCAAAGAACTTCTAAGGAATTGAATGGAGATCTTCAGTCTTGAAATAGATCTTACTTCCGAGCTGATTACGATGGCTGTCCTTGAGTATTTTCTGCCTTCTACCCTCCGTCTCCCCCTTTAATCCTATTCTAGGGTGTTTATATAGACTCTGGAATGCTTCAAAACCCTCAAAATTAGCCTTTTCCGAGTAGAATTAGACTCGACTTCGACAGGGACACCGCCGTGTGCCACGCCCGTGTAAAGGTGCTCAAACTGTGTGTGATTCTGAGTTGGTTTTTAGTTGACGTGGCCATGACACACCGGCGTGTGGCCTGCCCGTGTGTATCATACCAGTGTGTGGCCTACCCGTGTGTATCACACGGGCGTGTGGTTTACCCGTGTGGAAGTGCCTTGGCCGTGTGAAACACTGAATTAGGCCCATTTTGTCCTTTTTTGGCTTGTTTCTTGCTCTTTTCGCCTTCCTATGCTCACCTAAGTATAAAACATGAATTTAAAGGATTAAGAGCATCGAATTCAATGAAACCAAGGAAAAATCATCCATAAATATGCCAAGCATGGGGTAAAAATATGTATATATTATGGTTTATCATAATGCTAATTTTACTCTTTCATAATCATTTTTAAATAGGCATTTATGCCTATCCATTTCTCCTTTCATATTCATTAGGCCACAAGGTAAGGGATAAACATATCATGTCTCAATTTAATTTGGCCTAAAAGCCTCAAACATGATCATCAATCAAATTTGCCACATAGTTATACATCATAAGTATAGACCTATAATCACAAGGTCGTCACAAGATCATTCTTATAAGTACGACTTACTCATTTATATTCTTACCAAATGTCCAATATACATCGAGTTCATTAGTCATTAATTTTTCATACATACCTGTACCTTTCAACATGATCATACATTTTCACATCTTTGACATAATCCTTGAATTACCTGTTGAACCACTTGGAATACTAAATGATACTCGGGGGAACTCGTACACATAGTAAGATGCCAATGCCATATCCCAGATATGGTCTTACATGGGATCACACATATCGATGCTAATAGCACAGCTATGGTCTTACATGATGTCTTATATCGATGCCATGTCTCAGACATGGTCTTACACGAAATCACATATCAATGCCAATGCCATATCCCAAATATGGTCTTACATGTGATCTCATATTGATGCCAATGCCATGTCCCAGACATGGTCTTACATGGGATCTCATATCGATGCCAATGCCATGTCTCAGACATGGTCTTACATGGGATCTCATATAACCCTAATGTCATGACATTTGTATCCTAACTATTCCTATGGTTCAACCGGGATTTTGATTTATCAATTCTTCGACGAATCGTCATTGAGTCATCATTAATCAAATCCATAGAGATAAATGTACATTCCATGCAATATCAAAGCATTAGATACATAACAACATAATGTTGAATTATTTACACACGAACTTACCTCGATACCAAAAATGGTGAAAAAGACCTAACCGTCCAATACCCGTTTTTCCCTCGTTCTAGGCCCAAGCCTTGCTTTTCTTGATCTATAACAACACATTTAGCTCACTTATTAGTCACATTATTCATTGTGACCTAAAAATCATATTATAGAAAAATTACATTTTTGCCCCTAAACTTTGTCATATTTACACTATTTCCCCTAGGCTCGTAAAATGAAATGTGTTGAATTTCTTTACTGCCCATGCATAGCCGAACCTCTTTTATACTTATAGTAGCCCAAATTTTCATTAAATCACACTTTTATGACATATTTTATAACCTTTACAAATTAGTCCTTTTAGGCATTTTTACAGGAAATAACTCAGTAAAAGTCGTTTCTCTAACCATAAACATGCATTTTCTACAATTAAACACAAAAATACACAAATATTCATCATGGGTAAAAACCATAGACTTTAACCATATCTCAAATTAGTGGTAGAAATAGATAGATCTTGTTACGAGGATTTCAAAAACATGAAAATCATTAAAAATGGGGCAAGAACGAACTTACAATCGAGCTTGGAAGCTTGAAAAACCCTAGCCATGGTTTTCCCTTGTGAAATTTAGACATGGGGTTGAAGATGGATAGAAATTGGCTTTTAATTTTGTTTTTAATTCATTTTAATTACTAAATGACCAAAATGCCCCTAACTTAAAAATATTCTATTTCACCAATTTCATGTCCATATTTGTCCAAAAAATTATCCAATGGTAAAATTACCATTTAGGGACCTTCAATTTAAAAATTCATAACAATTAGGCACCTCTAGCATATAGAACTCAGCTTTTTCACTTTTTAGAATTTAGTCCTTTTGACTAAATTGAGTGTCTAAACGTCAAAATTTTTTAACGAAATTTTTATAAAATTATTCCATAAAAATGTAGACCATAAAAATATAATAAAAACACATTTTTCTATGTCGGATTTGTGGTCCCGAAACCACTGTTCCGACTAGACCTAAAATCGGGCTGTTACAATTCTCCCCCGTTTAGGGATTTTCGTCCCCAAAAATCTTACCAAAAATGAGGTTTGGCATTTTTTTCCTCAAAATTTCCTGAACCTCATCGAATAATCCTCTTCGAGGCGATTCTTTCAGAAACACTGTCATTGGTCTGAAATCCACTATATTTAAGTTTCAAATCTGTATAACTTTTATGTCGATCTGAAACTATTTTCAACTTCCACGAATTGCTTTCACCTTTTTATCAAAATCACAATTCAACTCAGCCTTGTGTTTAGAGTTTTTTGTAGCTTTTTCCATAGTTGTGATATGACTCTTAAACTTCTATCCGAAAATAACATAGACTAATACTTTATAGAAGCTAACTGCCCAGAAACATATAACTCAGCCAACTCTGTTAAATAAGAAATTCGTACATACTGAAATAATCATGTGAATTCCATCAAATGCTCGACAACAACCCAGCTAGCGTCTCTCTTATTCTGGAGATGAGGGAATCCCTATACGAAATTCATAATAACCTTATCTCATTATCGTTTCAATATCATCACTGACATTATAAATCCTGAATACACTTTACATTCAACTTTACCCTATTGACAAGTCAACATCTGAACACAAAATTAGAAATACTTAGTTTCATATACGTATACCAGAACATTTACTTCAAATCACTGTACTTTTTATTACTCTTTGGGTGAAAAGGCAAGATACTACTATAAGCTCTGTACAAAATTCTCTGCATAAGTCATGAGTCCCTTGGTACGTAAATTCTATCTCAAAATAATAATAACAGTAATCAGATTTGACCTAAAATTCAGAATCAAAAGCCAACTCATACTGGACTCATTTAGTTTGCAATTTACTAACACATTTCTGAGCTTCTCAAACTTGCAAAGAAAATATCACTTTAACTTTTAATTCAGCTGGAATCAGACCAACATCAGATAAGGTTAATCATGTAACCAGCACTCACAAAATAAACAAGGATTTTTCGTTCAATAGTACATTACTGAAAAATCACGAATTCTTTACTCAATTCAAACTGAACCCATAATTAGTGCTTCGATTAACAATAACTTCAACTGTTTAGAACTTTGCTAACATGAATCAGACCATGCAACTTTCACGATTGTGGTAATCTTATCATTCAGAACAACTTTAACTCGTATTAGCATCATTCGATTAGAACAATCCAATAGGTATATCTTTGCATCATACTTTCTAAAACATGAATTCTCTATATCAGACTATCCGTCCATATACTCATAAATGTACAAAATTTTCTTCCATACATGAGGATAAACTTAAATGCATGCTACTCAAATTACTATCTAATTGACCAACTCATTCATATGCAAACAACTGGGTCGATCTCAACTATTCAATAATAACATTCCACAGTAATAACTTCTTCATGTCGTTAGGACAGCTCAAATATACAATTTTCCACAATTCTTTCAATATGCTAGTCACAATATTTGCTACTACATTAGCTCAAATGAAACATAACATCTTATTTGAATTCACTGGTAATAATCAAGATTACCTGAGGAAAGAAAACCAATATACAATTTGAGCTTGAGTTTTCACTATCCATACTGTTACCGCTGTCAGATTCTTTCACGAAAACTAGAAAAATTCGAATATCCATATCATCACGTTCCTATGATCATATCAAAAATATAACCATAATAGTCGTAGTTATAACTGGCCAATAAATATACTTTAAAGATAAGCCATGTTTGATGAATTAAACAATAAGGATGACAAGAAAACCGAGATAATGAAATCTGAGATATAAGGCCATACTGGAAGTCCGAGAACACAACCCATAAGAAATAATAGAGATTCTTAATGATTCCTCCGAGAAAACTAAAAGAAAAGAAAACACTGCTTATACGCTCTGAAATCAGTTATGATCGAGAGAATATAATTTCCAATATATATATTGCAGAGTGACAACCAGTATAAATAGAATAATAGCCTCAAATGAATCTCACCGTTGACTTTGATCTCAAATGTAACGGAATAGAATACCAAAGAAAGATAGAGAAATGCCAATTTAAATCAATCAGACCAATGATGCTTTCATCAAACATTTTAGTTAACTAACATTCTCATACAATAAGAACTTCATTAGGAAACGAGCAATTTCATATGCCTCTAAGAATGTATGAACACATAGAATGCCTAGAAAAGATAGTCATAAATTACTCAACTGTAACTTTCTTACTCAAACATCTTTACAATTCAAACAATATTCCTCTGACTAATTCTGTCATCACTAATCCCATAATATTCCATTCATTAACAAAAATCCATTCAGAAGAATTCCCAGTAAGTACAGTCTTTAGACATCATACCTGAATAAGTTGATTAGCCAAGATTAACTTCTTCTTTAACTGTGACATTGTATAGTCGGAATAATCTTTAGAACAATCTGATATCTCTCTCATAACTGTCTTTACTTGCTAAGCCATTCTCATCTCTAATCACATTATTAATTAATCTACCATTGAACTCTTTACCTTCCTCACTTGTGAGCTTATTCAATATAAATCTCGTGAACTTCGTCATATAGTAGGTAAGGGGGTGAAGATTGTAAAGCCTTTACATTTTTTACTCTCACACATACACGCATACCGCATAGCATTTAATAATAACATAATGTCATGAACTTCTGTTCATACATCTCTAAGTTTCAATTCATTATGAACACATTTTTAAATATCTTAGTAACACATTCAGCATCATCTCACATGAATATCAATCAATCATAATAAGCTCATCACAAAATAAATTTTCATTTTATTCATTGCAAAAAGTCACCTTGATCCATCGAAATACAACGTTCCATCGGAACGATGACATTTTATCCATATTTCTCAACTTATGGTTAATTCATTATGTCCATTAACACATACATATCATCGCAAATCATAGGGATCGATTCAAGCAAATCAATATATTTACTTAAGTTATACAACTTACTTAACCCCTTTCAGCATTATCGAAGGTAGCTCAGTTGGAAAGCGTATCTACTTTAACATAATCGATCTCATCAGAGTCGGGAGATATCACACTATCACAGGTCATTTATGGCATGTATATCTAAACTCTCACATATGCTACGTTAGTCCAAGAATAGACTAAACTGTAGCTCTGATACCACTAAATGTAACACCCCTACCTGTGTCTAACGCCAGAACAGGGTACAAGGCATTATCGGACTTAAACATAAACATTCATACAAAATCGGGTCATAAAACTTCATCCAATTTAAAACGATTCATTCATATACATATTGTCCCTTATACGAGCCTACGAGGCCCAGAACATACGTTGAGGGTGGTTCGAGACTAAACCGAGAACTTTCTGAACTTTCACAACACTTAAAAAAATTTTCATACTTTGGAGAGTTACACGCCCGTGTGGATAGGCAGTGTGATCACACACGCCTGTGTGGCTTGGGACATGCCCGTGCCCTCAGCTCATGTAACTCTTTGTTTATGACGTCATGTGCAAAATGAGGTCACACGGCAAAGGCACAAGCCCATGTGGGCAGACCATGTGTCACACACGGCCTAGACAGACGCCCGTGTGTCTACCCGTGTGGACAAATACAAGGCTATTTTCCTAGCCATTTTGCCACCCTCACTTGGATACATTCACACAACATCACATGACACAATTCATGGCATATAAATTCCTTCAAAACAACTACCATCAAGAAATAACATATCATTTTCACACCATCATCTAGCATGCATTATAACATCATGCCTTACCAAATCACTTCATGCTAAATTCACATTCGAAAGGCATTAACATATGAATAAATTCATATCCATTATATATCAAGCAAATATAAACCACATCACAAAACATTGACATATGCACATGCAAAATTATATGGGCTTACAACCAATTAGCCAATATAAGCCAATTTGCATGGCTACAAATTACATCCAACCTTTAACCATCACAAGCTAATACATTTAGCCAAATCATGATGACTCATACACCAAATAACCAAGTCCCTACACATGCCATAAACTCTAAGGGGTTTGCATACACTTATACCCAACATGATAGTTTGATAGTGTGATAGTATCTCCGGTGATCTCCAACTCGAGCTAGCATACACCCCTATAAAATAGGGGAAAGGAAGGGGAGTAAGCTACAAAGCTTAGTAAGTTGGCATGTAAATAATAAGCAACGTTAATCATACAATATCATACACATAACATAATGTAAAATTCATCACAATATCATCAAGTATCATAAAGATTTCAGAACAATTACGGATAATTGTGATATTTACTGTTCATAACAAAACTATCCACTTGAGTCATAGTCACTAAATTATTTATATCTTGAGCTACAGAATTTTAAATTAAGATCCGCTTGAATTTTCTGAAACTAAACTCATATATCTTTCTACAAAAATTTCCAGAATTTATGGATTAGCCAATCAGTACAGTTAATTCTTCAAATTTATCCTTGTTCTGCTTTTTGATAGTTTCGACCTTTCTTCACTAAAAATTAATTATCTCTTAGTACGGGATTCAGATGATGTTCTCATTTGTTTCTCTTGAAAATAAACTCATTAAGAATTTAAACCCCTAATTATTTTTTATACAATTTTTAATGGTTTTCCAAAGTCAGAACAGGGGAAACCGAAATCCTTCTGACCTTGTCTTACAAAATTTACTATATCTCACAACTTACAATTCCATTGCTTACACCATTTCTTCTGTGAAAAACTAGACTCAATAAAATTTAATTTAATATTTTATTCAACCTCTAATTTCATTTCCACAATTTTTGGTGATTTTTCAAAGTTATACTACTGCTGCTGTCCAAACTTGCTTTAATGCTAATTTTACTCTTTCATAATCATTTTTAAATAGGCATTTATGCCAATCCATTTCTCCTTTCATATTCATTAGGCCACAAGGTAAAGGGATAAATATATCATGTCTTAATTTAATTTGGCCTAAAAGCCTCAGACATGATCATCAATCAAATTTACTACATATTTATACATCACAAGTATAGACCTATAATCAAATTTACCACATTTATACCCATTTTTCCCTCGTTCTAGGCCCGAGTCTTGCTTTTCTTGATCTATAACAATACATTTAGCTCACTTGTTAGTAACATTATTCATTGGGACCCAAAAATCATATTATGGAAAATTTACGTTTTTGCCCCTAAACTTTGTCTTTACACTGTTGCCCCTAGGCTCGTAAAATGAAATGTGTTGAATTTTTTTACTACCCATGCATAGCCGAACCTCTTTTATACTTATAGCAGCCCATATTTTCATTAAATCACACTTTTATGACGTATTTTATAACTTTTACATATTAGTCCTTTTAGGCATTTTTACGGGAAATCACTTAGTAAAAGTCGTTTCTCTAACCATAAACATGCATTTTCTACCATTAAACACAAAAATAAACAAATATTCATCATGGGTAAAAACCATAGACTTTAACCATATCTAGAAATAGATAGATCTTGTTACGAGGATTTCAAAAACATGAAAACCATTAAAAACGGGGCTAGAACGAACTTACAATCAAGCTTGGAAGCTTGAAAGACCCTAGCCATGGTTTCCCCTTGTGAAATTTAGCCATGGGGTTGAAGATGGACAGAAATTGGCTTTTAATTTAGTTGTTAAGTCATTTTAATTACTAAATGACCAAAATGCCCCTAACTTAAAAATATTTTATTTCACCTATTTCATGTCCATTTTTGTCCAACAAATTATCCAATGGTCTAATTACCATTTAAGGACCTTCAATTTAAAAATTCATAACAATTGGGCACCTCTAGCATATAGAACTCAACTTTTACACTTTTTACAATTTAGTCCTTTTGACTAAATTGAGTGCCCAAATGTTAAAATTTTTGAACAAAATTTTTACAAAATAATTCCATAAAAATGTAGACCATAAAAATATAATAAAAACACATTTTTCTATGTCAGATTTGTGGTCCCGAAACCACTGTTTCGACTAGACCCAAAATCGGGCTATTACAGGTTGATAGTTAAAAAGGACCTTGACCCATTATCTATAACAAGATAGGAACCAAAATCGGGGTTGAACGCCACACTCAAAGAGTGATAAGTTCACAAAGAAAACAATTTGGATGCCACTAGCAATGCTAGATAAGTCAGCTTGAGTCTTAGAAGAATGGGAGTTGAATTATACTCACAAAGATGTAACAATTCATAAAAGTATCAAAAGTTTTCTTAACCAAAATAATGTCTTTTTACAATCTATTTATAGGCACTATTATGACTATTCGAATGCCTATTTGTGACCCTTCACCTTCAGCAATTAACTAAGGTTATTACAAGCCTTAATTTCATTTTTAATTCATGTAGGAAATCCAATGGTTATGTCTCTTAACTTGATTCTGGTGTAGATGAAAAGACATGTCTCTTCACTTTATTGATGACTTAATGAACCCTTAATGTGTTATTTGGTGTCCCTCCATCTCCCTTAAACCAAATGTTAAAAGACTTGTGCATTCATCTCTCTTTAATTGACATCATAACTAGCTTTAAGTGCATAAAACCATTCAAACTTGAAGAGTCACTCTTGGTCCATTTGAACAGCTAGGATAATGAGCTTTGAGTGCTTCAATATCCACCAAAAACATTCCCTTTATGAACTAGCAATTAAGTGACCAAATGCACACTCTTTTATGCCAAAACTAAACAGCCATTTGAATGTGACAGCATTTGATTCTTCTTGGCAAACGAACAGCCCTATTGTAGCTTTAAAATATGTGACCAGCCTTTTGGACTTTCCTACAACAAAGTACTGAACACACAATTAGTTTATTTAAGAAAAATTAAACACACAATAACTTATGCATTAAAAATTAATAGCCAAATTAAATAACATACTTATATAAACAAACTCAAACATATTTAACAACTAAGATGCTTAAATGCATGGTTTAAAATGTAAACTAAATGAACAAATGAGTTACTTAATGCATGACTTAATTTAATGATGCAAACTTTAACTAACATGGGCGTTACATAAAGCATGTCATAATTTATAATGCAAACTTAACTAACATGAGAGTTACATAATGCATGACTTTATTAAATACAGAACACATAGTGCATGTCACAATTAAAAGATGTAGATTAATAATACAAGACATTATTTAAAGATGCATATAATAAATAAGACATAAGTAAAAACTGTAGAATTAATTAAACTGAAATAACTAAAATGGATTGAAAACCTTATTTCCAGCAACAAAATATTGCTAAATTAAAAACGAGCTGGAGTTGGGCTCAATAGGCTATGAATGAACAAGATGGGCTTGTAGAAGGTCGCAAGGCTTGCTCAGGTAACTTGTCCACATTCGTTCAATGAGCCCAACAACATTCTCTCCCCATACTTGATCAACTAGAGCAGAAATAGCCTTTTTGAATCTTTTGGCTCGAGCTCAAGTTATCAGTCCTAAAGGCAGCTCCAAAGGTTCCTTGTCAGCCCTTGATGAGCTCGGGGCTTGGCCATATCACCGAACCTGATGTGGCAACTTCAGTGTTGAAAACCTAATCACCTTATCCAGATCTTTGATATGAGCTATCAAAATTGAAGGACTTAATGTAGCATATGCAGTGGCAGCAACAAGCTTATTGGAGATATTTAAAAATAAGGGATGACTCCATGAGAAACACTTTTACAAAAATATACAATAACCTGTTTATTTTTGTGCCTGAGTTTCCAGATTTCATATTTAAACCATGGAGTCCACTATCGAAGAGGGAGCGAAGCGATTCATGCAAAAACAAAGATGATGGAGCAAAAGACGAGTTGAATTCGAAAGAATCTGTAAATAAATAAAAAGGGGGGATCTTGACTTTATTTTATTTCCGTTTTTAAGTTATCTTAGGATTAAGTTTAATTAGGAATTTTTATTTTCGCATCATAAAACAAGAGGTGGAAATCATTAATGAACAAGTTGCAAAGTATAAAGTGTGGCAATAGATATATACATGTCTAGGATTGGATTTATAGAGAGCTTGGTACTTAAGCAGTCAAATTGACTCACCTCCTCTTTTCTAGAATCATACCCGGTGTATAGTATCTATTCACTTTTAACAATGAGAACATTGTTTATCTTAAGTAGGGGGGATCAAAAAATTGAAATTGTTTCCACTCAGAATAACTTTTTTTCTTTTAATTATGATTAGAATATATTTTGTTCAATAAATTTGAAATTTTGTTAAGTATGCTAAACTTCAGTATAAATAAAGTTCGATTATTTCAATAAATTGTTATGTTAGCTTAATAATGATGTAAATGTATTTTTAATAAAGCATGCAAATCATACCATAAAATTTTTAATTCCTTAAGAAAGTTAGGTATGCATGAAAGTTTAAGTCTCTAGAATTGACTTAGTAGTTTCTTGAGGCGAAATCCTAGGAAGGATAGAATTTTGAAAATGATTTAGGCAACTTTTGTTTGGACCATTTGAGCCTTTCAAGCCAACCTGGATGAAAATTTACCTTTTGAAACCTAACTTTGAGACTATATGGCCTAATTTTATTTGAACCTTTGCAATATTTAGTCATCACGTTTCTTTTAATTATCTTTAAATTGCTCCAAACACTAGACTCAGTATTATGCAAAATATTCTTTGAAAATAAGTTTAGGGGAGTTGAAAAGAAGTATCAAATGCTCAAAAAAAAAAAAGAGCATACGTACTTGAAAGAAAATAGATGTACAAAAGAGCATGTAAAAGCAAAGTAAGTTGGTGTATTGAAGGTAAACATTCCGAAGGTCCGATTGAAGCGCCTAAATTTATCTATCTTTTACCTACCCCTAGCCGAGCCACGTTACAACCTTTGTAAAGACCTATTGATTCAAGTTGCTATGCTACCTACATTAGTGGAGAGAAATTACTATGTTCAACATATGAAGGCATAAGTTAAACTTAATGATTGCAGCTTAATCTTGAATAAGGGAATAAAATCAAATTGGTAGGGATTTACATGTTTTAATTAATAAAGCATGTAGTCTATTTTTGCTATCATAGTAGTTGTTGATATTAATTTGAATAATATGTATACATAAGTAGCATAAATATCAACATTCTTGTTCTTGAGCATAAGTATACCTAATTCATAATTTTAGGAAGAATGTTGTTCTTAATGAGTTTTTCAAAGGTGTTCCCGAGAAATTCTTTTCAATTTGTGCATTACTCAGGAAAAGAAATGAATTAAGTTTCGAGGTGTGGAAACACAAAAATATACACACTTTTTCATGCCCTTTTTAACTTAAATTCATACAGTTTTGGTAAAATTTTTGTCGAAAAATATATAAATATTATAAAATAATTATTTTGTACTTAAATTATTAACATAATAAATTTTAATTAATTTTATAATAAATTTTGATTAATTTTGATCTTTTTCGACAGATTTGCACAAAGGGTAAAAATTGGCTCGGCAAACACTGCTAGAAGCGCAAAACCAAGAAGTGATTTTTGAAGCATCGAGACGAATGATTTTTTTCAGCTAAAGACGGTCCAAATTGTGTATTAATTCATGATATAGTTAATTTTAATTTATATCCAATTTAATTTGGATTAAATAAATTATTATTAATTAATTATGAAAAAGTGGTCTAGTTGAGCCGAACCGAGTGAACCGAACCGACCAAGAAGTGGACATCCCAAAACCGTCCATATGCTGACCCAAATAAGCTTATTTCTGATTATTTAGCTTGCAAAAATGCCCTTTAAGACTTGTTGAAGTTGCAAACAAACCCCTCCACAATTGGTGGCTTTATAGATTTGCCCCAAGCCTAAATTAGCAAAGTTAAAACTATCAACCTTGCCACATGTGTGGCCAGCAAAGGGAGGGCTATTTCGATGATAATTTTAGCTATTTTTAGCAGCCCTCTTCAGCTATAAAAACCCCCTTATGCTGGTCATTTGAAACACATCTCAAGCATTTACATCTTTTCTCTCTTCTCTCCACTTTCTCTCTTCTTTTCCATTCCAAATTCCCTTGCTCTCTTTCCGATTTCTCCTCTTAGAAAAGGGGCATTCATCAGCCATTTGGAGCAGCAATTAAGTTTTCATAGCATCCTTGGTTAATGAGGACAACGGAGAAGGAAGAACGGAGCAAACTAGTCAAGCCACGGAAAAACATCGGATTTGATTCTTGTTCCCTATCTCTTTAATTTTTGTTGTTGTTATGATGATCATATCTATGAATATTTATGTTTTCATAATGGTCCATTTAATCAATTTATCTTGAATTTAATTCGTGTTAGGTTGATTGCATTTCGTTTGCTAAAATTGTTAAAATTGTGTTTATGTTGTTATAGGCCTCGGTAAGATGCTTGATTAAGTAAAATCATGACTAAGTTATTCTTGCATTACAATTGTGAGGTAGCTAATGAATTAATTATTTAAACTGATTGAAATTGTAATTAATGGACACAGTACTTAATCAATGCATCTTTAATCATCTAAGGTAGCTGAGGGTTAAATTAGCAGCGTTATCTGATGATACATTTGCCTTGCATAACTTGCAACATTATTGTGATTAAACTGTTTCAAGGTAGGGATACTTTGTTACCTCATGTAGTCTTTTTTGTGCTTATTAGATTTAATTAATCATTTGAATTGACATAGCGATATATACAAGAGATTATTTCAATTTAATAAGTATGTATGTGCAATAACATATTTGCCTATTAAAGTTTTGTTTAATCGGTTGAATTGACATAGGGATATAGTCAAGAGATGAATGGATTTTGGTAGGTGAGGATGTTCATAAGTTAGCAAATTATTGAGTTGCCGTAAATTTATTCGTAACAATATAAAAAAAATATTTTTCTTCACCAAAGTGTTTTAAATTGCATTCGTAAATAATTCTTTTCACAGTCCCTGTGGGTACAATAACTCGACATTTACTTGTCACTTTATTACTTGTTGCGATTGTGTACACTGGCACATTTCCATCATTCCAGTGCTTAGCCCGTGTGCCCTAAAAATGGCCATACACGCCCATGTACCAGGCCGTGGGCTAGGCCGTGCTAATCCTGTAGGGTATACTGACTTATGCCACACGACCAAGTCACACGCCCGTGTGTGAGGCCGTGTGGAGCATACTAACTTGGTTTCAAATTCAACACTAGGGAACACATGGCCGCGTAACATGACCGTGTGTCACAGACGGTTGAGACACACGCCCGTGTGGACAAAAATAGGCTATTTACTAAGCCAATTTGCCACCTAAAATTTCAACCTTCATAACTCAAATGGTACCATTTCAAGACACAAATATGCAGCCAAAAGTCATCAACCAATATACAAATCATACTATATCTACTTCAACCATTTCAGTACTCAATTCAATGCCATTTACCTATTCAAATACCTATCAACTCAACTTGCTTTACTAGACATAACTCACCTATATATATCATGTACCATAATTCATCTAATTCATCATCCAAAATCAATCCACAACAAGCATATCTCAACCAAATAAATACCTCATACCATAATAAACATTTGAGTATCATAATTTAACATCAACCATATGACATGGTAATATTTATATTTTATAAGCTACCTCTAATGGATAAAATACATTTTCATCAAACATACCAAAATGACTCAAGCCTATACATGCCATATACCATATATACACAACTCCAAAAGTACCAAAATAGATGTATGATAGTGCGATGAAGTCCCTGATGATCCCCGAATCCGAGCTAGCTTTGGAATACTACAAAACATGGAAAAATAAACAAAGTAAGCTATAAAGCTTAGTAAGTTCGTATATAAAAAAATGAAACAATCTCATCATTCATTAACATTTCTAAATAGATGACATAAATTGTATTAAAGCATCAATCACTAAGTTAACATAAAGTTCTCAACTTTCGTTAGCTCGTTATTTGAATAGTTTCCCATACATACCTGTACCGATACGTATCTATTTCTCAGCAATTCACTTATCAAATCACTAAGAGTTAATAAATGCTTATGGTATGAGTACATCGATTTTTTGATGCCATAATCCAACTATGGTCTTACACATACATTGCCATGGCCCTGCCACGGTCTTACATTCACGTGCCATAACCTGGTTATGGTCTTTTTATCCGATTGCCATAGCCCAGCTATGGCCCTGTTAGGCAACTTGCCTTACTTGAATCATACATTTAATTTGAATTCTTCAAAACTTTACCAATAAGATAAATACAATCACAATACATCCATCATTTAAATAAATGCACATTTAAGTTCAATTATACGAACTTACCTCGTGTACGGAAATGATGAAACAGGCCGACTATTCAATTACTTTACGTTTTTCCCCGATCTAAGTCAGAATTCCTCTTTTCTTGATCTATAAGTAATCAAAATTAGCTTATTTAGTCTTCTAATTATTCAACTCAATCCAAAATATGCATTTGAGCTATTTTACACATTAGCCCTTAAACTTTCAAATTTTTACAATTTAGTCCTTATTACACAAAATCACAACTTCATGAAATTCAAGACTAATCCATGCTAGCTGAATTACCATTATACCCCTAGCAGCCCATATTTTTCATGTATTTCATAGTTTATCCACAAATTTTCAACATTTCTCAATGTAATCCCTATTTTGCAATTTCACTAAAAATCACTTAACAAAACTTGTATATCTATCAACAGGCATGCATAATCTATCAAGAAACTCCAAAACACACATGTATTCATCAATGGAATCATTCAAAATCTTTAACAGTTTTACAAGATAGTGCCTGGGCTAGCTAGTACTAGTTGCAACTATCACAAAAACATAGAAATCATTACAAACGGAATAAAAATTGGACTTACTTGTACCAAAGATAGTTGGCCGAATCTTCAAACTATTTTCATTGCTTTCTTTGCCCTAACATTTGACTATGAAGATGATGAATTCCTAAATTTCATGTTTCGTTTTAATTAATTAACATGTATTTAACAATTACCAAATTAACCTTAACATTAAACAATAAAAAATCACTTAATGGTTGTCCATAATTGTCCACTTATTTTAATAATGGTATAATTACATGTAACGCCCCCACGCCCGAAACCGTCACTGGAATCAAGCTTGAGGTGTTACTAAACTTATCTTACCTTTTAAACAACTCTAAAACACGTATTTTAATTTTCGAAATAAACTATTTTTCTGCATCATGGTTGCTTAAAAATTCATTTCTTGTGTTTCAAAACTCGAAATTAAGATCCATAAATTTTTCCTGAAACTAGACTCATATATATATCTACTAATTTGTTTCTAAAATTTTTGACTTAGCCAATTAGTACAGTTTATTGGTTAAAGTTACCCCTGTTTCAGAATTCGACTGCACTGACCTCTACTTACTACGAACCATTTTTCTCCCTGTACAAAATTCATATGACTATACCGTTTGTTTCTATTAAAACTAGATTCAATAAGGATTCTAACCATATAAAGTAAACCACCTAATTATTTTTTTAAAATTTATGGTGAATTTCCAAAGTTGGAACAGGGAATCCAGAAATCGCTCTGGCCCTATTTCACTAAAACTCAGATATCTTATAAAATACAAAATTTTTACCTGTTTTGCTTATTCCATATAAAAATAGACACAATGATCTTTAATTTAAACATGTGATAGTTACTACTTAATCATACATACTATTAAACATGTATATCGTCAGCCATTCTATTAGCTAATCATTAGCAAGTATTTACACATCATTCATTGATCATATCATATCAAAAGAAACCAAGTTCCTATACATGCCATACACAAAACGAAACGTCTAACTATACCAATGTGATTCCTTCGATAGTGTGATCAGGTCTCCGATGTTTCCTTCGATCCCCGAGTGGCTTGATAAAAACTATAAGAAAAAGAAAATAAATAGGGTAAGCACTAGGCTTCGTAAGCTTACAAGCAAATAAATTACAACATTCAACATAATGAATAATTATACATAATGTCACCTAGCCTCATAACCTTTCTTTACTTCTCATTTTCTACCTTCTTCTTTACTCAATTACCTTCTTTCTTACCTGACCTTTCACTATTCATAAATATAATCTACCTTCCCTTTTGCTGATAATTCACTGTAATTTAACATGTACAATAACCCGTTGAACCACTCTCGATATACTAAGGATACTAGGGTCGTTCTGCCTATCAATATCTCCCAATGCCATGTCTTCGACATGGACTTACATGAATTATTCCTGTCTCCAATGCCATATATATATCTAATATGGGCTTACATGGCTCATTCCTGTCTCCAAAGCCATATATCTGATATGGACTTACATGGCTCATTTCCGTCCTGTCCTGTCCTGTCAACCCCAATATCCTAATATTCCTAAGGTTCAAACGGGACTTCCTAATGCTTTTTCTCTGTCACTTCGCCTTCAATTCAACTTTAAATATTCTCATAAAATAAGTATATAAATGCTAGAAATTGACAATAATAATGTAAAATAAAAGAATATTGCATTTATTTATTGTAAACTTACCTCGATACAAAATGTGACTAAACTTTACAATTTAGTCCTTTACTTTTTCTTTTCCCCGATCTACTCCCGAATTTCACTCTTCTTGATCTATAATAGCAAATTTAACTTATTTAATATTCACATTTATCAAAACAGTCCTTTACTCAAAATTTGGAAAAATTACATTTTTGCCCCTAAACTTTTGCATATTTACACTTTTGCCCCAAATCTCGTAAATTAAACTTCAGCCTATTTTTTTATGTTTTATGACATGCTGATCGTTTTTCTCTTATGTAGTAAAATCAAATTCTCACTCTAACATATACTTATGACTATTAGGTATTTTTACCGATTAAGCCCTTTTACTCGTTTTTACCTAAAACCGAGCAGCACAAGTTGTCTAACATAATCTAAGACCTCATATTCTATCATAAAACATCAAAATAAACACTTTTCACCTATGGGTATTGTTCCAAATATGAACCCTAACTTAAATTATTGCTAGCATAAGCTTTATCGAACTCTAGGGACTCAAAACGTAAAGAACATTAAAAACGGGGCTTGGAATCACTTACTATGGAGCTTGAAAGCTTGAAACAAACCCTAGCTATGGAGAACCCTTGAAATTTCGTGCTAATGAAGAAGATGATGAATTTTATGTTATTTTTCCCTTTTTATTTCATTTAATATCCAAATGACCAAAATGCCCTTCCCTATTAAACTTTCAAAAATTCCATCCATGTCCTATTTTGTCCATGAACTTAGAAATTGGTCAAATTGTTGTTCAAACCCTCCTAATTAATATTCCAAAGCAATTTCATACTAAAAACTTCTAGAATGCAAGTTTTGCAAATTATTCGATTTAGTCCCTAATCTCAACTTAAGCACTTTATGCATAGAATTTCATCACGAAATTTTCACACAATCATGCAATCATATCATGAACCTCAAAATAATAATAAAATAAATTTTTCTACCTCAAATTTTGTGGTTTCGCAACCACTGTTCCGTTTAGGCCCTATTTCGGGATGTTACATTTCTCCCCCCTTTAGGGATTTTAATCCCCGAAAATCTTACCTGTGAAGAGATTTGGGTACTGTTTTCGCATAGCCTCTTCGGGTTCCCATGTAGCCTCATTTACCCCATGTCTATTCCATAGTACTTTCACAAGTGCAATACTTTTGTTCCTTAATTGCTTTACCTCTCAAGCTAGAATCTTTACCTGTTCTTCACCGTAAGTCATGTCTAGCTGAATCTCAACCTCTGTCTGAGAAATCACATGTGACGGATCTGAATGATAATGACGTAGCATAGACATATGAAATACATTATGAATCTTCTCTAACTCAATCAGCAAAGCTAACCGATATGCTAATGGTCCGACTGTCTCAATCACTTCAAACGGTCCAATAAAACGTGGACTTAGTTTGCCTTTCTTGCCAAATCTAAAAACTTTCTTCCACGGGGATACTTTCAAAAAAACTTTGTCACCAACTTGATACTCAATCTCTTTTCTCTTCAAATCTGCATACGACTTTTGTCTGTCTGAAGCTGCTTTCAAGCAATCTCTGATGATTTTTACTTTCTCTTCTGTTTCCTTAACTAGATCAACCCCAGAATCGATTTTCCTTAAACTCTGTCCAATACAAAGGTGTGCGACATTTACGTCCATACAAAGCTTCATAAGGTGCCATCTTCAAACTCGACTGATAACTATTATTGTAGGCAAACTCTACTAATGGTAAATATTTTTCCCAACTGCCTTGAAATTCTAGTACACAGCATCTAAGCATATCTTCAAGTACCTGAATAACTCTCTCTGACTAGCCGTCGGTTTGAGGATGGAAAGCTGTATTAAAACTCAACTTTATGCCCAAAGCCTTCTGTAATTTCTTCCAAAACCGTGAAGTAAATCTTGGATCTCTATCTGAAATGATCGATAATGGTACCCCATGTAGTCTGACTATCTCTGAAATATACAACTCGGCCAACTTGTCAAGTGAATAATCCATACGAACTGGGATAAAATGAGCCGACTTCGTTAACTTATCAATCACAACCCATACTGCATCTTTCTTTCAATTCCAACAGAGCCATTCTATAAGAAGCAATAGAAATGGGCGTGGTACCTGGAATCAACTCAATACCAAACTCAACTTCTCTAACAGAGGGCAAACACGGTAGTTCTTCCGAAACACATCGGAAACTCACATACCACGAGCAATCGATTCAATTTTCAATTCGGATCTTTAGTGTTCAACACAAAAGCAAGATAAGCTTCATACCCTTTTCTCAAACATTTACGAAAGGACATATAAGAAAATTATGGGAAATGAACTATCGACTCTTCTCGAATTAACTCAAGAATTTCACTATTTTCACACTTCAACGTAATGAATTTCTTTCCACAATTCACTATCACATCATGTGTAGTCAACCAATCCATACCAAGAATCACATCAAGCTCATCAAATGGCAATAGCATGAGATCGGCCGGAAAACAGTAGCCTCTAATCATCAAAGGACAATTTCTACATACTTTATCTACTAATACATGCTTGCCTAATGGATTCGATACTTTAATCACAAATTCTGTAGATTCTATAGGCATACTTATACTAGGCATCAATTTCTTGCAAACATATGAATGAGTTGAACCCAGATCAATCAAAGCAATGACATTAATATCATGTAGAGAAAATGTACCCATAATCACATCGGGGAAGGATGCCTCTTCGCCATCACGAATAGCATAAGTCCTTGCAGGGGATCTAACATCTGGTCTCACAGTCGAATCTCTTGAGGTACCTCTGTTACTTGCTCCTACTCCCGGTTGCCTCGGTGATCTGCCTCTAGTAGGAGCATTTCCAGATCTAGCACTCTGTGTTATCTCTCGATTAGCCACCGCTGGACATTCTCGTACAAAATGATCTAGAGCACCACATTTATAACAAACATTTTTGCCTGCCCAACAAGGACCATAATGAAGTCTACCACACCGTGGACACCCTGATCTACCCTGTCCAACATTACCTACACTCGCAGTCGAGGTGGTCTGAGCCTTCGGATCCTTAAATCTGCGCCTCTATTCGACTAGAATACCCACCGAGAAACTAGATCTGTAGAAAACTCCTTTGGCCTTTTGGATGTAGCCCGAAATGACTGCTCATCTGTCTCTTCTTTGTATCTTGTGTCTCTGTCTCAACTTTGCCTTTTCTTTTTAATAGCTCCTCTGCCTTACAGGCTTTCTTAACTAAAATAACGAACTCTTTTATTTCTAGGACACCCACTGACAGTCGGATATTATCATTTAACCCATCCTCAAACCTTTTACACATTATAGCCTCTGTGGACACACATTCTCGAGCATATTTACTAAGCCTGACAAATTCACGCTCATAATCGGTCACCGTCATATTACCTTGTTTCAATTCCAGGAATTCCTTTCTCTTCTGGTCAATAAACCTCTAACTGATGTACTTTTTACGAAATTCCTCCTGAAAGAAACCCCAAGTGACCCTCTCCTTTGGTACAATTGATACAAGTGTCTTCCACTAGTGGTAGGCTGAGTCTCTAAGAAGTGATACTACACATTTCATACATTCCTCGGGTGTACAAGATAATTCGTCAAAGACTCTGATAGTATTTTCTAACCAAAATTATGCTCTTCTTGCATCATCATCTTTTGTTGCTCGGAACTCTTCTGCCCCTTGTTTCCTGATTCTATCAACTGGTGGCTTTTCTCTTATCACAGTACCTGTGATTGGGGGAGCTTGAGCTACATGGGTAGCCTGAGAATGACGAGGGGGTGGAGGTCTAACTATCGAATTCGTACGAACGAACTCGGCAAACCAATCATTCAAAGCTTGGAAGAGAGCTTTTCGAGTCACTCCTCCCTGATTAATTGTTACTGGCCTATTCTCAGATGGCGTTGCCCCTTCTGTGGGAGCAGGCACATTACTTTCTACATCATCATCACCAGCTCGCTCCGGATCCATTACTATAAAACAAAATATTTAAAAATCGTCAGGAGTCGTCACACTATCAAAATATAGGTATGCCATGTATAGCTACACTTTCACTCACACTAACTGTTTTGAGAACCGACTAAACCTACTCTGATACCAATAAATTTAATTCCCTCACACCCGAAACCATCACCGGAGTCAAGCTTGAGGTGTTACTAAACTTATCTTACCTTTTAAACAACTCTAAACCACTTATTTTAATTTTCAGAATAAACTATTTTTCTGCATCATGGTTGCTTAAAAATTCATTTCTCAAGTTTCAAAACTCAAAATTAAGATCCGTAAATTTTTCCTGAAACTAGACTCATATATCTATCTACTAATTTGTTTCTAAAATTTTTGACTTAGCCAATTAGTACAGTTTATTAGTTAAAATTACCCCTGTTTCTGTCACTCAATCTGACCGACCTCTACTTACTACGAACCACTTTTCTCCCTGTAAAAAATTCATATTACTATACCATTTGTTTCTATTAAAACTAGATTAAATAAGGATTCTAACCATATAAATTACACCACCTAATTATTTTTGTAACATTTATGGTGAATTTCAAAATTTGGAATAGGGAATCCAGAAATCGCTCTGTCCCTATTTCACTAAAACTCAGATATCTTATAAAATACAAAACCTTTACCTGTTTTGCTTATTCCATATAAAAATATACACAATGATCTTTAATTTAATATATTATTCACCATCAAACCATGTCTCTACGATTTTTAGTTATTTTTCAAAATCACGTTATTTCTGATACTTGAATCCGTTTTTAAGTTACTTTCACATTTTTCATAGTTTTCATGTGATAGTTACTACTTAACCATACATACTATTAAACATGTATATCGTCAGCCATTCTATTAGCTAATCATTAGCAAGTATTTACACATCATTCATTGATCATATCATATCAAAAGAAACCAAGTTCCTATACATGCCATACACAAAACAAAACGTCTAACTATACCAATGTGATTCCTTCGATAGTGTGATCGGGTCTCCGACGTTTCCTTCGTTCCCCGAGTGGCTTGCTAAAAACTATAAGAAAAAGAAAATAAAGAGAGTAACCACTAGGCT
Organism: Gossypium anomalum; assembly: GCA_025698475.1. Lineage (NCBI taxonomy): Eukaryota > Viridiplantae > Streptophyta > Magnoliopsida > Malvales > Malvaceae > Gossypium > Gossypium anomalum. Next base: position 24,059,458 of record CM046957.1, read on the forward strand.
TAGTAAGCTTACAAGCAAATAAATTACAACATTCAACATAATGAATAATTATACATAATGTCACCTAGCCTCATAAACTTTCTTTACTTCTCATTTTCTACCTTCTTCTTTACTCACTTACCTTCTTTCTTACCTGACCTTTCACTATTCATAAATATAATCTTCCTTCCCTTTTGCTGATAATTCACTGTAATTTAACATGTACAATGACCCTTTGAACCACTCGGAATACTAAGGATACTAGGGTCGTTCCTGTCTATCAATATCCTGCCAATGCCATGTCTTCGACATGGACTTACATGAATTATTCCTGTCTCCAATGCCATATATATATCTAATATGGGCTTACATGGCTCATTCCTGTCTCCAAAGCCATATATCTGATATGGACTTACATGGCTCATTTCATCTGTCCCCGTCCTGTCAACCCCAATATCCTAATATTCCTAAGGTTCAAACGGGACTTCCTAATGCTTTTTCTCTGTCACTTCGCCTTTTATTCGACTTTAAATATTCTCATAAAATAAGTATATAAATGCTAGAAATTGACAATAATAATGTAAAATAAAATAATATTGCATTTATTTACTATAAACTTACCTCGATACAAAACGTGACTAAACTTTACAATTTAGTCCCTTACTTTTTCTTTTCCCCGATCTACTCCCGAATTTCGCTCTTCTTGATTTATAATAGCAAATTTAACTTATTTAATATTCACATTTATCAAAACAGTCATTTACTCAAACTTTGGGAAAATTACATTTTTGCCCCTAAACTTTTGCATATTTACACTTTTGCCCCAAATCTCGTAAATTAAACTTCAGCCTATTTTCTTATGTTTTATGACATGCTGATCGTTTTTACCTTATATAGAAAAATCAAATTCTCACTCTAACATATACTTATGACTATTAGGTATTTTTACCGATTAAGCCCTTTTACTCGTTTTTACCTAAAACCGAGTAGCACAAGTTGTCTATCATAATCTAAGACCTCATATTCTATCATAAAACATCAAAATAAACAATTTTCACCTATGGGTATTTTTCCAAATATGAACCCTAACTTAAATTATTGCTAGCATAAGCTTTATCGAGCTATCGGGACTCCGAAAATGTAAAGAACATTAAAAACGGGGCTTGGAATCACTTACTATAGAGCTTGAAAGCTTGAAACAAACCCTAGCTATGAAGAACCCTTGAAATTTCATGCTAATGAAGAAGATGATGAATTTTGTGTTATTTTTCCCTTTTTATTTCATTTAATATCCAAATGACCAAAATGCCCTTCCTTATTAAACTTTCAAAAATTCCATCCATGTCCTATTTTGTCCATGAACTTAGAAATTGGTCAAATTGTTATTTAAACCCTCTTAATTAATATTCCAAAGCAATTTCATACTAAAAACTTCTAGAATGCAAGTTTTGCAAATTATTCGATTTAGTCCCTAATCTCAACTTAAGCACTTTATGCATAGAATTTCATCACGAAATTTTCACACAATCATGAAATCATATCATGAACCTCAAAATAATAATAAAATAAATTTTTCTACCTCAAATTTTATGGCTTCGCAACCACTGTTCCGTTTAGGCCTATTTCGGGATGTTACATTACCACTTAAGGACTTTAACTATTTAATTCCATAGCCATTAGATACTTTTATCTAATAGAACAACACTTTTCTATTTACATGATTTAGTCCTTTTTATCGAATTGACCAACCAAATGATAAAATTTCTTAATGAAACTTTCACACAATCATATATTCATGTTGTAAACATTAAAATAATAATAAAATAAATATTTTGACCTCAGACTTTTGGTTCCAAAACCACTGTTCTGATTTGACTAAAAACGAGCTGTTACAAACAATGCAAGGTACACAACTACCACAATGTGTCATTCAATTTCATACCAAAACTCATAATCTCAAATCATCAATAAGACCACATTCATTTAAGCATCATCTTACCTAAAATCACATACATACCAATCTCAATTTATTAAACATATAATACTCAAATTACCAATTCACAAACTACCTTTCATCACAAGCATTTATATAGCATTTACCATATGCATCACAAAGGCTATTTACCCATATATACAACTTTATCAAACATACCAAAATAAGCCAATTCACATGGCTATACACATTACAAACCATTCATCCATTACAAGCCAACTCAAACGGCTAAAACCATTACTAACATATACCAAAATGACCATAACTACTATACATGCCATATATCCAAAAAACATAGATTCAAAAGTACAAAAATAGATGCTCGATAGTGTGATACGATCTCTAACGACTCCAAATCCGAGCTAGCTTCAATATTCACTATAAAACACAGGAAAATAAATAGAGTAAGCTATAAATCTTAGTAAGCTCATATGTTAAGTAAAACCTACCAACCAACTGTGACAGTCCAGTTTAGACCCTAGTAGAATAGTGGTTTCGGGACAACAAATCTGAGTCAAAAAATATTTAAATATTATTTTCTATGCTTATGATATATAAATTAGCATGAGTGAAAATTTCGTATGAAAATTTAATCGTTTGTGTGCTTAATTAGATGAAAAGGACCTAATCGCATAAAATGTAAAAGTGGCTTTCTATACTATAAAGGTATCTATTGGTTATGGTTTTCTAAGGAAATGGTTCTTATGTTGTTATTTGTCCATTGAAAATGTTAATGGACTTAAATAACCATCCATTAAGTGATTTTATAATGGTTTATTGAAGGGTAAATTGGTAATTGGTATGTTAAACATATATTAAATAAAACAAAACATGAAATTGGCCATTAATTCATCCATATCACTGAAAATACAAAGAAAAAGAAAAGAAAAAGAATCAACTAGGGTTCGGCTATTAATTTCTTTTATTAAGGTATGAGTTTTGTTTCGTTTTTGATAATTTTTACGTTTTTGTAATCGTTGCTTTGTATACTATCAAGCCCATGTCTCAATTTCTAATTTTGTTGATGATTTTGAGTTGACAAATTGATGAAATTATAAGCTTTGTGATGTTAGTAGTTGTAAAATAAAAGATATGTGTTGGATTGATATATTTTGTCTTTGAATTTTTGATGAATTTTAGTAATTTGGGCTAAATTGTGAAAATTGTAAATTGAAGGACTAAAATGTGAAATAAATGAAATGTGTGGACTTGTATGAGTACTAGGAGAATTTGGCCAAGCATATGTTTAAAGAAATTTGGTGTATTTTGTGATTTTTGTGATTAGGGACTAAATTGTCAAAATGTGGAAATGTGAGAGCTAATTTGTAAAATGCCCTAAATATGTGTTTTTGGATTGATTTGATTGATTTGGTGAATAAAATAATTAAATTTGAATTTATATATATCAAGAATTAAAGAAAATGAAATTAGATCAGGGAAAGTCGAAAGTTGTCGAGTAGCCGGTTCTGTTTATCTGAATCTATACAAGGTAAGTCGATATACAAATAAATGTATTTGAATTGATTTATTCATGTATATATGACATTATATTATGATTAATGATATTATGGGAATTGAATATGAGATATCCGAAAAGTATTAACAAAGTTCCGACGTCCGATAAGCCCTGTATGAACCTTAGGAATAGTTAGTATACATATGTCATGACATAGGATCCAATATGTGTTATCGTGTAAGACAACGTCTGGGACGTTGGCATCGACTTATGATTTATGTGTAAGACCATGTCTGGGACATTGGCATCGTATTTGATTTTATGTAAGACCTTATCTGGGACAGTGGCAACAATGTTTGATTACATGTAAGACCACGTCTGGGACGTTGGCATTGTATTTGCTTTTCGAGCTATCCGCGTATCTTTATGTTTTCGAACGGTTCAACAGGCATTCAGAGAAATGAATGATTACATGAGATGTGTATCCGATTCAGGTACGTTTGAATTGTATACTATGTTTGACAATGAAAGGTAAGTATATATGGAAATGATGATATATAATCTAAGTATGTGAATATATGCTATATGTGCAAATGATTTGAGAATATGTGATATGTATATGAACAAGAGGTTTGTCTTGGTTATTGGCTACAAAGTATATGTAATTTGATGATGTTTACATGTTTTCATTGATAGGTTTATTTGTATATGGCTTACTAAGCTTTTGAATGCTTACTTTGTGTGTTTTTCAACTATTTTATAGATACCGTAGCTATCCAAAGCTCGGGGATCATTGAGGATCATCACCACACTATCGAACCATACTTTGGTACCTTTTGGAAATGTATATTTTAGAATATGGCATGTATAGCCTAAGAGTATTTGGATATGTTTCGTAATGTTTATATCATGCCATGTGATGTGGCTAGTTGTGGTTGAACTTATGGTTTGATTTTGGTATATGATATGTGAGGGAAATTGTGCTTATATAAAGTGCTTTGAATGGCCAAGAGAATTGGTCAATTTGGTAAGTTTTTGGAATGTGTCTATTATGGAAATTGGTAAGAATTTGGTATGATTTTGGGTTTAGATTTAGTATGATTTGGTTGATGAATTGAGAATGGAAATTGTTGATAATGTAATGGCATGAATAATGTATGTTTTGGTATTGAAATTGGCTGAAATTATAGTACAATTGTGCTTGGTTTGATACTTGTAAGATTGACCCAAATTGGGTGGCAAATTGGCTTTTCAAATGGTCTATTTTTCTCCACACGGGAAGAGACATAGGCATGTGTCTCAGCTGTGTGCGACACATGGTCATGTTGCACGGTCGTGTGTCCCCTGGGGTCCCTACGATTTCAATTCAGGCTTAAGCACGGTCAAGGCACACAGGTGTGTGGTCAGCCGTATGACCCAAGTCAGTTTAGACCACGGCAAAGACATACGGGCGTGTCTTGGGCCATGTGAGTAAGTCAGTATGTATGCCCTATTTTGACACGACCTAGACACACGGGTGTGTCTAATGCCGTGTAAGGCACACGGCCTGTTCACATGGGCATGTGACCTGTATAACCTTGAAAAATGTTCAAATTTGAAAAATTTTGTATAAGCTCGATTTAGTCCCGACCCCTTTCTAATGCATGTTTAAGGTCTCGATGACCTATGTAAGAAACTTACTAAAAATGTTTGACCTTTGATGTTATGATATTTGTAAAATTAATGTTAAATGTTTCGATTTGTCTAGTAACACCTTTAACTCTAGTTTGGCGACAAATATGGGTTAGGGGTGTTACATTTTATTGGTATCAGAGCTATGATTTAGTCGGTTCTAGGACTACCATAGCGTATGTGAGTCTAGCTATACATGCCATATTTATGAACTGCTATAGTGTGATGAATCTGGATAATGGAAATGTGTTTTTATATAGCAAATGGATCCCAAACGAGCCGTAGTTGACGATGTAGAAAGCAATACGCCAGCTCTCGCGCAAGGGACAGTGCCATCTGACTCTAGACCGGCTACGAGTAGCCATGATGGAGAGGCTAGACAAGCCTTCTATCAAATGATGAATGATTGGTTTACCCAATACATTAGGACTAATCCGGCTATTCAACAACCTTCACCCCCGGTAAATCCTCCACAAGTCTCTGTCATGCCACAAGCTAATACAAATTAGTTGATTAAGCCTCTGATTGATAAGATTAGAAAATATGAAGTTGAAGAATTTCGTGCTACTACGAGTGATGATATTGAAAGAGCCGAGTTCTGGTTAGAGAATACAATACGAGTGTTCGATGAATTGTCTTTGAATCTGGATAAATGCATAAAATGTGCCGTTTCACTTTTGAAAGATACGACGTATCACTGGTGGAAGACTTTGATACCCGTGGGTCCAAGAAAGTGAGTCACTTGGGATTTCTTTCAAGCTAAATTCTGAAAGAAATATATCAGTCAGAGATTTATTGATCAGAAACGTAAAGAGTTCTTGAGCTTAAACAAGGTCGTATGTCTGTTACAGAATACGAGCGAGAATTTGTAAGACTGAGTCAGTATTATCGAGAATGTGTATCTACTAAAGTAACAATGTGCAAGAGATTCGAAGATGGCTTGAATGAAGACATCAAATTGTTAGTCGAGATTCTTGAGATCAAAGAATTCGTTGTGCTTGTTGAACGAGCATGTAAAGCTAAAGAGCTCGGGAAAAAGAAAAGAAAAACCTATTCAGAAGCTAGAGAAGTGCAAAAAAGATCATCAAGCAAGTCATTTCATTTGACAACTAAGAAATTTTGAGATGATAATAGTCGTTCAAAGGCTAATGTGGGACATTCGAGTAGAGATCGTGCTAGATTACATTCAAACTTTAGAGCTCCAACTACTTCTGTTGCTAGTGTTGGAAATGATAAATCTGATCGACCCGAGTGTAAACACTTTGGTAAAAGACATCCTAGTAATTGTAGACTATATGATCAAGGTTGTTTCAAATGTGGATCTTTAGATCATTTTATCCGAGATTGCCCTAAATCTGTTGAGCAATAAATTGTGCAAAATCTGAGACCTAGTAACACTTTAGCTAGAGGTAGACCTCCCAGAAATACGGACAATGTGAGTGGTAGTCAAAGAAGAACAAAAGACACTACTGTTAGATCCAAGGCTCGTGCACCTGCCAGAGCCTATGCCATTTGAGCTCGTGAATAAGCTTCGTCTCCAGATGTGATTACGGGTACTTTCTCACTTTATGATACTTCTGTGATTGCTTTGATAGATCCTGGATCAATGCATTCTTATATATGTGTGAATTTAGTGAACAGTAAGACTTTGCCTGTAGAGTCTACTGAATTTGTAATTAGAATTTCGAACCCCTTAGTCAGATGTGTTTTGGTTAATAAAGTTTGCAAGAACTGTCCGTTAATGTTTCGAGTCATTTGTTTTTCGGCTGATCTAATGTTATTCCCTTTTGATGAGTTTGATATAATTTTGGGTATGGATTGGCTAATTTTGCACAATGCTATTGTGAATTGTAAACGAAAAACTGTTGATTTGAGATGCAAGAATGATGAAATAGTTCAAATTGAATCTAGTGATTTGAATAGATTGCCTGCTGCGGTATCTTCGATGAAAGCTTTGAGTATTGTGAGAAAGGGTTGTAAAGCCTACTTTGCCTATGTGATCGATTCGATGTTATCTGTGAATTCCCTGATGTGTTTGCTAAAAACTTTTAGGATTTCCTCTGATCTGAGAAGTTAAATTTGGCATTGAGTTAGTACCGGGAGCTAATCCGATTTTGATAGCTCTGTATAGAATGGCTCCGATCAAACTAAAAGAATTAAAGTCTCAGTTGCAAGAGTTGACCAATAGAGGGTTTGCTAGACCGAGTTTCTCACCTTGGGGTGCTCTTGTTCTGTTTGTGCAAAATAAAGACGGTACGATGAGAATGTGTATAAATTATCGTCAGTTGAACAAAGTGACTATTAAGAACAAATATCCTTTGCCTCGAATTGATGATTTGTTTGATCAATTGAAAGAAGCAACCGTATTTTCAAAGATAGATCTCAGATTAGGTTACTATCAGTTGCGAGTAAAAGATTCAAACATTTCGAAAACTGCTTTCCGAACGAGGTATGGTCACTATGAATTGACCCAAATTAGGTGGCAAATTGGCTTTTCAAATGGCCTATTTTTGTCGACACGGGAAGAGACACAGGCGTGTTTCTTAGCCGTGTGTGGCACACGGTCATATTGCACGGTCGTGTGTCCCCTGAGGTACCCTACGATTTTAAGTCAGGCTTGAGCACGGTCAAGGCACACGGGCCTGTGGTCAGCCGTGTGACCCAAGTCAGTTTAGACCACGGCCAAGACACACGGGCGTGTCTTGTGGCCGTGTGAGCAAGTCAGTATGTATGCCCTGTTTTGACACGGCCTAGACACACGGGCGTGTCTAATGCCATATAAGGCACACGGCCTGTTCACACGGACGTGTGACCTGTATAACTTTGAAAAATGTTCAAATTTTGAAAAATTTTGTATGAGCTCGGTTTACTACCGACCCCTTTGTAATGCATGTTTAAGGCCTCGATGACCTATGTAAGGGACTTAATAAAAATGTTTGACCTTTGATGTTATGATTTTTGTGAAATGAATGTTAAATGTTCTAATTTGTCCGGTAATGCCTTTAACCCTAGTCCGGCGGTGGATATGGGTTAGGGGTGTTACACCAACAATTCAATAACATAAACATCATATAATGCAATTCAAATTTGAATTATAACTTAACACATGAATTCAATCCAAAGATTAACACAATTTCCATCAACTTATTCGATTCGATGATTGTATAGTTCACGTACATACCTGTACAAGCTCGTATCAATCTCACACTCATCCATATCTTACGTATACCCATTGAACCATTCAGAATACTATCGAATACCTGGGAAACTCGCACCTTAAGTGCCATATATATAGCCGAAGCTATCTCAATCTCATATCACATATAATGCTTACTCTTGAGCTATCAACATGTCTGCTTACACAAGCTGACGGGCATGACGAAGCTACACGGTACTGCTCACACAAGCTGATGAGAATCCGTAACATATGCCGGATAACTCAGCCACCGGTAGGATGTACAGACTAGCACCCAATCACATAACCCCTAATGACATGTCATTCGTATCCTAATCTATTCCTAAGGTTCAACCGAGATTTCTCATAGTCGAATCGTCGTTGAACATATCCGTAAGGTCACATTCACAATTTATGCAATATCAAAGCATTTAAAACATAAATATAACAATGCTTATTAACATACGAACTTACCTCGATCGCTAAAACGACGGAACGGATCGACTAGTCCAAAACCTTATTTTTCCCCCAATCTAAATCCGAACCTTACTTTTCTTGATCTATATGTAATCTAAATTAACTTATTTAATTATCATTCTATTCAATTTAGCTCAAAATGCACATTAAGGCATCTTTACACTTTTGCCCCTAATATTTTAACATTTTTACAATTTAGTCCTTATCTCTTAAAAATACAAATTCATGCAATTCAACCTAGACCCATGCTAGCTGAATTTTAATTAAGCCCCTAGCAGCCCATATTTTTCATTTATTTCACAATTTAACCATAAAATTTTAATATTTTTCAATTAAAACCTAAATGATAATTTTGTCAAAAATCACTTTACAAAAGTTGTTTGTCTAATAACAAGCATACATTTTCTATCATCAAACACCAAAATACACATATATTCATCAATGGAAAAACCCTAAACCTTTAACATTTTTGCAAATTAGTCCCTGGGCTAGCTAAATTAAGCTACAACGATCTCAAAAACATAGAAATCATTAAAAATGAGACAAAAATCGTACCTAAATGGGCAATAGAAGCTTGGTCGAACTTAGCATGCATCCATGGTGGTTTTTCTTAGCTTAAAATCAGTTAGGTGAAGAAGATGGACTAAAAAAATGGTTTTATTATACTTATTTAATCTTTATTTATCAATTTACAATAATAACCTTTAATTAAAACATTAAAACCACCTAATTAATGACCATATTTTCCAACTCATATTAAAAATGGGCTAATTACCACATAAGGACCCTAATTTAAGACTCCATAGTTATTAGACACCTTTAGCTAATAAAACTCCATTTTTACACTTTACGCGATTTAGTCCTTTGTTTCAAATTCAGCATTCAAACGATAAAATTTCTTAACGAAATTTTTAAACATTCATACTATCATGCTATAAACCTTAAAATAATAATAAAATAATTATTTCAACCTCAGATTTGTGGTCCCAAAACCACTATGATTTGACTAAAAACGGGTTGTTACAAACCAAGTTTATTGTATCACAATCTTATGGCAAGAGAGGAGGTTTTGGAAATGGAGTGAAACAAGGACTGAAAAAGGGGATATGTCTCACAACATAAAGTAAGTTTGACTTGCTAAAGAAGGAAAGGAATCCTCCACATATGGCAACAAGGGGGTGGACGACAAGTACTTAAATCACATGGAAAATTTGTAAAAAAAATTAAATAGAAAAGTATAAACATTATGACTTGAACCTTGAACCACTAGGATAGCTAAAGGGTTAATAAACCACTAAACTACTCACTTCCTTGTTCTCAAACTTGCGCAAATAAAAATAAAAATATAGGGGATGGCATTTGCTAAGGGTTTGAAAAAAATTTGCACTAATTAGAAATTAATGAGAGTGAAGGGTTTCGAACTCAAATCATTAAAGACAACTCCACCATTACTCAATCACTATAATTTATATTTATTTATTATCAAATAAGAAAAAATTATCTAAATAAAAATTCGATCGTGACCACTCTCGATTCACTAACCCAATTTCTACTAACCTGATTTCTGGGATGTGACACTATTAACCATGGATTTCTTAATATCGCTTTCTAAGAATTCCAAATATTCAACGCCATCAACTTTAGCATATCCTTCCTCTTGGCTTGGATTCCCTTTCCCCAATAGCATTTGTTTCCAGGAAACTTTTGGTTGTGGATCTAGATTCACGACCATATCAATGAGAACATCTCCATCATCACCTTTACCCTCTTTAAACCAAACTTTTTTCGTTTCCCGATCAACAGTTGATCGGGAATCAGAGATATTATCATTTTCCAGAGAAACTCTATTTTTTTTTAGAATCTAGGTTAAATAGATCTATTTTTAATGTCAATGTAAAAAGTAATAGAAAAATCCTTAATAATGATTATGAAAATTAAGGTAAAAATTATGTGAAATAAAACCACAACAATTAAGACAAAAAATTAGTATTCAAAATCTAAATTCCTTCCTTCCATTTTATGCATGTATGAAGGCCTATAAATAGGATTGCTACATAGATGATTAAATACAATAAAGAATTATAAATCAAATCACTTACAATTTAAGATTTTTTAACATTATTTTCTTATTTTAAATTTTTTTCTTATTTTTACTTTAATCTTTTAATTCTATCTTTCATCATTTGTTTTAAAATAATCTATTCTCTAATTTTTTACATTGAAATAATGGTAAGAAATAATTCACTAAGGATTAGAAAAATAAATTCGATGAGAGAATGATCAAACAGTTGCAGTGTGTGGCTAAGATATACAGGACATTACACAACAAGCAACTTAAATTTAATAAAAGAAAATATCGAAGAGCTTAAAATGAACAAGCAACTTAAATTTAATAAAAAAAATGTTGAGGAGCTTAAAATGAACAAGAATATCATGAAGATTTATTAAAAAAAAATTATTGATTCAACTAATCGATAAGCTGAACAATATACAATATTTATACCATATTTAAACTATTATTTTATATTATTTGTGAAAATGTAGAAATTAAAAAAATTAAAAAGATGTGCAAAAATTCTAGTGATATAAAGTTTTTGCCGACATATTGTTGGACTTTCGATCATTAAAATAGGAAGAAAAAGTGGTAAAGTAGAAAGTGATTTCAATTTCATCATTTTCCAAGTTGCTTTGAAATCACTAAGTTTTTTCCACATCTTACTTTGTGGACAAGTTGACCAATGACAATGGATATATCATAAAATAAGATTTCTTTTTCTTTTCATAAAGATGTTTCATGTATCATTGTCAAATTCGGTTAGATGTCAAATTCATAAAAGAGACTCAAGGCCTAAAGATTGCATACACGTTCATGAGTAACACACAATCAGAGATAAGCTACTGCCACCATTTATGCAATCCTGGATGAATCTCAATTACAACTTTCCTTAAGTCATATTCCCAAGCACACAGAAGACCGTCGATCACAGCCCATAATTCAGCATGGATTACTGAACAATACTCTAAGCTTTAACTGTAACCCATCAGCCATGTGCCATTGTTATCCTTTAAAACTCCACCACCCGACACTCTTCTCGATCACTCTTGGACTGCACCGTCAGTGTTGAGCTTGATCCATCCTCGTTGGGTTGGGCACCATGCCACTATTTTAGTCACTCTGGTTGGCTATCCCTGATACAATAGTCCCTGCCAACATCAAACATTTAGATAAAATCTCAAGAACACTATAATTTGCATTTTTAAACAAGACATTATTTCTTTGCGTCCATAAGCTCCAGCAAATAAGGCCAAAGGGTGTGTACCACTCGACCCCACCAATATTACCATTTGCGAGATTTTCACACACCCAATCCTTGACTGAAGTTATGAAGAATCTCGCTTGGTCATCCATTGGAACTATCCTTGTCCATACTGACCGAGCCGTGGGACAATCCTGGACAACATGCGAATTAGTCTCTAAACCCTTTTCTGCATATTTCGCTATTAGAAAGTAACCTCTCGTTTAGTAAGATCCAGAGGAAGTGTCTTACTACCGCCGACCTACCATTATCCTTTGGCATCCATTTCGCCATTGGTAATGGTCTATGAGCAGCAGCTACTGAAAAGCGTCCATCAACAAACCACCGCCAACCACATTTATCGTGGCCCTCCGGATACACCATCCCATGCCACATTTCGTCCTTTTTTATTGTCACTAAAACGTCTAACCTAACTAAAGTAATGAAATAGGCAACCAGTGTATAAAGTAAGCAATAATGTTTAAGTGCAATTTTTAGATTCAACATGTGAAGGGATTAACAAGTGTTATAAAGATATAGAATATTAACAAAATAAATATTTAGAAAAAAAAGAGATATTACAAATTTTTAAGACTGTTTGTGAAATAAAAAAGCACACTTTCAATAAATCAAATACTAACCCATAGAATAAGTTATTACCTTTTTTTATTTGATACACACTCATTTAATTAATAAGTTACATTTCTGAAAATAGATTTTTGTTTCATTAAAAAAATTTAATATGAACAATTCATGTGATTTTACTTATTTTATTGATAATAATGTTAAAAAATTTATCACAATAATTGGAGTGGCTTAAAATAAATAAGAATTTTTAGATTTTAAAAATGAGACATTGTGATCATCCAAAAGTGCACAAATCAAAGTAATATATGAGTATTGAACTCAAAAGGAATAAAAAGTCGTATAAATCAATCGAAATAATAGATGTTAGGGTAATGGAGTTTGGATACCAACTTAAACAACTAATCGAATGAGTACTGCTTTTAATATATTAGTTATTTATCAATACGATAAATAATTTTTATAGAGTGGGGAGAGACAACTACATGGATACTATAAAAAGCAGAAAAATAAATGCATAAAAGTGAATAACTTGAAGGGAACTTTAATGAGAAAAAGTTAGTGGTTAGGGAAATGCTTTGGTTAACAGGATGAGGCAACAAAAATATTTAAGCCGTTGCCTACTTATGATCACTGGTAATCCGAGTTAGCACCTAGTGCTCTCGAGTCATGTTAGGCTCTAAATTTACGGATTTGAGCTAATCTATGGATTCATCTCCTAATTTTCACTTTGGAATAACACTACCTGGGCGTCAATCCGATCAATGGAGCTAAGCTCACTCCGGTAATTAACACCCCAAAAAAATACACAAACCTACGTGAATGTTGTATATTGAGAACTTAACTCATTTAGGCAAATCCCATCCATAATAAGTTTTTAGCCCATAATAGAATTAAAGAGTTGAATAAAATACAAAAAGAATTAACATGAGATAACAAGAAATGGAAATGGAATTTGTAAGCTACATAATCAAATCACAAAGATTTTTTTAAATCTTGAATGTCAGAATATAATTCCTTAATACTTCAGAATTTAATATATTTACATGTCATTTAAAAAGTAAAAAAAAAAGAAAAATAACAAAACCTAAACCATTTATAAGAGAAGGCAAAATAAAGAAAAAGAAAATAAAAGGAGCATTTAAATCTAAATTCAACCCTTATGACTGGCATCCTCTTATCTTTTTCTAATGACTAAGGTTTCTATTTGTAGAAAAAAAAATTGTCCTTGGGTAATATGACCAAAATGCTCTTGGAAGAATTTAGAATTGCTGTTTCACTACTTTTAAATAAAATTAGCTTAATTTTTTTAAAAATAAAAAATTATAATAATTTCAAAATTAATTTATAATTATTTGTAACAAATAATTTAAAATTATAATGATAATTATAATTATCGTAACTTTTTATTATATTTTATCCATAAATTTTTATTCAATTAATAATTTTATTTGAAAATTAGCAATACATTGTTTGCAACAAAAAAAATTAAAATAATAATTGTAAATTAAATTATACTTATTTTTCAATGTGTAATTATAATATTTTATTAAATTAAAATTATTTTTAAATGTATAATTATCACAACTTCTATTTTAAGTCAACTAATAATTTTAATTAAATATTATAATTATTTTTAAATATCAATTCAATAATATGATGAAAAATAAAGAATATTCTTATCCGTTCAAAAATATCTTGAAACTCATATTTATATATATTAACTATATGTTATATATTATTTAACAATAAAATACAAATAATCAAATAATTAAAGAAAAAATTCTCTTTCTATAAATTTATTATAATAAATATATAATATTAAAAGTAACTAACACAAAGATATCTTTGCTATCTTTTCTCTCTCAATTTTCATTTTTTTCTCTCATTCTTTTCCTTTCTTTCCCTCCTTCCCCGGATAAATTAAAAAGAACTCATAAATAATAGGTGCAACATGTAAAGAATTAAAAGCATTTTTTTTTTTTGTAATATACTGGAAATTCTATAACATGTATATGTTTGTGGAAACTAAGTATTTAAAACATAGTTGTATGTTTAAAAAAAACATAAAATAAATAATGAAATATAAGGTTAGAAGGTTTGTAACAACTCGTTTTTCAGTAGTGTCGGAAACAGTGATTTTGGGGCCACAAATCCAACAAGTAAGTTCGTAAATATTATTATTTAATATTTACGAGTCAAATATGGTATTAAAATAATTTTTAAATTGACAATTTATGCTATTTGAATGAATAATTAGGTTCAAGTGGTATGACCCTAAAGTCAAGTGGTTTTAGAAAATGAGGTATCGGGACCTCGTTTTTATAAACCAAGCTGTAAATATTTTATTAAATATTTACGGAGTGTTATTATGGTTGTATTAAAGTTTTGTTAAAAAATTTTAATATTTAGATGGTTAATTAAATAAAAAGTACTAAATCGTAAAAGGTATAAAATCTAGTCACTATTGAATTATAATAATTAAATGGTTTAATCATTAAAAGAAGGAGGACTTATAGAAGTTGGACCATATTAATTGTAAATGTACGGTTAAAGGCAGGGGCGAAGCCAGAACAAATTTTTGGGGGGGCTGGATAAAATTTTAATTTTTTATAGTTTATATCTTTATAATTTGTAAAGGATTAAATCGAATTTTTATAATTTTAGGGGGGCAAAAGTGCAATTTTACCTTTACTAATTTAAAATTTTTAAAAAATTTTAAGGGCTAAAAAAGTAAATTTACATTTTAGGGGGGTTAGGGCCCATGCCAGCCCCCTGGCTTCGCCCCTAGTTAAAGGTATTTTAATTTGTTAAATTATAAGATTATTGTAAGGTTAATGTTCTAAATTAATAAAGATAAGTTAAAAATAATAATTAAAACATAGCATCATCTTCCAAATGGGGTCATCACCGAAAATTGAAAAAGGAAATGACCATTGGAGAAGCTTGTAAGGTTCGGTCAATGTCCCCTTTGCATGTAAGTTCAATTTGAGCTTATTTCTTTTAATTTTTATGTTTTTGAGATCGTTACAATTAGGTTCAGCTAATCCATACCTCTATTTTTGAAACTTTCAAAAATTTTAGATGATACCATTGAGGAGTTCTTGATGTTCATGATGTTAAATAATAAATTTGAGTTGTTAGTTATTGATTATAAGTATTTTATTAAGTAATTTTTGATGATTTTAAGTATAATGACTTATTTATGAAAATGGCAAAATTAAAGGAAACTGTTATAAAAATAGATAAAAATCGGTTTGCATGAGTTTTATTTAGAAATGATGAAATTGCAAGTTTCGGGTTTAGGGACTAAATTGCAAAAAAGATAATGTAACTCCCCGAATTTGGGCCTAGAAGGAATAAGCTTTGAGCATGGGAACAGCTAGGAGACTGCACATAAGTATTAAGTTGTGCAAGAAAATGACACAAATATATGTTTGCTTCAGTGGTTATGTGTCCTGTGAAGTGTTGGAAAAGTCTTGGGTTCAAGCCTGGGCTTTAGCAAAAAATTTAATTTTAGGTGAATAAGGCCTTGGTTCTAGATAGTAGGCTTCTTTAATTAAATTAGATAACATATGATACAAAGAGGGTTGTGGTGTAGTGGTAGTGGCGTGTTGTACTTCTAAGGAGGTTCGAGGCTCGAGTCACTCTATACACAATAGAGTATTAATTTTGCTACTCTTGCCGTGTAAGAAGTAGATGTTGTTTGAGACTCTGTTGAGTGGAGTTTGACTTGGTCAGGGAGTGTTATGTGGAGGAAATCAAGGAGAGGATTATGGAGAGATTTTAGGAGAAAAAAGGGGAGTTTAAGGGTGTGTGGGTTCGTGTCGAATTTGCTTAGGGAAAACTCATTATTTCGGCTTTGGGAGGGGAGTGTTTCATTTTCGGTTGTCTTCAACCGTTTCTTGTTGCATTGCTAAGAACCAAACATCTACCACTTACCCTCATTGCTAAGAATCGAACATCTACCACTTACCTTCATCCCTTTATTTCGATCCTTCTGTGATTGGGCATTCTTCTTCATAAAGCAGATTAGTAAGGAACCATTGTCAAAGCGGTAAGGATTCATGAGTTTCTCTTGTTGTTTCATTACTGCAATGATCCTTTTACAATACCTTCTCTTCCTTCTATTGTGTTTATATCTAATATCTCATTACACTACCGTTTTCTAGAAGGTACTAGTGTTCCTGTTTGCCTCTGTGTCTGAGCACGTTCGGCTTTGTTGGGGGTAAGCCGAATACTCTTCCTCTGAGTGTGGGCATTAAGTTTCAGTAAGCAATTATTCAACTAAGTTCAATCTATTACTTGTTGAGGGTTTTAAGTTTTATTGTCTTTCTTCTTCTTTGGGTAAACAATCCTATTTAATAAGTTTCAATGCTAAAACCGATAATCGGTAAGGACGTAGGATCGATTCCTAATCAGTGATCTAAGGGCAAGAATCTATTTTCGTTCATTCAAGGTGGGTAGAGAGTAACTGTCTATTGGGAGTTGACGGTGAATCTTTTATGAATATAGGTTTTGGCGTGGTGGGTAGTTCACTCGATTTCGCAATCAGGTGTGTGATCACACCCCACTTTCAACTGCAAAACAAAAAATACCGAAAAGCCGAAAACACGGCATTTGAGGCCACACGAGCGTGCGATCGCTCGTGAGGTAAGCCGAGCTCACGAAACTTGGGTGTTAGATTGTAGAAGCCGCCATGATCATTCTCATGGGTTTGGGCTATTTTGGGCCAACATGGGCCGAAATGGGCCATGTAGTTCACATGGCCGTGGTAATTTTTGGGCTTGATAGGCCCAATGGGCGAGTGGGCCTACTTGGGTTGCATAATGGGCCTTGGGCCCATTTACACTGTTAGGACCGTTAGGGTTACACGAGTTGCTCGAGGTGACTGTAGACCTTTTGATGGGTCGAAAAGAGTACTTAGACCCTAAAATAGGTAAAATGACCAAAATACCCCTATAGGTTAAAATGACTATTTTACCCCCGAGGGTAAATGATGATTTGTGCTATGATATAACTATACTTTCTGAGCATGGTAATCTGCATACAGATATGACTTATGACATGACATTCTGCATGGGGTGGGATACTGTTATGGAGGAAGTGTTCTATACTAGTGGCTTTGCCACATATACTATTACTGGTGGCTTTGCCGTATATATCGCATTCTTGCGCTTTTTGCGTTCTTATTCTTCGGCGACTTTCTTTGCGATATTATTACCGCGGCATTCATTGCGCGATCATCGATATTGGTGTGTTGGATGGGTGGGTTGATTTTGTCCCCACATGGTGTGTTGGTGGTACGGAGTGGTGCGTTAGCTAGATTGGGATGGGTTGCATTATTGTACTGTATTGTTACTGCATTAGGCTATGACCCACTCTATTCTGTTTCTGGATAGGGCTTAGGCCTAGACTGTTACTGTATGCTGTATGCCGATCGACTGATAGGGGATTACACACTGAGTTTTCGTAAACTCACCCCACTGTTTAATTGCGCAGGTAATCCCCAACGTTAGGTGGATCGGAGCTACAAGAGACTCGAAGATGGCCAAACTACTGCTCCTGTTTTCTTATATTTGGCATTTATTTACTATTAGATTTTGTTTGGGTTTTGAATTATGTAATAAGGCCTCTCTAATTTTCTAGCTTTCAATTTGGGATTTTTGTTTATTATGTTTTATATCTGTTAAAAGTAGAACGCGATTTTCCAAAACGATAACTGTTTTCAAAACACTACATTTCCGCAACACTTTTGAAATGCTTCCGCAACAAACAGAGTTTTAAAAGTAATGACAATTTAAAATGAATAATGAATAGCTAGAATGTTTGGTTTCTAACAAAAAGGCTTTAATTTTCCAAACGGGTTTTCATAAGCAAGAGCAAGTTTTCGAATAGCACTCCAATGTGACACCACTAGATTCATCCATAACATCTAGGCTGGGTTTGGGGTGTTACAGATAAACTTTAGGGGAAATTTTGTAAAAATGTCAAGAGGGCTTAACTACATAAAATGAGTTGATATTTCTGTTAGAAATAGTGTCTTGAATAGAATTATTATTTTAGATTGAGAGCGAATGGAAAATTGATGAGAAGAGAAAATTACAAAATAGCCCTTATACTTTGTCATTTCTGCGATATAGTTAGTTAAGTTCGTATATAGATAGAAATTATTGTTTTCCATTTTAGATGAATGTAAATAGTTATTTATGTTATGGTTAAATTATTTGATAAAGATGTGATAAATTATTATTATGGATCAATTAGAAGAATTAATCAAATAAAAGTGATTAATGGATGGTTACAATCCTTGTGATGGCACATTGACAGTATATTTTTATGTTGATATCATATAATGTGTATGGAAACGATGAAGTGCTTTTGATTGATAAATATGTATAAAGGTATTGGATTACATAAAAATTCCCAGTTGAACGTGGTAATCACTAGGATACGATTGGCATGCCAATAGGGTTAGTATGTGCACTTGTATGGGATTTGCACTTCGATGCCTCTTTATGCACTTCGGTGCCTCTTTATGCACTTCGGTGTCCCTGTTCGCACTACGACCTCTTTATACACTTTGGTGTCCCTATTCGTACTACGATGCCCCTGTTTGCACATTTGTGCCCTATCTGCATTTTCATGTTCTTTTTATGCATCTATGATGCCTCTGGTGTGGTGTAGTTACCCGAGTATCTGAGTCAAGTTACTAGTTTTTCGGGCTAAATGTTAATGGAATATATAAATTATTTATGTTCTTAAAGGCTAATGTATAGTCAAGATATTAGTATATCTTAAATGTTTAATAAAGTACTTGATCATATGTGAGTATAATTATATTGATGATTATACGGCTGAAGATAAATATTTATATATTTATGAATGAATTTGGATTGAATTATTATAGTGTAGGAAGCATACGATGAACCATTTTCAGTACTAATTTTATAAGCGCTTAGTAAATAAATAACAAGTATGATTAATCTATTTATTTAGTTTTTACATTGTTTAGTGAAAGTGATTCTGGGATGATATATTTATATGAAAGTTTGAAACGAAAGATGAATTACAGATCTATTATATGTTAAATGTGTAAGTTTTATGGTAAGAAGAAACGTTTAAGTGAAATGGTTTTATGAAATGCTTACAAGGAAAAATATATATGTATATGCAAGGCTAAATCAATTATTCATGAGAAGTGTAGTGAATAGAAAACGAAAGTTAGCTTAAGATATAATGAAAATTATGCTTAGTTGTTTATTCTAATATGTTCAGTAGTTAAGTTGGCTTTATACTACCTTACTAAGCATTATTTCTTACGTTAGTTATTTTCTTTTCCTGTAGATCATCGAAAAGTTTGATTTGGTTGGAAGCTTGTCAGAGACCTATCACATTATCCAACAGTTAATTTGGTAGTTTTGAGTATTTTTTATCAACATTAATAATGGCGTGTATAGGGTGTTTTGTTATGGCATAGGATGACTTGTAATGTTATTTTGGTGAATGGTTTGATGGTGTTTTGGCATGTAAGAATTTTGAAACTTATCTCAGTTTGGTACCATTTGATGCTTTGACAAATTAGATCAATTTGGTTATGCTACTATGCATATTTGAATGGCTATTATGGTATGTTTGAAATGATGTGTTAATGGTTAAGTTTGTGGTATGTTTTGGTAAAGGTTGAACTAGAATTTGATGATTGAAATATGGTATAATTGACATGTTTAGATAGGTAACGTTTAGTTCTTGATTGAGGTGCCTTTGAATGGCATATTGGTTAGTTGTGTTAAGACTTTGAAATGATGTTTTGATGTGTGTTTAGGTGGTGTTTAGGTTCCTTAAATGTGTGCATGAATGGTTTGGGAATTTGAGCATGATATGGTATTGAAATGGCTTGATTTTAGGTAAATTTGGGTCCACACGACCTGTGACACAGGCGTGTGACTCAGTCTATGAGACACACGGACTAGCGACAAAATTGTGTGTCATCTGAGAGTTCCTTTGCATGCAAGGTAGTGAGTTACAAAGTCTAGCACATAGCTTGGTACACGGGCATGTGGGACAACTTCGAGAGGTACACGGCCTTACACACAAGCATGTGACATGGTCGTGCGACCCTACTCCGAGAGTTACATGGGTGAGGGCACGGGTTGGGACACGATCGTGTGTCTCTAGCTAAAAGGTTACATGGCTTGAGACACGAGAGTGTGTCTTAGCCGCGTGAGGCACACAATCGTGTGACCCCTATTTTGTAACTTTTTCCTAAACATTCCAAATTGTTTCAAATTAGTCCCAACTTGTTATTAAGCCCTTTTTAAGGCCTCAAGGGCTCATGTAGGGACAGTATGCATGTGTATGAATGTGTATGATATGATTTAAATTATTGAATGTTAACATGTTTAAATGTTTTCAATTGTATAGTAATGCTCTGTAACCCTACCCCGATGACGGAGACGAGTTAGGGGTGTTACAAGGTTGGAAAGTAACAATAACATATGTAATATATACAAAATTAAAATAAAAAATAGTTTTGTTAGACAAGGCAGAGGTGGCAGTGGTGATTGAAAATTCACCTTGCTTAGCATAAGGTGGAGAGCTGTTGCGTATGATGGTTGGGCTATGGTAGTGATAGAGTTGGATGTTGGAAGAAGGAAAATCTGTAAGAGAGAGAGAGAGGGAGAGAGGGAGAAACCCCTGTTAAGTCAAAGATAAGGGTTTATATACCTTGGTTATGATCTTGATGTGCATTTGCCATCTCTCCATTGGTGATTCAAGGGCAAGTAAGCCAAGTGGTGTACCATCATAGGTCTAAATAGGGTGGTGCAACGACCTGATTTCTAGTGGTGTCGAAAAATGTGATTTTGAAACCCCATTTTCATAAACAAAGATCGTAAATATTAAATAGGAATATTTACGGAGTAAGTAAAAAAAAATATATTGAAATTTGGTTAAGTAATTTAGCCGAAATAGTAGTTAATTAAGGCTAAAGGGCTAAATTGTAAATATCTAATCACTATAGAGTTTTAATCAAGAAAAAAGCTTGGGACCTAGATAACAATTATGCAAAAGACTAAAATAGTAAATAAACCAATTTAGAATATGAGATAGTGGATTTTTATGATGATTCCCATTAAAGATTAAATTATTATTAAACTAAGATTAATTAAAGCAAAAACATAATTAATTAAGCTAATTAACATTTAATATAAGTATATATGGTAAAACTTAGTGGAAGAGGACATATTGTTATCATCCTAAAGCTCACCATAGCCATTAAAGAATAAATCCAAAGCTTTCAACTTTTTCTTTCGGCCAAAAATTAATTAAGGTAACCAAACCCTTTTTTTTAAATTTTTATAGATTTATGATCATGAGATCTTAATTTAGTTAGCCCATGTATCAATTTATTCAAAATTTTTTTAATTTTTAACAAGTTGTCGTTGTTGAGAATTAGTAGAAATTAAGCTTAGATCATGAAAATGACTAAATTGTAAAACTTAATTGTTAAACTTTGTTACATTAGGGACCAAATTGAACAAAATGAAAATATGTTATGAAATTATGTTAGTAATAGAAAGTATAGGGTCCCTAACAAGTAAATGTGAACATGTTTTAATCCAAAGCTATATATCAAAAGTTATGCAAATCTCGAGTTTAGAGACAAAATTGAATAAAATAAAAAATATGCTTAACTTTTTAATTTAATGTGAATTCGATGAAATTTGATATTGTTTATTTGTTGAATTACCATTCGTAGCTAAAGGAGACATCGACCACTGAGAGGAAAAGGAAAAGCGAGAGTTGATGATGAGTGATGCGAGATTTCAGTTAGTATTTCTATGATTTAAGATCAATTTAACTAATGCATTTTCATGATATTTTGCATAATTTGATATTGAGGTGATTTGTTAATGGTTGTTTGAATTGAATTGCTATGATTGAAATTGAATATTGAGATAGTGGACTGATGTATTGATGAAAAACTCACTAAAAAACTATGTATTTCTCATAAATATGTACAAATAAATATACACATGAAGCATTGAATCATATAAGAAAAGAATATCTCTAATCAGAATCTCTAAAAATCAGCTATAATTCCTAAAGGTTAGCTATTTAATGTTGTCAAATAAATAAAAGAATCTCAACATGGATTGAATTGAATAGATTAGAAAGTAGCATGACTTAATAGATTTATGAAATTTTGTATGGAATTGAATTGAACAAGTTATATTATATGATGAGATGATGATGAATTGAGAATGATAGAAAATGAACTAAATTGTATGATGAAATTAAAAAATTGGTGTACAGATGTCTCACATGCCTAACTTGAAAAGAAGATTATGATAAGTCTTAGAACTAAGCCCATTAATAAAGACATCAGCCAACTAATTTTTGAATGCTAGATAAGATAGACTTAAGACACCACTGGCTACTTTTTCCTTGATAAAATGGTGATTATTTCGATGTGCTTGGTCATATTGTGTTGCATTGGATTTTGAGCTATACTGATGGCCGCTTTGTTGTCATAGTACAAGGTTGATCCATTTTTGTTCAACAACTTTAGTTTTTCCAATACCTTTTGCAGCCATAAAAGCTCACAAACACCTTGAGCAATCGCCTTATATTCTGCCTCTGCACTTGATCGAGCAACAACAATTTTTTTCTTAACCCTCCAAGTGACTAAGTTTCCTACCACAAGAGTACAATAACCCGTTGTAGATCTTTCGTCATCAAAAGAGCTATCCCAATCTGCATCTATAAATACTTCTATCTTAAGATGACTATTTTTGAAGAAGAGAATACCTTTGCCTAGTGCAGACTTCATGTTGGAACACCGGTACACCCTATGGCACAGCGGAAAAATAAATCTAGTGATCACATCTAGGGATCCATGTGTAAGAAACAAATAGGGGTGAGAAGGGTATGAACGATTACCTTTAATCGTTTGGAAAACCAAAGATAACCATTGTGAAATTGATTACGCAATTGTATGTCGATTCCAAGTCGCTACAAAAATTTTTGGCCTTTACGTAATCCACCCAATGTGACAATGAACGACAAGAACTCTCTTAAACTTTTTCAGAGAGAAAAACTCATTAACAGCTACTAAACCTCATGCACTATATTTCAGGTATATAAAGTTTTTTTGAAAAACCCTATATTTCCTAATTCAGTAATACTTGATATCTTAATATGAATTAAATTTTATTATAATAATTAATCGAATATAATAATTATAATTACCATAATTATAATAAAATTTGATCATAAATTATAATTACAAAATTATAACAAGGATTTTGGTAAATTATGTTTAATTAATTTTATACGAATAAAATTCATATATATTAATTTAACCATGTCCTCTTATGTGTACAACATACTTGTACATATAATTCTTTCGAGATTTAATTGCCCAATTAAATTAATTTTCATGTCATAGCCAAAAAACAATACTAGCTATGTTTGGATTCCGTTCGTTTCAACCATAGGGTGTGACCCTATAGATTCTTGTAATGTTAGTAGTAATACTAGAACGAATCTAATATTACAAACAATGAGTGGCATCTAGCAATGTATCATTCCTACCTAAGTTACAAGAAGTCATGATTCAACATAACCTCTCTGTGATTAACCCTTCATGTATTAAATCCTATTGTCCTTTATATCTAGAATGGACACAAGTTATGGAATAGTCACACTTGCATAGTCCATTTAATGTTTCTTGATGTCCTGAGTAGACTATGATAATAAAAAATAAGTATAATATCTCAGATCAACTTATTCGAACATGACCATGCATTTCTAGTCTCACATATTGCTCCCATTATGTAGGAGAGACAAGTCCTATATTGATCAACCATATCCCACTATATAGATTGTGGTATATCCAACATCAGCCCTTATAGAACAACCAGTTACGATGGACATTTGACTGTATCAAAATATATGACTCACGATGTTGGTAAAATGATGATCTCAAGTCTAAGAATCGTATACATAGTAATCACTATGAGTAATGTTGTAACCATTACATAATAATCCAAGAAACATACTCATAATGGGTCAATCCAATATGTTGTTCTCTAACACACATACTCATGTATTGATTTTGACATCCCATGTCAATGACAGCAGCTTGTCATCAATAAATTACACGTTAATCTTAATGCATTATTGTTGTCCAAGCACACAATAATACTCGACTAAGGACCTTTTAAAAATAATTATATTATTCTCAGGACATTATTATTATAAAACAGTTTATTTATATACACAGAAAAGAAACTAGAATAATAATGGCAATGTCTTATATTAATAAACAAGGAAAAACAAGTATGTTATTACAATAATCTCATTATTGGTCTTTGGGCATACTCTAACACTTCAAATAACACAAAATTCGCAATACTACCTGCATATGGGCTTCGTGAGGATCATGCATAAATTGGCTTACCAAACTAACTGCAAAGGCTATATTAGGTCAAGTATGAGCGAGATAAATCAATCATTTGACGAGTCTTTGATATCTACCTTTATCTAGCATTTCACCAATTCCTCTGTTTGTAACTTATGATTACTCTCAATAGGTGATTCTGCTAGTTTGCAACCCAACATGCCAATCTTTGTCAGAAGATCTAAGACATCCTTTCTTTGGGAAATAAATATTCCCTCTTTCAATCTAGCCATTTCTAATCCGAGGAAATATTATAACTTTCCTACACTTTGATTTCAAATTCCTAAGCCAATTGTTTCTTAGGACGAGCCATTTCTTCCTTGTCATCTCCTATTACAATTATCTCATCAACATAAACTATAAGGAGAGTAGTCTTACCCTTGCGATGTTTTATAAAAAGTTTATGATCAACATTACATTTTCGATAGCCAAATGACACTATGACCTTACTAAAGTTTTCGAACCAGGCTCTACGAGATTGCTTTAGTCGATATAGAGCCTTTTTCAATATCCACACATTCCCTTGAGTATCTGTATCCTCAAATCCTAAAAAAACTTTCATATGCACTTCTTCCAGGTCTCTATGTAAGAAGGTATTCTTTACATCAAATTACTATAAGTTTCAAATTCGAGATTTGTTGCACATGGTAAAAGGATCCTAATCATGTTCAATTTAGCAATTGGAGGAAATGTTTCTTGATAATCTACTCCATATGTCTGAGTGAATCCTTGCACTACTAATCTGGCTTTGATTCAATTGAACCATTAACTTTATATTTGATAGTAAACACCCATTTGTAGGCAACCATTTTCTGCCCCTTAGGATGATTAACTAGTTCCCATATCTCATTTTTTTGCTAAAGCCCACATTTCTTCCATCATAGCCTTGTTCCATCTTGGATCAGTGATAACTTCTCTCCAATCCTATGGAACATACATAGAGAACAAGGAAAAAGCAAAAGCTCTATAGGATAGGGATAAGGAATCATAAGAGACAAATTCAAAAATAGGATGTAAAGTGCAAGTTCTAACACTTTATTGTTGGGCTATTGGTAATTCTAAATTAGTAGCAAATTTAGGTAAAGAAGACTCACCTGGAAGTGAAGAGTTAGGGCACAAAGTAGATTGTATGATGGAATCCTCTTTCTTGTCTTTTCTAGTGTATGTCCTTAAATTAGGCCTATCCAATAACCATCCACTAGTCTTCTTTTGAACCAAAGTCTCTGTTGGAACTAAATTTTCCCTCGGAAGAGTAAGAGAGTAAGGTGTCATCTTTTTCTTTTCAATAACCTCCTCTTGAAGAGATGGTTGTGATGAAGAAAAATAAGGTTCATCCTTACAAAATGTTACATCCATGTTTACATAATACTTTTTAGATGACAGATGATAACATTTGTAACCCTACTATGTGGGAGATTATCCAATGAAAACACATCTAATTTGCTCTGGTTTGCTCCCATGTCGAAGATGAACAAAGTAAACACAATCAAATACCTTTTGTGAAACCAGGTAATCCGTCTTGCCCTGTAAGATTTCTATGGGACTTTTAAAATCAATGAGTCAAAGAGGAATTCGATTAATAAGCTAAGAAGCAACCAAAATCACATCCCCCTAGTAAGGCTTTGGGAGGTTCAAAGTGAACATAATTGATCTAGCAACCTCCAAAAGATGTCGATTTTTCCTTTCCGCAACACCATTTTAAGCACTTGTTCCGAGACAACTGGTTTGATTTAGAATCCCATATGATTCTAAATAATCATTAAAGTTATTCTCAGTTCTATTATTAGTTCACAAAATTTTAACCTCAGCATCAAATTGAGTAGTAATCAATTTATGAAAAGAACGAAAACATGAAAACACATCACTTTTGAGTTTCAATAAAAAAACCCATGTTATCCGAGTGCAACAGTCAATAAATGTAACAAACCAACGATTACCAGATAAAGAAGTAAGGTGGTAGGGCCCCAAACATTAGAATGAATAATATCATAAGGAACAGTACTTCTATTATTATGTAAAGCATAACCGGTTCTTGTATGCTTAGCAAACTTACAAGCATCACAAACTAAAGAATCCAACTGAGTTCTTGAAAAAAAATTAGAAAACATCTTGGAAAAATTAATAAATGATAGATGTCCTAAAAAACTATGCCACTAAATTATCTCCCACTTGACATCGTTATTCTCTTCAAATAAGGCTGAGACATACTGAACGATTGATCTAGAAGATATAAGCCATCACACAATCTACCAATGCCAATCGTCCTCCCTATCTAGAGATCCTAAAAGATGCAATGGTTGTGAAAGAATCTAAGTTTACAATTTAAGGTTTTAATGATAATACTAACAGATAAAAGGTTAGGACAAAGGATAAAGTGATATTAGGAGTACAGATAACAAAACATGCTCCAGAGACGGAGGTAAGGAAGCTATCAACTATTCTCACACTGTACTTAGATGGACAATTAGTATAGTTAAATAAGCTTTTGTTTGACCCTATCATATGTCTATTCGCATTGGAATTAGTAATCTAAGATTAAGAAGTAGATGGAGCATTTAAAACAATACTTGATGTCGTATGATTAGACTTAACACTCGAGGTAGAGTCCAATTGAGATAGTAGATGTAGGAGATGTTGAATCTCGTCTGAGGTAAAACTCCCAGCAAAAGTGGACTTGTCCTTTATTGTCATAAAGTCTGAAAAATTTGCTTGAGACCGAGAATTACCCTTTTGCTTTCCACCACGACCTCAAACGGGGCGACCGTGTAACTTCTAGCATGAATCTTTTGTATGTCTAAGCTTGCCATAGTAATCACTTGTCAAGTGATCCTTACCAGACTTACCACCCAATGTACCATCCTGGTTAGTAATGAGGCTAGCTTTCTCAATAGGTGAATTATAGAGCATAACAACACACCGACTCTCCTCTTGTCGTACATAAGAGTATACCTCATAAAGAGAAGGGAAATTTTTTTTTCTAAGAACTTGAACTCGAATCTGATCATACTCAATATTCAACCCAACCAAGAAATCAAAAACTCCTCATTCTCCATCATCTTCTGAAATTCCCTATCATCACTGGTACAAGTTGCCTGAAAATCTTGATAATAATCAATTTTTTTGCCACAAGCCACTTAATTAGCAAAATATTGAGAAATTGTTAGCTCCCCTTGCTTTGCACCATGGACTTTATTATGAATCTAAAAAATTTGTGCATCATTCCCAATATGAGAGTAGGTGAGAGCAACAACATTCCAAATCTTTTTTTGCAGTATCAAGCAACAAATAAGTTTTGGAAATATGGGTTTGCATCAAGTTGATAAGCCATGCAATAACAAGAGAGTTTGCTTTATCCTTCTAACTAAAAGTTGAATCAGTGTGTTAAGGTTTTGATGTGGTACCGGTTATGTATCCCAGCAATCCATGAGCCTTGATAAACAACAAGCAAGACCTTGACCAAGCAAGGTAATTTTGTCCATCAAGCTTCACAGGACTGATTTGCAACAAGGGATTATCGGTTGGAATCACGAGCTTCTCGTCCTTCGACATAATGCTGAAAAAGAAATAACTAATACCCTAAAAATTAGCTTAGAAAAATTATAATAAAAACCACTCCAAAAAACACAAAAGAGATCCCACACAAAAAAAAAAAAAAAAACTTAGCCAAAATACACCTTCAATCAGAGGAAAATGACCGGAAGGGAGCAAAGAGCATTTGTAACAGCCCAATTTAGGGCCTAGTCAGAACAGTGGTCTTGGGACCACAAATCCAAAGTTAGAAAAAATATTTTATTTTTATTTTTATGTTATAGCATGATTATAGGGATGCATGAAAAATTTGGTGGGTTAATTTTGACGTTTGTAAGCCCAATTGCGAAAAAAGACTAAATCGCATAAAATAAAAAAGTCCTAAATTGATAGCTAAAGGTGTCAAATAGCTAGAGAATAGAAATTGGGGGTCTTCAAAGGGAAATTAGACCCTATTATGATAGCATAGCTGGCCATGAGACAAAGATGAGACAATTTTCAAAGTTAGGTGGAATTGGGTGGTTTATTTGACTAAAAAGGAAATAAAATAAAGAAAGATGATATCATCCCTTTTCCATCTTCTTTCTCAATTGATTTTTATCCTTTTTTGAGGTTTTTGAACTTCAAAAATTTTCAGCAACTTATCATCCCTAGAAGTAAGTGATTTCCATACCATTTGTTGTAGATTTTTGCATTTTTGAAACCCTTAAAGCACGAGCTTTCAAATGAGAGGTCTATATTGCAAAATGATTAAGAGTTTGGGGTTTTTCCATGAATGGATTTGTAATTTTTGGTGAGTTTTTATGGAGGAAAATGAGTCTTGGTTGTTGAATGAACAACTTTTGTGAAGGAGTTTCCATAGAAAACCCTTATAGGACCATTTTGCAAAGTTTGTAAAATAAGTGATAAAATGTGCGAAATAGTGAGAATTTGGAGCTGCTATAAGAGTAAAAAGGGTTTGGTTAGGCTTAATATACGATGAAATTTGATAAAAATTAATTTTCGGGCATAGAGGTAAAATGGTCATTTTGCCAAAGTCTAAGGGCAAAATGGTCATTTTACTGAAGATGTGAATTTTTTATTGCCTAATTGTATTTAGTGACTAAATGAGTGTATTTTGTTAATATAGATCAAGAATTGCTAAATCTGAACCTAGACCGGGGGAAAGCCAAGCAAATCGACTAGTCGTGTACGTTTTGTAACCCGAGGTAAGTTGTATGTAAATAATACAACTACATTGTTACCATATGTGTTTGAATTGCTATTGAATCGATATAGTATAAATTGCTTTATTGTGGAATTGAGAAAGTATATTGAAATTGAGATAATAAGATTCCCATTGGAACCTTAGGAAGTAAATCAGATATTCATGCCATGACATTTGGGTCATTTGTGTGCTAGTGTAAGACCATGTCTGGGACATGGCATCGGCATTAATATGAGTGCTAGTATAAGACATGTCTGGGACATGTATTGGCCTTGAGACGTAAGCTAGTGCAAGACATGTCTGGGACATGCATCGACTACAAGATGTGTCAGTGTGAGACCATGTCTGGGGCATGGCATCGGCACAGATATGCGAGAGCTAGTGTAAGACCATGTCTGGGACATGGCATCGACCTCGATGACGATAGCCAGTGTAAGACCATGTTTGGGACATGGCATTGGCAACTTACCCTATGTTGGAGGCTTATGGAATATCCGATAGTGTTCTGAATGGTTCAACGGTAAGAGTCATGATTTTAAGTTAATGAAAAAAAAAGTATAACCTTGTGGTGAGTGGTACAGTAACCTATTTGGTACGTATGAGATATGAGCTCAATATATAATATGTGACTTGTATGGATGGTAATGAGTAAGTTGTGCTTATTCCCACCTTTGTGTTATGAGCATGTTGATTATTGTTAAATTGTTGTTGTATATTTATTATATGCAACTTACTAAGCTTTTATGCTTACTCACTTTTCTTTCCATTTTTCTTATAGTGTCGCCTAATTAGCTCAAGGATCACCGAAAGTTAGAAATATCGATCACACTATCGACCGAAGCATTTGGTATAGTTGGATTTATATTTTTGAATATGGCATGTATAGGGCTTAGACTTTATTATTTTGTGTGTTTGAGAATTGGCCAATTGTGTTGGCTTGGGTTGGAAACCCTTCATTTTGTATTAAGCCTTGAATGATGGCTAACATTCATTTTGATTTATAAAAGATGCATTTTCATTGTTGAATGAATGTCTAATGTGGCTGATTTGGTTATATGAATTGTGCTTATTTTGGTATTGGTTGGTATTTGTATGAAAATAGCCTTATATTGTCCACACGGGTAGACACACAGGCGTGTGTCTAGGCTGTGTGTGATACACGGTTGTCCCTATGGGCATGTAGTCCGGGTCGTGT
The DNA here is from genome assembly GCA_025698475.1 of Gossypium anomalum. Taxonomy (NCBI): domain Eukaryota; kingdom Viridiplantae; phylum Streptophyta; class Magnoliopsida; order Malvales; family Malvaceae; genus Gossypium; species Gossypium anomalum. The sequence goes on from CM046957.1 coordinate 24,090,486, forward strand.
GTCCCCTGCACGTCAAAATTTTAGGTCAGTATGCATGATAGTAAAAACACAGGCGGAGACACGACCGTGTGTATCAGTCGTGTGAAGGACACAGCCTAGCACACGGGTATGTGCCTTGGCCGTGTGACATATTGGGCATGCTGACATTAGAAACAAAATGTCCATGTTTTCGTACACTGGCTAGGACACGGGCGTTTTGTGGCCGTGTGAGGGACACGGGCCATTAACACGGGCGTGTGTCTGGCCGTGTGAAAACCTTTGTAGGTATGCATTTAGAATTAATTCTATACGGGTGTAGGACACGGGCGTGTCCCAGGGTGCTTAGGCCGTGTGAGCCATACGGGCCATCAGCACGACCATGTCAAAATGGTCACACGGGTGTGTGCCCTGTTTTGGAGGAAAAATTTTCATAGTTGGTTTAAGGCCCCGGAATGGTCCCGAATAGTTTCCAATGGTCGATTTGGGGCTCGTAGGCCCGTAATAAGAAGTTTAAAGTAGAAATTGAAAAAAATATTATTTTGGACCGAGTCTTGGTGACTCGAGATTGTTTCTGTGCATGAGATCAAGTTAGGTAATGCCTTGTACTCCGTCCCGGAGTGGGTTACGGGTATGGGGTGTTACAGCATTGCGACAACATAAAAAAAACACGTTGGCAGCAGGTGAAGGCCATGCGTGGTGCATGAAACAAAGAGGAAAAACCTTGTGATGACAAGTGAGGCCCGCATGCGCTCTCTGAGGTTTCGCTGGTGAGTGGATGTCAACTCCTATGGTAAGGGCAGTGAGAGAGAAAATTAAGGCTAGGGTGGAAAGTACCAATTTAGTGTTTCTAGGGTTTTTGGAGCAGAACTTTGAAAACCAGAAAAAATTGTCCTAAAAACTTAATAAAAATATGATACCATGATGAAATTAGAGATAAATACTCTAATATATTGAGGAAAAACTCACTCAAAAACTACGTATTTCTCATAAATATGTACATATATATACATGAAGCATTGAATCATGTAAGGAGAGAATATGTCTAACCAAAATCTCTAAAAATTACTTATAATCCCTAAATATTAGCTATTCAATTTTGTTAAAGAAATCAAATATTCTCAACATGGACTGAATTGAATAGAATAGAAAGTAGCATGACTTGAAAGATTTATGAAATTTGGTATGGAATTAAATTGAACAAGTTATATTATATGATGAGATGATGATGAATTGAGAACGATAAAAAATGAATTGAGCCATATGATGAAATTGAAAACTTAGTTACCCTATTAACTTTTTAGGCAAAGTCAGATGTAATTGGCATTCCACAGGATTGATTGAGTACAAGTTACTTCGACTATATTGTTGGATATGGTGCCCTAAGTTTAGTATTTTCGTCTATGTACACTTGTAATATTTTCAAATAGATTGGTTAATAAAATTATTCATGAATTACATTAATATATTTTGTATATTGTCATCACATGATTTTTGCATGTAAAGCAAAATAGAAGCAAATTTTAGCTCACTGGTTGTCTAATGTTTAACTAATAGTAAGCGGTATTACGTGGTTGGATCGTAATATGGAAAGACAACTTATATTAGTAGACGAATCTAAAAAAGTCTTCAGTCTAATTGAAAATGAGCAAACTGAGTAAAAGACTAATATGTTGTATATCAAGTCCAATTAGGAAGATGTTTTGTCTTGGGCATCAGAACAGTGACTCCCAGAAGATAGAGACATAGATATGACTGATAGTACATCACACAGTCGTGTAACTCTCTATGGCTTTGTGAGTTAAACCTGCACAAATATGTAAAGAGACACATGATCGTCTGAGAAAGCCGTGTGTGGCACACAGCTGTGTGATAGCCCGTCTCCTAGGCTATAACCCTCTAAACCTAGCCCGGACATTATAGCTAGATCTTGAAGATTACATTGGCCAAGACGATGGCCCAATAAAACATTTTAGAAATTATTTCTTAAAAATCCCTTTGCGAAAACTGAAGGTTGTGTTATTTAATTGTGTTTAAAAATCCGATCTTATGTTTAAAATAAAAATGTCATGATTCAACTAAAACATTGTAGCGAAAAATGTCATTTTGAAAATCATAAGTTTGATACTTTGGAAATCATCAGTTTTGCAAATCGAGTATTGAGTTTAAAATCCTTACTTGGAGTTTAATAAATTTTATTATAAAAATAATCCATCGTTTTAGTTTTATTTCTTCAAATTATTTAAATAAGAATTTAACATAACAAATCATGAAAAAACAACCCCAAAACATTATCCAAAGTTCCCAAATCAAAATCCAAACCAAAGTTCAAAAATTAAAGTCCATATAGCATGAACACAAACCAAAATGTCCAATACCAATACTTGTAAAGTTTTTCGAAAAAAACCAAGAGTACCTACGTAGCCAAGCCCATCCTAGCCTCGATTATCTAAAAATGAAAGTTTGAAAGGGGTGAGCTTAATAGGCTCAGTGTAGGTCTCAAATAACAATAATTTCACATAATAATTCATCACAACATCATATTAATCAGTCCATAACATATATAAATTATTCAATTATAAAATAAGATATGGCAGATTGTGTAGTGACGAAATCAATGCAACATTTTTCAGAATACAGTACAGATATTAAAAATTAAATCCTACTCAACTCCGCTACACACTATAAAGAGTTCCCTAGAACTCATCCAACCAATAACACACCAAATTGTGGTCAAACCACCAGGTATTGCAGATTTACTGCCATAAACAAAATATTGCGGACAAGCCACCAGAAATGATGATACTGCCAGATACCTCCTTCGTACATTTTTTCACCCCATGCATGTGTTATGTGATACATGCATAGGAGCGTTTGATGAAGAATTGATTGGAACAAAACCAAATTCGTCCATGTCAATACCAATTGGGTTGAAAGATGAGGAGAATTCAAGAAGAAATCCAATTGAAATTCCCGTTAGGCCTATGACTCGGGCTAGATTCAAGAAGCTCAAAGAGGTGATGTTAGGGTTGATTCAACAAGTTTGGGCTGAGCATGAGAAGTCCAATTTCTATTGGACTCAAGATAACTATCCAATTCCGTGCAATGTGTTGCATGTGATAGTTTGATTAGCTTGAACAAACTCTTCAATTTTTTAATTATGTGTTTTGTTTCTTAAATGCATCTTTGTTTAATGATCTACTTCATTATGTGTTTTTTTTGTTAAATGTGTCTTTATTTAATATTTTGCATTAATACATTTACATATTTTAAAATGTGCATTATGTTTCTTGTTTATTAAATATGTCTTTAGTTAACACTTTACATTAATACATTAGCATCCTTTAAGACCTACATTATCTATTTTTCATATTTAATAAGTCATGCATTAAATCATCTCATTTGTTAATTTACTTCAATTATGGTTTAAATTGCATGTACTTTTAATTTTTGTGCATGAGTGTTATTAAACATGTTGTTTTTATGAGTGTTTCAAGTTATTGTTTAATCTTAAATATCTATTTTGCAGGTGACTTTTCATATGATTAAAAAAGCTTATAGTTGGATGGTTTCAAAGCTTTTTAAAGAACATTAAAGAGGTTGTTTAATGGACCAAAGGAGACTTTTCAAGTCTAAACATTTTTAGAGTCTTAAACCTTCCTCATGGTGCCATTTAAGAGAATGTTACACAGGCTTTTACAATTTGGTTTCAAGGGAGTTGAAGGGACAACAATTAAACATATTAAGGATACATTAAGTCTTCATTAAGGAGAATTGGCATGCCTTTTCAACTACATCAGACTTCAATGAAGAAACATGATTCATTGGCTTCCTTACAAGAGTTAAAAATGAAATTAGTGCTTGTAATAATACTAGTTAATGGCCGATATGAAAAGGCTCACATTGGCATTTGAATAGTCACAAAAGTGCCTATAAATATCCTATAAACAGAACTTTGATTGGCTAATGAATATTTTTTAGTTTTGTTGAGAATTATATCTTTTTGTTCTTGGTCTAACTTAACTAGACTTATCAAAGTTCTCTTTGTGGTGTCAAAACCATTCTTTTTGAACTTATCACTTGGCATTCTAACATATTATTGGTTCTTATTTTGCTAAATAGTGGGTCACAGTTTACTTTTTCTTCTTCAAAGACTTGTTCGTTATATCACTAAATAGAAATTGAGTCACGATCATTTGTATTGATGGTTCTTTTCTAAGTGTTTGATTCATAAAAGTCATCCTTCCAAAACCTTCTTTGATATTTTTCTTCAAACTATTTTCCATTACTTGCAATTTCACTTTGAATACCAACTTGAAACGATACTGAAATTAGACGATTGAGAAACTCAGCATGTTGTAATCGAATTCACGAATACGGGAACGCATAATTTGGTATTAGAGCTACGAAAATCTAATCTAGGTATCGTATTAGAAGTTTCAAAATAGTGACAAAATTCAAAATTTTGAAAAAATTTTGAAGAAAATACGAAGTGAAATTTTGGGAAAAAAATTTGAAGTTGAAAAGAAAAAAGAAGAAAAAATTTTGATTCATATCTTGGAGTATATCTTATATTTTCCTACAAGTTTTCACACTACTAAAATCTTTCGATTAAAAAAATGTTACCTTTTCTTTTCTTTTTTTTGAACCTATCCTACCACATATCTACCCGTTTGTTGCTAACCGACTGTTGCAAGTGTTCTTTGATCAGGTCCTAACTAGTTTGATTAAGAACTTAGAGAAGAACCTAAGTGGAAAAAGGCACGAGTGGTGACACTAAAAGAGCGAGAAAAAGCCAAACTAAGTGCAAACTTGAGAGGAGTGATTCTTTTTCGAGAGAAAATTGTGAGGTTTGATTTGGTGAGGAATATTTCATTATTAACATTGTTTTGTGACTAATAGAAATCATGTCAAGGAGTTCTATAAGGAATAATCCTAATGAAGGAGGGGGAGTACCAAACTTGGATTATTAAGCACTGCTAAGGGAGATGGAACTCATTATGCGAAATCAATTGGAGCCTATCTAAGAGCAGCTTGATCAGTTAGAGGGGAGAGCACAATAAGGCGTTCACCTCCACAATAAGCTCGTTTACAACTATATCGAGGATGTTTACCCCCACAACAAGGTTGTTCACCTCTACCTTGAGATTGATCACCTCATATTCCTAATGCCCAACAGTAATAAGCACCTTTATGAAATTACCGAGATGACTACTATGGTAATAATGAAGTGGAAAGCAATCAAGTGTCAGAACGAAGTGTGAGATAAAATGATCGTAGAAATCAAGAGCCAAGGGGGTGAGAGCAAGTTAATAACAATCATGAAAATATTAAGGTGCAGATTCCTTCATTCCAAGGAAGAACCGATCCTGAAGCTTATTTGGAATGGGAAAAGAAGATAGAGTTGGTATTTGAGTGCCATAATTATTTAGAACTGAAAATGGTAAAAATTGCAACCATCGAATTTTCAGATTATGCTATTATATGGTGGGATCAACTAACCATGAATAGAAGATGAAACGGAGAATGACCCGTGGAAACATAGGCTGAAATGAAGGCATTTATGCGAAAAAGATTTGTTTATAGTCATTACCAGCGAGACTTGTCCTAGAAACTCCAAAATCTTTCACAAGGAAATCAGAGTGTGAAAGATTATTTCAAGGAGATAGAGATACCTATGGTCTGAGCCAATGTTGAAGATTGAAAGGCTACCATGGCGAGGTTTTTGTCCAGCTTAAATTGAGAAATAGCTAATGTTGTTGAACTACAACATTGTGTCTAATTGACGAATATGGTTCATATGGCCATAAAAATTTAGCAGCAACTCAAGAAGAAATGAGTGTTTCGAATGGCATCCAACATTGGTTCTACTTCAAAATGGGGCCAAACATTTTTTAGGAAGGATGTAACCATGCCAGCAAAAGACAAATCTGGACCACCCAAATTCCAAAAGTCAAGTGATGTTGCATATAAAGGAAAGGCAGAAAGGTAGCAAATTATTTGTGAGATTTCAAGTACTTCAACTGTTTGGGCCGAGGGCATATTTCTAGCCATTGTCCCAACCGAAGTATGATGGTCCTTAGAGACAATGAAGAAATCGAGACTAAGGATGAATCTGATGATGAGTCTTTACCGCCACTAGATGTTGCAAATGAAATGGAATATGTTGTTGGTGGTGTACTTCTTATGGTAAAAAGGAGTTTGAATATTCATGTCTCGAAAGATGAACAGAAATGGGAAAACATCTTTCACATCGATTCCATGTTCAAGGAAAGGTATGTAGTGCAATCATTGATGGTGGGAGTTGTTCTAATGTCGTAAGTAATGCAATGGTAGAAAAACTTGGAATGAAAATACTTAAAACACCCTCAGCCATATACGTTGCAATAGTTGAACGATTGTGGAGAGATCAAGATGACCAAGCAAGTTACAGTTCCTTTTTCCGTTGACAAGTATAGCGATGAACTGCTTTGTGATGTTGTTTCCATGTATGATGGACATGTTTTGCTAGGGAGGCCTTGGCAATACGATCGACGAGTGATGCATGATGGATACACCAATCGCTATTCATTCAAGCATAATGAGAAAGTTATTATCTTAGCTCTGATGACACTAAAGCAAGTCTATGAAGATCAAATTTGTTTGAAAGAAGAGAGTGAAAAAATAAAATCAAAAGAAATAGAAAAGAGTGATAAGGGTGAAAAAGAAAAGAGAAACGAAAAGAAAACAGAGTCTGAGGTAAAATCAAAAGAAATCAAGAGAAAAGAGGAGAAAGAAACTGAAAAAGTAAGTTTTCATGTCAATGAGAGAGAGATTAGGAGAACTCTAGTTCTTAGACATCCACTGCTTGTACTTTTGTATAATGAAGCCTTGTTTAATACTAACGAACTCGATGAGACTTTCCCATCTTCTATTGTTTCATTGTTACAGGAATTCCAAGATGTCTTTCCTGATGATGTGCCGAATAGATTACCACCCCTTTGAGGAATTGAACACCAAATTGACTTTATTTCCAGTGCCATTATACCAAATTGATCGACATATCGAAGCAGTCCTGAAGAAACTAAAGACTTGCAAAGACAAGTTGAAGCATTAATGGAGAAAGGTTATGTTCGTGAGAGTCTAAGTCCTTGTGTCGTACCTATGCTGTTGGCTCCAAAGAAAGATGGTACATGGCATATGTGTGTCGATTGCTGAGCTGTCAATAAGATAACTATTAAATATAGGCATCCGATACCCTGACTTGATCACATGTTAGACGAATTGAGTGGTTCGTACATTTTTTCTAAGATTGATTTGAAAAGCAACTACCACCAGATTCGAATAAAAAGCAACTACCACCAGATTTGAATGCGAAAAGGTGATGAGTGGAAGACAGCCTTCAAAACAAAATATGGTTTGTATGAGTGGTTAGCCATGCCATTTGGCCTAACTAACGCACCAAGCACTTTTATGAGGTTAGTGAATCATGTGTTGCGACACTTCATTGGTAAATTATGTGTCGTTTATTTTGACAATATTTTGATTTATAATAAGAATTTAAATGAACATGTGCAGCATTTAGGTTCAAATTTAGAGGTTTTACAGAAGGAAAAGTTATTTGCTAATCTTAAGAAATGCTCATTTTGTACTGAAAAATTTGTTTTCTTAGGTTTTGTAGTGACTTCCAAAGGCCTCGAAGTTGATGAAGAAAAGGTAAGTGCTATTTGAGATTGGTCAAGACCGACAAGTGTAAGGCAAATTAGAAGCTTTCATGGACTAGCTAGTTTTTATCGAAGGTTTGTTAAGAATTTTACTACTTTGGCCGCACCTTTAACTAGATTCATTAAAAAGAATTTGAACTTCCATTAGGGAGACGAGCAAGAAAAGTGCTTTAATTTGATAAAAGAACAACTCACCAATGCTCCATTATTAGCTTTACTCGATTTTACTAAAACCTGTGAAATTGAGTGTGATGCTTTAGGCTTAGGCATTGGCACTGTGTTGATGCAAGAAGGACATCTTATGGCGTACTTTAGCAAGACTTATGACAAAGAAATGTATACCTTAGTACGAGCGTTGGAAACATGGCAACATTACCTTTGGCTGAAAGAATTCATTATCCACACTAATCATTTGTCATTGAAGTATTTGAAATGGTAGTATAAGTTGAACAAACGACATGTAACACCCTGAATTTGGGCCTAGAAGTTTTGGGCCTTGAGCATGGGAGCGATTGAAGGTAGCTTATAATATTTTGTTGTGCATGTAAATTTCATTAATGAAGGCTTGTTTTAGTGGTTAAGTGTGCTGAGAAGTGTTGGAGAAGTCTTGGGTTCAAACCTGGACTCTAGCAAAAATTTTGGTTTAAGGTGAATCAAACCCTGGGTGTAGTAGGTAGGCCTTAAGAATATTGTTGGAGAAATTGTGCCACAAAAAGACTTGTGGTCTAGTGGTAAAGTAGTGCCACATAAGAGGCAGGAAGGTGGCGCCATAGAGTTGGCAAGGAGGTCCAGGGTTCGAAACTCATGGCAATCAAAGAGCATTTATTTTGCTAACAGGGGGCGGCAAGAGTTGGTGTTGAATTTAAACTCTGAGATGTAGGGATCCCACATCGGGAAGCTAACATAAGAGTGGATGCGAAGCTGGCTTTAAATAGAGAGAACCATGAGGAGAGTAAAGGTACCTTTCTTGGCTGATCCCTTTCGCTTTATGGCGTGCTCGTTTGGGTTGGGCGCTGGCTAAGAGTGCTCGGAGCGCGGATTAACTCCAATCTCCTATCAGGTGTGTATTTCTCACTACTCTAGCTGTATAGGGTAAAATTACTGAGATACCCTTGTGGGGCAAAATTACCATTTTGCCCCTAGAGTGTTAAATGACTGTTTTGCCCTTTTGGGCAAGTGACTGACTTGGACTGTGTGGTTGACGGATTTGATTGTGAATATATGTTGGTGATATGAATGACTTGACTGTGATTGTTTAATTCAAATATGGGCATGATATTCTGTTTCTGTATACGTATGCCATGACATATTATTTTTGTTGCATGGGACATGGGTTATATTGATGGAGGAAGTATTTTGGCAACCTCGCTACAATCTGGTGGCCTCGCCACATATATCTGTTCTGGTGACTTCGTCACAATATCTGGAAGCCTCGCTGCAATCTGGTGGCTTCGCCACATATATATATATCTGTTCTGGTGGCCTAGCTAGAATACCTGTATCTGGTGACTTCGTCACAATATGTGGCAGCCTCGCTGCAATTTCTGTGGTGTGTAGCGGTTGGGTGGGTCGAGTAGTCTCCCCACATGGTGTAAGACATGTATGGAGGTGTATACGGATGGATTGGGTTGGGATTGCATTCACATTCTGATTCTGATTCTGTTACCTGATACTGATTCTAATTCTATCACCTAACTCTGATTCTGATTCTGTCACCTAATTCTGATTCTGATTCTCATTTTTATTCTACTTCTGATATTGTTTCTTATTCAGTAATGGGCTAAGGCCCGTCTGGTACTGTCTGTTATAATGGGCTAAGGCCCAATTGATACTGAAACTGTAAGTGGGGCTAGGGCCAGACTTTTAATTCTTTTATATGACTGACTGTTCCTTTTATATAGTAAGGGATTTCACATTGAGTTTTCGTAAACTCACCCCGTTTATTAACCTTTCAGGTAATTTCCAGCCTTAGACGGATCGGAGCTGCGAGGGGCTCGGAGGGAGCTACACACACTGTTTAAGTTACAGTTTTGATTATTGCTTTAAAAATATTTTGATGTGAGTTGTAGTAAAGTTGTTGTAATTTTCTGGATTTCTAATTTGGAATTTTATTTATAATTGCTAGTATTAGAACACGGTTTTCCAAAGCAACTACTGTTTTCAAAACATCACGTATCCGCAATTGTTTTAAATTAAGCTTAAAGAATCACAAGATTTTTTTACAAAGTTGTTAAGAATGTTATTCAGCTGAGGTTTTCTAACAAGGTTTAAAAAGGGTATAAGTTTTTAATTATTAAGAAGGGTTTTTAATGGAAACATGGTTTTCGAAAAACACTTCAATGTGACACGCCAGATTCGAGCCAAACTTTCAGGTCAGGTTTGGGGTGCTATATTTAGTGGTATCAGAGCCTGGGTTGCAACAATTCGACTGTGGATTGGGTTTTCAAAGGTTGAATTTCAAAAAATTATTTTCAACCACGTGGTCTATTTGAAGTATTTCTCTTAAAAAGTGTGGCACACCGAGTCTCCGGCGCCGAATCCATAAGTCTTCTGAATACTTTTGTTTATTTAGAAATTAAAATACTGTAGATTCCTTAGATATTGGTCTGAATTTAAATTTGGTATTTATTTTATGTGGATGTGATGTTTGGATATAGAAATTGTATATATGTGTGATAAATATGTGTTTGCTTCAGTGAATAAGCGCTGTCTGTATCAGATGTTTCAAGTTCTAGTTGAAGTGTGATAGTGATAGTAGGATCAGAGTGTGCAGCGGTAGTGTAGTGGGGTAGATGTTACACGACTACCCTGTTAGATAAATTTTGGGGACAAAATTTTTTTAAGGGAGGTAGAGTTGTAACACCCTGAATTTGGGCCTAAAAGTTTTGGGCCTTGAGCATGGGAGCGATTGAAGGTAGCTTATAATATTTTGTTGTGCATGTAAATTTCGTTAATGAAGGCTTGTTTTAGTGGTTAAGTGTGCTGAGAATTGTTGGAGAAGTCCTGGGTTCAAACCTGGACTCTAGCAAAAATTTTGGTTTAAGGTGAATCAAACCTTGGGTGTAGTAGGTAGGCCTTAAGAATATTGTTGGAGAAATTTTGCCACAAAAAGCCTTATGGTTTAGCGGCAAAATAGCGCCACATAAGAGGTAGGAAGGTGGCGTCATAGAGTTGGCAAGGAGGTCCAAGGTTCGAAACTCATGGCAATCAAAGAGCATTTATTTTGCTAACAGAGGGGCGGCAAGAGTTGGTGTTGAATTTAAACTCTGATGATGGAGGGATCCCACATCGGGAAGCTAACATAATAGTGGATGCGAAGCTGGCTTTAAATAGAGAGAACCATGAGGAGAGTAAAGGTACCTTTCTTGGCTGATCCCTTTCGCTTTATGGTGTGCTCGTTTGGGTTGGGCGTCGGCTAAGAGTGCTCAGAGCGCGAATTAACTCCAGTCTCCTATCAGGTGTGTATTTCTCACTACTCTAGCTGTAGGATGGCTACTTCGGGTCGCGATGGGCTGAAAGGGGCCATGTGGGCCAATGGGCCTACGGGCCCAATTGGATAAGTTGTTTGATTGTGTAGTAAATATTGGACTAGGCTAGGTGAATCTCATATTTGTGGCTAGATTTGGGCTAAAAGGGCCATACGAGCGTGTGGGCCCATTTGGGCCGAGAAAGGGCTTTAGCCCCATTCGTTTTGTTATCCCTGTTTAGAATACTTTAGTTCACCAAATTACTGAAATACCCTCGACTTGTAAAATTACCAAAGTACTCCCGATTTATAGAACTACGTTTTACCCTCGATTTAAAAAATTACCAAAATACCCCTGATTTGTAAAATTATAAAATACCCTTGGTTTGTAAAATTACCAAAATACCCCTAGTTTGTAAAATTACCAAAATACCCCTGGTTTGTAGAATTACCAAAAAACTCTGTAGGGTAGAATTACGAAAATACCCTCATAAGGTAGAAATTACTGAAATACCCTTATAAGGTAGAATTACTGAGATACCCTTATGGGGTAAAATTACCATTTTGCCCCTAGGGTGTTAAATGACTATTTTGCCCTTTTGGGCAAGTGACTGACTTGGACTGTGTGGTTGACGGATTTGATTGTGAATATATGTTGGTGATATGAATGACTTGACTGTGATTGTTTGATTCAAATATGGGCATGATATTCTGTTTCTGTATACGTATGCCATGACATATTATTTCTATTGCATGAGACATGGGTTATATTGATGAAGGAAGCATTTTGGCAGCCTCGCTATAATCTAGTGGCCTCGCCACATATATCTGTTCTGGTGACTTCATCACAATATCTGGCAGCCTCGCTACAATCTAGTGGCTTCGCCACATATATATATATCTGTTCTGGTGGCCTAGCCACAATATCTGGCAGCCTCACTGTAATTTCTGTGGTGTGTAGTGGTTGGGTGGGTCGAGCAATCTCCCCACATGGTGTAAGACTGGTACAGGGGTGTATACGGATGGATTAGGTTGGGATTGCATTCACATTCTGATTCTGATTCTGTTACCTGATACTGATTCTGATTCTGTCACCTAACTCTGATTCTGATTCTGTCACCTAATTCTGATTCTGATTCTCATTTTGATTCTAGTTGTGATGTTGTTTCTTATTCTGTAATGGGCTAAGGCCTGTCTGGTACTGTCTGTTATAATGGGCTAAGGCCCAATTGATACTGAAACTGTAAGTAGGGCCGGGGCCAGACTTTTAATTCTTTTGTATGACTGACTGTTCCTTTTATATAGTAAGGGATTTCACACTGAGTTTTCGTAAACTCACCCCGTTTATTAACCTTTCAGGTAATTTCCAGCCTTAGACAGATTGAAGCTGTGAGGGGCTCGGAGGGAGCTACACACACTGTTTAAGTTACAGTTTTGATTATTACTTTAAAAATGTTTTTATGTGAGTTGTAGTAAAGCTGTTGTAATTTTCTGGATTTCTAATTTGGAATTTTATTTATAATTGCTAGTATTAGAACACGGTTTTCCAAAGCAACTATTGTTTTCAAAACATCACGTATCCGCAATTGTTTTAAATTAAGCTTTCGCAATTGTCAAGATTTTTTTACAAAGTTGTTAAGAATGTTATTCAGCTGAGGTTTTCTAACAAGGTTTAAAAACGGTATAAGTTTTTAATTATTAAGAAGGGTTTTTAATGGAAACATGGTTTTCAAAAAACACTTCAATGTGACACGCCAGATTCGAGCCAAACTTCCAGGCCGGGTTTAGGGTGTTACACGACATGCGAAATGGGTAGAGTTTCTTAAAACTTTTCCCTATGTCATCAAGTACAAACAAGGTAAAGAAAATGTTGTTGCTCATGTGTTGTCATGTAGGTATACTCTGTTATCAACTATGAATACAAAATTGTTTGGATTTGAGTATATTAAAGACTTATATGATTCTGATGTTAATTTTGGAAATGTATATCAAGCTTGTGAAAAAGGAGCTTTTGGAAAAAATTTTAGACATGATGGGTTTCTTTTTAGAGAAAATAAGCTTTGTATTCCTCAGAAATCCATTCATGAGTTGTTTGTGAAGGAAGCACATGGAGGAGGACTTATGGGTCATTTTGGAGTGGTCAAAACTTTAGATGTGTTGCAAGAACATTTCTATTGGCCACACATAAGACGAGATGTTGAAAGAATTTGTGAAGGTGCATCACATGCAAAAATGCTAAGTCTAAACTTAAAGCTCATGGTTTGTATATGCCTTACCCATTCCTACGAAACTTTGGGTTGATTCATCAATGGACTTTGTGTTAGGACTACCGAGATCGAAAACTTTTAGAGATTCTATTTTTATGGTGGTTGATAGATTTTCTAAAATGCGCACTTCATACCTTGCCACAAAACTGATGATGTTATGCAAGTAGCAAACTTGTTTTTCAGGGAAATAGTTCGATTGCATGGGATTCCTAGAAGTATAGTTTCAGATCGAGATGCTAAGTTTTTGAGTTACTTCTAGAAGACCTTGTGGAGTACGTTAGGCACAAAGTTGATATTCTCACTTGTCATCCACAAACGAATGGACAAACTAAAGTAGTTAATCAAACTTTGTCTACATTATTGAGAGTGATCATACAAATAAACTTGAAGATGTGGGAAGATTGTCTGCCCCATAATGAGTTTTCTTATAACCGGATCATTCATTCTGCCACGAAGTTTTCACCATTCAAGGTTGTATATGGTTTTAATCCTCTTACACCTTTAGATTTAATGCCTTTACCTTCTAATGAGATTGTTAATTTAGATGGTAAAAAGAAACAAAATTTTTTAAGAAATTGCATCAAAAAGTGAAATTCAATATCGATAGAAGAATTAGGCAATATGAGATGAAGGCAAACAAGGGCTGCAAGAAAATTTTGTTTGAACTCGGAGATTGGGTTTGAGAGCACATGCGTAAAGAAATATTTCTAGCCCAACGACGATCAAAACTCCTTCCAATAGGAGACAGGCCTTTCCAAGATATAGAGAGGATTAATAACAACTCTTATAAGTTAGACCTTCCAGGTGAGTTCAACATTAGTGCTAGCTTTAATGTATCAGATTTACCTCCTTATGATGCAGGTGACGATTTGAGGACAAATCGTTTTGAAGAAGGAGGGGATGTATGGGAGCGTCTGATGAAGAATCGATTGGAACAAAATCAAAGTCGTCCATGTCAATACCAATCAGGTTGAAAGATGAGGAGAATTTAAGAAGAAATCTAATTGAAATTCCTGTTAGGCCTATGACTCGAGCTAGATCCAAAAAGCTCAAAGAGGCGATGTTAGGGTTGATTCAGCAAGTTTGGGCTGAGCATGAGAAGTCCAATTTCAATTGGATTCAAGACAACGATCCAATTCTATGCAATGTGCTGCATGTGATAGTTTGATTAGCTTGAACTAACTCTTCAATTTTTTAATTATGTGTTTTGTTTGTTAAATGCATCTTTGTTTAATGATCTACTTCATTATGTGTTTTATTTGTTAAATGCATCTTTGTTTAATGTTTTTCATTAATACATTTACATCTTTTAAAATGTGCATGATGTTTCTTGTTTATTACATGCGTCTTTAGTTAACACTTTACATTAATACATTAGCATCCTTTAAGACCTGCATTATGTATTTTTCGTATTTAATAAGTCATGCATTAAATCATCTCTTTGTTAATTTACTTCAATTATGGTTTAAGTTGCATGTTCATTTAAATTGTGAGTATGAGTGTTATTAAAGATGTTTTTGTGAGTGCTTTAAGTTTTTGTTTTAATCTTAAATATCTATTTTGCAGGTGACTTTTCATATGATTAAAGACTCTTCAATTTGGATGGTTTCAAATATTTTTAAAAAACATTAAGGAGGTTGTTTAATGGACCAAAGGAGACTCTTCAAGTCTGAACATTTTTTGAGTCTTAAACTTTCATCATAGTTCCATTTAAAACTATGTTACACAAGATTTTATAATTTGGTTTCAAGGGAGCTGAAGGGACATCAATTAAACACATTAAGGATACATTAAGTCTTCATTAAGGAGAATTGGCATGCCTTTTCAACTACATCAGATTCTAATGAAGAGACATGACTCATTGGCTTCCTTACAAGAGTTAAAAACGAAATTAGTGCTTGTAATGATACTAGTTAATGGTCGAATATAAAAAGTCTCACATAGGCATTTGAATAGTAAAAAAAGTGCCTATAAATATCCTGTAAACAAAAATTTGATTGGCTAATGAATATTTCTGAGTTTTGTGAGAATTCTATCTTTTTGTTCTTGGTCTAACTTAACTAGACTTATCAAGGTTCTCCATGTGGCTTCAAACCCTTTCTTTTTGGATTTATCACTTCCATTCTTTCCTTATTATCTGAAGTGTGGTGTTCTAACATACTGTTGGTTCTTATTTTGCTAAATAGTAGGTCATAGTTTACTTCTTCTTTTTCAAAAACTTGTTTGTTATTTTGCTATATGGAAATTGGGTCACGATCATTTATATTGATGGTTCTTTTCTAAGTGTTTGATTCGTGCAAGTCATCCTTCCAAAACCTTCTTTGATATTTTTATTCAACCTATTTTCCATTACTCAGAATTTCACTTTGAATACCAACTTGAAACGATACTGAAATTAGACGATCAGGATATTCAACATCTTATAATTGAATTCACGAATACGAGCACACATCATTATGGCAACAAAACAGATTTTTCAGTAGCATGCTTTTCATGCGAATCAGATTATCTGAATATGCCATAGTTAACATGCAAATCAGATCTCCCATCTTTACATATAATTTCACAATAGCATGCTTTTTCAAGCATACCAGAACATCATAGTAGGGCATAATAAACATACAAATCCTCAGATCAAAATTTAGTACCATATATTATTTTCATATAAGTGAGTATACCATATTTTTATGAGCCATAAATCACATGACATGAGTGATGGAAATCATATATTATCATACATCAAAAAATCATCCAATAAACCAATTACATCACAGATCACAGAATTTTGGGATTTACATACTTATTATTCTCGCTTGTCGGTTTTTACTGATTTCTATTAATACACTTGTATTCGCATAGTCACATATACTAAATATCAAATATCCATAAGTAATACACTTAAAAAAATATTTTTAATTATTATTTATTTAATCATTAATATCGTATAATATCACTTAAATTCTCACACCTTAGATTTGATGGATTAGATCTCGATTCCACTTCAAAAGAAATGAATCCGATTTCCTTAAGTCACTATGTTAAATCAAAATACGTGTTAGTACCGATCTAACGAAATAATAATATTCCCTTAATAAAGTAACACTGATTCAACACTACTTACGCAAAAAGATCGTCAACTATCACCCCTTTCTATAGTTGATGCGTGTATTCCGAGATTTACGAGTACTCTTCAATAAGGCATGAAACAAAATAGTTAGATCCTTGTTAAATAAAAAATAATACTATGAAAGTATAATGATTACAATAATTCTTCATACTCAAGATTAAATAGAGAGAAACGGGTTTGGCAATGAAATCCCAAAAATCGATCAATGAGGCCTTATAATCGGAACATAGAAGTGTTTAAATAAAATAATAATTGAAAAGATGGATTTTAAGAATGAAAAATCATATTAAGGAGTTTACGAGAGGATTTTCAGAAAGAGCAGAAGAAAACGGGAAAAATCAAAAAAAATTGACGATGGTTGACAGTGGCGGTGGTACAGTAATGGGGAAGGGAAGAAGTGCGACAGCTGAGTATGGTGGAGGGGGGGAAGAGATTTGAAGAAAAATGGCTTCAAAAATGTTGAAAAAGAATAGAAAAGCCGAAAATGGTGGAGGACAAGGTGGAGGACGACAAATGAGGAGAGAGAAAAAGAGGGAATAAAAAATGAAAAAAATGAGGTTTAAGGAGAGCTAGGGCCGGCTATTGGTAGTAAAAAAACTCATTTTGGGTAAATTTGGGACAAAAGGAGTGAAAAGGGGGATTTTTCACAAAAAGAAAACTAGATAGGGGCTTTGGAAGGAAAGTTTAACTCAACAAAAGGAAGGAGAATCTCCACCTTTTATGGAAAGACTTGGACGACAAGAGGGAGTGATGACCTTCTAGAATGGTCAATAATTGCGGCTAGGATAAGAAAAATAAATAAAATGAATGTAGGGAATTAAAGCATGGGACCTCTAACAATTAATTAACACGTTAAACCACTAGGCCTTTTTCTTCCTTGTTATATAAATTTGCACTATTTAATAAATAAATTCTAGGGCATGACAACTCTAACCCCTCTTAAAGAAAATTTCATCCTAGAATTTTATCTAATCCAAACAAGTGAGGATATTGCCAACGTATCGTATCTTCAAGTTCCCAAGTGGCTTCGCTGTCATCGAGATTTAGCTACAAGACTTTTACTTGAGGAATCTGCTTCTTCTTTAATTTCCTAGCCTCGTGGTCTAAAATTTGTACTGGCTCTTCCTCATAAGTCAAACTGGGTCTCACTACGACAGCCCTAATTTGACCCTAGTCAAGAACTGGTTTCGGGACCACAAAACCGAGTCATGAAAATAATTAAATGTTATATTCTATGCTTATTATATGTGAAAGTGTATGTGTGAAAGTATCGTGTCTTAATTTTGTCATTTGAATGTGGAATTAGTTATAAAGGACTTGTTTGAGAAACTTTGATAATGTGGTAGGTGAATGTCCAAGTGATTAATGTTGTAAATTACTAAAGTAGAGGATTTGCATGTCTATTTTACCACTTTATTTAAGTGGACGGTAGTGGGGATTGGTTTAATGCATCATGTGCTTAATAATATTAAAATTATAACTTAAATTATGGTATAAAATAATATATGTTATTTTATATCATAAATTATTTTATACCATAAAATGGGGTGATAAAAACAAAGTGAACTTTATTTTTTTTCTTTTCTATCACTTAGCTGAAACTTAAGAAAATAAATAGGAGAAGAGAAGCTCTTAAATATTCGGTCACTTGGGGAAGAAAAATTCAAGGTAAGTTCATGGTAGTTTGGTTGAAAATTCATGTTTTTGAGTTCCTCTCTTGGTTCTACTTTAAACCCATGAATTAATTTGTTAAATGTTGGTTAATTGTGAATTCGTTCATGATAGGAAATTGCAAAAAAATTTGTGTTTGATGATAGAAATTGATGAATGGAAGTTTGATAGACTATAATGTTAAAATCCATATGATTATGAGTTTATAAGTTTAAAATTTTGAAATTAGAACTATGTGTGCCTCAATTGCTTGGATTGGGCATTCGACTATAGTATGTAATGCAAAGTAAGTTTGGTGTTGGATGTTTTAAATGATTTAGATAGTTATAAATTAAGTTTGAGGATTGGTACTTATGTATAAATGGTTTAAAAGGAGCATTCGGCCATGATGAAATATTATGATAAAGTGATGTTAAATTTGCCCTTAATATTTCTGGATAAGTTACTTAGTTAAGCTTGTTAAATTTGCCCTTAATATTTTCGGATAAGTTACTTAGTTAAGCATGTTAAATTTTCCCTTAATATTTCCGGATAAGTTACTTGGTTAAGCTTGTTAAATTAGCCCTTAATATTTCCGGATAAGTTACTTAATTAAAGAAAATTTTTAAAGTACTTAGTTAATTGATACTAGGTTAATGGTGTGTGTATATATTAATATAAACTTTGTATATGTACTAAAGGTTGTAGATGAATTTGGCCTTGGGAGAAATTTTGGTATAAAATGCTTGAATACTAGTTGATCAATATGTGCTAAAAGGGAAACGTAAATAAATACCTATTTGATGAGCTATATATATATATATTCGGCTATGAAGGTTATAGGTAAAGTCATAGGAATTTTGGTAATGTACATATTTGGTCATTAGGGTTTTATGTACTTAGGCTATGTGAGTCATGAGTTAAGGCAATTTACTTATTTGATATATGTATTCGGTCATAAAGGTGTACATGAGAAAATGTTAAATTGCTTAATGTGATTTAAAAAAAAATGTGTATGACCATTTTGTATTTGAGCTAAAAGTAGCTAAATGGCCTATTAAATTTCTTGTCATATTCGGGCATAAGCTAGCATGATGGGACTTTAATAAGTTAAATTTTGTTTGAATTAGCTCAAGAGCATAGAGAACCAAGGTTGGACAGGGGAAAAGAGAAAGTAGTTAAATAGCCGATCCGAGACTGTTCGAAAATATTTGAGGTAAGCTTTAAGTAGTTAAATGTAAATAATATTCGATAATGACATGACAGATTATGAGAACTAAGTATTACTTGTCATATATGTATATGGCCGAATGACATTTGTAATGGAAGTAAAATGTGATATGCTTTTATGATCAAATGATAGTGTTAGATGAATATGAGTAAGATATTACGTGTAAACTATCAAATGATAAATGTGAGTGATGAAATGAAATAAAAGTGAATAAAATGTAGGATGATATGTTCAAATGATGCTGGTACCTAATTTGGTGTGATTGTGTTATATGAAACTCGTTGATTTGAATATCGTACAGATACTATCCGGGCCTTTGAGCCTAGCAGGCAATAATGCCAGTGAAACGATATCGGGCTTCAAGCCTAGCAGGCGAAATACCGGTGAATGAATTTGGGTTTTAAACCTAGCAGGTAATAATGCTGGTGAAATGATATCAGGCTTCGAGCCTAGAAGGCGAAATGCCGGTGAATGAATTCGAGTTTTAAACCTAACAGGCTGAATGCCGGTGATTTGATAAAAGTCTAAAACTAAGATACCTCGTGTTAGAACGACAAATGAATACATTTAATACGTTAAATTGGCCAGGTACGTATTATGTATTTTTATATGAGTATGATTTGAATTGAATCATAAGTGTATAATGTGATACATATGAGATTAAATGTTATATTTATATTTATGATCATGATTCATTCGGTCAAGGTGTGAAAGAATGTGAAAATATTCGATTTATTTACGCTATATAAGTTCAGATTAAGTGAAATAAGAATGCTAATTGTGCATTATGTGCTTGTGTATATTCGGCCAAATGGTGATCTATCTAGAAAATGCCTTCTTGAAAAATTGAATAATCTCTGTATAATTGAGTTTATTTGTTACATTGCTTAAAACTTACTAAGCTTATGAAAGCTTACTCCGTTTGTTACGTTTCTCTATTTTATAGATTGTTGACTCAGTCACCGCTTTCGGAAAGGATCGTCGAAGAACTCGTCACACTATCTATCATTTTGGTATTACTATGTTTTGAAGCTAGTATGGCATGTATAGAATAGACTTAAGTGAATGGTATTTTTGAGATGTTGTTGTATATGGGTCATGCGAATATGGCATCTTTTGCATGTTTGTATAAACTTTTTGAATGTATTCAAAAGTTAATGTTCTTATATCTGTGTGATTGTACAAATGTGGTATTTTGGGTTGGTAACACTTCATAACCCATTCCGACGACGGATACGGGTTATAGGGGTGTTACATTTTATTGGTATCAGAGCTATGGTTTAGTCGATTCTAGGATTAACGTAGTGCGTGTGAGTCTAGCTATACATTCTATGAAGTGTTAGTATGATAATGTGATGATTTCTGACAGCTGAAATGTGTTTTTCATATAGTAATGAATTTTGATCCCGATCGAGCTGTAGCTGATGATTGAGAGAGCGTAGCGCCTGCTCCCGCGCACGGGACAGCGTCGTTGGACTCTCAATCGAATGCTAGTAATCAAAATGATGAGGCTAAACAAGCCTTCTATGCTGTGATGAACGATTGGTTTACTCAATATGTTTGAACTAATCTGGCTGTTTCACATCCCCCACCCCCGACTAATACAATCCCTGCACCTGTGGTACCTTCTGTAGTTGACCCGTTGAGGTTGAGCAAGCCCCCGATTGATAGAATTCGAAAGCACAGGGCTACTGAGTTTAAGGCTACAGATAGTGATGATGCCGAGCAGGCTGAGTTTTGGCTTGATAATACCATTCGCGTGTTCGGTGAATTATCGTGCACACTTGATGAATGCTTAAAATGTGCTATATCTTTGTTACGTGATTCTACCTACTATTGGTGGAATACCTTGGTTTCAATGGTGCCGAGAGAACGGGTTACTTGGGAATTCTTTCAAACTGAGTTCTTTAAGAAATATATTAGTTAAAGATTCATCAATAAAAAACGGAAAGAATTTCTTGAGCTCAAACAAGGTTCTATGACAGTTACCGATTACGAGCGAAAGTTTGTCAGACTTAGTAGATATGCTCAGGTTATCATGTGTAAACGCTTCGATGACGGGTTAAATGAAGACATCAAACTGTTGGTGGGTATTCTGGAAATCAAAGAGTTTGTAGTGCTTGTCGAGCGAGCTTGTAAAGCCAAAGAGCTCGGTAAAGAGAAAAGAAAAGCTGATGATGGAGCTAGAGAGTTCTTCGTAAAAGATCCTCGGAAAATCCTTTCATCACCATCATCAAAAATTAGAGATGACTCAGGCCGATCTAAGAATACTTCAGGTTTTTCCAGACGTAATCGTGATCAACCCCCTGTGAGTACGCGAGCCACCTCTGTTGCCAGTGTCAGAAATGATTGTCAGGATGGATCTGAATGCAAGCATTGTGGTAGATGGCATTCAAGAATCTGTAGGTTTCATGACCACTCTTGTTTAAAGTGTGGATCAGCTGATCACTTTATCAGAGACTGTCCGAAATTAGCTGAACAGAATACTGATCCGAGTCGGAGACCTAGTAACACTGCAACACGAGGTAGACCACCTAGACATGCGGGTAATGCTAGTGGAAATCAAAGAGGGACCAAAGATACTACTGTGCGTTCCGAGGCATGTGCTCCTTCCAGAGCCTATGCTATATGCGAGCGCGAGGATGCTTCTTCGCCAAATGTTATTACCAGTGCTTTCACTCTTTTTAATACTGATGTTATTGCTTTGATTGATCCCGGTTCTACTCATTCGTATGTGTGTGAAACTTTGGCATCCAACAAGACTCTACCTGTTGAGTCTACTGAGTTTGTGATTCGGGTGTCGAATCCTTTGGGCCATTATGTGCTAGTTGATAAAGTGTGTATGAAATGACCCCTGATTATCAAAGATTCTTGCTTTCTAGCTGATCTAATGCTATTACCATTTGACGAGGTTGACATCATTCTCAGTATAGATTGGTTAACTGTGCATGATACGGTAGTGAATTGCAAGCGAAAGATAATTGACTTGAGATGTTCGAATGACGTGATATTGAGTCTACAGATTTAAATGGATTACCGGCAATAATATCTTCGATGTTAGCTCAGAATTATGTAAAAAAGGGGTGTGAAGCTTATCTTACATACGTACTGGAGAGTAAAGAGTCAGAAAAGAAACTTGAGACAGTGCCAGTGGTTTGTGAGTTTCCGGATGTATTCCCCAAGGAATTACCTAGATTACCACCTGTTCGGGAGGTAGAGTTTGGTATTGAACTAGTGCCAGGGACTACACCTATTTCGATAGCTCTGTATCGTATGGCACCAACCGAACTAAAAGAATTGAAATCTCAGTTGCAAGAGTTGACAGATAGAGGTTTTGCTCGACTGAGTTTCTCCCTTGGGGTGCACCAGTGCTGTTTGTGAAACAGAAAGACAGAACCATGAGAATGTGCATTGATTATCATCAACTAAATAAGGTAACGATAAAGAATAAATATCTGTTGCCATGAATCGATGATTTGTTTGATCAACTGAAATGAGCCTCAGTATTTTTGAAGATAGACTTGAGATCGGGTTATTATCGCCATGAAGTTAGAGACTCGACGCGCCTAAAAATCGCTTTCGTAATGAGGTACGGACACTATGAGTTTCTAGTGATGCCGTTTGGGCTCACTAATGCCCCTGCTGGTTTTATGGATCTAATGAATCAGATTTTCAGACAGTATTTGGATCAGTTTGTATTCGTGTTTATAGATGACATTTTGATTTATTCACACAATGAAACCGAGCATGCCGAACACTTAAAGTGAGTATTGCAAATTTTGCGAGACAAGCAGTTATATGTGAAGTTCAGTAAATGTGAGTTCTGGTTGAGGGAAGTTAGCTTTTTGGGGCATGTTGTATCCGCATCGGGTATCCAAGTTGATCCTAGTAAAATTTCAGCTATACTAGATTGGAAGCCTTCGAGAAATGTTTCGGAAGTTCAAAGTTTTTTGGGACTTGCCGAGTACTATAGACGGTTTGTGAAAGGTTTCTCGATGATAGCAACACCGATGACAAAGTTGCTAAAGAAAGATATCAAATTTGAGTGGTCAGAAAAGTGCCAGAAAAGTTTTGATCAATTGAAAATTCTTTTGACCGAAGCTCCAGTGTTAGTTCAGCCAGAATCTGGTAAAGAATTTGTGATCTACAGTGATGCGTCTTTGAATGGTTTGGGCTGTGTATTGATGCAAGATGGTAGAGTAGTAGCGTACGCTTCGAGACAGTTGAAACCACACGAGAAAAACTATCCGACTCATGATCTCGAGTTAGCTGCTATCGTTTTCGCTTTGAAAATTTGGCGCCACTACTTGTTTGGGGAAAAATGCCATGTGTATTCCGATCACAAAAGTCTCAAGTACTTGATGACTCAGAGAGATTTGAATTTGAGACAAAGACATTGGCTAGAATTATTGAAAGATTACGAGCTTGTCATTGATTACCATTCGGGAAAGGCTAACGTGGTTGCTGATGCTTTAAGCCGTAAATCATTGGTTATTTTGCAAGCAATGAATGTGCACCTGTCTGTGTCCACTGATGATGTGTTAGTAGCGGAGTTAAAATCAAAACCGTTATTGATGCAACAAATTCGTGAAGCTCAAAAAGTTGATGATAAATTAGTTGCAAAGCGAGCATTATGTGTTTCGAAAGAGGATTTAGAGTTTCTGATTGATAGCAATGATTGTTTGAGGTTCAGAAATCGACTATGTGTTCCGAGAAATTCAAAGCTTATTCCGATGATTTAGAACGAGGCTCACGACGGCTGAATGTTAGTTCACCTAGGTAGTACGAAAATGTACAACGATCTGAAACGTCAGTATTGGTAGCATGGTATAAAACGAGACATTTCTGACTTTGTTTCGAAGTGTTTGATATGTCAACAAGTGAAAGCAGAGCATCAAGTGCCTTCGGGATTACTTCAGCTGATCATGATACCCGAATGGAAGTGGGATCGAGTCACGATGGATTTTGTATCTGGGTTGCCATTGTCACCAAGCAAGAAAGATGCGATCTGGGTTGTTGTTGATAGATTGACAAAGTCAGCTCATTTTATTCCCGTACATACAGATTATTCACTTGATAAGTTAGCCGAACTGTATGTTTCTCAGACTGTAAGGTTACACGGGGTATTCTATTGTGTCAAATAGAGATCCGAGATTCACATCGCGATTTTGGAAGAAATTGCAAGAAGCATTGGGTACCAAGTTGCATTTTAGCACTGCTTTTCATCCCTAGAACGATGGTCAATCCGAGCGGATTATTCAAATACTCGAGGATATGTTGAGATGTTGCATCCTTGAGTTTAATGCCTCGTGGGAACGATACTTGCCTTTGGTTGAATTCGCATATAACAATAGTTTTCAATCGAGTATCAAGATGGCACCTTACGAGGCTTTGTACGGTCGTAAATGTCGTACACCTTTGTTTTGGACCGAACTCAGTGAATAAGATTTACAGAGTTGATTTGATTAAAGAGGCCGAACAGAAAGTTAAAGTGATCCGTGAAAGTCTGAAAGCAGATCAGATCGTCAGAAATCGTATGCGGGCTTGAAACGGAAAGATATAGAATATCAAGTCGGAGACAAAGTGTTTCTTAAAGTTTCACTGTGGAAGAAGGTACTCAGATTTGGCCGTAAAGGTAAATTGAGCCCGAGATTTATCGGACCATACGAAATTACAGAACGGATTGGGCCGGTTGTTTATAGACTACTTTTGCCACCTGAACTTGAAAAGATTCACAACAACATGCTTCCTCAGTACAGATCCAATCCTTCTCATGTGATTAATCCATCAGAGATTGAAATTCAGTCTGATTTGAGTTATGAAGAGGAATCAGTTCGTATTTTGGCTCATGAAGTAAAAGAACTACGAAATAAGAAAATCTCACTAGTGAAAGTACTGTGGCTCAAACACGGGGCTGAAGAAGCGACTTGGAAGCCAGAGGACTCAATGAAAGAACGTTATCCTAACCTTTTCGCTTGGTAAGATTTTCGGGGACGAAAATTCCTTAGGGGGGAGAGTTGTGATAGCCCTAATTTGACCCTAGTAGGGAAGTGGTTTTGGGACTACAAAACCGAGTCATGAAAATAATTAAATGTTATATTCTATACCTATTATATGTGAAAGTGCATGTCTGAAAGTATCGTGTCTTAATTTTGTTATTTGAATGTGGAATTAGCTAAAAATGACTTGTTTGAGAAACTTTGATAATGTGGTAGGTGAATGTCCAAGTGATTAATGTTGTAAATTACTAAAGTAGAGGATTTGCATGTCTATTTTACCACTTTATTTAAGTGGACGGTAGTGGGGATTGGTTTAATGCATCATGTGCTTAATAATATTAAAATTATAACTTAAATTATGTTATAAAATAATATATGTTATTTTATATCATAAAATGGGGTGATAATAACAAAGTGAACTTTATTTTTTTTCTTTTCTATCACTTACCCGAAACTTAAGAAAATAAATAGGAGAAGAGAAGCTCTTGAATATTCGGTCACTTGGGGAAGAAAAATTCAAGGTAAGTTCACGGTAGTTTGGTTGAAAATTCATGTTTTTGAGTTCCTCTCTTGGTTCTACTTTAAACCCATGAATTAATTTGTTAAATGTTGGTTAATTTTACATTCGGTCATGATAGGAAATTGCAAAAAAATTTGTGTTTGATGATAGAAATTGATGAATGGAAGTTTGATAGACTATAATGTTAAAATCCATGTGACTGTGAGTTTATAAGTTTAAAATTTTGAAATTAGAACTATGTGTGCCTCAATTGCTTGGATTGGGCATTCGGCTATAGTATGTAATGCAAAAAAAGTTTGGTGTTGGATGTTTTAAATGATTTAGATAGTTATAAATTAAGTTTGAGGATTGGTACTTATGTATAAATGGTTTAAAAGGAGCATTCGGCCATGATGAAATATTATGATGAAGTGATGTTAAATTTGCCCTTAATATTTCTGGATAAGTTACTTAGTTAAGCTTGTTAAATTTGCCCTTAATATTTCCGGATAAGTTACTTAGTTAAGCTTGTTAAATTTGCCCTTAATATTTCTGGATAAGTTACTTAGTTAAGCTTGTTAAATTTGCCCTTATTATTTCTGGATAAGTTACTTAGTTAAAGAAAATTTTTAAAGTACTTAGTTAATTGATACTAGGTTAATGGTGTGTGTATATATTAATATAAACTTTGTATATGTACTAAAGGTTGTAGATGAATTAGGCGTTGGGAGAAATTTTGGTATAAAATGCTTAAATGTTAAATAGGTTATTGCTTTAATGACCGAATGTGTCAAAGGCTAATGCATGGACTAGTTGATCAATATGTGTTAAAAGGGAAACGTAAATAAATACCTATTTGATGAGCTATATATATATTCAGCTATGAAGGTTATAGGTTAAGTCATAGGAATTTTGGTAATGTACATATTTGGTCAATAGGGTTACATGTACTTAGGCTATGTGAGTTATGACTTAAGGCAATTTACTTATTTGATATATGTATTGGGTCATAAAGGTGTACATGAGAAAATGTTAAATTACTCAATGTGATTAAAAAAATGTGTATGACCATTTTGTATTTGAGCTAGAAGTAACTAAATGGCCTATTAAATTTCTTGTCATATTCGGCCATAAGCTAGCATGATGGGACTTTAATAAGTTAAATTTTGTTTGAATTAGCTCAAGAGCATAGAGAACCAAGGTTGGACAAGGGAAAAGAGAAAGTAGTTGAATAGCCGATCCAAGACTGTTCGAAAATATTCGAGGTAAGCTTTAAGTAGTTAAATGTAAATAATATTCGATAATGACATGATAGATTATGAGAACTAAGTATTACTTGTCATATATGTATATGGCCGAATGACATTTGTAATGGAAGTAAAATGTGATATGCTTTTATGATCAAATGATAGTGTTAGATGAATATGAGTAAGATATTACGTGTAAACTATCAAATGATAAATGTGAGTGATGAAATGAAATAAAAGTGAATAAAATGTAGGATGATATGTTCGAATGATGCTGGTACCTAATTTGGTGTGATTGTGTTATATGAAACTCGTTGATTTGAATATCGTACAGATACTATCCGGGCCTTTGAGCCTAGCAGGCAATAATGCTGGTGAAACGATATCGAGCTTCAAGCTTAGCAGGCGAAATGTTGGTGACTAAATTCGGGTTTTAAACCTAGCAGGCTGAATGCCGGTGATTTGATAAAAGTCTAAAACTAAGATACCTCGTGTTTGAATGACAAATGAATACATTCAATATGTTAAATTGGCTAGGTACGTATTATGTATTTATTTGTGAGTATGATTTGAATTGAATCATAAGTGTGTAATGTGATATGAATAAATGTTATATCTATATTTATGATCATGATTCATTCAATCAAGGTGTGAAAGTATGTGAAAATATTCGATTTATTTATGCTATATGAGTTTAGATTAAGTGAAATAAGAATGCTAATTGCGCATTATGTGCTTGTGTATATTCGGCCAAATGGTGATCTATCTAGAAAATGCCCTCTTGAGAAATTGAATAATCTATCTATAATTGAGTTTATTTGTTGCATTGCTTAAAACTTACTAATCTTATGAAAGCTTACTCCGTTTATTACGTTTCTCTGTTTTATAGATTGTTGACTCCAGTCACCTGCTCGGAAAGGGATCGTCAGCAACTCGTCACACTATCTATCATTTGGTGTTACTATGTTCTGAAGCTAGTATGGCATGTATAAAATAGACTTAAGTGAATGGTATTTTTGAGATGTTGTTGTATATGGGCCATGCGAATATGGCATCTTTTGAATGTTTGTATAAACTTTTTGAATGTATCTAAAAGTTAATGTTCTTATATCTGTGTAATTGTACAAATGTGGTATTTTGGGTTGGTAACACTTCATAACCCATTCCGGCGACGGATACGGGTTATAGGGGTGTTACACTCACTTCAACCTCCTCTATCAGAATCACGCGAGATGGATCAGAACGATAAATTCTTAAAGAATCGATGATAATAACCAACCAAACCATCGCACCCTTTCACCCTATCAAACAAATCGTGGATATGAGACAAAGGATATTTACAGTTTATTGTAACTTTATTCAATTGCCTGTAAACAATACACAATCTCAACATCTGGTCTTTCTTTTTCACAAATTACATAGGTGCACCATAATGAGACACACTCGGTCGAATAAAAACTCTGTCTAACAATTCTTATAACTGTGTTTTAAGTTCTTTCAACTTAGCTGGTGTAGTTGGATATGGTGCGATCGATATCGGAGTAGTCTTAGGCATCAGATCAATTAGAAATTCAACTTCACGTTCTGGCGGCAATCTTGGTAACTCTCCAGGAAATATGTATAAAAACTAATTCACAATCGATACTTGATCAAGTTTCGACTCTAGATCTCTAGTATCAAGTATATAGGCCAAAAATGCTTCACAACCTTTGTGAATCAATTTCTGTGTCAAAATAGCTTAAATAACTTCGGTAACACTGATTGATCTGTCTAGCACAATTGTAATAATTTCACCCGTTTGACATCTTACTTCAATCCATTTCAGTCTATAGTTTACCACATCATCATGTAATGTTAACCAATCCATTCCCAAAATGATATCAAATTTGTGAAACGGCAAAGACATTAAATCAATAGGAAAATCACAGCTCTAATTTTTCAGTGAACATTTACGGCATATTAAATTAACTAACACACTCTGGCCTAGTGGATTAGTAACTCGTGCATCAAACTCGCTTTACTCAATAGGTAAATTCTTATTAGTTACTAATGTCGTGCAAATATATGAGTGAGTTGACTTAGGGTCAAACAATGTAAATGTACTAGAAATAATAACAAGTGTCATAGCTTCCTCTCTAGCTCGGATAGCATATGCTCGCGTAGACGCTCTAGCTTTAGATATGACAGTTGTATCTTTAGTTCCATTGCAATTTACTCCAGTACTGCTACTCTGGCGAGGGCATCTACTTTTCTGAGGTGTAGACAACTGTTTTTCGTTCTTTTCTTTATTATCTCCCAGTAACCTCGAATAGCTTTGCACAAAATGATCTGTTGAACCATATCTATAACAAGCACTTGTTTTGGTCTTGTATTCACCAGCATGTGGTTTTCCACAATGGTCATACACTGGTTTCGAAGTATTACGAACACTTCCCACACTATCAACAGGTTTAACCGATGATTTTGAATCATGTTACCTCGATGTGTTTTTACCCGAGAACCCAAATGGTGAAGTGACACAATTAAAATCTTATTTTGATTTCTTTGATGGTGGTGTAGAAAATAACTTAGAAAAGCTTTTTTTACCAAATTTTTTAGCCTTCTTATGTCTTTGTTTCTCGTGATTATAAACTTCTTCCATCTTTTGAGCATGATCAGATAAACCAAAGAACTCTCGTATTTGTGTCCCTCCAATCAACATTTTAATTTCATCGTTTAATTTATCTTCAAAATAGATGCACATTTGTTCCTCATTCGATACAATTTCACGAGCATACTTGTTGAGATATACAAACTCCCTTTCATAATCAGGTAATGATTTATTACCCTACTTCAATTCAAGAAATTCTTTCTTTTTCTAATCTAGGTATTATTTGCTGACATACTTCTTTCTAAACTCTATTTTGAAGAAATTTCAATTGACGTTATCTCTCGGAATTATCGCTGTTAATGTTGACCACCAACTGTAAGCTTCGTCTTTAAGTAAAGGTACAACACATCTAAGATAATCATTATGAAAACAGGCTATTTCGTCAAAGACTCACTGAATATTTTTGAGCCAATACTTAGCTTTAGTTGGATCATCCTTTGTTCTACCCTGAAACTCTTCAGCACCACATTTTCTAACTTTATCAACAGGAACCCACTGACTTGTTTCAGTTGTTTGAAGAGGTAGAGGTACCAAAAGAGGTACAACAGGGGGTGGAGGTTGTTGAGCCACAGGTTGGTTCGTATAAATTTCATGAAATACCAACCCATTAAATTGAATAAAACATTTTTAACTTCATTTTTAGACATTTGAGGAATCGGTAAACCAAAACTTGCTTCTTGTTCATTAGTCGAAACATTACTATTCACTTCATTAGTGTTGGCACGATCAGATTCCGCCAACATCTTTCAAATCTAAAAGAGACATAGGGGTTAGATTGGATCAATCAATATCACACTATCATAGGTTTATATGGCATGTAATTTCTAACATACATGTAAGCATTTTAAAAACTACCAAAAGATATCCGGATAGTGTTATTCTTTGAGTTGATCCGACCACCCGATTCCACAAAACGTAATCTATAAAGAAATAGAAGAAATGACACGAGTAAGCTTTACTAGAGCTCAGTAAGTTCAACAGTTAAAACGATAAGCTTACCGTAAAAACATATAAATCACACAGTATTAGTTAATAAACTATAATCATGTCAATCACAACCTTTCTATAGGTGAGTCTTTATATCAATACTCATAATAAATAATCTATTCAATTATAATACATCATCTAATCGAGAACACACTTGGGCACTAGGTGCCTAGCCTTTAGGCTAACATCCCTTCGAAAGACACCTGGGCACTAAGTGTCATGCCCAAAAGCCTTACATATGCCCCCTGTAACACACCAAAATCATTGTAAATATAACACGATAGGCCACGACAAATATTGGATTCAATATACTCCAGGAATAGTAACGAATCAATAATAACCATCTTATCACAAGCCAAACCCGTATCGCACGCATTTAAAACCTATTAGCATGACAATTGTATCCTATCATACATTTATCTATTTAATCCCTAAACTCAAATTTAATACAAATCACTTTACAATTTAATCACATCTAACAACCAAGCTTCCAACAAAACTATCACGCTCTAGAATTTATTTATTAAATTGTGCAAATTTGTAACACAAGGAAGAAAAAGGCCTAGTGGTTTAATATGTTCAGTAATTACTAGAAGTCCCATATTCGAATTCCCTTACACTCCATTTTATTTATTTTTTCTCATCCTAGTCGTAATTGTTAACCATTCTAGAAGGTCAACACCCCATTATCGTTTAAGTCTTTCCATAAAAGAGGGGGATTCTCCTTCCTTTTGTTGAATCAAACTTTCCTTTCAAAGCCTCTTTTTACTTTCCTTTTTGTGCAAAATTCCCCTTTTCACTCCCTCTGTCCCCAAATTTACCTAAAATGAGTTGTTGACTACCTATGGTCGACCCTCTCCCAGGGAAGAGGTTTGAACCCTTGTATCTATCAAATCGACCTTTCAATCCTCCTAAACCTTCTATAGAGGAACCTCCTCCACTGGAGTTAAATCATTTGCCATAGCATGTAAAGTATGCATATTTGGGCGAAAATAGTACTTTGTCGATAGCAATTTCTGCGAAGCTGACACCCGAGCAAGAGGTAAGGTTGTTAGAAGTTCTTCAATGATTTAGAAAGGTATTAGAATTGACCCTAGCTGATATAAAGGAAATTAACCCTATATATTGCATGCATAAGATTTTGTTGGAGGATTGCCCTGGCAATTCCATTGAACAGGAGAGAAGACTGAATCTGATCATGAAAGAATTTACCAAGAAAGAGATCAATTAGTGGCTTAACACTGACATCATTTACCTGATTTCAGACAGCTCATAGGTGAGTCCTGTGCAATGTGTACCAAAGAAAGAAGGTGTCATAGCGGTAAGTAATAAAAATAATGAGCTCATACCATCTCGTACTGTCACAGGATGGAGAGTATGTATGGATTACCGTAAGATTAACAACGTAACTAGGAAAGACCATTTTCCCCTACCATTCATTGATCAGATGTCTGAAAGATTAGTTGGGAAAGCTTTCTACTATTTTTTGGATGGTTATTCGGGATATAATCTGATTGCCATAGCCCTCAATGACCAAGAGAAGATAACTTTTAAATGTCCAAGTGGTACTTTCGCATTCAGACAGATGCAATTGGGTTATGTAATGCCCCAACAACTTTTCAATGTTGTATGATGGCCATATTCTTTGACATGGTGGAAAACTTTATTGAAGTCTTCATGGATGATTTTTCTGTGTTCGGGAATAATTTTGAAGATTGTTTAAAAATCTAGAATTGGTTTTGTGCCGCTGTGAAGAAATGAATCATATTTTCAATTGGGAGAAATACCACTTCATGGTTCGTGAAGGAATTGTCCTAGGGCATAAGATATCACAAAGAGGAAATGAAGTAGATAGAGCAAAAATTGAAATGAGAGAAAAATTACCACCACCTACCACTGTCAAGGGTATTAGAAGTTTTTTTAGGTCATGTAGGTTTTTATAAAAGATTCATTAAGTATTTTTCAAAGATATCTAAAACCTCTTGCACTTTGTCCGAGCAAAATAGACCTTTCAATTTTAATGAACATTGTTTAGTAGCCTTTGAAGAGTAAGAGAAAAAACTTATAGCACTTTATTTTCCTTATATAATATTTGGTATCCACTAACTGGTTTTTCTTTGTTGCTATTACTTTAACTTCATTGTAGGTATTTTATGACCCGAAAAATTCAGATTTTCTTGCCGATTTTGATCCAGAAATTGAAAGGACTGTTCGGAGTAGACTTTGAGAATAAAGAAATATGCCTCTTCCATGGATCAATGCATTCATACCCCTGATGCAACAGAAAAATGTTAATAACCCATTGTTGCTGCAAGATGCTCGCATACAAAATAGGACTATACGAGATTTTGTAGTGCCTATCTTGGATAATTTACAGCTAGGAGTTGTTAGGCCAGCAATCCAAGCTAGGAATTTTGAACTCAAGCCAGTAATGTTTCAAATGTTGAATTCTAATGGACAATATGTTGAACTGCCACATGAAAATGTGAGAGAACATCTTAAATCCTTTTTATTGATCCGTGCTTCCTTTAGTCAACAAGGCGTCCCTGATGATGCCTTGAAGATGTAACTATTTCCTTATTCCTTACAAGGAAGAGCCCGTACTTGGTTTTTTGGACTACCTACTGGACCAATTACTTCTTGGGATGCACTAGCAAAATAGTTTGTTTTGCTATTTTACCCGCCAACAACAAATGCTTGTCTTTGAAATGATATTACTGCTTATCATCAGCTGGATAATGAAAATCTTCACACCACATGGGAATGTTATAAATCTTTACCCCAACCTTGTCTCATACATGGCATTCAACTAAAAACACAAATCGAGATTTTTTTATAATGGGCTGAATTCTCATACAAGGAATCTTGTCGACGCATTAGCCAATGGACCTCTACTAGAATGTACTTATAATGACGCTGTGAAAATTCTTTAGAGAATTGCTCAAAATGGTTCTGAATACCCTATCTCCAGAGTGGCACAAGAAAAACTACTTCAAGAGTTCTTCAATTGGATGCAATAATTGCACTAAGTGCTCAAGTTTCTTCTCTCACAAACATGATTAAAAATATGCAATAGGCTAGTGGAGTTCCACCTATACAAGTCGCTCAACAAGTTGATGTTCCTACTTTTTGTTGTGAGATTTGTAGTGACAACTATAGCTATAAAGATTGTCCACAACATGTAGAGAATGCCTATTATATTAGTAACATCCGCAACAATTCTTATGGTAGCTCTTACAACAACTCTACACGTAACCAACAGTTTTGATGAACTCAAAATGCTGGACCAAATGCTGTGACATTCAGATATGGGAATACATCTACTCAGGGCAATTGTAATCCCAGGCAAGGGAATTATAATCTACAACAGCAGAACTACAATCAGCACACTTAGATGTATCCAAATTAAGGCTAGACACATCCCAACCAAAATTTGATGCACTACAACACTCTTCAATACCAAATCAAAATGTTCAAGGACATCGACAACAACTGTACACTCAAGCTTCTACTTCTGCCCCGTTAGCAACTCTTGAGGTGCAAATGCGGGAGCATATTACTTGCACGAAAGCTATCGTATAAGGGAATTCATCTTCCATTCGAGCATTGGAAGCACAATTAGGACAACTTTCTTCAAATCTAGATACTCAACCACCAGGCTCATTACCTAGTGATACAAAAAATCCTAGCCCGAGGGGGAAAGAACATTGTAAGGCTATCACTCTTAGGAGTGGTAAACAAACTGGCGAATCATTTCTAGACTCTACTATAGCACTCAAGATATGAATGGCTTGATCATTGTTGAGAAGGTTAAATATGAAGAATTTGTCGGTGCATCAGACAAAGAAGTCCCACAAATTGTCACTCATATGCCTAATGTCTGACCTTCGAAACTGTCAACGCAATCAAAGATGTCGGTACAAGCAGATATATCTCTACCTTTACCCTTCCCACAAAGATTTAGGAAAAATTAGCATGACAAGCAGTATCAACAATTCCTGAACACACTGAAGCAACTGTTGATCAACATTCCTTTAGTAGATGCTTTAGTACAAATTTTGAGTTATGGGAAATTTATGAAAGTCGTCTTGTCCAAGAAGAAGAAGCTTACTGGTATTGAAACTATTGCACTCACAGAAGGCTGTAGTGTTGTTTTAACAAACAAGTTGCCCTGCTTTACCATCCTATGTTCAATTGGCAATCATTGTTTGGGTAAGGCTTTATGCAACTTGGGAGTTAGCATTAAACTAATGCCATTATTTACTTTTAGAAATTTGGGAATTGGTCACATGAAATCTACTGCAATGACATTACAACTAGCCGATCGATCATTGGCTCAACCTGAAAGGCAAATAAAAGACGTCTTTGTTCATGTGGATAAATTTGTTTTTCCAGCTGATTTTATCATACTTAACTGTGAGGCAGATGAGGAGGTTCACATAACTTGGGATGACCATTTTTAGCCACCGGCAGAACTCTTATTTATGTTTATATAGGTGAACTAACCATGCAACTTAATGATGAACAAGTCACCTTCAATGTTTTTGAATCTACTCAATGCACAGACAAAGAAGAATGCCATACTATTGATGTGCTAGATGATCTAATTGAGGAAGAATTCAATGACCAAATCTGAAGAGTTTGTAATGACATCTGATGCCGAATCCTTAGACGATTGTGACAACATGGTTGAAGCTAACAATCTTAAACTCAAGTTTGGATGGCAGATTGAATCCTTAGACCTAGTCAATAGAACAACCCCAATTTTCAAACCATCTATTGAAGAAGCTCCTACTCTGGAATTGAAACCACTACCTCCTTATCTTAAATATGTCTTTATAGGTGATCAAAATACTTTCCTAGTTATTGTCTCCGCAACACTGGATGTAACTCAAGAAGAGAAATTGGTTTATATTCTCAAGCCACATAAACGAGCTATTGCTTGGAGTATTGTCGATATTCAAGGTATTAGTCCTTTTTTTGCATAAACAAGATCAAGTTGGAAGATGAAGGCAAGCAATCGATTGAACAACAAATAAGATTAAACGAGAAGATTAAGTTGTCAAGAAGGAAATCATAAAATGGCTTGATGCTGGAATTATTTACCTGATTTTTTATAGTAATTGGGTAAGTCTAGTACAATGTGTGCCTAAAAAGAGTGGCATCACTATGGTTCGCAATGATAAGGACAAATTAATTCCTACACGTATTCTCACGGGATGGCGAGTTTGTATGGATTATCACAAATTGAATGCGGCTACAAAGAAGGATCGCTTCCCACTCCCCTTCATTGACCAAATATTAGATCGACTTGCTGGATAGGCCAGTTATTGCTTTTTAGACAGCTATTCTGGGTACAATCAAATTGCTATTGCACCAGAGGCTTAGGAGAAAACAACCTTCACCTGCCCCTTTGGTACTTTCGCTTTTCGTCGTATGCCTTTCGGTCTTTGCAATGCACCAGCCACTTTTCAATGGTGCATGATGGCAATATTCTTATATATGATCGAAGACTCTTGAGAGGTGTTTATGGATGATTTCTCAGTCTATGAGAATGATTTTGAGCATTGCGCTGACAATTTGGATAAAGTACTGAAGCGATGTGAGGACACACATCTTATTCTGAATTGGGAAAAATGTCATTTCATGGCAACTGAAGGCATTGTGCTAGGACACCACATCTCTAGTCAAGGCATTCAAGTAGACAAAGCTAAGGTGGAAAGCATTGAGAAATTACATCCACCAACAAATGTGAAAGTTATTCATAGTTTTCTAGGACATGTGAGGTTTACCAAAGGTTTATTAGAGATTTTTTAAAAATTGCAAAGCCTTTGTGCTCACTACTGGAATAGAATCGAAAATTCTTCTTTGATGATGCATGTCTAGATGCCTTTATTAAGTTAAAAAAGAAGCTAGTTAATACACCCATTGTCGTTGCAGTAAATTGGTCTCGACCTTTTGAAGTTATGTGCGATACAAGCGACTTTGTTGTGGGTACAGTTCTAGGACAACGGAAGGGAAAAATATTTCATGACATCTATTATGCTAGAAAAACTCTTATAGAGGCTCAATCCAATTATACAACCACAGAGAAAGAATTGTTGGCTATAGTCTTTGGTTTTGATAATTTTCGTTCCTATCTTATAGGTGCAAAGGTTACTTTATTCACTAATCATTTGGTGTTGAGATATCTCTTTGCGAAAAAGGATGCCAAACCAAGACTGATATTCTAGTTACTACTGTTGCAAGAATTTGACATCGAGATAAAAGACCATAAGGGTTCAAAGAATCAAGTTACAAACCATCTGTCTCGATTGGAAGTTGGTAGTGAAGATGGAAACATACTTCAAATTGTCGACGCATTTCTAAATGAGAAGTTATTTGCTATAGATACAACTATTTGGTATACGAATTTTGTTAATTATCTAGTGTGTGGAAAACTCCCATTGGGTGTCACGGGCCATAAAAAAGAAAGATTTCTTCGTGACATAGTGAAGTATCATTGGAATGAGTCATATCTATTCAAAGTATGCAATGACAACATCATTTAACATTGTGTTCCAGAAGAAAAGATGTTTTTAATCCTAAATCATTATCATCATGCTCCTTTTGGAGGTCATTTCGGTGGTCTGAGAACTGCTGCTAAAATTCTCCAATCAGGATTCTACTGGCTGACATTATTCAAAGACACCCACAATTTTTGTAAATTAATGCGATAGGTGTCAGCGCATTGGTCCTATATCCCAATGCAATAAAATATTGCAGCAGCCAATTACGGAAGTTAAATTATTCGATGTTTGGGGTATGGATTTTATGGGACCGTTTTCGAGTTCATTTGGAAATCTTTATATATTAGTAGTTACTACTAAGTCTCAAAGTGGGTTGAAGCTATTGTAGTTCCAAAGGATGATGCAAAGATAGTGCTAATTTTTTTTCACAAGCATATACTCACCCATACTGAAGAGATACGGAGTTAATCATAGAATGGCTACTACCTATCATCCACAAACTAATGGACAAGCTGAAGTTTCAAATCGACAAAGTAAGAACATTCTTGAGAAGGTTGTAAACCCTTCGAGGAAAGATTGGTCTTTCCGATTGGATGACGCTTTTTGGGCATTGTGGATAGCATACAAAATTCCATTAGGGATGCCACCATATCAATTGGGTTTTGGGAAAGCATGTCACTTGCTAGTCAAACTGGAACACAAAGCAATGTGGGCAATTAAGCAAGTGAACATGGACTATGAAGCAACTAGAAAGAAAAAACTGTTGGATATCACTGAACTAGAGGAGATTAGGAGAAATGCTTATGAAAATTTACAAGAAAAAGACCAAAGGATGGCATGACAAGATTATTTTACAGCGACAATTTATTGCGGATCAACAGGTTTTATTATTCAATTCTTGACTCAAATTGCACCCAGGTAAATTGCGTTCGCGTGGTCTGGACCTTTTGAAGTTGTCAACGTATTTCCAATGGTGCAATCACAATTCAAGATTTACATGATAGACACCAGTTCAAAGTAAATGGACAGAGGCTAAAACCCTATTTTGGCAACAATGATCAAAAGTAGGAAAAGACCATTAAATTGGTTAAAAAGTTTTAATTTTTAATTAGTACACCTTGATTTTAGCCTATTTTATTTATGTTTTGTTAAAGTTTTTTTTACTTCCTTTTTACAAAATAATTAGGTACCATTGTCGATGCATTGACATCTTATTGTCAACGCATTCCATAAGTCTATACTACCATTTATAACTCATTAGAATTCAGGGAAATTTAGATACCACCGTTGAATCAAAAATCACTCAGCTGTTTGATCCCTCTAAGCGGGCACAATTTCTATTGGATACAACTCTTCCTGCTAGCCTTATATCTCTCTATAAAACAACACGTCTCTCCATCTTCCTTTTTCACCCACTATAGATCCTCTCCCACTGTACCGATTGTAACGCATTCGAGCAACCATTTTTATTTCTTTTCTCCTTTCAAGATCATATTTTTTTAACTTTAAATCATTTTCCCTCAACAAAAATGGCAAAAACAAGAGTCTTGGTTAATAAAGCCACCAAATCTACTGGAGAACATGTGTCCTCTGCTACCACAGTCCTTGAATCGGAATCCCCTAGGCCAGTGCAAATAAAGGAGCCAGTAATCTTTTTGAATAGAATAGCAAAGGAATGATTTCATGACAATATATTGAAGCGAAACTTCCATCCCGAATAAGGCATTTCCCTTTCACCACAACAAGACTTGGGTAAACAAGTCTCCAAAACCATCTCGAGGTTAAAGTGGGAGACTTTTTGCATCCATCCTGGCAGCTACTCACATGAGTTTTATGCTAATCTCTATGGTCATGAGTTAGAGTTCATTTTCATTTGATAAGGTTTAATATCATGGGGCGCTGCAAAAATCAATGAGATGTACAACACTAAGGTCGATGTCGACGAACACTCCGAGTTCGTTTATGACATCACAGATGAAAAACGAGACCTGTTGGTGAGAGACTTGTGTGTTAAGAGAGCAGTGTAGAAAGGTTCCCATCAAAAGAATTATATGATACACCTTCACTTCTAGACGTTGCAAGGCAAGATTTGGTTTTATTTTATCAACTATAGGCTCAAACTCTCCACTCACAGTACCATAGTCACCCCTAACAGAATGTGTCTGATACATTCTATCGTCAAAGGTAAAAAAATTGATGTGTAACACCCCTAACCCGTAACCATCACCGGAATAGGTTAAGAGGCATTATCGGACTTGTAATAATGTTTAGAACCAATATTTATCAAATAATCATCTCTTTATAGTAAATATCAGTCATTTGCATTCACTAAGAACTTAAAATCGAGCATATAATACTTAAAACATGCATTCGGGATCAAATCAGTAACATATAAAAGTTTCAGAACTTAAAAAAATTTTTGACTTTTCAAAGGTCACACGCTCATGTGAACAGGTACACGACTTTAGACAATCACGTGTGTCTAAGCCGTGGCAAAACAGGGCATACATACTGACTTGTCCACACGGCCACAAGACACGTCCGTATGCCAGGCCGTGTGAAAATTAAAGAGGCTACTGACTTGGCCACACGGTCGACCGAATGCCCGTGTGCCACACACGACCAATAGACATGCTTGTGTGTCTAGGCCGTGTCAAAACTGGAGGGTATACTGACTTTAATTCGTAGGGTACCCCAGGGGACACACGGTCGTGTAACGTGACCAGTAATGTCGCTTCTGCCGAGACACACGCCCGTGTCTCTCTGCTCAGATAGAAAAAATAAGCCATTTGAATAGCCAAATTTACCACCCTAAAACATAAGCATATACATTCAATTTTGACCACATTTAAACTATTCAAATTGCAGCCAAATGCACCAATTCAATACACATTATAAGCCATATCCAAACTTACCATTTACATGTCCATATACCTATATAACAACATATACCATTCATCCATTTAATATCTATAAATCAAGACTACCTTTGCATAATTTCATTCAATATTATCATACCAAAACATACCATATTCAAACACATATATATACAATCAAAACATGGTACCAAATAAGCCAAATCACATGGCTTAACATAGAAAAGGAAATAGAGTAAGCTTTTAAGCTTAATAAGACCGTATAATTTAGAATTAAACTTACCATTTAAGCAATCAGAGCAATAGTATAATGCCAACCATTCAATATAAGCAATCCTAATTACACAATATCATAATATGTTAGTCATTACTAATACATAAACCATAACTT
Source organism: Gossypium anomalum (assembly GCA_025698475.1). NCBI lineage: Eukaryota > Viridiplantae > Streptophyta > Magnoliopsida > Malvales > Malvaceae > Gossypium > Gossypium anomalum. Next base: position 24,131,064 of record CM046957.1, read on the forward strand.
ATTCATATAACATTATTTAGGCCCGTTGAATCTATTAGAACTTCAAAGGATAATCGAGTGGACAATGTCAATAATCCATCAATTCATCATCATACATGCTCTTTCGGGACATGGCCAGAAAGCTCTTCATGAGCTGATAACAGTAAGCTCTATTGAGCTGAAAACGGGAAGCTTTATTGAGATGAACAATAAGCTCTTTCAAGCTGACTAAATAAGCTCATACAAGCTATGGTGAGTCCGCAACAAATGCAGGAGCTCGACCATTTCGGTAAATACAGTAACACGTCACTCGTATCCAATAAATTCACATAGTTCAACTAAAGCTCGGTAACAGATTCGATATATCATCAAAGCATTTGTATCTCTTATATCTCAAATAATTCAATTATATACATTCAATTCAACCATTGCAAATATAGTATAGTTCAACTCTAATTATACGAACTTACCTCACTCGAATGAAAACTAGCGTCTACTCGTCTACTTTTTGTTTTCCCCGATCTAATTTTGGTATTTGCTTATCTTGATCTATATGATATCAAATTAACCCATTCAAACTTTCATTCAATTCAATTTAGCCTAAAATACACATTTTTGGCCAAATTACAAATTTACCCTAGATTTTTGACTACTTTACAATTTAGTCCTTTATACATAAAATGACAAATTACACATTTTTAACCAAAATTTACCTTAGCCAAATTTCACCAAGTCACATAACAACCCATATTTTCATTTTATTCACAATTCCAACCACAACATTTCTATCTTTTACAAATTAATTCCTAATTCTCATTTTTGACAAAAATCACTTTATAAAACTTGTATAACTATCATCAAGCTTCCATAATCTGTCATTAAACTTCAAAGAACTCAAGTATTCAACCATGGAACATTTCAAAATCTATAATAGTTTTGAAAACGAAGGTAGGGGTTAGCTAGATTAAGCTACAACAAGCTCAAAAACGTAAAAATATTAAAAATCGAGCTAAAACGGACTTACATGCTCAAGGTAAAGTGACTGAAGGTTTGAAGGTTTAAAAATGGCTATTCCTTGCCTTAGATTCAGTTGAGAAGATGAATGAAGAATAAAATGCACTTTGTTTTATTAAATTAAGCTTTATTAACCCAATTACTAATATAACCTTATATTAAACTTATTATAGCATAAAATTCATGGACATGAATGTCCATTAACTTAAATTAAGGTAAAATAACATTATAAGGACTTCCATATTAATAAACTATAGCTATTTAATACATTTAAATAATAGAACTCAACTTTTACGCGTTACGCGATTTAGTCCTTTTTACCGAATTGAGCATTTAAACGATAAAATTTCTTTACGAAACTTTCACATAATTTATGTATTATGCTATAAAACTTATTAAAATAATAAAATAAATATTTTGACTTCGGATTTATGGTCCCAAACCACTATTCTGATTTGACCTAAAAACGGGCTGTTACATGATGTAAGCCCAATACTTCACCAAGAAATTACTGACTGCGCCGCAAGGTAGACGAGATCTTGGTTTTCCCATCACTGGCGATGTTATTATGCCAGCAAAGAGAAATCGTGCCTCGTGTTGGTGAGGAAGTCTTGAAAAATAAGGGCCCAATTAATGAAGCCTCTGTAGAAAGAATGACCTGTGGCAAGCGGAGACCAGCAAGACAAGAAAGGGCAAAGCCAAACCGAAAGTAAAGGAACAAACTTGAATACAGAGACCTCATTATGGCGCAAATTGAAGGATGTCAAAAAAATGGTAAATTTCATCAACAACAGGTAGATCAGGCTTGTAGCTACAGTAGAAGATATGGAGAAATCCTAGAATTTGTTTTATGCTTATACCAAAGCCTGGAACAGTTCTGTTGTAGCCACATTAGGCCAACTGAGCCCATCCCCACTACCAAAATTCCCAGTATTTCCACCAATCATTTGAAATTACGACCTCTTCATCAGATAATGACTTAGAAGGCTGAGACAAATTGGTGGCATCCCCACCCATTGTGCAGGTCTTTGATAATTAGAAAGACGAGAAATCTAGGGATATTGAAGAATGCCTACGAAAGATTGATAGCTTATTTAATGATGGTATTTTTGTTGATCAAGATGACACTATTGTTGAGAAGAAAGTTGCTGCTGTAGAAAAGGAAGTTGTTGCTGAAGAAGAAGAAGTTGCTAAAAATGAGAAAGAAAAAGAAGAAGAAGATTCTGTTGGGAAAATTGTCACTGCACATGAATTTTTGGGTGCAAATATTGATAATTTGGAGTGAGCTGGTGTGAGATTGGCAGAAGTTACTGAGGTAACCAGTGATGAGCAATGTAATTCATTGGCAGTAGTGGTCTACACTGGACCACTCCAGATGGCCTCTCCTACACAAGAAGCAACCAATGATGCCATGGCAGAATCGGGAACTAAGAAGCAATCTGAGGATCGTGCAAAGCCCAAGAAAAAGAAAAGAAAGTGTTCTAAGGATAAAAAAAATGAAAGGAAGAGAAGAAAAAGAGGAGAAAGAAATATCATGTAGCCACATCGATAGCTGTGGATAACTGAGTTAGTATATTTTAGGCTTTAGTTGTAGTACTCATGCATTGCATGTAGTTGTAAGTTTTATTTTGATAAGTATATTTTGTCATTGCATTTTTTTATTGTCATTACATTTTCATGTTAGTGCATTGGGGACAATGCAAACTTTAAGTTTGGGGGAATGCACATGGGGCTTGGAAATGTATCCATATTTCAGAAAATAATTAGAAATGAAGCATGCAAGGTTTAATTATAGTTAATAAAAATTGTTCAAAAATTTTTGTTACATTCGATGCTTAATTCTTGAATCATGTAAATTATCAATGAATGAGTTGGATAAATTTGACAAAAGGTTGTAGCTTCAATTCTTTGATGACTGGATTCGGTTGCATTAGTAATAGATGACTGCTGTAACGCCCCAATTTTTGGGATTTTTGGGATTACTGAGAATTTTAGTGAATTTTAGAATTTCTGTGTTTTGAGTTCTTGGCATAGGTCTAATTATGTTAGTGGGCCTCTAGAAGGCCCAAGTTTAAATTAAAATATGGTAATTTTAATTAAATTTTAATTCTGAAGGAAAAAGGAATTCGGGTACATTAGGCTTTTAAGAAATTAATTGGTAAAATAAGCCACAAGAAGGCATGTGGTAAACTGGCATGTGACGCCATTGGGAAGGCTATAAAAGTGACGTGCGGATGATAAGGGAGAGTCACAAGGTAAGCAAGCTATGGTATTATTTTTATGAATAGAAAGGGGAGGTGATGGAACCCAAGTGGAACTCTGTTAGGAAGAGTTTGAGCTGTTCAGGAGATTGAGTAAGGAGGGGATAAGGGAGAAGATTTAGGAGCTGATTAGGGAGAGCAGTGTTGGCCAAATGGTGGAATCTTGAGGAGCAAGAGTTGGCCGGCCAAGGGTTTCTTTAGAAGGCAAAATTCGACTGGGGCTACTGCCAGTTGTAATTTCGGCATTTAGGGTAAGTTGTGTCGTTTTCTGACCATTCTTCCTCTTCTTTTTCTTTTCTCCTCTCTTCATCAAATTTCTCTTCTTCTTATTTTCCTCTATAGTCGAATCTTCCTACCATCATGTTCATCTCTATCTTTTATCAGTTGTTTCTAAACCTTCATAACCGTTTGCCATAAAAAGCCGAAATCCCGAAAGCCTATATTTCTTCTGTGCCGATTTCTCCTAGCCAAAACCTCTTACTTTTCTCCATCTTTTTGACCGATTCTCTAATCCTCTGAACCCCAAGTTCCTATTGACAAGACCACAGCAAAACTCCCATATTCCATCTTTCTCTACACAGTTACAAAAAAGCCAAAAACACCGTAGTTATAGGGGCATAGCCGAATCTGTAGACTATCAAGGTTCAATTTTTACTAAGGTTTGAGGATTAGATCTAAATTAGAATCGAATAAGAATTGAAGTGGGATCATTTACCAAAGGAACCGGTGGTAAGCTTTCAAATCTATTCTTTATTTCAAGTTTTAGAAAAGTCGAAATCCCTAAAGGCTTAGGGAGGCTGTCGATTGGGCTCTATGTCTTTAAGGGTTGTGAAAACTATTTTATTATGATGATAGTGTGATCTAGAGGCTACTGATCAAAGGCTTGGACAAGTGGAACGGCTGGATCTAAACCTAGTCGCTAGTTTTGGCAAAGGTAGGAGCTCTAGTGCCTAAAGTGTTAATGGCCAACGTTTGGGTAAGGAGTTTTGTATACAAGCTTGTTATGGATTCATAAATAATGTATTAAGTAACTGACTGTAGGCAACTCGTGTGTGGAACTCGTCAGTATATCGTCGCAAACAGGTGTGTAACTGACACCCTCTCATAGACTAGATCGGCAAAAGTCGAAATGCCAGAAAATCAGTATTTCGTGAACTTGCGAGTGTGCGAATGCTCGTAAGATAAGTGGATTAACATATTCGATAATTTGAAATGATAAGACTGTAGTATGCGCGATTCTGTGCATTTCGATATTTTTGGGCTTAGTGGGCCAAAATCGGGATAATGGGCCAATGGGCCCAATTCGGTAAGAACACTCGGTAAGTGTTTCTGATAGTACGTAAATGGCTACGATATGCATGGAAACCTTACAAATAGTTAAATTACTAGAATACCCTTATGTATGGAAAATTACCATTATACCCCTAGGTGCAAATGACCATTATACCCTTAGGGTTAATTTTGACTGAAAAGCATGATAGTCTGATTCTGTATGATGTATGCCATGATTGTATATCTGTTGCATGGGGACATGGGTTATATTGATGGAGGAAGCGTCCTAGTGGCTATGCCACAATTATCTGATCTGGTGACTCTGCCACATTTATCTGTTATGGTGGCTCTGCCATGATTATCTGTATCTGGTGACTCTGTCACATTATCTATTTCTGGCAGCCATGCTGCAAAATCTGTGGCGTGTAGCGATTGGGTGGGTCGAGTAGTCTCCCCACATGGTGTGAGGTTGGACGGGGGTGTATATGGTTGGATATGGGTTGGGTTTATGCATTTTTATGTGATATTTGTTCTATACTGTTATGGGCCTAAGGGCTTCTCTCGGATATCTGTTCTAGGCTAAGGCCAACTTAATCTGTTTCTGTGGTTTGAGCTGATATAGGGTATGATTGGGTTAATTTACACACTAAGTTTCCCCAAACTCACCCCTTATTTTCATCCATGCAAGTAATACCCAACCATAGTGGGCTTGGAGCTGTGAGGGATTCGGAGTGGCCACACGTTCTGCAAATCTCGATTTTCTTCTGGTGAATTAGACAGATTTCCTTTTTTTTAAAATGTTTTGGGTTTTAAGTTGTAATAAGGCCTCTCTAATTATTTTTATGGTTTTGATAGGATTTGCTAGAGTAGATATGTTATTATTTTTAACTGTTGAATTTGAGTAACTTTAAGGCACGTTTTTTTAAAAAAAACAGTAATTGATTTCAAAATAGCACGACAACAAAGCAATACTTCCGCAACGAAAACATTTTCCAAAATTAATCACTTTTCTTAAAATAGACACAATCGAATTGGTTTTCTAAGAATACACTCAAAGTTAAGGTGTGGCAATACTGATGTGCATGTCTAGGATTGGATCTGAAGGGAGCTTGGTACTTAAGCAGTCTGATGGACTCACCTCCTCTTTTCCGGTTTCCTACCTGGTGCACAACTTCCATTCACTTTAACCTTTAAAGAAACCATACTTTAAACACTAAGTAAGTTTTTCTAGATTAAAAACATAAAAGGTTTTGAACACTTCAATGTGGCACGTCGGATCCGACCATAACGTCTAGGCCGGGTTTGAGGTGTTACAACTGCTATCATTCCTTAAATCTTAAATGAATCTGCTTTTTACAGCTGCTTATATATGTATATATAGTTATAAATTAGAGACACTCCAAAGTGGGTGTAGTGTGGAATGTTAAAGAGGGAACACTCCAATACTAGTGTTAGAAAAATCAAACTAGCTAAAGGCTATCGCTGCATGAGTGTGTGTCGGCGCAATTACGTACTCCCTAGGGGTTTGTTGCACCCCATCGTTACTTCTCAGGAACAAGGGTACAATAATGCAATGATATCCCTTATTCCAAAAAAAAATATGTATACACATATATAATGTATATAAATACTTAGTATTGTACAATAAATGTTGTAATGGTAGATAGCACTTAAGGTTTGAAGCATGATGCTAGTATTGATGAAGTTGCACCCTTATTCATTCATGGTTATGAATTTTTGATGCAATATTCTTTCATCTAAATGTTATTCATCCATTGGGAATTTAGAGGGTTCAAGTTGCTAGAATGATCATTTGCCTTAGTAAAATTTTTTGTAGCCTTGTTAGTTTCTGTTTTACTTGAGGACAAGTAAAAAACTCAAGTTTGGGGGTGTGATAGCACTAGAAAGAACATAGGTTTTCCCCCTTACTTATTGGTTAAATTGTTCCCATTTAGTTATCCTTAGCATACATTTTAGAATTTTTAGCTTAGTAAATTGCATTTTATAATTCAGTGAATCATAGCATATTGTATCCTTAATTTTGCTATCTTTTTGCATTAATGTCGCTGCATGAGTTAATTCTAGATTGTGTCCAGAATTGTTGCCACACCTAACAGCTGTCCAGATAAGAACTAAAATTATGTGAGTGGTCTAGTCTGGTATAACCAACTTGTACGTACAATGACAAAATAATTCTGAGGAAAGGACACCTATACTGTTAGAGGAGGACATAAAAGGTGGACGTAAGAAGAAAAGGAGAGATTTTTTCTCTGGATCATGATCTTTATCATCCTACCTTGAAGCTTACAACCATGGCGGCTTAAGCCTCTCACGGGTGAGCCAACGTGAAAACCAGATGCAAACTAGCTTCTGACGAGAAGACCTACGTGCGAGACAAGAAGGAATAGAGAGATTTAGTCGAGTTGTCTAGGGATAGTATTCTCAACTCGATTCTTTCTTATTTCTTTCAAAATGCTGGTGATTATTCTCTGTTTTCTATTTGTGTGGAAGTACACATGAATTCTTGGTTAAATGTTATCTTATTAAATCTTGCTTTTATTGTTTAACCTTGGGGTTTGAATTTTTTAACACAGAAGTGTTATTGTAGTCACTGACACTAGAAAGTGTAATGACAGTTTGAACCAACAAGCATTACAACAGAAGTTGAGTGAGGATTAGAGGAATTTAGTCCACTTGTTCTTAATAGCGCCGTATTGTCGTCATCGGAAGGTGAGGTTAGTATACATGTTTAAGTCATAGATTAATTAGAGGAGTGATGCTGGGTAAGATATACATTGAATTTTATTGCATCGACAATCACCTATCTTATTATACCTTGTGAGCACTTAGTATTCTGCTGAAGATTCATGTTGGCGATCCCAGTTTATCATTATCATATTTTATTTTATTGTTTTCAAGTCATTGCATCGACAACTATTCTCGTAATTTATCTCGTTTCTATCTAGTTGTTGCACTGACATTAATAGACAAAAGACTACCATCCCTGTGGTATTGATATCCGACAGATTCACATATGTCTATTATACTTGCATCGATAGTGTACGCTAGCACATTATTTCTGTGACGTTAAACAGTCAATCAAGTAGCATCAATTATAGTAGCTTCAGAATGGACACTGCCTTTTGAACTCATATATGATGCCAATAGTTATGCTATGTGAGTCATGTTGGGGAAAAGAAAAGACAAAATACTACAGGTAATATACTATGCTAGCAAAACTTTATCGGAAGCTCAACTTAACTACACCATCACAAAAATGAGTTATTGGTTGTGGTGTCTACGTTTGAAGAATTTCATTCTTATCTTGTTGGTATGAAAGCCATAGTCTACACAGATCACTCTGCTATTAAGTATCTAATGAGCAAGAAAAATGCTAAGACGAGGTTGATTAGGTAGATACTGCTGCTATAGGAGTTTGACTTGGAAATTAGAGATCAGAAAGGGACTGAGAATCAAGTGGCTGATCATTTGTCGAGGTTAGAATCTGGAAGTGAAGGTGATCATGATACACTTATTAAAGAAGAATTCCCAGACGAGCAGTAGTTAGTTGCCACGGCATTACCTTGGTATGCTAACATAGTGAACTATTTAGTAAGCAGTGTGTTGCCACCTGATCTTAATAGTCAGAGAAGACAGAAATTTATTCATGATGCTAAACACTATTATTGGGGTGAACCTTTCTTGTTTAAACATTGTGCTGATCAAATAATTAGGAAATGTGTTCCTGATGACAAAATACATAGCATTCTACAACATTGTCATTCAGCTCCGTAAGGAGGAGATTTTGGAGGGATGAGGACTACTGCCAAAGTACTTCAGTCTGGATTTTATTGGCCAAATCTGTTCAAGGATGCTCATAAATTCTATCAGTCATGCTACCATTGTCAGAGAATAAAAAATCTATCTAGAAGGCACGAAATGCCATTGCAAAGTATACTAGAGATTGAGTTGTTTGATGTATGTAGAATAAACTTTATGGGTCCATTTCCACCATCAATGAGCAAGGTGTACATACTATTAGTAGTAGACTATGTCTCTAAGTGGCTCGAGGCTATTACCCTTCCCACTAACAAGGGTAGGTCAGTAATAAAGTTTTTACACAATAACATTTTCACATGATTTGGTACACCTAGAGCCATTATTAGTAATGAAGGGTCTCATTTTGATTGTAAGTTGTAGCAAATGTTTTACAGCGTTATGGGGTGAAACATAAAATTGCCACAACATATCACCCCCAAACAAACGAACAAGCTGAAATTTTAAACAAAAAAATTAATTTTTTTTTTTTTAGAAAAAGTGGTGAATCCTAGTCGTAAGGATTGGTCCACTAGATTGGATAAAGCTTTGTGGGCATATCGTATTGCATACAAAACTCTATTGGGCATGTCACCTTTTAAGCTTGTCTATGGCAAGCCATGTCACCTTCCTGTTAAGCTTGAGCACAAAGCATTTTGGGCTATTAAGAAGCTGAACATTGATTGGGTCACTATTGGCCATAAAAGGTTTTTAGAATTGAATGAAATGGAGGAGTTTTAAGCACAAGCATATGAGAATGCTAAGCTATACAAGGAAAAGACCAAGCATTGGAACGATAAAAGGATCATGCTGCGACAATTTGAACCAGGACAACAGGTGTTGTTATTTAAGTCTAGGCTCAAATTGTTTCCTAGTAAATTAAAGTCTCGCTGGTCAAGTCCTTTTGAAGTAGCCTAAATGTATCATCATAAAGCTGTTAATATCAAAGATTTGAAAATGGAGGTCACATTTAAAGTTAATGGACAACACTTAAAGCACTACTGAGTGCCCATGTGGATCGAGAAAAGCACTCCATTAATCTCTGGGATGTTTGAGCTAACAATTTCTTTTATTTGTCTTTTCTTTAATTACTTTAATTTTATTTTAATACTTATTTAATACTATTTCCATTTCTATTTTTATTTTTGAATAGTTTTTTTTCTAGTGACAGAATAAAGGATGTCAACTGAGCAATTACAATAGTAAGTGAAATTTGCCATAGCATTGTGACAAACGGGGAAATGGGTAACATAAGGATGACCAGGTAGATAAGTCCAAAGGGAGAGATTTATTCTTTTGTTAGCTAGGCCAATTTTTGTTACTTGGCGAGCCCATAGAAGAGCAGTTAAACTTTTTATTTATGGATTAGGCCACTTCACAATCCCCCCCCCAAAATCCTCTTAATTTTCTTCTTTTTTCCTTTACGTCACGCAACTTCCCTAGCACGTTTCACTTTTGCTGAACTGTTATTGCTATCTCCCTTATTTTTCTCTCCTCAACTACTCATGTCTCTTAAGTTCCTTTAAAGTTTTCATTTTTATTACTTTTTTTTCTTCAATCTCTCTTATCTTTTCTTCCACTACATTCTCCAAGATGTCTTTCAGTTTTCTCCAATGGCTCACGTCAAAACTACCTCCAAAACTGCTGAATCATCAAGGGTTGTTGCTACTCAACCAAAGATGTTCTTTAACAGTGTCACAGCCATGAATGCAATAGCAACATCGCGAAGCGCCATTTCTATTTTGAGCAAGGGTTCTTATTTAAAGCTGAACCATATATGGATTACAATGAATTTGTGTCTTCCATAGTAGAAAAACATGGGTGGAATATTTTTTATTTGCACCCCGAGGACGTTTTAGGAAAAATTGTTCGAGAATTTTATGCCCATGTCAACTCTCCAGATTCCCTTTTTATCTATGTAAGAGGTACTTACGTTCCTTTTGATGAAGACTACATTAATGCACAGTTTAGTCTTGTAGGAATACAGGACAAGCACACGTTGTTTGTTGAAAGTATTACCATTGAAGGTTTAGCCCAAGTGTTAGAGGATTTATGTATCGCAAGAACAAAATAGACTATTTCCAGTCATAAGTGTTATATTGTTGAGGGGGCTTTGTTAAAGCCTATTGGTAAAATTTGGTATCATTTCCTGAGGAGCCGCCGTCTACACACAATATAACTATTTTGAAAAAAAAAGAATGCTTTTGCTGCACTCCATTATAAAAAGGAGAAGGATTAATGTCAGGAGGATCATTTTTCAAGAAATACATCAGCGTGCTGAGAAGAATGCGAGTAGTTTCAACTTTCCCTCACTTATTACAGCTCTATGTCAAACCATCCGAGTCCCTTCAATATGAAGGAAGATATCACCCCTAACAAGGGTGGGTTGACGAGGACCATCTTTACCAAGATCTAAGGCACTGATGCTGCCAGGGCAACTCAGCATAGCCATGCCACCACTCCCTCTACTGCACATACACTCACAAAAACACCTCCAATTTCTTGTAGCTCCTTTAAGCAACAAATAGTGCACTCCTTGAAGTAGTTAGAGTAAAGGATATCCCTTTTTAAAATCCAACAGTTTCACCTAGCTGAAGAGGTGGCACAGACCCAGTAGCAGCAAGTTGAATATTGGGCTTATGTGAGGAGTAGGGATTTGGCTCTAAGGAAATCCTTACAAAATAATTTTACAAAGCTAATGCAAGAATTTCCTATCTTCCCAGCCACCTTGTTCTCATTTGCTGATGCTGCCAAGGAGCCCACTCAAGCTGATGCTAAAGCACCCACTCAATCTGCTATCGAGGTACCTTGTAACAGCCCGATTTAGGGCCTAGTCGGAACAGTGGTCTCGGGACCACAAATCTAAATTTAGAAAAATTATTTTATTATTTTGATGAGGTTATAGTATGATTTTATTAGTACATTAAAAATTTGGTAAGCTAATTTTAATGTTTTCAAGCCCGATTGCCAAAAAGGACTAGATCGCATAAAAGGCAAAAGTTGCATTTAGTACCCAAATGTGTTAAATAGCTAGAGAAATTAAATTTAGGGTCTTTAAAGGGCAATTAGACCCTTGTGAATAGCCTAGCCGGCCATGGTGTGAGGGGAGACAAAATTGTCAAAGTTTGGTGATGCTTATGTCACCAATTTTGACTAGTTTCATTTTAAATAAAAGAAAAAGAAATAAGAAAGAAAAAGCTATCATCTTTCTCCCTTATTAGCCAAAAATATCAGCAAATATTTGGCGTTTAAGAGCTTGAAATTTTCAGCAACTTAAAGCCCTCACAAGTAAGTGATTCTCACACCCTTTGTTGATGATTTTTGCATTTTTAAAACCCTTGAAGCATGAGCTTTCAAATGAAGGTGATATCTTGAAAAATGGTTAAGACTTTAAGATTTTTCCATGGATTTTTTGAGATGTTTATTGAGTCTTTATGGAAGAATATGAGTCCTAGTTGGGTTATAAACAACTTTTGTGAAAGGTGTTGCTATGAAAACACCTAAAGGGACTATTTTGTATAAGTTGCAAAATAGATGTTAAGTGTGTGAAATATTGATAATTTTGGATTGCTATAGTAGTAAAAAGAGTTTATCTAGGCTTAAAATCAAATATATTCGATAAAAATCGATTTTCGAGCATAGAGGCAAAATGGTCATTTTATCAAAGTCTAATGACAAAATGGTCATTTTACCAAAAGTGTGAATTTATGATTGCTTAATCCTAATTAGTGACTAAATGAGTGCATATTGTCATTATAGATCAAGATTTACCAAATTCGAACCTAGACCGAGGGAAGGCCAAGCAAACCGATTAAACCGAGTAGTCAAGTACTTTTTGTAAACCGAGGTAAGTTGTATGTAAATAATACAACTACACTGTTAATACTTGCATTCATATTGCCTTTGAATTGATATTATATGAGTTGCTAAGTTATAAGTTGAGAATGCCTAGTAATATTTGAGATAATAGAGATATCCCGTTGAAACTTTAGGATACAAACTGGATATTCGTACCAAGGCATTGGGTGAATTGTGCGCCAGTGTAAGACATGTCTGGGATATGCTTCGGCCACATTTTGAGAGGCAGTGTAAGACAATGTCTGGGACATGGCATCTGCATCCAGGCGAGCGCTAGTGTAAGACATGTCTGGGACATGCATCAGCCATACAGAGATAGCCAGTGTAAAACGTGTCTGGGACACGCGTCGGTTAAGAGTTTTGCTAGTGTAAGACATGTCTAGGACATGCATCAGCACGCATATATGAGTGCCAGTGTAAGACATGTCTGGGACATTCATTGGCCTCGACAGAGATAGCCAGTGTAAGACGTGTCTGGGACACGCATCGGCAATATAACTTATGTTAAAGGTTCATAGAATATCTAGTACTATTCCAAACGTTTTAATGGTGAGAGTTATAGATCAATCTTGATAAAGAAAGAATAATCATGTTGTGAGTGTTATAGGTACCTATATGATAAGCATGAGTAACGAGCTTAATTTAGAAAATGTGACTCGAGTAGATGACAAGGAGTAAGTTGAGTTATGTTTACATTTGAGCATGACATCTAGTGGTGAGATTGTTGTTGTATATTTATTTATATGCAACTTACTAAGCTATATGCTTACCTTCTTTCCTTTCTCTCTTCTTTCAGCGTTATTTAGCTAGCTCGAGGATCCTTTAAAATCAGAGATATCGATCACACTATCGTCCGCAGTATTCGGTATAGTTTGATTTATATTTTTGAAGGTGGCATGTATAGGGCTAGACTAGGATGTTACATCATGAAATCTGTTTATATATTTTGGCTTAAGTCAAAAGCCCTTATTTTGTATCAAGCCTAGAATAATGGCTATTATTCATATTGATGAATGCATATGATGCCCTTTCTATGGTTGAATTAATGTCCATTGTGATGAGATGGGTATATTGAAATGATCTTGTGTAGGTTGTGCAAGATAGGTGACAAAAAGGGCTTGGGAAATAGCCTAGTTTGTCCACATGGGTAAGACACACGGGCGTGTGTCTAGGCCGTGTGTGACACACAGTTCACGCCCACGGGTGTGTGTTATGGTCGTGTGTCCCCTGCAGTTAAAACTTTAAAGTCATTTTAGCACAAGGGCAGGCCACACGGGCGTGTGTCCATGCCGTTCCATAAAGTCAGTATGTATGCTAGTAGCACACGGGTAAGAGACACAGCCATGTGTCTCGATCATGTGAAGGACACGATTGCAAGGCACGGGTGTGTGCTTGGGCCGTGTTGTTTTGGTAGAATGCCCAGGTTTTCAGACACGAGCTCGGGACATGGGCGTGTCCCAAGCACGCGGCCGTGTGCTCTATACCCACACGGGCGTGTAAAACCTTTGGCATGAAATTTTTCTAAGTTTTAAACGGGTTCTTGATTGGGCTTTGAACCACCTCAGATGTATGTTTTGGGTCTTGTAAACCCATATTTGGGACAGATTTCTTGAGAAAGGAAAAGTTTTAAATTGTTTGAGATTTCATGGCCTAGTTTTATATAGTTGATTAAGTTTTAGTCAGGTAATACCTCGAACCCCATCCTGGCATCAGATAAGGGCGAGGGGTGTTACATTTGATGGTATCAGAGCATAGTTTAGTCGATTCTAGGACTAAGCTGGCCAGAGTTTGAGTCTAGCTATACATGCCACGCATATGCATATTGATAGTGTGACGATTCTTGACGATTATAAAATGTGTTTTTCTAGTAATGGATCCTAATAGAACCACGGCGGATGACGTAGAAAGTAATGCGCCAGCTCTCGTAGAAGGGACCACGCCAGTAGAGAGTTAGCCGGTGAGTATGGTCTAAGGCGGACGGGCTAGGGAAGCCTACCTCTAAATGATGGATGCTTGGTATATGGATTTTGCTCATGCGAACCCGAACACTCCACCTCCCCCACCTCCTTCGATTCCTCAATATGCCCCGATGGCTCCGCAAGGTGCGAATGTGTTCAGACGAGAGAAGCCTCCGGTAGACAAGATTCGGAAGCATAGTACAGAGGAATTTCGGGCTAGTGTAGATGATGACCAAGAGAGGGCGGAGTTTTGGCTAGAGAATACCCTGAGAGTATTCGGTGAGCTGTCGTGCACGCCTAAAGAGTGCGTAAAGTGTGCCGTGTCACTCCTACGAGACTCAGCTTATCAGTGGTGGAACACTCTCGTGTCGATAGTACCGAGAGAAAGAGTGACTTGGGAATTCTTCCAAGGAGAATTCTGAAAAAAGTACATTAGCCAGAAGTTTATGAACCAGAAAAAGAAGGAATTTCTAGAGTATGAGCGAGAATTCGTGAAACTCAGCAAGTATGCACGAGAATGCATATCCACTGAAGCTACCATGTGTAAGAGGTTTGAGGATGGCCTCAATGAAGACATTCGAGTATTCGTGGGCATCCTAGAGTTAAGAGAATTTATAGTGCTCATTGAGAGAGCATGTAAAGAAGAAGAGTTGGTGAAAAAAGGGAGGAAAGCGGCCAGTGAGTCGCGAGATTCAAAGAAAAGACAAATGGGGAAAGCGTATCAGTCCTCTTCTAAGAGGTCAAAAAAATTTGCTACCTGATCGAATACTTCGGTAGGGTATTCAAAGAGAAATAAGAATTAGCAGAACATGGCATCTAGAGCCCAAACTACTTCAGTTGCAAGTGTTGGTAGCGCTCGGCCAAATAGACCGGAGTGTTCACAATATGGAAGACGTCACTTGGGCGAATGCCGAGTGAATAAGAGGGTTTTTTCAAGTGTGGGTCACTTGACCACTTTATCCGCGAGTGTCCTGAGATGGATGAGAGAGAGAAAATAAGATGCGAAAGCAAGCAGTGCTCCCTTGAGAGGTAGGCCCCAAAGGAACCCCGGGAGTGGAACTGGTAGTAGAGATGCACCGAGAGATACTGTAATGAGGTCTGAAGGCAAGGTGCTAGCGATGACCTATGCTATACGAGCTCGAGAAGAGGCAGAGTCTCCAGACGTGACCACGGGTACCTTTTCTATCCATGATATAAATGTTGTCACTTTAATTGACCCGGGATCTACCCACTCTTACATATGTATGGATTTGATAGCTCGTATAAACATGCCTATAAAGTCCACTGAGTTTGTTATGAAAGTGTCTAACCCGGTACGCAAGCATGTATCAGTGGATCAAGCATGTAGAAATTGTCCTTTAACGATTAGAGGCCATTGTTTTCTGGCCAACTTGATGTTGCTGCCGTTTAATGAATTCGATGTAATTCTTGGGATGGATTGGCTGACCTCCCATAGCTTTGTAATAGATTGTGGAAGAAAAGTAATTCAGTTAAGGTGTGAGAATGGTAGTGTTATACGAGTTAGGCCAGATAAGTCAGATAATCTGCCTGTAGTAATATTGTCTTTGACCGCCGAAAAATGCTTGAGAAAAGGTTATGAAGCTTATCTAGCTTTTGTGTTGAATACCCAAGTGTCGGAGTCAAAGATTGAGTCAGTAGCGGTGGTTTGTGAGTTCATAGATGTCTTTCTAGATAAGTTACCAGGGTTACCCCCAGAGAGAGAGGTTGAGTTTAGTATCGAGTTGGCTCCAGGTACAACGCCAATCTCGATTGCACTGTACAAGATGGCCCCTACCGAGTTAAAGGAGTTGAAAGTACAGTTGCAATAGTTAACAGATAAAGGTTTTGCTAGACCAAGTTATTCACTATGGGGTGCTCCAGTACTTTTTGTGAAAAAGAAGGACGAGTCGATGAGGTTATGTATCAACTACAGACAGCTTAACAAGGTGACAGTGAAGAACAAGTACCCCTTGCCGAGGATCGATGATCTCTTCGATCAACTAAGGGGAGCCACAGTATTTTCAAAAATAGATCTGAGATTGGGTTACTACCAGTTAAGAGTCAAAGATCAAGACGTGCCAAAGACTACTTTTTGGATGAGATATGGGCATTATGAGTTTCTTGTTATGCCTTTTGGGCTAACAAATGCCCCAGCAGTGTTTATGGATTTGATGAACCGCATCTTCAAGCCGTAGTTGGATAGGTTCGTCATTGTTTTCATAGATGACATACTGATTTATTCGCGTGATGAGAGTGAGCACGCAGAGCATTTGAGGATTGTGTTACAGACCCTAAGAGATAAACAGCTTTATGCTAAGTTTAGTAAGAGTGAGTTTTGGCTTAATGAAGTTGGATTCTTAGGACACATTGTGTCGAGCGATGGGATAAGAGTTGACCCAAATAAGATTTCAGCTATTTTGGAGTGGAAATCGCCGAGGAATGTAACAGAGGTTCATAGTTTTCTGGGGCTAGCGGGGTATTACAGACACTTTGTAAATGGATTTTCTATGATAGCTACTCCGATAACGAGACTATTGCAAAAAGATGTCCAGTTTGAATGGACAGAAGAATGTCAGCGGAGTTTTGAAAAATTAAAGGCTTTGATGACCGAAGCCCCAATTTTAGTGCAACCGGAGTCGCGTAAAGAATTTGTAATTTATAGTGACGCCTCCTTAAATGGTTTAGGGTGTGTACTCATGCAAGAAGGTAAGGTTGTAGCCTATGCCTCGAGATAGCTAAAACCACATGAGAAGAATTATCTGACCCATGATTTAGAGCTATCAACTGTAGTGTTTTCCTTGAAGATTTGGTGATACCATTTGTACGGAGAGAGATGTAGAGTATTTACCGACCACAAGAGTTTAAAGTACTTGATTACTCAAAATTAATTGAATTTGAGGCAACGTCGATGGTTAGAACTATTAAAGGATTATGAGTTGATCATCGACTGCCATCCGGGAAATGCGAATGTAGTCACTGGTACCTTGAGTAGAAAGTCGTTGCTTACCTTGAGAGCTTTGAATATGCAGTTGACTGTATTTAAGGATGGTTCGATCTTAGCAGAACTGAGAGTTAGACCAACTTTTCTTCATGAAATCCAAGAAGCTCAAAAAAATGATAAGAAGTTTCAAGCCAGGAAAAATCAGTGTGAGTCAGGTGTTGAATCAGATTTTCAGGTTGGTATCGACGAATGTTTAATGTTCAAAAATAGAATTTGTGTGCCTAAAGATAGTGAGCTCATTCAGAAGATTTTATGAGAAGCTCATAGTAGTAATTTATCTGTTCACCTGGGTAGCATAAAGATGTATAACGACCTGAAGAAAATGTATTGGTGGTCGGGAATGAAAAGGGATATCTCAGAGTTTGTTTCCAAGTGCTTAGTATGTCAGCAAGTAAAGGCTGAACACCAAGTACCTTCTGGGCTACTTCAACCTATTATGGTTCCAGAGTGGAAGTGAGATCCATGGATTTTGTGACCAGTTTATCATTAACCCCGAAAATAGAAAGATGTTGTATGGGTTATTGTCGATAGATTAACTAAGTCAGCCCACTTCATACCAGTGCGTAGTGACTACTCTCTCGAGAAATTAGCTGACTTGTATGTTTCCAAGATTATGAGGCTTCATGGTGTACCATTGTCAATTGTCTTAGATCGAGACACGAGATTCACCTCGAGGTTTTGGAAAAAGTTACAAGAGGCTCTAGGAACCAAGTTAAGTTTCAGTACGGCTTTTCATCCACAGACGGATAGACAATCGGAAAGAGCAGTACAGATCTTAGAGGACATGCTGAAGTGCTGCGTCCTTGAATTTCAAAGAAGTTGGAAAAAATACTTACCATTGGTTGAATTCGCCTACAACAATAGCTACCAGTCAAGTCTGAAAAAGGCACCTTATGAGGCTTTGTACGGGCGAAAGTGCCGGACGCCCTTATATTGGACTGAATTGAAAGAGAGTCAGATTCACAGGGTTGATTTAGTCAGAGAAGCTGAGGAAAAATTTAAGGTGATTCAGGAATGCCTAAGAGCCGCTTCGGATAGGCAGAAATCCTATGCGAATTTGAAACGAAAGGAAATCAAGTTTGAGGTTGGTGATAGAGGATTCTTGAAAGTTTCCCCTTGGAGGAAAGTCCTCAGATTTGGTAGAAAAGGCAAGTTGAGTTCTTGTTTCATAGGACCTTATGAAATTACCGAGAGAACAGGGCCTGTTGCCTACAGATTGAATTTACCGCCAGAGTTAGAAAAGATTCATGACATGTTTCACGTGTCTATGTTACGCCGATACAAATCTGACCCTTCGCACGTAATTGCGCCTACTGAAGTTGTGATTCTTCCAAATATGACTTATGGTGAATAACCAATGAAGATCTTAGCTCGAGAGGTTAAACAGTTAAGAAATAAGAATATACCACTTGTGAAAGTTTTGTGGCATAGACATGGGGTCGAGAAAGCTACATGGGAACCCGAAGAGTCTCTGAGGGAGCAATATCCAAACTTATTTATCGGTAAGATTTTCGAGGACGAAAATCCCAAAGGGGGGAGAAATGTAACAGCTCGATTTAAGGCCTAGTCAGAATAGTAGTCTCGAGACCACAAATCCAAAGTTAGAAAAATTATTTTATTATTTTGATGAGGTTATAGTATGATTTTATTAGTACATTAAAAATTTGGTGAGTGAATTTTAATGTTTTCAAGCCCTATTACGAAAAAGGACTAGATCGCATAAAAGGAAAAAGTTGCATTTAGTACCCAAATGTGTTAAATAGCTAGAGAAATTAAATTTAGGGTCTTTAAAGGGCAATTAGACCCTTGTGAATAGCCTAGCCAGCCATGGTGTGAAGGGAGACAAAATTGTCAAAGTTTGGTGATGCTTATGTCACCAATTTTGACTAGTTTCATTTTAAATAAAAGAAAAAGAAATAAGAAGGAAAAAGCTATCATCTTTCTCCCTTCTTAGCCAAAAATATCAGCAAATATTTGGGGTTTAAGAGCTTGAAATTTTCAGCAACTTAAAGCCCCCACAAGTAAGTGATTCTCACACCCTCTATTAACGATTTTTGCATTTTTAAAACCCTTGAAGCATGAGCTTTCAAATGAGGTGATATCTTGCAAAATGGTTAAGAGTTTAAGATTTTTCCATGGATGTTTTTGAGATGTTTATTGAGTCTTTATGGAAGAATATGAGTCCTAGTTGGGTTATAAACAACTTTTGTGAAAGGTGTTGCCATGAAAACACTTAAAGGGACTATTTTGCATAAGTTGCAAAATAGATGTTAAGTGTGTGAAATATTGAGAATTTGGGATTGCTATAGTAGTTAAAATAGTTTATCTAGGCTTAAAATACAAAGAAATACGATAAAAATTGATTTTCGAGCATAGGGGCAAATTGGTCATTTTGTCAAAGTCTAAGGACAAAATGGTCATTTTACCAAAGGTGTGAATTTATGATTGCTTAATCCTAATTAGTGACTAAATGAGTGCATATTGTCATTATAAATCAAGATTTACCAAATCCGAACCTAGACCGGGGGAAGGCCAAGCAAACCGACTAAACCTAGTAGTCAAGTACTTTTTGTAAACCGAGGTAAGTTGTATGTAAATAATACAACTACACTGTTAATACTTGCATTCATATTGCCTTTGAATTGATATTGTATGAGTTGTTATGTTATAAGTTGAGAATGTCTAGTAATATTTGAGATAATAGAGATATCCCGTTGAAACTTTAGGATACAAACTGGATATTCGTGCCAAGGCATTAGGTGAATTGTGTGCCAGTGTAAGACATGTCAGGGACATGCTTCGGCCACATTCTGAGAGCCAGTGTAAGACCATGTTTGGGACATGGCATCTGCATCCAGGCGAGGGCTAGTGTAAGACATGTTTGGGACATGCATTAGCTATACAGAGATAGCCAGTGTAAGACGTGTCTGGGACACGCGTTGGCTAAGAGTTGTGCTAGTGTAAGACATGTCTGGAACATGCATCAAGACGCATATATGATCACATCGTAAGACATGTGCCGGACATGCATCGGTCTCGAGAGAGATAGCCAGTGTAAGACGTGTCTGGGACATGCATCGGCAATATATCCCATGTTAAAGGTTCAGAGAATATCCAGTAGTATACCAAACGTTTCAATGGTGAGAGTTATAGATCAATCTTGATAAAGAAAGAATAATCATGTTGTGAGTGTTATAGGTACCTATATGATAAGCATGAGTAACGAGCTTAATTTAGAAAATGTGACTCGAGTAGATGACAAGGAGTAAGTTGAGTTATGTTTACATTTGAGCATGACATCTAGTGGTGAGATTGTTGTTGTATATTTATTTATATGCAACTTACTAAGCTATATGCTTACCCTCTTTCCTTTCCCTCTTCTTTCAGCGTTATTTAGCTAGCTCGAGGATCCCTTAAAATTAGAGATATCGATCACATTATCGTCTGCAACATTCGGTATAGTTTGATTTATATTTTTGAAGGTGGCATGTATAGGGCTAGACTAGGATGTTACATCATGAGATCTGTTTATATATTTTGGCTTAAGTCAAAAGCCCTTATTTTGTATCAAGCCTAGAATAATGGCTATTATTCATATTGATGAATGCATATGATGCCCTTTATATGGTTGAATTAATGTCTATTGTGATGAGATGGATATATTGAAATAATCTTGTGTAGGTTGTGCAAGATGGGTGACAAAAAGGGCTTAGGAAATAGCCTAGTTTGTCCATACGGGTAAGACACACAAGGCGTGTGTCTGGCCGCGGCGTGACACACACGTTCACGCCACGGTGTGTGTTATGGTTGTGTGTCCCCTGCACTTAAAACTTTAAAGTCATTTTAGCACACGGGTAGGCCACACGGGCGTGTGTCCATGCCGTGCCATAAAGTCAGTATGTATGCTAGTAGCACACGGGCAAGAGACACAGCCAGGTGTCTTGGTCGTATGAAGGACACGATTGCAGGGCACGGGTGTGTACTTGGGCTGTGTTGTTTTGGCAGAATGCCCAAGTTTTCAGACACGGGCTCGGGACATGGGCGTGTCCCAAGCACGCGACCGTGTGCTCTATGCCCACACGGGTGTGTAGAACCTTTGACATGAAATTTTTCTAAGTTTTTAAACGGGTTCTTGATTGGGATTTGAACCACCTCGGATGTATGTTTTGGGTCTTGTAAACCCATATTTGGGATAGATTTCTTGAGAAAGGAAAATTTTTAAATTGTTTGAGATTTCATGGCCCGATTTTATATAGTTGATTAAGTTTTAGTCAGGTAATACCTCGAACCCCATCCCGGCATCGGATATGGACGAGGGGTGTTACATACCTACTCAAACTATCGCGGAAGAGCCCGAGAAGACAACATCCCTAAATGTAGAGAAGGAGGGAGAAGGACAAAAGGAGGATGCTGCCGCCACTGCCACCACCAAAGGGGAAAACCCTATTCCACCTTCGCCACCAGCTTCAGTATCTATACAGGACTGTGACATTGATTGTCTGATCGATGAACTCACGAAAACTGACAAGGAAGTGGAAGAAATGACCCTTAAAAAGAGGAAGTGGCGATACAAAGTCAATGCTCGAAAATCCTCTTATCGAGCAGAATGAAGTATCTACATGCTAGTCCAAGTCAGCTAAGTGTTTTTTTCTTTTTTTCTTTCTTGCATACATCTTGCATTTTATTTTCTTTTTCCATGACATTTGTTGTAAAATTTTCTCTTTTGGTTGTTCTCTTACATATCTGATCATGCATTGAGGACAATGCATTTCTTAGGTTTGCGGGTGTGTTGTGCATTTAGGTTACATGTTTTGCCACGACAATATAACTATTACATATTGTTGGCCTATAAGGAGTACAATCTGTGTAACACCCCTTACCCGTGTCCGATGCCGGGACAAGGTTCGAGGCATTACCGGACTTAAACATAAACATTCATACAAAATTGAGCCATAAAATTTCATTCAATTTAAAACCATTCATACACATGCATATCGTCCCTTGTACGGGCCTACGAGGCCCAAAACATACATTGGAGATGATTCGTGACTAAACCGAGAATTATCAGAAATTTTACAACACTTAAGAAATTTTCCATTTTTAGAGAGTCACAAGCCCGTGTAGAGTAGGCCGTCTGGTTACACAAGCCCGTGGGTCTACCCGTGTGGACGATTGCAAGGCTATTTTTCCAATCCATTTTGTCACCCTTACTTGCACAATTTCATATCACATCTCATGGCACATTATCAAGCATATAAATGCAATTTAAACTAACCACATTCATGCAATAACATGTCATTTACATATGATTAAGCATATGATTATCATAAGCCATCATTTATGGCTATGCATATTCAAATTGAATCTCAACTCATTATAAGCCAACACACTTGACCCTAATAGCAATGACTAATATAACATAAGACATAATTCCTATACATGCCATAAACTCGAGTACTTGAATACTTATACCCTAGATGGTAGCTTGATAGTGTGATAGCATCTCCGGCGATTCCAACCCGAGCTAGATAAATAAACCTATAAGAGATGGAAAGGAAGGAGAGTAAGCTTAAAGCTTAGTAAGTTCATATGAAAATAATAAGCAATTTATTTACATTCTTTTACCAAATTCTTATAACATGTTCTCAATGTATCACAATCATTTTTGCACATTATTCCACTATTTGCTCAAATTCTAGTTAAGCTGTCGAATTGAGTCACAGTCACTAAATTATTTATATCTTGAGCTACAGATCTCCAAATTAAGTTCCACAAATTTTTCCTGAAACTAGACTCACATATCTCCTTACCATAAAATTTCTAGAATTTTTGGTTTAGTAAATAAGTACAATTTATTCTCTAAATTTGTCTTTGTTCTGCTTTCTGACAGTTCCAACCCTTCTTCACTAAAAATTATTTAACTCCTCATACAAGATTTGGATAATGTTCTCATTTGTTTCTTTTTAAACTAGGCTCATTAAGTATTCTAACCATATAAATAATAACCCATAATTATTTTTTTTACAATTTTTTATGATTTTCCAAAATCAAAACAGGGGATGCCAAAATCATTCTAAATCTGTCTCACAAAAATTCAAATATCTCATAATCTGATATTCTTTTTCTTAAACATTTCTTCTATGCTTTAATTTCATATTTTATTCATCCCCAAATTCAATTTCCACAATTTTTTGTAAATTTTCAAAGTGGGACTACAGCTACTGTCCAAACCAATTTTAGTACAAAAATGATGATAACAAAGTTCATCACACCTTCATTTCTTTTAAATTAGAGATCTATGCATTTATAAACATATATCATAGTCCACCAAATTAAAACAACATCATTTCATAATAATCATATACTTACCATTCATGGATTTCATATTCAATTGAGTTTTTGTACATACCTATACTCATTCGTAACATAACTCAAGTTCGTTCTCACCAATGACATACCTCATTGGGACCATCATCAAATCCTTCCTTGAATTACCCATTGAACACTCGAAATACTAATAGATACACGAAAACTTGCACATAGTGCCATATACGCAGCTAGAACCAACTTATAGCGCGCAACGTATGTAGCTAAAGCTACCACATATTATGTAATGCCCACATTTGAGCTACTCACGGGTATGTACACAAAGTCAGCACCCGAACCCCAAAGCATTATCATATAATGCCCACTCATTGAGCTACTCACGGGTCTGTACACAAAATCAGCACCTAGACCCACATTACATATATCACTTATCTCATGAACTCAGACACAACTCATGAGTTTAGACCATATTATTTTTCATGACATATCTCGTGTATCCTATACTATTCCTGAGGTTCAAAAGGGATTTCTTGTCTAACTCAATGTCATCGCACTTGCTCATAATGTCATTTATCCTTACATCACACTATTTATACTTACATGGTAACATATAAGAATATCATTCACGATAACAATAAAACAATTAAACATATATATTATCAAGGCATTAAAATAAGCTACAACATCACATTATTTGCATATGTACTTACTTGTCGAACCCTTATTGAGTACATCCGTATAGTTAATCACACACTTTATATAATAATGACAATAAATCATTAAAATTAAATTATAACATTGCATTATTATTATCACATGAACTTACCTTGACACAAAATCGGCATTTGGACATAACTGTTATATTCTTTGATTTCCCTCGTTCTAAGTCCGAATCTTGTTTTTCTTGATCTAAAATATCACATTTAGTCTAATTATTAGTCACATTATTCAATGTGATCCAAAAATCATATTTTGGCAAAATTACATTTTTACCCCTAAACTTTATCATAATTACACTTTTGCCCCTAGGCTCATAAAATGAAATGCACTCAATTTCTTTGTACTTTAAGCCTAGCCGAACCATTTTCATAACTTAAGCAAACTAAATTTCTCATCAAAACACACTTTTATACCATTTTTAGAACTTTTACAAATTGGTCATTTCGGATGTTTTCACCAAAAAT
The DNA here is from genome assembly GCA_025698475.1 of Gossypium anomalum. Classification (NCBI taxonomy): domain Eukaryota; kingdom Viridiplantae; phylum Streptophyta; class Magnoliopsida; order Malvales; family Malvaceae; genus Gossypium; species Gossypium anomalum. The sequence continues at coordinate 24,155,734 of CM046957.1, forward strand.
CACTTAGTAAAAGTCGTTTATTTAACAAGGATGCATTTTCCATCATCAAGCATCAAAATACACATATATTCATCAATGGAAAAACTTACAAACTTTAACAGTTTTGAAAATGAAGGTACGAGATAGCTAAATTGAGTTACCACGACTCCAAAAATATAGAAATAATTAAAAACAGGATAAAAACTGTAACTAGATGAGCCATAGAAGCTTGGCCGAATGTTTGCTCATCCATAGTTGCCTATTTTCTTCATAAACGGTTGAAGAAGAAAGAAGAAAAGATGATAGCTTTTAAATTTTGTCTTATTATGCCTTTATTAACTTAATTACCAATTTGCCCTTTTCTTTTCAAACAAATTTTAAAAATACCAAACAAATATCTTCCACTAACTTATTAATGGGCTAATTACCACATAAGGACTTCTACTAAAAATTTTATAGTTATTTAATACCTCTAGGTTCTAGAACTCAAGTTTTGCACTTTTTTACAATTTAGTTCTTTTTACTAAATTGAATACCCGAACGTCAAAATTTTCGAACGAGATTTTCAAAAAATCATTCCGTGAAACTGTAGACCATAAAAATATAATAAAAATAAATTTTTCCTAGTCGAATTTGTGGTCCCGAAACTACTGTTCCGACTAGGCCCAAAATCGGGTTGTTTCAATCAGTACGTATGATGTTCAATGATGAGCTAAGATTCTTCAATATACTTGGAACATGTGGCAATGGATTGGGTGAATTTAGCTTAGGACTGATTGCTTGAAAATTAATTTCTAAAGCTAAGATGTCCTATACTCAGTTTTTTTTTCATGTTGTAGTGGGTATCTTTTAATGAACTTAGGGACTTTTGAAGCCAAAATTCAGTCATTTTGCCTTGGCATTATTAAAGTAGACACTCCAATGCTTAGAATTACCAAGTAAGTTAACACCACTTTGTTTGTTCCATCCTGTTGTTAACTAGAAATGTGAGTTTAAGTAAGAGTGTGTAATAAAAAGTAAATAAATTAGGGGCACCTCACTGTAGTAACGGGCTGAGTAGCTAAGGAGGTAGTTGTTTGCTCCATCCATCTTCTAAGTCAAAAGTCTTAGCTTCAAGAGTGATTTCTGTTTAAATTGTTACATGATTAAGTACTAGGTAATTTGATGTATTCTTCATTGTTATTATCAAGTCAAAGAATTTTGTGACATGCTAAGTCCCCTAATATACTAACATTATATGAAGAACAAAAAAGAAAAAAATACAAATGTAAATAGTTTATACAAGTATGCTTAGAGAAAGAGTGATTTGAGTTTAGGTAACAAATGAACTAAGTATGCTAGGAGATATTTGCTATGGCTAGATATACATGAAACTTAGGAAATCTTATTTTTAGGGAGCAAATTTCTGCACTACCTTTGTTAAATCAAAACTTTGAAATTCGAACAGGTTTTTAACCAGAGAAGATGACTAAGAGTTGATGTATATATCGGTCTCCAAATAGATTGACAGTACAAGATGGGTACATGCATTGGAAATACTGCTGCATACATGCATTTATGAATATTTTGTTTGAGGACAAGCAATAACTCAAGTTTGGGGGTGTGATAACTCTTGAAAAGAGTTATATTTCATGCCTTTAGACCTAGCTAATTGCTTGTACTTGGGTACATTTAATGGCATGTAAGGACATTTTATTAGTATTTTTATCATTTGCCTTAGGAGCTTGGACTGTGTTTACATGTTAGACACTTTTAACTATATGTGGAAGGGTTGTATTTGGTGGTTTGGCGGGTGCAAAGTGTAGAGAAAGAAAGAAATGAGTGAAGGTTTGTCAGGGTAAACGGTTGAACAGTTTGCCACCTTGTATGCCATGGCAATTCAAGAAGATGACTGAGCCAACACTCAATGCATACCAATCTCAGCCCAACTCTACTTATACCAGAAAAATCTACCAAAAAAAGAGAAGAAGATATTGTGGGCTGTTGGAGCTATCCTAAGAAGAAAAGCTTATAAAAAGCCAAAGGTGGAAACCCTAAAGGGTGTGGAGATCCGAAGGCAACAATAGAGGGTAACGGCTAAGTAGAGATGGAAAAAGGTAGCTGCAGGTAGTCCCTCTCAACCACCACAGGACACTGTGTTGCTAGAATATAGATTAGTTTGGCGACAATCATCTTCCTAAGTTCTTCTATTATTCTTAATATGTTCTCCATTAAATTGACTTAATCGAAACGATGTTGGATGTTATCTTGAACTTGAATTTTAATCACCAATCCATGAATTAAATCTCATAGGGTTGGGGTTACATGATGAAACTTTTTTTTAATGGTTGAAGCGTATATTTGATTTAATCTAATTGCTTTTATTTCCTAACTGTATACGTATATTCTTTAGATATAGATGAGTGTGCAGTATGTACATAAACTAAATCTAATTCTGAAAAGGTTGGATTAGTTGGACTCAAATTGAATGATACAAGTGGGTATTTGACCGAATACCTACAACAGACTCTAGACATAGAGCAATGCTTATATAGAATGAAGACAAAATAGTGTAAGGTATCATGCTAAGGCCTGTGTCTAACTTAAGATCTTGCTCTCAAAAGAAGCAGGGTTCTTTAGTTCTTTTTTGAGCAGTAGGTTAAGTACAATTTTGCTGAGGCATTACTGAAAGTAAGGGCAGAGTCTTAGTAATCCTAAACTTCCAATCAACAACATAGAAATTCTATCCTTTTTCGTAGTATCTTCGCCATAGCATTCTTAGTTATTTATTTATTCACTTGCATTTTATTCACATAATTATTTTCGTAAGTGCCATTGCATTTCTACTCTTGTTTTACCTTAACATTTTCTAATATTAGTCAATATACATTTTGCACTTATCCTTATTATTTTAATTTACCGCTGTGTACTTAACTTGGTTTTGCCGTAACATTAATCATTATCATAAGTTGACCATTTCTATACCTAATTCGATCCTTGTGGAGACGATCTCACGTATCACTTTATTACTTGATTCGACGTGTATACTTGCACAATTCGCATATCATATTCACACGCAACAGTTTCAAACAGGTTGAGGAACGTAAGATTACTGATTTTAACATTAATGCTTCTAGAATTTTGTGTTTTCGTGAAAGGTACTGTGTGCTCGATGATTGAGAGTTAAAGCAGTCCATACTTCGAAAAGTGCATAGTAGCTTATATGTTATACATCTTGGAGGGAATAAGATGTATAGAGACTTGAGAGAGTTGTATTGGTGGCCAGGACTTAAGCGAGATGTGATTGAATATGTGAGTAAGTGTTTGATGTGCCAGCAAGTTAAGACTGAGCACCAATTTCCTTCGGGACTGTTACAGCTAATTTAGATCCCTCAATGGAAATGGAAGCATGTAACCATGGATTTTGTTAGTGGGTTGCTTTTGACGTCTACTAAGAAAGATTTAGTTTGGGTTATAGTGGATCGACTGACCAAGTCAGCCCATTTTCTGTCTGTCCATACTGATTATTCCCTACATAAGTTGGCAAGGGTGTATATTTCAGAGATTATGAGACTTCATGATGTATCGTTGTCTATTATTTATGATCGGGACTCTCGATTCATATCTTGATTTTTGAAAAAGTTGCATGAGACTTTGGGGAGGCGATTGAATTTTAGTACAACTTTTCATCCATAGTCTGATGGCCAATCTAAGCGGGTTATACAAATTCTAGAGGACATGCTGAGGGGTTGTCTAATAGACTTCAGTGGCATTTGGAAGGAACACTTGTCATTGGCCGAGTTTGTGTATAATAACAGTTTTCAATCAAGCATTCAGATGGCTCCTTATGAAGCATTGTATGGTCGCAAATGTCGTACACCTCTATGTTGGGCTAAGTTAGGAGAAAATAAGATATTAGGTCTAGATTTGGTGCAAGAGACTGTGAATGTGGTGAAGCTGATTCGAAATCACTTGAGATTAGCATTTGACCGACAAAAGTCCTACGCTGACTTAAGGCGAAGAGACGTTGAGTTTGATGTTGGGGACCAAGTCTTCCTGAAGGTTTCACCATGGAATAAAATATCGAGATTTAGACATAAAGGCAAGTTGAGTCTGAGGTTCATTGGGCCATATAAAGTTCTTAAGAGGATTGGACCAGTGGCTTATCAATTAGAGTTACCTCCGGAACTGGATCACATACATGATGTATTTCATGTGTCTATGTTGAGGAGATATCGTTTTGATCTTTCGCATGTGATTTCAATTGATGAGGTCGAGGTGAGACCCAATTTGACTTATGAGGAAAAGCCAGTACAGATTTTGGACCGCGAGGTCAGGAAATTGAAGAAGAAGCAGATTCCTTTAGTGAAAGTCTTGTGGCGGAATCATGGTGATAGCAAAGCCACTTGGGAACTCGAAGAGACGATGCGTCAACAATATCATCACTTGTTTGGATTAGGTAAATTTCGAGGACGAAATTTTCTTTAAGGGGGTAGAGTTGTCACGCCCTAGAATTTATTTACTAAATTGTGCAAATTTGTAACATAAGGAAAAAAATGGTTTAGTGGTTTAGTGTGTTAATTAATTGCTAGAGGTCTCATGTTTGAATTCCCCTATACTCTTTTATTTATTTTTCTCATCCTAGCTGTTACAACTTGTATTTGGATATTGGGATTTTAATTTCTTTTTATCTTGGACTTAAGATTTGAGCTATAATTAGTTTATTTTGAGTTTGGGATAATGATGAGTATATTATTTGAATTTGGGTTTAGTATAATATATTTGTATTTCGGAATAAATATTTTAGAATACGAGTATTAGGTTTATAAATTTAATAAGAAAGATAAAAATTATTCAATTGTCTATATAATATAATAATGAGCAATAAAAGATATTTTTGTTAATTCGTATAATATAATAGAATAATAAATTTTACAGACAATAAGTATTTTAATTATTTTATATAAAAGAACTCTATTACATATAGAATTTATGTTTTTTACGAGTCAAATTTGAATTGCGTTGTAATTGTATAAAAGTAAAATGAATTCTTACATTTGAAATTAAAATATTATAACTTATAAAATTCAAAATTATTTGAATAGATCAAAACCCGCCTGACTCTATCCAAGCCCGAATTTGAAAAAACCAAAGCTTGAGAAAACCTGAATTTAAAAGGGTCTGAACTCAAAAAAACCCAAATCTAAAGTAAATCCAATCTAAACTTGCTTGTTTTTCAACTCTACTATTAGCTATTTATTTCATTAAAAAAACTTTAAATAATGACTTGATTATTGTTTTTGTTGATATTTATTTACTTCCAAATGCTGTAATTTTTCAACAAATTAAATACATAATTACAAAATTTAATCTTCTACAGTATAAGCAAACTCGAATTGGTGTCTTCAAATGCTAACCATTACTATAGAGCTGCTTTTCCCGTATTTAAGGGAAGAAAAACAGGGGCCACATATATATTTGGGGCTAAGATTAGAGTCTGGGCTTAAAAATAGATCCCACAAAATTTGGACCCACAGATGATGACGTGGATGAAATCGGGCCTCCGAGTACCCAAATTAAAGTTTCCGTTAGTTTCAATACCAGCCTTATCTGCCCAATCCTTTCATTTCTCTTTTTCCTTTCACTCACTCGCTGAACTGAGAAAGGAAAGGCGAAATGGAGATGGCAATTTGCTTCCATAACTCTTCCTTCAAATCTCCTTTCATTAACCCTAACTCTAACCCTAAGCCTAAATTTCTATTTCCCATGCAGCTTTCCTGTCTCATCTCTTCTCCACTTTCTTCCTTCAACTCCAAAAGGACATGTCTCAAATTTGGTTCTAGGACTTTCACTAAACCGGTCAAGTGCTCTGTTTCTCAGGCGGCTCAACCTGCAATCGGTATTTTATTTCTTGTTTAGTTTTAAGTTGTTTTTTTTTTCTCTGAGTTCCTTTTTATTATTATTTTAAAGTTTGTGATTGATTACTAGAGAAGAGGAGTCAGTTAAAGAGGCGAAGCGATATAAGGAACATAGCAATTGTGGCGCATGTTGACCATGGAAAGACTACTTTGGTCGATGCAATGTTGAAACAGTCAAAGGTGAACGAATGTGGTTTCTATCCGCTTAAGTCGTTCATAATTGTTTCAGTTTCTTTATGTATTGTTTCTTTTCTGTTTGCTTTGTTCCTATTTATTATTCTAATTTCTGAATTTGGATCGGGATAAGAGTTTCGTTTCGTGCCATCAGAGTTGCAGTGAAGACTAATCTTAGATTAAATTTATTTCAAGAGTATCATCTCATCCGGAGCTTCAGTTTAGTCTAAAATACTCATTTTTTTGGGCGCTTTCATTTAAGCTAAAAGTTGGAGTTGAAAACCCTTGTTTGGCGTAGCTTTGATGATACGTACATGAATGGGTTGAAATTTATTAATCAATAAAGCAGTCAATTTTCAATCTCAAAAGATTACTCAATTCGTGACAATTCAAACAAGCTGTCAATTTTCAAGCTCAAAAGATAGTTAATTTGTGACTATTTGGATTGAATCCAGGCACTTTGTATTGCTCGATTTTGAGTCCGAGAGCTCAAGTTATGACTATTTTACTAAACACTGCGCGAACAAAATTTTTGGACTTGATTATTGTGGGAATTTACGAGTTTTGGATTTTAATTCGAGTTTAAATCATATTGGGTTCGATTTTTAGGCTTTATTTTCATGATATATGAGTCCAATGTTGTATATATTAGGTTTTATTATTTTACTATTTATTTATATCGAATTTTAGGATATTTTACTTCTTGTGAACTCTTCATCTTCCAATTTACTAAGGTTCAACCTTAGGGGTTGATTAGAGCCATTAATTGAATTTGTTGCGGTTTATGTCTCAAAGGATTGATAAATGACATGAGAGCTGGGCTGAATGGATATCTTGAGATTAATGAGGGAGAAAGGCTCTAGGATTGGATAGAAGGGGAAATTTTTGTATGATATTTTGGTACTCATCCCTTTTAACCAATATCACTCCTATTGCCCTAGGGAGACAATACGGCATGTGTGTTTTCCAAGAACCACCTAATGAAGTGTTGCAACTTCTCCAAGATGATGAAAGAGATGTAGGGATGATGAGAATGGTTGCTGCTTAGCTTGTGTTTTGTCTTTCATTACCCAAAAAATATACAGATTTATATATATGTTACCATACCCTTTTTCTGATAGAGGTGGATTCTATATAATCTGAAATTCTATGAGGACAAAAGATGCCCCGTGGTCTCTATTTGAAATTGCCTATGTTGATAATAAAACTTGTAGCATTATGCCAATTGTAATGCTAATTCTCATTACTGATTTTCTCTTGTAGGTTTTTCGGGATAATCAATTCGTACAAGAGAGGGTAATGGACTCAAATGATCTTGAACGGGAAAGGGGCATTACAATTCTTAGCAAAAATACATCTATCACATATAAGGACACAAAAATTAATATAATAGATACTCCTGGACATTCTGACTTTGGAGGTGAAGTTGAACGCATCCTCAATATGGTTGAAGGAGTTCTTCTAGTGGTACTGCTTCTCACTTTCTCTTTTTTGGAATTTCATCTTTTCAAGTGGTGCCCCTGTAAAGTAAATTTTTTTCTAGTGAATAGTAGAAAATATAAAAATGAAATTTAGATTCATAAAATTGTTTGTCTAAAGCCATAAATTTTTTTATATCTTTATTTTATATGGGTCCCTCATGCCAACAGTGCATTCAAAAGTTTTCACTAGGGACCTTCACCATTAAAATACATATGTTATGAAGCACTTTTTATGTAGAAGAGATAAAACATATTATTATTTTAGTATTAAACTTGCATATTTTCTCAGTTATTGAGTCTTTAGGGAAATTTTTGTTAATAACCTAAGATATATATATATTTTTGAGAAATTTATAGGTAAAATATCAACTTGATGCTGCCTTTTTCATATCCTTGAATTGGTTGTTGCAAGTATTTTCCATTAATGTAGAGCTGTATAACATTTTTTTAATATTTGAAAGAGTCAATTGAGATAAGGAAAATATGTGAGTTTCTCCTTCTCCTTAATTTTTCGATCACATTCAAATATAATTGGTTGTCAAATAAGGTTCGTTGGAGGTTTGCCCCAACTTATTTCTTTTGGGAGCCTTCTCTTGTAAGCTGTATCCTAGACGGGATTTTCTTAATTATGAACTAAAGCATCTTCTTCTTGCTTTTAGGTGGATTCTGTTGAGGGTCCAATGCCACAAACAAGGTTTGTTTTGAAGAAGGCTCTAGAGTTTGGGCATGCCGTCGTTGTTGTTGTCAATAAGATTGACAGACCATCTGCTCGTCCTGATTTTGTTATCAATTCCACATTTGAACTGTTTATCGAATTAAATGCTTCAGATGAGCAGGTATTGATTATGTTTGTAAAGAGTGACTAGCATGCAGTTCACATGACATGTTGCATCAATGCAATAGTTTGACCACACAGACCAATATTTTGACAACATTTCTGAACATGATCTCTTAAATAGTAGGAATTACTGTTTAGTATTACAAAGAAAAAGAAAAAGAAACGATATGATTGGAATTGTTCTTTTCTTTTCCTTGGTTTTTCACCCAAAGATAAATTTGAGTGAAAGATTTCTGCAAGTAATAGCCTCTTGGTATTTTCTGTTTTTATCTTTGAATCTTTGCTGATATCTCAAGGTCCTTGAGATATTCCATCTAAACATAAATCTTGTGTTAAATTTTCTCTGTATGCAGTGTGATTTTCAAGCAATTTATGCAAGTGGTATAAAAGGAAAGGCAGGACTAGCTGCTGACAATTTGGCAGAAGATCTTGGGCCTCTCTTTGAGTCTATTATCAGATGCATACCTGGTCCACATATTGACAAAGATGGTGCACTGCAAATGCTTGTCAGTAGTTGTTTATTTTACTTTTTTTAGTTGACCCTTATATGGCATTTGTTTATATCCTGTTTTCCTGGCTAAGTTTGGTTATAGCACCTAAAACTATGCTATAACCACTTGCTTTCAACAGAGATAAGGTTAAAATGTTGCTATGGGTATGTTTAATTAAATTTTATACTTAGAAGTCTTTGATTATATCTTTTCCCCACAAACACCTTTTTTGGCCAAACTAGACTAATCTAGAACTTTTGGACAAGAAAGGTGATTATCACTGTCCATATGCCTAGAAATAGGTGATATGTTCTGTCAAGAAAGGGAAAAAAAAAAAACAGAAACAGAAATAGATGATATGTGATATGTGAATAGATATAATGGTAAAATTGGAATGGATAAAATTGACAGATTACAATGTTTGGTTTTTTCAATATGCTACATTTAGCAATTTACATACATCTGTATCAACTTAGTAATGAGATATATTTCTTTTAGTTCCAATAATGAATCTTTATTGGATGAGACCAGAATTTGTAACTGACATTCTTGCTGTTAATTTCATGAACATTATCTGTCTAGGAAACTGAGAAAGCCCAAGCTACAGGATTGACTTAAGAAAAACTTGTGTTGAAAATTAGAATCCAATTGATTATCATGAACAAATCAAAACATATTGAAGTGTAGGAGGAAACATTTTATTTTTGCTTGGGAAAAATAATGAAATATACATGCATTCTCCATTTTACTCTGTTGTGTCTGAGTTTTTTTCTAAATATATATTTTCAGCACAAGTTTATAACTGGAAAGTTTGTGAATGTGTTGCAGGCTACAAATATTGAATATGATGAACATAAAGGACGAATAGCTATTGGGCGCTTGCATGCTGGGGTACTTCAGAAAGGAATGGAAGTAAGGGTAAGTTTGATTCTTTTCCAGAGTCTAGGTTGCACATCTTTCTGCTTAACATGTATATATATGGAATTGAGGATAATTTTGACTATCCAAATGAAAGAGAGGTAGGATGTTAAGAATATCCACGAAATAATAAGCAACTTTTAAGGACAGAATGAAATTTCATAATCCTTGATGATCACTGCCTATCTCTATTGTTAATTTCATCATAATTTATAATAGACAAACCACTTTCAGTTATTTGTAAGCATTTGCAATGAAGAAGAAACTGAACTGTTTTTTTTTTCTCTTTTAAATTGTGTGGCATGAAAATTTTCAGGTTTGCACCTCAGAAGATTCGTGTAGATATGCAAGAATTTCTGAACTTTTTGTCTATGAGAAATTTAGTAAGACCCCTGTTGAGAGAGTAGAAGCTGGTGACATTTGTGCTGTTTGTGGAATTGAAGATATTCAGGTAAGTTCCTATTTCTCATGGATTAATTGATAAATTGATGTTACCTTTATTTTTTAATGTATTAATGTTTATTTCTTCAAACCTTTTTTTCTTTATGCTTTAAAGTTCATGATAACTAATTTGGTTTCTTTGATCAGATTGGAGAGACTATTGCAGATAAAGCATTTGGAAAGCCATTACCTGCCATTAAGGTGGAAGAACCAACTGTGAAAATGGCTTTCTCTATCAACACTTCACCATTTGTTGGCCGTGAGGTATGCCAAGTGTCAACTAACTAAGAATCTATGAGTCTTGAAAGTGGCTTTCTCTATATATCTTTCACTAATTGGTTATTTGTCTCAACATTGCTTCAACTGAATTCTATGTTAAGTAAAGAAAGCTTTCTTAAGCCTTTGCCTTTGAGTGAAAAATATTGATTTTTTCCACCCAATGTTTGCTTACATATTGTGATCCATGTTTGACTAATTAACATGATTATCTCTTTCTAGTCATTGAAACTCCGTTATTTAATTTACAATTCAGTTAATATTGAAGTTAATTGATATCCCTTTCTCCGTTTCTTTTTTAGGGAAAGTATGTTAGTAGCAGGAACCTACGAGATCGACTCTATCGCGAGCTTGAGCGAAATTTAGCAATGAAAGTAGAAGACGGTGAAACTGCCGATACATTTATTGTTAGTGGGCGTGGTACTTTACATATTACCATACTGATAGAAAACATGTAAGTTAAGCTTTTTTGTTCTTTTTTTATGTTCATTGTGCATATTATTAAGCGGTGTTGCTTTCCAGGCGAAGAGAAGGGTATGAATTTATGGTGGGACCTCCCAAAGTTATTAACAAAAAGGTTGCTGACAAGTTGCTTGAACCATACGAGGTGATATTTTAATTCTAATTTCCTAAATTTGATTTACCTTGTTTATAATTAGACCTTATTTGACATGGAATGGATGTATTTGAGTTTCCTTTAATTAGGGTGATTTGTTTTTATTCCTCATGGTTTTATCATATTTATTCCATTAATAGTTAAACCAAGAAATCAGGCGTGCAAATGGGCAATTAACTTAAAATTTTAGGTCTTATAGATTCTCAAATCTCTTATTTGTTTTCCCCTTGTTTTAATTTCCTAGCTTGTAAATCTTTTATTCAAACAAATAGACCCATGTAACCTCTATTTAAAAGGTTGATTGGCAGCAATAAATTAAGTCAGTATTTATTCCAATATTTAAGAGGCCTAAGATTCTCTATTAATGAGTTTAAGGTAAGGGATTCTCTTTGATGAGTTCCGCTCATTCATCATAGGTTACTATATGGCAAGAATCGTAACAAGGGAAAACCCTCTCATTTGTAGTAGCCTTTCTAAAGAATTATTCGGTGACTCGACTCGTAAGTTAGGACATAACAGTGTATGTATATCTCTTCCACAAAATCCCCATATGGAAAGGTGTTCTTCACATCGATTTGTTCAAGAGGCCAATTTACTTCGCAGCTAAAGATAACAAAACACTAACTACATTCATTTCAGCATCTAGAGCAAATGCCTCTTGAAAATTCACTCCATAAGTGTTAGAGCAACACTAAGCAATTAGTCGAGCTTTATACCTACCAAGAGAACCATCTGCCTTGTACTTTATTGTGAAAATCCATTTGTGTCAAACCGTGCTTTTCCCTTTAGGTAGTTCTACGAACTCCCATGTCTTATTTTCCTTTAAAGCCTACATTTTTGTTTTCATGGCATGTTTAAATTCCTTGTTAGATAATGCCTTGAATATGTCATTGGAATAGAAATACTGTTAATAGAAACGTAGAAAAGAATGGAAACAAAAAAAAAAAAGAATAGACTGATGAAAAGTCACATTTCTTTCATCTCTACAGTTAGCGTATTTATATACAAGCCTACATAATGTAAATAAAGAAATAAAATAAAATCCTTGTGTTAAGCCTAAGAATATGTAACACTTCTCCTCAAGTTGGAGCATAGATATTGATCATGCCCAACTTGTTACATAGATAGTCAACCCGATTCTCATTTAGTATGTTTGTGAACAAATCAAAAAGTTCTCCTATCTTCACATAACTCATGGAGATTGAATTATCTAAAATTTTCTTGAATAAAGTGATAATCAACCTTGATGTTTTTGGTTCTTTCATACTAAACTGGATTTGAGGCGATATGAAGAGCAACTTGATTATCACACAAGAGTTTTGCTGATGATGAATACTCCAACCCAATTTTAGTTAATAGTTGTCATATCCATATAATTTCACGCAAGCATTGTGCCATAGCCCTGTATTCCAATTCTGCATTAGATCGAGATACAACATTTTGCTTCTTGCTTCACCATGAAACAAAGTTTTCACCAACTAAAACAAAGTACCTAGTAGTAGACCTATCTATCTTAGATACGACCCAATCAACATCTTCAAAACACTCAATACGAGTATGCCCATGATTGTTGTATAATATGCCAAGTCCAGTAGCTCCTTCAAGTAGCATAGGATCTGCTATAGGGCTGCCCAATGTTTGATTGTGGGTGTGGACATAAACTGGCTAACAATACTCATAACAAATGTAATATCAGGACGAGTTTAATTTCAAGTAACAATACTCATCTTTTGTAAGATGTACATTTGGAACCATTGGAGTAATACAAGGTTTAGTTGCCACCTTTCCAATTTCTGCTAGTAGATTAAGAACATTTTTTTTTGAGACAGAAAAATTCCTTTCTTACTTGACATTTCTATCCCTAAAATGTATTTCAACTGACCCAAGTGTTTGATGTGGAACATAGTATACAAGAAAGAATTTAGAGAAGAGATTCCTACATCATCATCTCTTGTAATAACAATATCATCGACATATTATAAGAAGAATAACTTTAGCCTTCGATTGTTTATAAAAAAAATTGAATGATCACAATCGCTTTTGTTTAGTCCAAATTGTTGAACTACTTCACTGAAATTTCCAAACCAAGCACGAGGGCTTTGTTTCAATCTATAAAAGGATTACTTCAGATGACAACCTTTCCTTCCCCCCCTGAGCAACAAATCAGGTGGTTATTCTATATAAACTTCTTTTTGGAGATCCCGATGAAGATAGACGTTCTGGATATCTAATTGATGTGAAAGCCAATTATGAGAAACAGCTAGTGAGATGAATAATCCATAAGAGAGAAAGTATCTGAATAATCCATCCCATAAGTCTAAGCATATCCTTTTACAACTAATCTAGCTTTAAGTCTAGCCACTGAGCCATTTGGATTAATTTTAACCTTGAATAGCCCATTTGCAACCAATAACTTGTTTACCAACAAGTAAATCCACTAGGTTTCAAGTATCAATTTTGTCTAATGTATGTATTTTCTCTAACATCGCATCATGTCAACTAGGATGGCTCAAAGCCTTTCAAACTGTCTTAGGAATAGAAATGAAATCTAAGGATGCAATTAAAGAGCAGGGAGACAAATGGTTATATGAAACAAAACTATAAATAGGATAGGTACATTAATGTTTACGTTTACATAGAGCAATGAGAAAGTCAAGGTCAATTAGGGATATATCAGATGATGAAGACATTGGCATGGGGGATGGATTTGATGATGAAGACATCGGTGCAGGACATGTATCATGAGTCTTTTTTCGTTTGGGATAAACTTGAGTGGTGGTTTTGTTGGAGCAGGAGTCGGAGAATTTAAGGATTTTGGGTCCAACTCAGTGACACAAGGTCAAACATTTGGAACAAAATAGGCGTACCCGAAAATTCTTGGTTCCACTGAAAATAATGGTTTGGATGGAAAAAGAACATCGTATGAGTTATTTCCATCAAGCATGGAGGAAGATGTGCGATTGATTAGAAAAAAGATCGTCGAAAGAGCATCAACCCAAAATTATTTAGGAACTTTTGTTTGAAATAAAAGAACTCTGGCTATCTCAAGGAGATAGCTGTTTTTCTGTTCAACTACCCTATTTTGAGATGGCGTGTTAACATAAGAGGATTGATGAAGAATCCCAGTTTTGGTACTAAAGGCCTTGCAAGAGTTGGAAAAATATTCTTTAACATTATTGCTTCGTAGAATTTGGACAAGCCAACCAAATGGAGTTCGAAAAAGCACGAAAATGAGAAAACATCTTTGATCGATTTTTTATAAAATATATCTAAGTCACGTGAGAATAATCATTCACAAACATAACAAAATATCTAAATCCAGGTTCGTACATTGTCTCCAAACATCCAATTGTACTAACTCAAAAACAAAACTAGCTCGTTTGTTAGATCTCGGTTTTAAGGGGCTTTGTCAGTGCTTCGCAAAGTGACATACTTCTCATTCCAATGAAGGTAAGTCTTAAAATTGCAAACATAACTTCAACAAAGAAAGAGAAGGATGTCTCAATCGACAATGTGCTTTTATTAGAGATAGAACAGTAGGACAAAACAACGGATCGAGGAATGCACGAGTCGAAAATATAAAGACCATTAGATACTTGTCCTTTACTAATAGTGTGCTTCGTCACAAAGCAAGATGAAGCAATAAGTCAGGGGTAAGTTTACTAACAAAGATTAAATTAAAGGTGAGGTTAGGTAAATTTAATGTCAATGATAAGGCGACAAATGAAGTTAGGTTAATACTTTTAGAACCAACAACTTTACAGGTAGATCCATCAACGATAGTAATAGGAGAAGGTGAATTATGTGATTGAAAACTAGAGAAAAGGTTGGGATCACCTGTCATCTGATTTGTAGCTCTTGAATCAATGGCCTGTTTGGATGAAGATGAAATAAAACATATATTAGATTTACTTGAATTTGCAAAAGTAAAGTGACCCATGATATGATGAAAAGTAGCAAATCCTGCAAAAAAAAGATTACAAACAACCCAAAATAGTACTCAAACAATGCTGAAATAGTACTCAAACAATACTTAAATAGTGTTGAAAACAGTACCAAATCTAAAAATATGAACAACAAACCCATGAAACCTCCTCCGATCAAACAACCAACCATTAAACTAGGGTAGGACAAGGGAATAGATGTCAAAGACGGAAGCCAGTGGCAACACGGCGCTCCACGTGTTGGCGCGTGAAGTAGGGTTGTGGACCTTCAAGCAGATTGATCATGGAGATTAGTGGCAAAGGCAAGAGGTGGTAGGGGTCCCAGATCCCTCTAAAATGGAAAATTTTCTATTTAGGCTATTTTATAATTTATAAAATTTTTAATTAGTAATGGTAAAATTCACCACCTTGTGTCGGCAATGTATCCAAAAAACCACATTAAAAAAATAACTCATAAAATACCCAAATGGTTCGTGTTCAAAACAATGAAACCTAAACTTAGTAAATCAATAGAAGAGACTCTGATACCATCATGTTAATTGAAATGAAGAAAAAATTGAAAACAAAGAATAGACTAATGAAAAGTCACACATTCTTTCATTTTTAGAGTTAGTGTATTTATACACAAGCCTATGTAGTGTGAATAAGGAAAGAAAAAATAAAATCCTAGTGTTAAGCCTAAAAATTTGTAACAAAATCTTTTAAGGGATGGAGGGAATTTTTCAAATGATGCAAAATGGGATAGGAGATATAATGGGTGTTTTGTACATTTTTCGGTTCCTTTTCTTTGGTTCTAAAGTTAGTGTTGGACTCTTGGACTTGCATTAGTTCTCAAATTAGAGCTGTCCTTGTACACTTGCAAATGCCTCATAGAACTAAGACCAATAAGAAAGTCATAGATCCGTTCCTTCTCAATAAAGTTCCTTAAAATCACTACTGCCTCACCACACTTCATCTCAATGCATCTAATAATTATCTCTTGCCGAAGAGTTTTTAGGAGATTAGCATACTCTGATAGTTTTGTTACCTTGTTTGGTTGCATTGACCTTGCTTTTTATGTCATACACCAAAGTAGCATCTTGGGCCTTTGAATGTCTAACCCAAGATTCAAATAGTGATATAGCGGTCACCGCTATTTGGGAAAAAACGGTTGTGAATGCCACTAATCCCATTTTCACGCTAATTCTCAGTATTTTAAGAACAAAGAAAAAGTGAGGAACTACCAGTATTGTGAAGGATATGAGAAAGGTTTTTGAAGGAGATAAGATGGAGTAACAAAGGAGCTACAATTAGAAAGAAAAAGTACACAAGATGAGAGAATATGGAGATGAAAAAATGTTGGAAAATTAAATTTAAAAAAAAAAAGTATTCTTTTTTATGTTTAGTGCACCATTTCAATGAGTATATGAGCAATGGCCATGTGGCAGTCTCAAGTTTGGGTGCAAAATAAGGAAAAAAAAAAAAGTAAAATAAGGAGAAGGAACAGGAATTTGGCAAAAAATAAAAAAAGGGAATGGGAATGGGAAAGAAAGAGTTATAATTTTAGTTACTGTATTTTTATATATTTTTTAGTATATTTATTTTAATATTGTTAGATATGCTTATGTTTAAATATAGAAAAATAAAATTTATTTTTGAAATTTGTTTAAATAATATAATTTCTTTTAAAAATTATCTCATTTGTATCTATATTTATGTTGAGAAATAAAGCATTTTTAACCTAAAAAGAAATAAATTAAAATATCTTGAATTATTTTAAATATCATAAAAATGTAATAAAAACATTAAATCAAGTAAAAGATTATAGAATATCATAAAGTACTAAAAGATCATGTAATATAATTTTTTTTATAATTATAATTATTAAATTTACTATAAACTATGCAAAATAAAATAAATTCACAACTGCGATGGCCGCAATAGCGTCTGTTAAGGCCACAATCACGATAAATGTGACGCGACCGAAAACACAACCGCTAACGCTATTTATATCCCTGTTCTAACCACATCCCATGCATCCTTTGCAATGGATGAGAACATGAATGTGTCACTGACTTTTAGAGTCATGAAATTCCATAGCTGTGACATAATCATAGAATCCTTTTTGTCCCATGCATCAAACCATTTAGTTCCAAGAAGATAAGTCAAATTTCCTATTACCTTTAAGAATGTTTGAGCTAGGACCACTTTAGGTAAATTTTCCCATTCATTCATAGCTCGATTGAATATTCTGCCAATCTCTTACTCAAAGATTCAGTCGCTTGGCTGTCAAACATGTTGGAGGTCACAGACATGATGAACTTCGGTTGAAGGAAGAGGACAAGCAAAAGAAATACCCTAAAATTAAAAAATGTAGGCTGAAAATTCAGGGGAAGGAAAAAAAAGCAAGAAGCACCAGAAAAATTCAGCAGCGAAGGCTGAAAAAGAAAAAAAAAGAAAAAAAGGTAAAAAACAAACTCCGAAAAAAGCCAAATTTGGCTTTGATACCATGTGAAAGGAAGGGAGGATGGTCAAAAGAAGAATATTTTCTTGAATGACTAGCGTATAACAATGGTACAAGCTTATGTAATTTATATATAAAAAGAGACTATAAACTTGGAAACAATCCTCTAAATCAGTCCTATCAAGGTAAAATAATTCCTAAAACTAAAACCACTATAATTGATGCATAATGTCATAAAATCACACTAATTGGTATTTTCTGGTCATTTTCTTTGTATTCATTAATAGAACGACTAGCATGCATAATGAATGCTAGTGAGGCTAGAGGGAGAACTTTTGTTCATAGATGGGATACTACAGTTCACTTAAGATCATGTTTGCTGATTCTTATGAATTATAAAGCCATGTCCTGATAGTATCATTAAACATGATGGGATAAAATGTATCTATTAATATTTGATCATATTGTGCCTTTTTTATTATATAATTAACTTGTCCCCCCCCCCAATATGTGGATTCTTTATAGATTGCCACGGTGGAAGTGCCCGAAGAACACATGGGGGCTGTGGTTGAACTTCTTGGGAGAAGGCGTGGACAGATGATAGATATGCAAGGAGTTGGGTATGTGACTTTTTCTTTTATTTACATTGCCCATTATGTTTCAATAACTCTCCTTAAGTTATTAGATAGAACAGCATTTAAATGAAAGAACAAGTGGGTTAAATAATCACCGTTGTTGCTGCCACCACCCCCTCCACCATTCTACAAAAAAAAAAAAAAAAAGGTTAAATAATCACCATTAATGTTCGATGGAATGATGGATCCTGAGTTGTTTAGAATCGTTTGGGAACAAATTAGCCATATGTCACCTGCTGAGTTAGCCAGGATCCAACAACAGGTTCAACACTTGAACTTTCTATCTTTTCATTATTCTCTTAAAAAACTGTTTTGTTCTGATCAGAATTACTTAACCCGTGAGGATTTGGTAAATTTAATGCCTTTTGCAGTCTGCGAATTTTAGGTTTTTTTTAGAATTTACGTTGGAATTGATTAAATCTGTGTAGGATTTGGGGTTTTTTTAACATTAGGGACCCTTTTCCCATGGAAATAGGTTTTATCTTTTGGTTCATAATTAGTCTGCTAATATATCTAAATTTCTTATGACTTTGAAATAAATTTAATTTATCCCATAATTTCTTATGGATTAGTTGTAAGTAATGGGTTCTAGCGGAACTAGTACACTTGTTGAAAGAACTGAAATTAATTAGTTTGTTCTTGAATTTCCTTTTCCATTTCTAAATCAACATTACTGGTGATTATTTAACCTTTTTTTGGAGAAAGATGGAGGAGGCGGAAGCAATGATGGTAGTGGCAGTGGGGGAAGCGGAGGAGGAAAATAAATTTTGAGGATCAAATTGAGACAATTTGTAAATTTTGAGAGTTAATTTTTTAAACTTATGACTAAATTGATATAATATGTAAACGTTGAAGTCTAAATTTGTTATTATACTGATTTTTAACTGCCACATCACCCTTCTGTCAAATATTTAACGGCAGTTAATGAAAATGGGAAAAAAAAAAAAACAATCTCGATTAGTTCAGTGACCAAATTAAAAAATTTGATAATTGGGTGACCAAAAAAGAAAATGCACAATAGTTGGGTGAACTGTGGTGTAGTTTACCCTTGTTATTAACAAGATGGACTACTTCCTTTAAATCATGAACTGATTATGCTATCCAAATACTTGTTGCTGTCTGTTAGATATAAAATTTAAGTGATTTATGAAGTGAAAATATAGCGGAAAGTATTCTAATTTTATAGCAATTGTTTCGTCCTTCTGCTGCCTATTTCAGCTATAAATATCTCCTCCAAGAATGAGTTATGGCAGTCCATTCTTGAATTTGCTCATTATTTCTTCTGTCATCCATTTAATACTTCTGATTATGTTTTCTAGGGCCGAAGGTACAACACTTCTGAAATATAAGATCCCAACACGTGGCCTTCTTGGATTGCGGAATGCAATCTTGACAGCTTCTCGTGGAACGGCTATCTTGAACACAATATTTGATAGTTATGGACCTTGGGCTAGTGATATTGTTACTCGGGATCAGGGTTCATTGGTAATAATTTTTTATCTAATCATCGAAATATTGGGAGGCCGAGCACAAGTCATCATTCTTGCTATGTTGTAGTTCCTGGACCATATCAGTAGTGGTTATATTAGGCATATTGTGCTAAGACAATTTTACCTTTATCCTTCATTGATGAGATACAATTTGAGTTTGCAGCTTTATTTTCCTATAACAAACAAGCACATCTCAAACAGTTCCTGGTTTCTGCTTTTTTTAGAAGTTTTAATTTTCTTTGTTGAACAATTATTGAATGATTGACTCTCATGAGATTGGTTTTCAGGTTGCCTTCGAGGATGGAAGCAGTACTTCTTATGCAATCGCTAGTTCTCAGGAGAGGGGGCAGATGTTTATTGGTCCTGGGACTGAAGTTTATAAAGGTCAAATAGTTGGCATCCATCAGCGCCCTGGGGACTTATCCCTTAATGTTTGCAAGAAAAAGGCTGCAACCAATGTACGCTCCAATAAAGAACAAACAGGTTCGAACATTCTAGTTTCTTCTCTGTTCATTTCTATTTTATGCTAACTACTTTTCTGCTCGACGTTAACTAAATGGCAATTGAGCTGAATTAATTAGCATAGAGAGAAGGATGGGAAATGGATACTCATGATTAATGAATCACTCTGCTTATTACCAAAAATGATGAATCTGTTATGCGCCTTGGCGTAGGATCTAGTCACAGGTCTAGACGAGAAAGAATTTTTGCTTCGACATACGGTTACTCAAAAAGCAGATTCGTCCTTGACTGAATCCCCTTCCCAAACTAACGTTTGTGATAAAAATAAACTGCTTACTTTATTTCATATTGGCAGCC
Organism: Gossypium anomalum; assembly: GCA_025698475.1. Classification (NCBI taxonomy): domain Eukaryota; kingdom Viridiplantae; phylum Streptophyta; class Magnoliopsida; order Malvales; family Malvaceae; genus Gossypium; species Gossypium anomalum. The sequence continues at coordinate 24,176,176 of CM046957.1, forward strand.
TTTTTATAGGCTGTTAATTTCAAAGGGAAAGTCCTAATCTAATTTCTAATTTAAAGTCCTAATAGAATTCTTAATTTAAAGTCCTAATAGAATTCCTAATTTAAAGTTTATAAAAAACCTAGTAAAACTAAAACTCCTAAAGAAATTAAATAAATGTAAAACTCTAATTCCTATTCCTTCTTTGATATTGTTTTCCAATGAAAACATCTATATCATTACTCCCCCTCTCGGAGTTGAGCTCGTCCTCAAGCTCAAATTTAGGATAAGCTGTTCGAAAACTATCAATTGGTTCCCAAGTGGCATCTTCTTGAGGACATCCTGCCCATTGCACTAATAGTTCCCGTCGACCTCGATTGAGCCTGGTATTAATAATAGCTTGTGGAGTAGGCAAGGCCTTGCCATCATATACTAAGGGCAAGTCTCCTACCGCATCTGGTTGAGGTTCTTTGTATTCTTTGAGGAAAGAAACATGGAATACATCATGTATTCTGTTGCCTGTAGGTAATTCAAGTTGATAGGCCACTGTTCCTATTTTGTTCAAGACCTTAAGAGGACCAAAATATTTTGGCAACAACTTGTGATGCTTCTGTTTAGTTATTGTCAATTGTCGATATTGTTGAAGTCGTAACCAAACCCAATCCCCGACTTGAAAATTCAACTCTCTGTACCCCAAATCATAAGTGTTCTTCATTCGTTGCTGAGCTTGCAAGAGTCTATCCCGAGCATTTTGTAAAAGTGCATCCCTATCTTGTAGAGCCTTATCCACAGCTTCAATCCTTGTAGAACCAATTGAATAGGAAAGAAGTTGAGGTGGATCCCTACCGTATACTAGTTGGAAAGGGGTGGCCTTTAGGGCAATGTGATATGAGGTATTGTAGCAATACTCAGCCCATGAAATCCAATCGACCCACTGTCGTGGACGATCACTAGAGAGGTATCGTAGGTACATTTCTATTGTTCGGTTAACTACCTCTGTCTGACCATCAGATTGGGGATGGTGTTGTGAAGAAAAAGCGAGCTTAGAACCACTTTGACGAAATAATTCCTTCCAAAACAGGCTGAGGAAAACTTTATCACGATCCGAAACTATGGATTCCGACAAGCCATGAAGTCGGAATACCTCTGCAAAGAAGACAGTAGCAACAGATATAGTAGTAAACGGATGGGACAAGGGTAAAAAATGAGCGTACTTCGAGAGCCTGTCCACAACCACCATAAGTATCGATTTCCCTTTTACTTTGGGTAGACCCTCCACGAAATCCATAGAGATATCAGCCCAAACGTGTTGTGATATTGGAAGAGGTTGAAGTAAACCTGCGGGCTATAAATTTTGCCATTTGTGGCGTTGGCATACTAAACAATGTTACACAAATTCTAAGGTTGCAAGCTTCATTCCTTTCCAAAAAAAATCTTGACGAAGACGATGCAATGTTTTCAATCCCCCTTCATGTGCCATAGCATGTATAGAGAAAATAATAGTGGGAATAATTGGTAAGGTAGGTAAAAGGTACAACCTCCCTTTGAGGAAAATCAACCCATCTTGTGCGACCCAATTGGACCCCAATTTTCCTTGTAGAATTCTTTGTTGGAGTTGTGATAATTCTAGGGAAGCTTCTATTTTTTGTCTGATGGCTTTAAGAATTTCAACTCGAGGGAATGAAATAGTCATGAGGTGTGGTAAGTTTTTGTCTTTTCTAGATAAAGCATCTCTATTCAACTTTCCTACTTTATACTCCACTCGGAAATCAAACCTTATTAACTTGCTGATCCAATGCTGTTGTGGGGATGTCATAAGTCGTTGGTCTAACAAGTACTTAAGACTAAAGTGATCAGTACGGATGAGGAAGTGTCTTCCCCAAAGATAGGGCTGCCAATGAGTCAATGCCTTTGCCAAACCAATTAATTCACATTCGTAGGCAGCCAACATAAGGTGTCGATCTGCAATCTTGCAACTGAAAAAGGCAATTGGGTGCCCCTTTTGTTGTAGTATGGCTCCAAACCCGCTGTCCGAAGCATCACATTCTACCACAAATTCCTCCTCAAAGTTGGGTAATTGCAAGATTGGGGCTGCTGAAAGAGAAGTTTTTAATTGGGTGAAAGCAACATCAGCTGCCTTAATCCAGTTGAAAGCATTTTTCTTTGGAAGAGATGTTAAGCAGCCACTTGTCCATAATTCTTGATGAATTTTTTGTAATATCCTGCCAGCCCAAGAAAGCCTCATAGAGCCTTGGTAGTTTTAGGAGTTGGCCAATTGGTGACATCTTTAATTTTAGTGTGATCAACCTCGACTCCTTCACCATGGATGACATGACCGAGGTAGGTTACTTGAGACTCTCCAAAGAAACACTTGGATTTCTTTAAGAACAAGATGTTATCCCGCAAGAGTTCAAAAACTAATCTTACATGATGCATATGTTCAGCCCATGTTTTGCTATAAATTAACATGTCATCAAAGAAGACAAACAAACTTACGCAAGTAAGGGCGAAAAATGTCATTCATCAAACTTTGAAATGTGGAAGGGGCATTGGTAAGCCAAATGGCATGACAAGAAATTCAAAGTGTCCATGGTGGGTTCGGAAGGCTGTCTCTTCCACATCTGTAGTTGCCATTCTAATTTGAAAATTTCCTGACCGTAAATCCTATTTTGTAAAATATTTTGCCCCATGAAGTTTGTCCAACAATTCATCAACTACAGGAATCGGATATTTGTCTTTAACAGTGCAAGCATTAACTCTCGATAATCAATGCAAAAACGCCATGACCCGTCATGTTTCTTTACCAAGAGTACTGGAGAAGAGAATGGTGTTCTACTGGGTCGAATGATTCCTTGTTGTAACATTTGATCACACTGCTTCTCAATTTCATCCTTTTGAAAATGTGGATATCGATAAGGCCTGACTACAATGTGTCCTGTTCCTGGTTTAAGAGTTATAAGATGGTTACATTTGCGGTTAGGAGGTAACCCAGACAGTTCTTGGAATAAATGCGCAAATTCTACCAGGAGTTTATCTAATACTATATTAGTTAAATCTTGTCCTTGTATCAAATTAAGTCGTGGAACTTCCTCTGGGTGCTACCCTTGTCATAGTATCTTCTTTTTATTTACTGCAAATTGCATAGTTAAGGAGCTAAAATCCCATAAAATTGGACCAAGGGTACATAATCATTTAACCCCCAAAATCATATCAAACCCTTCTAATGGTATTGTATAAAAATCAACTTGAAAGTTGTCATTGGCCACAATGAACTGTACTGACTTACAAATGCCTATGCCAGGAACCCGTTCACACATGCTTGCAGCCCAGATTTCTTTTGTATTTTCAATCCCAATCTTGGCACTAGACCTTCACATAGAAATTTATGTGTGCTGCCCGAATCAACGAGAACTAACACTGTTTTTCCTGACACCTTTGCTGTTAGTTGTATAGTAGATGAATTGTAAGTTCCTCTAATGGCATGTAAAGAAATTTTAAGATTATCTACCTCATCATCTTACTCATCTTCAATATCTGGTACTTCTATCCAAAATAGCCTTTTACATCTGTCCCATGGAGTAAGACTCGTCACAATTATAACACAATCCCTTAGCCTTTCTTTCCGCCATTTCTGCTCGTGTCAATCTCTTGATAACTGGTGCGGAAGAACTTATTTTGCTATTATTCCCCATTGGTTTCGTTGTTTTTCCTCCTCCCTTTGCAAAGCTCTTAGTTGTTGGAATAATTGAAGCGCTACCAGCTTTTTGGGAAGCTGACCAGTTTAGATTGGTTTGAGATAACATCTTGGAAGAGACTTTTTGTTTACGTTCCAAAGCGCGAGCCATATTCATTGCAACTCCAAGGTTTCCCTGTTATTGCATCTCAATATTAATTCTAAGTTCCTCTACCAATCCAGCAGTAAAAAGGTTTACTTGTTGTCGAGGTTTAAGATCAGTAGTCGTAGCAAGTAGTGATTGAAATTGGTGTTGATATTCTTCTACCGTCCCAGTTTGTCTTAGGTTTGCAAGTTCCTCCAAAGGGTTATTACTCATAGGTGGCCTAAACTTGACATGACAACACTCTCTAAAGCATTCCCAATCCAAATTTGCCTCTTCTTCGATTTGATCAAACCACAATTGTGCCTCTCCTAAAAGATGGAATGAAGCTAGGCCGACTTTGTCTTCTTTGTTGGTCCGTTGATTGCCAAAAAAATTTTCGCATCTTTTTAACCATCCCAAAGGATCTCCAACACCATCATAAGTGGGAAATTCCATCTTAGAGTATCGTGGCACCATGCCCCCACCTTCTTGTGAATCTGAATTTCTTTTCTTGCCTCCGCGGCTGCCCTGTTCTTCATTATTTTTTTCTGAATCCCCTTTCGTTGTATTTTTGACCGAAAGAGATAACATCGCCATCTGCTCCTCTAATGCTTGTTGCCTTGTAGCCATTTGTTCCATAAATGCCTCCAGCTTGGCTGTCAAAGTTTTTTCGTCACCCATGACAGCTGACTCCGATACCAAGTTGTTATGCGCCTTGGCGTAGGATCTAGTCACAGGTCTAGATGAGAAAGAATTCTTGCTTCGACCTATGGTTACTCAAAAGGCAGATTCGTCCTTGCTTACTTTATTTCATATTGGCAACCTTTTTATAGGCTGTTAATTACAAAGGGAAAGTCCTAATCTAATTCCTTATTTAAAGTCCTAATAGAATTCCTAATTTAAAGTTTATAAAAAACCTAGTAAAACTAAAAATCCTAAAGAAATTAAATAAATGTAAAACTCTAATTCCTATTCCTTCTTGGATATTGTTTTCCAATGAAAACATCTATATCAGAATCATCATTCAATTTAATATTTAATCATTTACCTCATCAACCTATATTCTTTGAAATGATTTATGTTGCATATAACAACACAAACATTGATGAATGTATAATTACTACAGTAAAATTAATGAAAGACGGTAAAAATTGAAAGGCATTCACTAAAACGTTGCAAATTCTTTAAAAACTAAGAAAGATTCTTGTCCTTAGAAAAAGTTTACCTTTTCCCAACTTACATAACAATGAAGGAAGAAGTGTTTCATTACAGGTCACTTGTTGATTGTGCCAGTAACTTTGAAAACTCCCTCCAAGTTATGATCAACTCTAGTACATAATAGGCCTAAGTTTCTTGCTGATAAGATACCCGGAAACATTACTATTGTTTTAACTGACTGCTTAACAATCAGCCATGTTTGCTGTGTTTCTATTTGTCACTTCTCAGATGTGTCCTTACATAGATTGGTGACATAAGGGTACGAGTATCAAAATAAATAAGATGATGGTTTCTCATTTTCCCTCTTTCTTCTTTTTCTTCATTATGCAGTGGTTCTTGATACACCATTGGACTATAGTCTGGACGACTGCATTGAGTATATCCAAGAAGATGAGTTGGTGGAGGTTACTCCCTCAAGCATCAGAATGTGCAAAAATCCAAAGTTTGCAGCTGCGAAGAAAAGTCGGTAAATTCAGCCTTTTCCGAGATTGTTGGTCCATGAGCAAAGCTTTCTTGCCATCTGAATCTCTACTGGCAAGCTCCACGTTTCTGAATTTAAATATACCTTATTTCAAATTTCAAGCCATGTGAATCTCTCTTGAGCGTATGAAGCCCCCCTTCATGCAATTCATATTGGTTCAGGGAAGATATTTCAAGTTTTTTGCTTCCGGGTATACAGCAGCTATATAGGGTGATATAGGTTGGAGAGGAATACACAACAAAAGAGCCACCTGCTTAAGGTTTAAGTGGCCTGAGCCTCATGTGATTAAAAATTTTATCAGCTGTTTCAACATTTTGAAACTAGATTTATTCATTGACAATTTTTCAGCTGTTTCAACATTTTGAAACTAGATTTATTCATTGACAATTTTTTACTTTTTATCTGAATTTAGCAAGGCAGTGAAAAGTTAATTCTCCCAATTTATGTTATAGGATACATGGGTATCAAGTCTCTAAATATATATAAAACAATTTAGAAGCATTGTTAACTATTGAGGTTAAAAAGTGTTTTAGAAAAATTTGATGGTGTTTATCATTGTTATTCGTAAGTGTTTTGGGAAATAAAATGTCTATTTTAGGCATAATGTAAAGTATAATAAGGGGGATAAAATGTAATTTCATTAAAAAATAATTTTTCAAAAATAAAAAATTTTGGTTTTTTGACTAAGCTTAAAATCAAGATTTTGAAAAGCTTCTTTTTTACCAAGTCTTTTGATTTGAAATTTTGGTTTAAGTTAGAAAAGTGCTTCTTTTTTTTTTTTTTTTTACATTAATGATAAACATACTTGAATATACTTGAATTGGGCAAAGAAATATTTTCAATTCTCTAACCAAGCCGGGCTTTGGATCAGGCTGATGATTGGTGCACTGTTAAAAAATCATCTATTATGTTTTATAATTAAGTATAAATATTAATTTAGATTAATTTAAATTCATAATATTTTTTCTATGCTCGACATTAAGTTTAAGTAACTCCACATTAAGTTTAGATAACATAGATCACAGTTGAGGATGTAATTTGCAAACCTAGCTTTCTGTTTTAGTACAAATTTGAGGATTAGCAATATGCCATATTCTATGCTCTTCAAGCTTTGTCACCTATATCAAGATGAAAGTGGATGCTGTCGGTTTCTCGGCCAAAAGGGTTTAAATAGATAAAATCAATTTTTAGGGATAAATGAATTATTTGGTCTCTAATTATATATATATATATATATATATATATAAAATCATTTTTAGTTCTCCATTTATATTTTGTATCTTTTAGTTATTGTGTTTGTATTGTTTGTCAAATCACTCTCAAAACGGATGGAAAAGTTAATGTTTATGAATTTTATTGACATGACATCTATGTGACAGTTCACGTGGTGTATGTCAAGTTAGCAATTAATTAATTTTTTAAAATTTTAAAAATATTTTTTTTATAATTTGTATACTTTTTTTTAATAATTTTTAATTCTAAAATAATTTTTATAACTTTTTAAAATTTTTTAAAATTTAAAAAATTAATTAAATGCTGATATGGCATCCATATGGCAATGCACAAGTATGCCACATTGCAAAGTTAACATACGTTAACTTTTTCATCCATTTTGGGGGTTGTTTGACAAACAAAGTAAGTTCAAAGACTAAAAGAGACGAAAAGTTAAATAGGTTAAAATGACTATTTTATAAAATTAAAGGGCCAAATAAATTATTATGCCTTTTTTTAAACCCAAAGATTTATATCTTCATAAAACCGTCTGTCTTGTAATTGTTCAACATGCAACAATACAAATGAGAGTCTTTCCTTCAAACTTATACTACGTTTGGTTCATTGTAATGTAATATAACTATAATGTAATGGAATAGAGTTGTAATCAGAAATTCAGTTGTTTGGTTGAATAGAATGGAATAGATATTGTAATAATATATAAAAAAAAAAGTTGAAATGACCAAAGTATCTTTAGAAGAAATTTTGTAGGTAGATGATTATTATTATTGTTATTAAATTTTAATAGGATTATTATTAAATATAATTTAATAATAAATAATAAATAACTTAATCATATTTTAATATAATTATTATTAAATACAATTTAATAATAGTATTTTTATTATTAAATTATTATTAAATGTTTATATAAATTTAATTTAATTAATATATCCATAAAATAATATATCTAGAAATTTTAAATATTATAATTTAGTAACATATATTATAAATATATTTGATAGTATAATTAATATATTATTTATAAAAATACGATTTATTTCTTAATAATTTTATAAATATTATGTCAAAAAATAATATTTGAAAATAAATAATTTAACATTTTATATTTAATAATAACATTATTTAACAATAAATTTATTTTTTATTTAAAAATAAATTTAAAATTATTTTATTATATTTAAATATTTAGAAATCTTATTAGAAACCTACCTATAAAATTATAAAATTTTATTTTAATATCGCTTTTTCTCTTTCTTTTCTTTGGAGTTTGATAGTAAGATAAATTTGTATTTTTAATATATTTGTTTTTAGCTAATTATCAAATAAAATGCTATTAAATTTGGATTTTTATTATCAGGAATGAAGTTGGTGTACCAAATTCAAACTCTTACAAAAAAAGGGCTAAATTGGAACAAAAAGCAAAGAGGAGGGCTTGATTGAAAGATTGAAGATTCAAAGATGATTAGATAAAGATTGAAGGGTTGAAGATTTTTTTTTTTAAAGTGGCTGGGTAAAGATTGAAGGATTTTTGATATTGTTACAACTTTGTAATTAGTTTAAATTTGATTTTTAAATTTTGAATTATTTAATGATAATATTTAAATTTTTTTCTCCCCTTTCCTGCGCCATCTTCTGCTATTCTATTTCATTTTTTCTTTTTACTTTCAATCTTTTGGTTTAATTGCCTTCCAAGGCCCTTTCCCTATCCATCACCCATAATTCCATAAATCTATTTTCAAAGCATGATTTTTTTCATGATTAACTAAAACTTTTTTAGTTTGAGCCCGAAAATTGCTCCAATAAAAAAATCGTGAGATACGAACCCGCTCAAAAAAAATCTCTCAACTCAATATTCGCTATCTCTTCGGTATATAGGATAGTACAAATCCGTCCCTCAAAGTTGATTCAATTTCAACTCAAAAAGCGTGTGTTGGGTTGGATTTGTTTGGCGTACAGTTGGGAAGCTGAGTCGGCAGTGCTGTATTCAAAATCTTGCGAACAAATTGGCGTGCTGAATTGGAAAAATCCAGTTGGATTCCGTCAAGGGAGATTGTGATCGGATTTAAACGACCCACACGGTTGAGGCCGTTAATTTGAGTTGTGTTTTTCAGATCGCAAGGCTGTCGAAGTCTTAAATTACGGGTACATGTCACGTGGCTAGAAATTTGACAAGAGTCGATTTGCAGGTGATACCAAAATTGACTACAAAAGGAAGAGTTAACGGTTTGAGGTATCCTCGATTGCTATAACCAGCTTATCGCTTGGAAGGGAAATTTTGTTTCAATGATTGATTCAAGATTGGAGTACACCGAGGCTAAGGCTAAGCTTAAAGAAACATTTTATTTATCCATTTATTTTATGTTCTTAAATTTATTTTTGCATTTTCGAATCTGTTTTTATTTTATTTTTCGTATTTCTTTATTTTATTATTTAATCAATTAAACCTCCCAATTTTTATTTTTTTCAGCATTTCTACACACAAGTCGTGGGCACGACTGTGACCGTGACAACGATTCTGGTCATCAGAAAAGGAAAAATTAGATAGTCAGCCCCTGTGGATTCGACCCTTTTGCTTAATACTGCTAATTACTGTTATTTTGTCGTAGGAATTTATATTTGATGGTTTCGACACCCATCAAATTTTGGCACCGTTTTCGGGAATTGGTGAAAATTTCTAATTTTTGTTTGTTTTCTTTATGACTAGGTCAGAATCGGGGACTTTAGCATTTGAACCGGAAATAGAAAAGTTGGCTCGAACACTTCAAAAAGAATCTATTCGGCGTGGTAAACAACCACAACCTGATTTTGAAGAAGGATCTTACACAGAAGATATTTACTCATCTGAAGATTCAGACGACATGGCAGATCAAACTATATGCCAACTTGCAGCTACACCAGATAAACAACAATCGCTATGCATAACTTATCCGGCGGGTGAAACATCATTCTAGTTAAAGTCAGGATTAATACATTTATTGCCTCCTTTCCGCAGTTTGAAAAATGAGAACCCCCATACTCATCTGAAAGAGTTTTACATGGTTTGTCTAAGAATGAAACCAGAAGGAGTAACTGATGATCAAATAAAACTATGAGCTTTTCCTTTTTCATTAGCTGATTCTATTAGAGAGTAATTGTTTTATTTACCTCCGGGAACTGTTAATACTTGGACTGATATGTCTCGATTGTTTCTTGACAGGTTTTTCTCAGCAGTTCAGTAGCCGAATTAAGGAAGAGTACAGTCGGAATACAACAAAAAGAAGCAGAATCACTATATGAATTTGGAAGCGATACAAGAAGTTATGTGCAAGTTGCCCACAACATGGTCTGTCTGAACATTCGCTCCTATAGTATTTCTACGAGGGGTTACTCCCAATGGAAATGAAGATAATTGATGCCGCTAGTGGAGGGGTTCTTGTGAACATGACTCCCCAAAAAGCTAACGAATTAATTTCGAGCATGGCTGTAAATTCTCAACAGTATCGACCACCTATGGAACCTACGAGAAGGGTTCATGAGCTGAGTACTCCTTCTGTTAGTAAATAAGATTAATGAACTTACTAATGTGGTTAAAAATATGCTTGCAGGAAAAATGAACCAAACTCGATTGTGCGGGACTTGCGCTAAGCTTGATCATCCTACCGACTCATGCCCGATTTTACTTGAGGACACAACTACACAAGTAGATGCCGTTGGGAACTTCCTGGAGCCACCTCAAAGGTGTTATGATCCATACTCAAGCACGTATAATGTAGGGTGGAGGGATCACCCAAACTTGAGCTATAGGTCAAACCCTTAATACAATTAACCATATCAACAGAGACCACCTCTACCTCAACAGTATCAACCTCCAAAGTCATCTCTTGAAGCTATAGTAGAGAGGTTAGCCATTAGCACCGAAAGTTTGAACAAAAGACTGAAGCACATTTCCAAGAACTAGATCAGCACATAAGTAAGCTAGCACTTATAGTTAGTCATTTGGAGAACCAAGGAAAATTGTCATCTCAAATCGAGCCAAATTTACCTCAAAATACAAGTGCTGTGATCGTAAAAGATGAAACAGAGTTAGAACTAATGCTTGGCACGAGTCATGACCACGACGTTGAACAAGAAACCGAACCAGCAGCTCCCACTGAGCTGGCACCTCATAAACCATTTTTTGTACCTCCCCCATACCCTAGAAGGCTCACCCAAGTTAAAAAGGAATGAGAGGAAAAAGAAATCCTTGAGACTTTCTGAAATGTAGAAATTAATATTCCATTACTTGATGCAATTAAACAGGTTCCACGCTATGCAAAATGTTTGAAAGAGTTGTGTACCGGCAAAAAGAAGCTTCAAGGAAACGAATGGGTGAATGTAGAAGAAAATGTTTTCGCAATGCTACAAAGGAAAATCCCGCCTAAGTGTAAAGACCAAAGTATGTTATCTATATCCTGCAAAATAGGTAATATTGGCATAAAAAAAGCTATGTGTGATTTGGGAGCATCTATTAATGTAATGCCTTTATCTATTTTAAAAATGCTAAACACGGGTCCTTTGAAAGAAACAGCGGTGATTATTCAATTAGCAGACAGGTCATGCATATATCCAGAAGGGGTATTAAAAGATGTCCTCGTAAAGGTAAATGAACTAATTTTTCCTACAGACTTTTACATCATTGATATGGAGGACGATTACTCAAAAAATGCTTCTGATATTTTACTCGGGAGACCATTTCTAAGTAGCGCACGTATAAAGATTGATGTTCGAAGTGGAACCCTCATAATGAAATTCAACGGTGAGGTGGTAAAATTTAATGTTTATGAGGCGATGGGCCAACCCAGTACAATGTCGAATATTTCTAGTGTTGATATTATTGAACCACTAACGAAATTTCATTTTGAAGAGGATGGGTTACAAATTGTGCTTTGTAAGAATTTAGACCTCAATACAATGGATAAACTGGAGGAATTAATGACATTCAAAGAGCCAATTCGTGAAACTGTCGTTTTCACGAAGGCACCACAGTTTCCTAAAAGTCAAGGTAAAGAATTTGAATTGTCTCCTTTTCAAACTAAACTTTTTCCTTCCATTTTGCAGGCCCCGAAATTGGAACTCAAACCGTTACCAGAACATTTAAAGATTCAGATAGAAGAAAAGGAAAACCCGAGCGGAGAAGCTCGAATACGTTTCAATCCACTAATGATGAAGGAATCCAAAAAATGCTTCAAGGTCAAAGGGCAAAGGTTAAAATCTTTCTATGATAACTTTCAAGTGCACGTAATGGAAGAATTAATTCTCGAGAAACAAAACAAATAATACTCAGGTTGTTGAGCTAACAGTGTTAAACAAAAATACTTTATGGGTGGCAACCCATATTTATCTTTATTTATTTAATTTAATTTTGAATTCTAGTTTAATTTGAGAATTAAATAAAATATTGTTTAATACATTTTCTCACGTTATATTTGAGGTACACGAACCGCTCAAAGCAATAAAGTCTTTCAACGAAGACACGATCCAGCTATTAGAGAAAAGAGGAGCAACCACCTTCTACTATAGATGAACGACTTCATTACATTGAAGCTCGCCTCGAAGCAATGAAAGCCAACATCTCAATCATCCTCAACATGTTACAAAGTGATCCCTCCCACTATCCTCCGACCCATTGAATATACACGAGGAGTACACTTGACCCTTCTATTTATTATTATTATTTTAATTTGTACATTGAGGGCAATGTGGGCTAAGTAGGGGGTTCGTAGGATCATGCCATACTTTCTTCTTTACATGTGTTTTGCTAAGAATAATTTCTTAATTTATTTTGGAAACAAAACTCTAATTCTTATATTTAGTTTATTTAAATAAGCGGGTGAATCAGGAATAACTATTGCTAGCTTGATCAATTAATATTTTGTACAATTGAAAATGTGATGCGTTAGTCAATATTTCATGAAAATTGTTGGTTTTGTTGAACATGCCTAATGAAAGTACTTGGTTAAAAAAAAAGTTTGCTAATAGCTTGGTTTAGAGTGAAGATTCAGAAATGTGACCAAGTTGAGTAACTGAGATCAGGTGCTTGGGTTGTCATCTCATTTCGCGTCAAAAGGTTTGGTGAAGTGTCGAAACTTGTAACATTCCACTTGAAAGATTTATAGTGGTTGATGCACTTTCAAGATGGTATACTCTTATCTTGCTTGAATTCAAAACTACTTGGCTTTGTATTCTTGAAAGATTTATATTCTTCTGATGTTGATTTTGGCAAATTGTATGTTTCTTGTGAGCATATTGTTGCTGACAAGTTTCATAGGTACGAAGGGTTTCTTTTTAAAGAAGGCAAGCTGTGCATCCGGCAAAGTTCCATTCAGGACTTGTTAGTCAACGAGGCGTATAGTAGGGGCCTCATGGGCTATTTTGGCATGGGGAAGACCTTGGCAATGCTCCAAGAGCACTTCTATTGGCCAAGGAAGAAAAAGGACAATGAAAGAGTCTGTGATAAATAAGTAACGCATAAGAAGGCCAAGCTGAAAATCAAGCCACATGGGCTGTACACGCCACTTTCCATACCCAAAGCACCTTGGATGGACATTTCCATAGATTTTGTCCTTGGATTACCTAGGACTAAAACGGGGAAGGACTCAATTTATGTTGTCGTAGATAGATTTTCAAAAATGTCTCATTTTATAGATTGCACAAAAACTGATGATGCTGTTCATATTGCCAACTTATTTTTTAGGGAAATCGTTCAATTAAATGGCATCTTGAGAACTATCTTATCCGACCGGGACGCAAAAATTTTAAGTCACTTCTAGAGGTCATTGTGGGGAAAGCTTGGAACCAAACTACTATTGTCAACAACTTGTCACCCCCAAACAGATGGCCAAACGGAGGTGGTCAATCGCGTCCTATCTACCTTGTTACAAGACATCACTTGAAAGAATTTGAAATCATGGGAAGAATGTTTACCGCACATCGAGTTCGCTTACAACTGATCCATTCACTCGGCAACTAAACATTCACCCTTTGAAATTGTCTATGGTTTTAATCCCTTAACCCCATTAGATCTAGTACCTTTGCCTAATGATCATCTTATCCATGCAAATGCTAAGAGAAAGGCCGAATATGTGAAGGAGCTACATCAAAAGGTAAGAGCCAACATTGAGGCAATGACCGAAAGCTATGTGCAAAATGCAAATAAGGGACAAAAAAGAGTTGTGTTTGAACCCAGAGATTGGGCCTCGGTTCACATGAGAAAGGAGCGTTTCCTAGCCCAACGAAGATCCAAGCTATTGTTGAGAGGAGACGGTCCTTTTCAAGTTTTAGAGCGAATTAATGAGAATTCTTACAAGCTTGACCTGCCAGGTGAGTACAACATTTCTGCAAGGTTTAACATGTCTAACTTATCTCCCTTTGATGCAGGTGATGATTTGAGGACAAATCACTTTGAAGAGGGGGATGATACGGCCATGCCCTGAGCCACACCAAGTGCAAACAAGGATCCTTTGGAGCTACCCTTAGGTCCCATAACTCGTGCACGAGCCAAACATTTCAAGGAGGCTATTTCGGCCTTAGTTGACCAAGTATGGGGTGAGATTATAGTTGGGCGCATTGATCGATCACGGACAAATCAGCCAGGCATGCCTTGTAATCTTTTACAAGCTGATTTAGCACAACCATACTCGGTTTAATTTATGCATTCCTTAGTTGCTGGAATAAGCTAAAGTATTTAGTTAATTTAGTTAGTTTAGCTAAGTTAATAAATAAGTGTTAATAAATTTGTTTTAAGTTAAATTTATTAATTAAAGTGTTTAATGTGTCTTAGTTTAATACATGTTATTAATGTGTCTTATTTTAATACATGTTATTAATGTGTCTTAGTTTAATACTTGTTTTTAATGTGTCATAGTTGCTGCCGAATTTAACATGTCTTAAGCTAATTAATTTGCTGAATTAATTGGTAGCTATATACATTGGATGGCAATTAAGATGGTGAGTTGATGGTTGCCTTTTCCCAGGCAACTGTTTGGTTATAGCAAGAGCCAAAAGTGAGCTACTGATCTTTCTTCTCCAAGTTGTTGTTTTCTCTTCCCAAGCTGCCTTTTTGTACATGTCAACAACCCAAGTGTTTTCAAACTTGTTCAATTCGGCTGAAGGGTCTTTTCACACATAAGGGCTATTCAATTATTAGTTTTCACACTCCATGGCTGCTCATATTCAGCTGAACCCTTTTCACGACCATTGAAGTGCCCAAGCTGTCCATTAAAACTCATAACCATTCGGCAACCCAAGGCAGCTCCTTAAAGGCTGTTCACACCTTTGGCCAATTATACTCAGCTAGGTTTAGCACCATTTCACCTCAATTAAAGCTAATCTGACCTTGGAGACCTCATGGGACGTTTTAGGAAGGATCCTAGAAACTTCAGCTCAGTTAAGCTGAATAGAAGTTGTCCATTTAGTTCCTTTTGTGCCCATTCGGCTAGCTGATAATTTGAGCTATAAATATGAAGCCTAATTGATGTAAATTAGACTTTTACTACTTGAATGAATTTTTATAATTTTGTGAGTTTAATTGAACTCTCAAATTTCATCCAAGACTCAGCTTGACTTATCTAGTTAGCTAGAGGCGTCAAACTTGTTTTCTTGAAGAACTTATCACTCAATCGAGTGTGGCGTTCAACCATTTGATACCTTTGGTTCCTAACTCTTCATAGTTAGCGAGTCAAGGTCCTTTCCAGCACCTTAAGTGACATATAAGTCTCGGGTCAATACTTTTACATAGTATTGGTTCATTCTTGTCCCTAAGTTTCCTATCCATCCTAGCCTTCCTTTTGCCTTATTTTATTTTTTTACCGAACCATTATCCAATTGACTCGTAAACCCCTTGAACCAACTTGCAACCATTGTTGAGCTACAACTTAGTCGAATATCCTACTACTTCAAGTAAGAACGACACTTCTCAGATTTAATGATCGGGCACAACTACGACTCGAATACTTTCGCAACTCAAGATCATATCATTTGGTATTAGAGCTCTTAAAATCGAGGAGTACAGACGTTTTTAGCTATCCCAAAATACGTCTTTGAAAAAAATTCAAAAAAAATTCGTGTACAAAAAGAAATATATACAATCAGAATATTTGTATTGCAAAAAAAAAAAGAGAAAGAAAGAAATTCGAAAAAGTACAAAAAAAAAAGTTGTTTGAAGTGCTCAAATTTTGTCCCCGAACATCTAGTTTTTTTCTACCCAAGATTACACTAGTTCGCCACACTCAAGTACCAAGTACTTTCTTTTCAGCTTACTTTGCACCCATTTCATCATCTACCTTGCAAACCCCTTGTAGCTGACCCAAGACTAAAATATAAGTCCAAACGAGTCTTCTACGAAATCTCGAGGGGCGAATCAAGCGGTAAAAGTTAAGTAAAAAGTGCAAACACGAGTGGAGTGCCATCTATTTTTCTTTGTGAGTAGAACGTGAGGTTTTGTAATGAGGTTAAAGTATTATGTCTCAAAGCCAAGAATGCAATATGGCGGAAGGAGGCGGGCATCAACCTGTTAGAAATGTTGCACTCGGAGGAGGTGGAGTGCCTATTTGGCTCAACAAGCACTCATGCGTGAGTTCCAACGGATGTTACGAAGTGAGTTAGAATCCTTCAACGAACATTTAGAGCATGTCGAGGAGAAGGGCCAACGAGAAAGAGTGCCCCAAGGTCCAAGACGGGAACGAGGGCGAGCAAGACTCAATGAAGATGATCTATATGACCCAAGTGATGTGGAGAGCGACCAAGCGTCAAATCAAAGTGAAAGACGACGGGGTCTAAAAAATCGAGGCCCTAGAGAACAAGGATGTATTGATGACGATTTAAAGAATATCAAGCTATCTATTTGGCCTTTTCAAGGTAAATCTGATCTGAAGGCGTACCTTGAATGGGAAAAGAAGATTGAATTAGTTTTTGAGTGTCACAATTACTCGAAAACTAAGAAAGTGAAGTTGGCAGCAATCGAATTTTTTGACTATGATATGGTGGGATCAACTCACCACAAGTCGGCGAAGGAATGGGGAACGACCAATATCTACTTGGGCTGAGATGAAGGCTATAATGTAAAGGCGATTCATTCCATCGTATTACCACCAAGTGCTCTACCAAAAGCTCCAAAACCTTACCCAAGGCACTAGGAGTGTTGAAGATTATTTCAAAGAAATGGAGATCGCCATGATTCGTGCGGATGGCCAAGAAGATCGTGAGGCAACCATGGCGTGATTCTTAGCCGGCTTCAACCGAGAAATTGCCAACTTCGTGGAGTTTCAACACCGTGTGCTAGGCCGTGTCAAAAATATTGTGTATTTTTTTTGTGACGTCCGCAAACAATTAGGGTCACATGGCTAGCCATACGCCCGTGTGCCTTGGCCATGTTCGAGCCAGACTTACGATTGTAGGGTACCCCAGAGGACATATAGCCGTGTAATGTGACCGTTTGTCGCGCATGGCTGAGACACATGCCCGTGTCTCTGCCCATGTGGACAAAAATAGGCCATTTGAATAGCCAACTTGCCACCCCAATTGGGTCAAACCTACAAGCACCAAACCAAGCACATTTCATATCAATTTCTCACCAATTCATTCACCAAAGCATACACCATTCATGCCAAATCACAAGCTACCAAAACCATGCTTAGTACACATACCAAATCATACCAAAAACATATAACTCACACATTCACTTTACCTTATTCAATCTCATGCCATAACTTACCAAATTGACCAATTCATTTTGGTCATTCATGAACATATAATACTAGCATAATTGCTCCATACAATTCATACCAAAACACATATACAAACACAACCAAAACCAAGCCATATCACATGGCTATATATACATTACATTCATATTGTCATAACTCTAGCCTATGCATGCCACTTAACCACAACCTCAAAGCTTTTATTTACCGAAATGATAACCGGATAGTGTGATGACGTCTCCATCGACTTTCAAACTGAGCAGATCTCCGAGAATCTATAAACATAGGAAAATCATACAGAATAAGCTTTAAAGCTTAGTAAGCTATAAGTAAAAAAATCTTCACAAGTTCATGTATATAATTCAACTTAAATAAGCCAAAATTTAATTAACTTCATACCCATATTCAATCACTAGTCCTATATAATCCAACATCGCCACATTAAGTAATTTCATTAGGCTTATTTATCGGTAAACACACAAACCATACTTTCAATTTCAAATAACAACCATTAGATCATTCATATAAATTAATCTTGCATAATTTCATTACATAACCAACCGAAACATAGCCATTTATTTCATTTCATGCATAAAAATATATCAATTTCTTTTTATGCATTTCAAAACCCGAATAACTATATTCCATTTTTCATAATTCTTGTATCCAAAATGTAAGACCACAATTTCATATAACGAGCACATTTATAATACTTCGTTCCTTCTCATATATTTCACATATCATCTTTTGAATCATGCTCATATTTCATATCAAAATTTCATATATATACATCACATGTACCTGAATCATATATGGAAAATCACATTTACAATTGCACCTTTCTCATATAATTCATTTGATTATAGTTAACTTACTAATATCCACATCTCATTTTCACATAGATCATATATTTACTAATCATAATCATACTCACTTTCATTGCATAATTTTTTTTTCATCTACTCCGTACTTAACATCATCAATCACATAGGTTTCGTACATACTTGTACCATTACGTTCTTACCTATCACATTTATCTCTTTAATGCTCGAAGCACCAATTCATTCGATCATCAATGAACATTCAACGAACTCGCATACTTAGTGCCAATTAATTAGCCGAAGCTATAATTATATCGCACACTTAGTGCCATTACGTTAAACCAAACTTATATCGGTATCGTACACATAATGCCATTTACTTAGCCAATGCTGTTATAATCTCACACACTCAGTGCCATTTTAATAGCCGTAGCTATTTCATTTATCGCACACTTAATGCCTCAAATTCAGTTCATATTTTACATATTTCAACTTCACATGCATATTCTTTTACAACTTAATTCAATACGTATAATGCATGTACATTTCAATTTAATAATATTTATTTACTTATGAACTTACCTCGCATGATATCTGATCTGACTGAATAAGCTATTATTCGATAATTTTTGACTTTCCCCGATCCAAATTTGATTTTCTCATTTCTTGATCTAATTCAATACAAATTCAACTTATTTAATCATATATTCAATCAAATTCATCTAAAAACACATAAATGGGCTAATTACACTTTTTCCCCTGACATTTCACATTTTTCGCAATTTAGTCCCTATTTCACAAAACACAAAATATTCAAAATTTAACCACACTTATGTTTGGCCAAATTTTCCTCTAGTCCATATAAACTTATATATACAATTTATTTCACATTTTAGTCTCTCAATTTCTCATTTTCACAATTTAGCCCAAAATACTCTAATTCATCAAAAATCCCAATACAAAATATATTTATCTATAATCAAGCTTTCATATTTCACCATTTATCTTCACAAAGCTCACAAAATCAACAATGGCATCTCATGAAATCATCATCAAATTCTGAAAGGTAAGCATGGGTTTTCTAAAACACGAAGCAGCGATCTCAAAAACATAAAAATTACTAAAAATCGGGTCAAAATGGACTTACAATTGCTCCCTCAAAGTGCCAAACTATTTTGAGCATTTAAACCTTATTTTCCATGGTGATATTTGGCCATTTAGTGAAGAAGATGAACCAAAATTGATTTTGGTTTTATTATAAACCATTTAATACATAAATTACCATTTTAACCTTATTGTTATCAGTAGAAAACCACTAACAAATGTCCATTAATGTCCATGCATTAATTCAATGTTATAATTATATCATAAGGACCCCACATATATAAAGACATAGCAATTTGGCACTTTAACAAATAGCAAGTCACTTTTACACTTTACGCGATTTAGTCCCTTTACTAAATTGAGTACACAAATGATAAAATTTTCACACGAAACTTTTACACATCAATTCACATACTATAAACCCTCAACAAAGTTTTTAAAATATTTTTCTAACTCAGATTTGTGGTCCCGAAACTACTATTCCGACTAGAGTCTAAACCAGGCTGTTACAACGCTGTTAATGGTGAACTCCTTGTCATTAAAATGAGCTTAAGCCTCCAAAGTGTGAAGAACAAGAAGCAAAGGGAAAATATTTTTCATACCCAATGTCAAGTACAAGGAAAAGTTTACTGCGTTATCATTGACGGTGGGAGCTGTACTAATGTGGCCTGCACTCTAATGGTGGAAAAGTTGGGATTGCCGACCACTAAACACCCCAGCCCCTATAAGCTATAATGGCTTAACGATGGTGGTGAGTTGAAGGTGACCAAACAAGTGCTAATGGCATTCTCCATTGGAAAATACACGGATAAAGTCTTTTGTGACGTGGTTCCCATATGCGGGGCACTTGCTGCTAGGCCGACCATGGTAATTTGATAGGCGAGTAATTCAACCGATATACTTTCAAGAACTTGGGCAAAATTGTCACTTTGGCTCCTTTAACACCAAAACAAGTCTATGAAGATCAAGTCAAGTTGAAGAACTCTGTTGAACAAGCGAGAGAAAAAGAAAAGTGTGAGAGTGCGAAAGAAGAGAAAACCAAGAGAAAGAAAGGAAAAATAAAAAAAGAGAGTGAAAAGATCGTGAGAAAAAAAAAGAGATGAAAAGGAAGAAAAAGATTGTAAAAATTGAATGTGTTTGTAAGAGAGAGTGAGATTCGAAAAGCATACTTGATGAGGTAGCCAATCCTTGTGTTGATGTACAAAGAAAACCTATTGACTGCTAATGAATTAACCAAACATCTCCCTTCTTCTATTGTGTCTCTCTTGCAGGAATTTGAATATGTTTTCCCAGATGAAATCCCTAGTGGGTTGCCACCCATCCGAGGGATTGAGCACCAAATTGATTTTGTTCTTGCAGCTGTCATTCCAAATTGGCCAGCTTATCGGAGCAACCCCGAAGAGACCAAAGAGACCAAAGAGCTTCAAAGACAAGTCAATGAACTCATGAAAAGGGGTTACATCCATGAAAGCCTTAGCCCATGCGCCATGCTAGTTTTGTTGGTGCCAAAGAAGGACAGGACTTGGTGCATGTGTGTCGACTGCCGTGCGGTGAACAAAATAACTATCAAGTATAGGCACCTCATACCGCACCTAGATAACATGCTTGATAAGTTAAGTGGTGCCAAGTTGTTCTCTAAAATCGATCTTAAAAGCGGGTACCATCAGATTCGAATGTGCGAAGATGATGAATGGAAGACCGTGTTTAAAACTAAGTACGGTTTGTATGAATGGTTGGCCATGCCATTTGGCCTAACCAACGGGCCTAGCACTTTCATGAGACTTATGAATTATGTTTTACGAGCCTTTATTGGTAAGTTTTGCGTTGTGTATTTTGATTCCTTGGATGAACATGTATTGCATCTTAAATTTATTTTGGAGGTTCTTTAAAAGGAGACCCTATATGAAAACCTTAAAAAGTGCACGTTATGTTTTAACAAGGTTGTGTTTCTAGGTTTTGTGGTCAGCTCGGAAGGACTCGAGGTGGACCAAGAAAATGTCAAGGCGATTCAGAAGTGGCCTAGACCGACAAGTATTAGCCAAGTGAGGAGCTTCCATGGCTTAGCGAGCTTCTATAGGCGGTTCGTGCCCAATTTTAGCACCTTGGCCGCACCCTTGACTAGCGCGATCAAGAAGTCTTCAGCTTTTCAATGGAACGAAGAGCAAGAAAAAGCTTTTAATTCCATTAAAGATTGTCTTACTAATGCACCTCTACTTGTATTGCCTGATTTTAATAAAATGTTTGAAGTTGAATGTGATGCATCAGGTGTAAGAATCAGGGCCGTTTTAACTCAAGTCGGGAAGCCCATTGCTTACTTTAGCGATAAGCTAAACGAAGCCACGCTAAACTACCCCATCTACGACAACGAGATGTATGCACTCATTCGAGCCTTAGAGACTTGACAGCATTATTTGTGGCCAAAAGAGTTCATGATTCATTTAGATCACGAGGCATTAAAGCATTTCAAGGGCTAGAATAAGCTAAACAAACGCCATGCCATGTGGGTTGAGTATCTCGAATCATTCCTTTATGTCATAAAATATAAGAAAGGTAAAGAAAATATAGTGGTTGACACACTTTCGAGAAGGTATACTCTTTTATCTTACTTGGATTCAAAACTATTTGGCTTTGCATTCTGGAAAGATTTATATTCTTCTGATGTTGATTTTGGCGAATTGTATGTTTCTTGGGAGCATATTGCTGTTAACAAGTTTTATAGGTACGAAGGGTTTCTTTTTAGAGAAGGCAAGCTGTGCATCCGGCAAAGTTCCATTCGGAACTTGTTAGTCAACGAGGCGCATAGCGGAGCCTCATGGGCCTTTTCGGCGTGGGGAAGACCTTGGCAATGCTCCAAGAGCATTTATATTGGCCAAGGATGAAAAAGGACGTTGAAAGAGTCTGTGATAGATGCGTAACGTGTAAGAAGGCCAAGCCAAAAATCAAGCCACATGGGCTGTACACGCCACTTTCCATACCCGAAGCACCTTAGATAAACATTTCCATGGACTTTATCCTTGGATTACCTAGGACTAAAACGGGGAAGGACTCAATTTATGTTGTCGTAGATATATTTTCAAAAATGTCTCATTTTATAGCTTGCACAAAAACTGACGATGCTGTGCATATTGCCAACTTATTTTTTAAGGAAATCGTTCGATTAAATGGCATTCTGAGAACCATTGTATCCGACCGAGACGCGAAACTTCTAAGTCACTTCTAGAGGTCGTCGTGGGGAAAACTTGGAACCAAGCTGCTATTTTCAGTAACTTGTCACCCCCAAACCGGATGGCCAAACGGAGGTGGTCAATCGCGTCCTATCTACCTTGTTACGAGCCATCATCCGAAAGAATTTGAAATCGTGAGAGGAATGTTTGTTGCACATCGAGTTCACTTACAACCAATCTATTCACTCAAAAACTAAACATTCGCCCTTTGAAATAGTCTATGGTTTTAATGCCTTAACTCCATTAGATCTAGTACCTTTGCCTAATGATCAACTTATCTACGTAGATGCTAAGAGAAAGGCTGAATATGTGAATGAGCTACATCAAAAAGTAAGAGCCAACATTGAGGCAAGGACCGAAAGCTATCTGCAAAAGACAAATAAGGGACGAAAAAGAGTTGTGTTTGAACCGGGAGGTTCAGTCTGGGTTCACATAAGAAAAGAGCGTTTCCCAGCCCAATGAAGGTCCAAGCTATTACCGCGAGGAAACGGTCCTTTTCAAGTTTTGGAGTGAATTAATGAGAATTCTTACAAGCTTGACCTGCCAGATGAGTACAACATTTCTACAAGTTTTAACATGTCTGACTTATCTCCCTTTAATGCAAGTGACGATTTGAGGACAAATCGCTTTGAAGAGGGGGATATGATATGGCCACGCCCCGAGCCACACCAAGTTAAAACAAGGACCCTTTAAAGCTGCCCTTAGGTCCCATAAATCTTACACGAGCCAAACATTTCAAGGAGGCTATTTCGGCCTTAGTTGACCAAGTATAGGGCGAGACTGTAGCTGGGCACATTGATCAATCATGGACGAGTCAGCCAGGCGTGCCTTGCAATCTTTTGCAAGCTGATTTGGCTCAACCATAGCTTAATGAGCTCAATTCCAACTCGGTTTAATCTATGCATTCCTTAGTTGCTGGAATAAGCTAAAGTATTTAGTTAATTTAGTTAGTTTAGCTAAGTTAATAAATAAGTGTTCATAAATTTGTTTTAAGTTAAATCTATTAATTAAAGTGTTTAATGTGTCTTAGTTTAATACATGTTATTAATGTGTATTAGTTTAATACATGTTATTAATGTGTTTTAGTTTAATACTTGTTATTAATGTGTCTTAGTTTAATACTTGTTTTTAATGTATCTTAGTTTAATACTTGTTTTTAATGTGTCTTAGCTGTTGCTGAATTTAACAAGTCTTAAGATAATTAATTTGCTGAATTAATTGGTACAGCTATATACATTGGACGACAATTAAGATGGTGAACTGATGGTTGCCTTTTCCCAAGCAGTTGTTTGGTTATAGCAAGAGCCAAAAATGAGCTGCTGATCTTTCTTCTCCAAGCTGCTATTTTCTCTTCCCAAGTTACCTTTTCATGCATGTCAACAGCCTAAGTGTTTTCACACTTATTCAATTGGCTGGAGGGTCTTTTCATACATAAGGGTTGTTTGGTTCTTAGCTTTCACACTCCATGGCTGCTCATATCCAGCTGAACCCTTTTCAAGACCATTGAAGTGCCCAAGTTGCCTATTAAAACTTATGACCATTCGGCAATCCAAGGCAGCTCCTTAAAGGTTGTTAACACCTTTGGCCAATTATATTCAGCTAGGTTTAGCTCTATTTCACCTCAATTAAAGCTAATTTGACCTTGGAGACCTCATGGGACGTTTTAGGAAGGATCCTAGAAACTTCAGCTCAATTAAGCTGAATAGAAGCTGTCCATTTAGTTCTTTTTGTGTCCATTCAGTTAGCTGATAATTTGAGCTATAAATATGAAGCTCAATTGATATAAATCAGACTTTTGCTACTTGAATGAATTTTTATAATTTTGTGAGTTTAATTCAACTCTCAAATTTTGTCCAAGACTCAGCTTGACTTATCTAGTTAGCTAGT
This sequence comes from Gossypium anomalum, assembly GCA_025698475.1. Taxonomy (NCBI): domain Eukaryota; kingdom Viridiplantae; phylum Streptophyta; class Magnoliopsida; order Malvales; family Malvaceae; genus Gossypium; species Gossypium anomalum. The sequence continues at coordinate 24,200,659 of CM046957.1, forward strand.
GGTGTAACATGTTTTCTTGAAGAACTTATCACTCAATTGAGTGTGGTGTTCAGCCATTTGATACCTTTGGTTCCTAACTCTTCATAGTTAGCGAGTCAAGGTCCTTTCCAACACCTTAAGTGACGTCTAAGTCCCGGGTCAATACTTTTACATAGTATTGGTTCATTCTTGTCCTTAAGTTTCCTATCCATACTAGCCTTCCTTTTGCCTTATTTTATTTTCTAACCGAACCATTATCCAATTGACTCGTAAACCTCTTGAACCAACTTGCAACTATTGTTGAGCTACAACTTAGCCGAATATCCTACTGCTTCAAGTAATAACGATACTTCTTAGATTTAACGATCGGGCACAACTACGACTCGAATACTTCCGCAACTCGAGATCGTATTAGTAACCGGGGTGGGGTGTTTGGTTGTCATCTCACTTCGAGTCAAAAGACTTGACTACGTTTAAAAAATAAAAAAATGTAAAAATATAAATAAAACTATATATTGGGTATGATCGTTTTGCATGTTTGATTAAGCCTAAATTTAGTAAAATAGTTGAATTTGACATACTGTTCGAGATTTTATAAAATGCTTATTGATTGAATTTAGCAGTTGTTTATTTTTTATTCACCTAAGTGTTTGCAATATGCTTGACTAGGAAAGGGGGTTTGGTTTTGAAAAGGATTGATGAATTATTTTTAGTAGATATCATGCTTGAGGACTAGTATCGACTAAGTAGGGGGAACTTGATAGCAAGATAAATTCATATTTTTAATATATTTATTTTTGGCTAATTATCAAATAAAATGCTATTAAATTTGGATTTTTCTTATCAGGAATGAAATTGGTGTGCCGAATTTAAACTCCTACAAAAAAGGGCTAAATTGGAACAAAAAGCAAATATATCCATAAAATAATATATCTAGAATATATCTACAAAATTTAAATATTATAATTTAGTAACATATATTATAAATATATTTAATAGTATAATTAATACATTATTTAAAAAAATATGATTTATTTCTTAATAATTTTATAAATATTATGTCAAAAAAATAATATTTGAAAATAAATAATTTAACATTTTTTATTTAATAATAGCATTATTTAACAATAAATTTAATTTTTCAAATTTAAAAATAAATTTAAAATTATTTTATTATATTTAAATATTTAGAAATCTTATTAGAAACCTACCTATAAAAGTATAAAATTTTATTTTAATATCACTTTTTCTTTCTTTTCTTTGGAATTTGATAGAAAGATAAATTCGTATTTTTAATATATTTGTTTTTAGTTAATTATCAAATAAAATGCTATTAAATTTGGATTTTTCTTATCAGGAATGAAGTTGGTGTGCCAAATTCAAACTCTTACAAAAAAGGGCTAAATTGGAACAAAAAGCAAATAGGAGGGCTTGGTTGAAAGATTGAAGGTTCAAATATGATTGGATAAAGATTGAAGAGTTGAAGATTTTTTTAAAAGTAGCTGGATAAAGATTGAAGGATTTTTGATATTGTTACAACTCTGTAATTATTTTAAATTTGATTTTTAAAATTTGAATTATTTAGTTATAATATTTAGGAACAATCTTGTTAAATTTTAGCACTAAAAGTGTGTATAAATACCTAGTAGCTACAACCAATAAAACACACTTTTACCCTGGCATTTAATATTTTTTTCTCCTCTTTCCTGTGCCATATTCATCCTGCTATTCTGTTTCAATTTTTTTTTCAATCTTTTGGTTTAATTGCCTTCCAAGGCCCTTCCCCTATCCATCACCCACAATTCCACAAATCTATTTTCAAAGCATGATTTTTTTCATGATTAACTAAACCCCTTTTAGCTTTAACCCGAAAATTGCTCTAACAAAAAAATCGTGAGATACGAACCTGCTAAAAAAAACCTCTCAATTCGGTAGTTGCTATCTCTCCGGTATATGGGATAGTACAAATTTGTCCCTCAAAGTTGATTCAGTTTCAACTCAAAAAGCGCGCGTTGGGTTGGAATCGTTTGGCGTGCAGTTGGGAAGTTGAGTCAGCAGTGCTGTATTCAAAATCCCGCAAACAAATTGGCATGTTCAATTGGAAAAAGCTAGTTGGATTCTGTCAAGGGAGACAGTGATCGAATTTAAATGACCCACACAGTTGAGGTTGCTAATTTGAGTTGGGCTTTTCAGATCGCAAGACTGTCGAATTCTTAAATTATGGGTACGTGCCACGTGGTTGGAAATTCGACAATGGTCGATTTGCAGGTGATACCGAGATTGACTACGAAAGGAAGAGTTGGCGGCTTGAGGGATCCTCGATTGCTATAACCATCGCTTGGAAGGGAAATTTTGTTTCAATGATCGTTTCAAGATTGGAGTACACTGAGGCTAAGGCTAAGCTTAAAGAAATATTTTATTTATCCATTTATTTTATGTTCTTAAATTTATTTTTGCATTTTCGAATTTGTTTTTATTTTATTTTTCGTATTTCCTTATTTTATTATCTTAATCAATTAAACCCCCCTATTTTTATTTTTTTCAGCATTTCTACACACAAGTTGTGGGCACGACTGTGACTACGACAACGATTCTAGTCACGAGAAAAGGCAAAATTAGATAGCCAGTCCTTGTGGATTCGACCCTACTGCTCTATACTGCTAATTACTGTTATTTTGTCGTAGGAATTTATATTTGGTGGTTTCGATGCCCATCAGAGTTCTATCTAGGTCACTCTTCTTCTTTTTTCTCTAGTCCTCTCTTCTCTTAAGGTATCTTCCTCTCCAAAGCTTTATCTTCACCTGCTTTTTAAATGATCATCCAAAGCTTTATGCCCACCTCCTCTTTCTATTTTTTTTGGTTAGTTTATCCTAAATCCCACCAAAACCCGTAGATCCATAAATGCAAATCTCCTCTCTCTAATCTCTCACTGTCCATCATGATGTTTTTTTCTTCTGATTTGGATTGTTTTGTTTTGTTTTCTAAATTTCATTACAAGGTTTTAAGTTTAATTTGCATTTTCTAGTGCAAAACTAAGATTTTGGGTTTGGGAGAGTATTTCTAGTAATTCAAATACCAAAACAGAAGTGAATATATAGTTGAAAAGCTTGTCCATTTTTCTTGTTTGGTGGGTGAGAAAATCAAGGAAAGAAAGGAAAATTTGGGATACCAGAGAATTTCCATGTAATGAAAACTTGAGCTAAAATCCTTACCATTGGGCTTGGAACATGGTAAAGTGGAGGAGACGTTGATGCTGTGAAAACAACATTGTTGGATGAAATCGAAGTTGGGAAAGCATTGAATCGAAGTTTGTTTAATGATTGGGTTTCAATTTTTATTTCTTCTTGATTTTTCTTCCATGGCTATAATCCATTAATGTTTTTGGGGAAAAAATTGATGGTTATTCCGTGAAAGGCCAAAATGAGACTATAATAATATCTGATCGTTTCACTCATCCAATCAAACCAAATAATGAAATAGTGCACGAATGAAATAGTCATTCATGGTAATCAAATGTAGTGTTAGGGTTTATATCTTATAAGTTGAGGTTGAACTTTAAATAATTAAATAATTATTGTAACATGTTATTATAACATGGGTCATTGATTGTTTTCTATTTCTTATATTAAAAGAAATGCTTACGTAAACACCAGCTATATATAAAGTTAAAAAATGTATTTGGGAATCGTAAATATTGAAAAAGTAAAAAAAGATATGTGAAGTAAATGGAATTTGATTGTTTAAAACATAGTGCAATTTGTCTTTAAACCTTTCTTCGTCCCCAACCGATTCATTTTTTGGTTTTGCTTTTGATAAGTCATTCAGGATATTAAAATATCAAAATTGAATAAAAAAATCATATAAATCTCCTACTTATAATTAATTTATGTGTTCACTCTGACTCTTTGGTTCAAGAATTTAAAATTTTATTTGTATAAGTATCATTATTTACAAATTAGATCATATTTTGAAGATAGAAAAATATTATAAATATTGAAATTTAAAACTTATAATTATTAGATTATTTATATAATTACAAACGTTTTATAATTTAAGATTAATTTTATTTAGTTCAAAAGTGAATGTAGGACAATAATAATTTCAAAATTCAAACTTGATTTAAATTTATTTCATTTTAACTTTTTTCCAATCACTCGTTGATATTAAATATTTTTTAAATTTTTTTATATAAATTAATTTAATTATCAAATGAGTAATGAATAGTAAGCGATAGGAATAATTGATATTCACGTAATTTATGCGGTGGAATTGGGCCAAACTAAAGTGGACCTCCGTATTAAATACTATTGGGTTACTAAAACAAGCCGAATACAAAGTATGAATGTAGAATAGTCGTTAATTAATGTGCCTACTAAATAAGGGCAGACGAGTGGGCGAAGTCAACTTGGCAATTATCTTATTATTCTAGATGGTTGCACTTGTTTACTTTTTCTGTCTCCCTTCGCACCTTCAAACATCTCTCTTTAAAAAATTCATGAATTAATTAGACTAAACCTTAAATTTAGTTGACACACAAATGATTGAATTATATGTCACTTACGTATTTGTGATATTAACTAAACACGTGCTGTTTGCCTACGATTTAGTTTGATATGTATATGTAAATTTAATAATTCTTATCATCAAGGGTGAATCCAGGAAGCTCGCATGGGCCCGGCTCCCTAAAATGTAAAATTTCATTTTAAGCCTTTAAAATTTTTTAAAAATTTTAAATAAGGTAAAATTATATTTTGATTCTCTCTAAAATTATAAAAATTTGATTTAACACTTTATAAATTATAAAGATATAAACTATAATAAATTAAAATTTCATCTGGCCCCCCCTAAAAAAATTTTCTAGCTTCGCCCCTGCTTATCATTCATACAAAGTTAAACTACATCCAAGGTTAGTAAATTATTAGTAAGTTTACATTTTGATCGCTTATCTTTAAAAAGCTATAAAAATAGTTACTAGATTATTCAACTTTTTTTATTTAAGTCATTATATTGTTATTTTTTCTAATTTGACTAATGATGAGTACTACCTTAAATCCAAGTCAATCAGATCCGTGTTAGAGATTGGAGAAGAAAGCTGTATGAATTTTGTCTCACAAATTCATGATATTCAAAACTGTTTCATGAAAAAATTAATCTGTAGAAGAAAAAGAGAATTGAGAACTTTCAATTGATGCATGCAGTGGAAACAAATAAGGTTTTACAATAGCGATTTTAACAACCTGGTGACTTAAATAAATTTTTTAAATAATTCAATGATTATTTTGTAACTTTTTAAAGTTGAGTGACCAAAAACATAAATTTACTAATAGTTTAGTGATCTTAGATGTAGTTTATCCTAATATATATATTATATAATTGGCACGTACCTCAATCCTTTGTGCGTTTATATATATAGGGATGCTTCTAAGGAAGAAAGCTACAATTTGTTTGGTCGATTTTCTTCTAAAATGAAATGATTTCGTCCTGCTTTAACCATTGAGATGTTCCATGGATGAAGCGGCCAAATGCTACCTTCAATTGTAACAATTTGACCAAAAAAATGAACATGTTGCCAGTTTAAATTTTTTATAATACCACTGATTTTATTTTCATATTATAAGTTGATTATCAGTCTCTTCAATTTATTATACAATATAATCTTAAGAAATAAAAGATGAAAAGAAAATACAGAATAAAGGAGAATGAAAAAAAAAAAAACTGAGAGATGAAAAATAAGTCAATATATATAAGTCTCCGTTGAATTTTGTTTGCCTATAACATAATATATTTAGTTTTAATGTCCATTTTCAAATGAATGGCTTATGCAAATTACATATTTTTATTGTATCGCCTCCCAAGTCTCATTCTATATAGAGAGAGAACCCATGAATTTTATATAGGAGAAAGTAAAAAAATTTTGGTAAATTAAATTCTTTTGTTTAAGAGTTAGAAATGTATTCTTTTATTTAATTAAGGAGTTAAAGTCTTTATTTTTCTGTAGCTACACCAATATGTGTACTTTATTTAGATTGGTGTCATAAATCAACCAAACACTAACACAGTTGTTAAATTACCAAAAAAAAAAATTCATTTCTTCTATAAAGCAAAATCATATAATGAGACTTGAACTTGGGCCACAATGAATCTTAAACATTTAGTTCTATCATTTCAACTAAAGTTATATTTGTATTTTATATGAATTTTTTCCACTCATATTATACGCATATCATAATTTAATATTTTATAAAACTCTTAACACTAATTTAATTATTAAAAAAATTAAAATTCCTTGTTGATTAAAATTTTAAAGAATATAGCATCGGGATAGCAACACAATTTAAAATTTTTATGTAATAATTTTAAAAAAATAATTTATTTCTCGAAAAAACTAATCTAGTCTTCTAAAACTATCCATTATCATTTAACACTTCATTTATCTCACTCTAAAACTATCCATTATCATTTAACTCACTTTAAAACTACCATTATCATATAGTTTTTCTTCTATACCCACTATTTTTCTAAAAAAGGTAAACTCTCAATGGAAAATTTTCACAGTAGATTTAGTGACACATAAGTATTTCATTTATTTATTTTTTTATCATTTTAAATTCACTAAAAAATGTCTCATTCATTTAAATTTTAAAATATAGAATTCACTCAAAATCACTTGAGTTCATTTTAAGAATATTTGCAGAAATTTTGCATATCTAATATGGTTAGTTCCGCGAACCTCAATTTGACAAATTATGCATCTCTATTAACGCTAAGGCTATATGAAGATCATATAGAAATTCAGAGTAATTAAATGTTAGTCACCTTAACATGTCTCGTCCTAGAACATCACCAGACTTTCACGTCAACAATCTTAAGACATTTAGCCAAATTTGTCCTTTGAGCCATGCAAATGGCTCGCACACTCGTGTAAACAACCACCAAATTTTTTTGTCTCCAAAAAGAATTGAGACTTCCTCCCAAACTCAAATTTTCATCTTTTTCTTTTTTATTCACCTTACTGATTAATAAAAATATTGTTATTAAAAACAATAATAGAAGTGAAATCAAGAGGGCGACCTGAGGCAAACAAGTTGTATTTCATCTTAGTTGGTTCACATGCATCATTGGTTTGGATTGGCATGGCGGGTAGGTAAGGGAACTTGAACAAATCAATAATCGATCTCACGTCTACAAAGCATCAAGTTGGAGAATGGTAGGCAGAGTACTATATATACATATTTCCATTTCCAACTAAACTTAATATAATAAACATTTAAATTAGCACCAAATTTGGCATATTAACTAATACAAATAAAATCACAACTTTTTAACCATAACGGGTGGATGAATCTTCAATATCATAAAGCTTAAGTGAGACATTTTGTTCTTTGACTCATATTCTAAATGCTATTGCGTTTTATTTCATTGTATGTGATATATTAAGAATAAAGATGGCCAAAGTCGTCTGATCGGTTAGATTTCTTTTTTAAATACCAGATCGGAACAAATTTAATTTTAAAATTGATTAGATTACAACTGGTTCAAGAGTAATGGACTTCGGTATCAAGATATTTTCCGTATATATCGTTCTAGGCTTTCTTTTAAAACTCTCCTTAGCCCTTACATGCGTCTTTTCTATCTACTCTAATGCCACCCAAAAGTTCCCCTTTGTTTTTTCTCTTTCATCTCATTTCCCAGCCCCTTTATTTTACTTCTCTAGGACATGGTTTTTAAATTCATTCAGTATTAAATGACCATAAAAAGAAATCTGAACCATTTTAGTGGGTTCAACCAAAAAAAAAAATCCATTCTTGCTAAATTTATTTTTATGGAATCAACAAATAGTTAGAAGAACAGGACGTGAACTTTTTCTTCAGATATTTGAATCAAGTTAAAGTCTTGAAGTCGACATTATTGAGAGGGCCTTACCTATGGCTCAAATAGGACTATAATCAACCGTAAAACGAATGAGTACAGTTGTGGTTTATAAAAAAAAATATTTTTGCAAAAATTTACTATTTTTCTTTTCATTCATTGATGGAAAGTTTATTATTTTATTTATTTTTAATTGAAAATTTTGATATATAAGGTTGATTCAAATTCAGGTATGCTTTTAATTTTTCAGGACAAGTTTGAAGCGGATAAATTATCATTTTTTTTCTAGATCCAGTCAAAATAAACTAAGAGTATATTAAGTCAAAGTCGGGGAAAATTGTCCCACTCTGTTACCACCATTATTTAAGAATAACCATCAATACCTCAACATACATATCTAGGATAAACCTTTTTCCCCGTAATCTCACACTATTTACAACTATTATAAATGCTCCAAGCTCATGCAACTATCATGGGGCTAGAATTTTAGTTTGGCAAACCGCATGGCTTTTGGTAATTTTTTAGGTTAAAATTCGCCTAAGTTAACCTAACACTCAAAAACTGAGAATTATTGCAGAAATTTTCTAAGGCACCGAAGCAAAGCATAAGCAAACTCAAAAGAGAAAGAAGCCAGAAATGAATAGAAAAACCATACGAAAAATAGTGCATACCAAGTGTTTTGAGTAAATGCTCTCAAAAGTATTTTATTGCTTTGAAGGTTTACAACTGAGTGATTACAAATAAGGGGAAAAACCTCTATTTATAGTTGAGCTCCCCCATATCCAACAATTGAGGTTTGTGTCTATCTATAAGATAAAAGTCTTAAGGATTTAAACTCTATACATCTTTATCCCTTATGATTTACATTAATTACCTTGGTAACTCTAATTTTACTAAAGTGTTTCATTGGGCCACCAAGACTTCAAGTAGATGGGCTTCTCCATATGTTCCACAAATTGGGTCATTTCAAGGGGATTGAACGAGCCCCATTTAATTAGTTGACCTTCACGGGACGTTCTACAAAACATGGTTAATGTGGCACTTTGAGGCTAAAATTTAAATGTATGCTGCACATATTTTGTACGAGTTTATGAAAGCTCTTTTGCCAATCCGAGCATGAAACAAGACCAAATTGCAAAGTTTTAGAAGTTCAAGGTTGACATCGTGACGTCATCTCATCCACGTTGTGACGTCACCAAAACAATATATCATGTAACACCCTGCCAGACGTGGTCCCAATTGCTAGTTTGTGTGGGCAGATTATTGGCTAAGTATAAGCCAAGAAAGGTTGATTTACACCTTTTCCTCTAGGTTAAGTTTGTACTAGTTTTCGTGCTATGATTGGCAAATTGTTTGGCTAACCAAGAAAGTCTGTAAAGACTTGGTTGAAGGTTCATCTTTTGGCGAAGTGTAAACTACTAATCTATTACGTCTTGGCATGGTCGATGTGCAGAACCCACCAATCAATGGATTCTCTTAGTGAATTTTGTATTGGCAGACCCTTCTATTTATACCAGCCAAGTGGTTTGTTTCATTTGGCATGTAGAATCTATCTAAAGTGGATTGTTGGACCCGATAGTTTTCTTTGTGAGTGTGGTCATGATTGCTTGTAAGATGTAAGTATATTTTTTAGTTTTAGTTTGTTCCTTGTTAAAATCTAGTTGGCTTTGAACTAGAGTACTATAGATGACAGCTTGATGTGTTTGGTAGCTGAATGACTTGTTAGTTGGTTACTTATGAGTACAAGTAAAGTGTATACCTCTTAGTGGTAGCAGTGGTGTTTGGTAGAAAGTATTATCTATAGATTGATATGTTGACCATCAAGGAGTGTTGAATCAACTCTGAATTTCTGGCCATGTATAGGGTTATTGTTAGAATCATTCAGGTTATAAATAACGACGTGGCTGGTGTAGTGGGATTGTTATTTCTTCCTTCTGCTTTGTTTTTATTCTTGTACCCTGATTAAAAGAGAGTTCTTCATCAAAGAGGAATCAGTAAGTGTCCAAGAAGCAAGAGAAGGTTGTAATGGGAGACTTCGTGGGGTAACTAGCTTCTTTGAGACCTTCTGTGAGTATCCAAATTGTGTGAGTCTTCTATGAATCTCCTTCGTGCCCCTGTATACTATTATTTTATGGTTTATCACAGTTAAAGGTTATGAGTATAGGTAAAACCATCCTCCCAGAAACTTGGTATGCTGTTGCATGTAACTGTATGTGCATATAAGTGATAAGAAATAGACACGACTTATTTGGTGCGCAAGCTCGATATCTGAAAAAGTAAGATGGGTCACTGGTAGGGCATGTTCGTTGCTAACTAGGTTGGCAGATAAGATGGGCCACTAGTAAGGCATGTTAGTTGCTAACCAAATTGGTGGATAAAATAGACCACTAGTAGGGCATGTGAGTTGTAACAGCTTATTTTTCAGTGGTGTCGAAAATAGTGGTTTCAGGGCCACCAAAACCGACGAGTAAGTTCGTAAATATTATTATTTAATATTTACAAGTCAAACATGGTTTTAAAAAGGTTTTTGATATAATGATTTTTGTTATATAAGTGATTTATTAAGTTTAAGTAGTAAGACCATAAGGTCAAGTGGTTTTAGAAAATGAGGTATAGGGACCTCGTTTCTATAAACTGAGCCGTAAATTTTTTTATAAATATTTATGGAGTGTCATTAAGGTGGTATAAAGTTTCGTTGAAAAATTTCAAATATATCGATAGTTAATTAATTAAAAAGGACTAGATCGTAAAAGATGTAAAATTTGATCGCTATTTGATTTGAGTGATTAAATGACTTAATGAATGAAAGAATATGAATTAATATGGTAAATATACCATATTATATATTAGTACGGCAATTGGATGCTTAATTTCTTTTAATTATAATGTTTTATATGTTATTTATTTAATAAAATAAAAATAAAAGGTTAATAAAATAAAGAAAACAAAATGTTTTCTTCCCCATTTTACTTTTATCACTGAATTTGCCATGGAAATAGAAAGGGAGAAGCTTGAAGCTTCGACTTTCATTTTGAAGATACATGTAAGTCTATTTTAGTCCTGTTTTTAATAATTTTTTATGTTTTTGAGATCATTGCAACTAGGTCTAGCTAGTTCGTACCTTCGATTTTAAAACTGTTAATTATTTTGAATGTTACCATTGATGAACCTTATGATTTTAGATGTTAAATGATGAATTTGAAATATTAGTTGCTATTTAAAAGTATTTTATTAAGTGATTTTTGATGAATTTTCTGATTAGGGACTAAATTATTAAAATAGTAAAAGTACAAGGATTTGATGTGAAATTGTTGCATGAATAGGCTTTTTTTGATGCCATAAGTATTCGGCTAGGCTCAATTTTGGATAAAAATGGTTTATTTGCATGTTTAGGCTTAGAGACTAAATTGAATAAAAGTAAAACTTTAAGGGTAATGTTGTAAAAATATAAAAATGACTAAATTGTATAAAATACATTTTTTTTTTACTATCTAAATTGATAGATTGAATGAAATTATTAATTTAGGTTAAGATCAGGTGGAAAATTTAGGAGAATAAAAAATTACCAAAATGCCCTTGTACTTTGGCATTTCTACAATTTAGCCAGGTAAGTTCGTGTGAACTTTATTCTGTATAATTTTGATTAAATTGAATGTTAATATGTGATTATATTGTGATTAAATCAATATATATATATGTGTGTGTGTGTGTGTGTGTGTGTGTGTGTGTGTTTGTATGCAATTTATATTAGAATGAAACGATTGAAAATCCAACGATGTTTCGATGACTACCAAGCCCCGTTTGAATCTTAGGAATTCGCAGGATAAAAATGACATGTCATTAGGGTTTACATGATTCAGGTGCTGGTCTTAAATGTCTTACCAATTGCTAAAGTCTGACATGTGTTGCAGATACTCCATAGCTCATGTTAGTATCATCATGTAGCTACGTTCGGACCCACAACTCATGTGAGTAGGCCCATTTTCACAGCTCGTGTGAGCATTCTGACTCACAGCTTGTATGAGCATACATGTACAGGAATTGACGAATTATAATTATATGAGCTAGCACACTATGTGTGAGCTATCCCAGGTATCTAACAATATTCTAAATGGTTCAACGGGCATGATTTGAAAGTATATGGTAAGAGTTCGATACGAACTAAGACATATTCACATATGAATTGTATTGAATTGGTGATACATGGATAAATGTAAGTTGAGATGGATGATATATTCATATGTTACATGTTTAAATGTTGTTATCATCCATGAGTAAATTGCCTATGTCTTATGCTTATATTGCTAACTTGTTTGGTGTGAATGCTTAGGCTTTGGCCAAGCTATTGGATAGATTCTATTATGCTTACTTATAAGTTATGCATTGAAATGGTAAGTGCCCAAATGGAAATATGCTTGTGTTCATGAAAGAATGGTAAGGTTTAAATTATGTAATTTCTCATGAAATGGTTTCTCATGTGGTTAATTCCAAAAGAGCTATGTTTAAATGAACTAGTTTGTGGCTATGGTTGATGATATGCTTATGTCTTGTGTGTTATGCATATGAAACGGGTGTGGAAAGGTAATGAAATAGTAAGTTCATACTTGAAGTGTAAAATGATGAAAAAGAGAATGATGAGTTGAATTGGTGTTGTTCGTTTAAGCTAAAGAAAGTACATGCAATGGAAAGTAATGAAATACAAATGAAAATAAGAAAATTTGAAAGGGTTTAAAGTTTTATAAAATCCTACTATGCTAGAGATGATATGTATATGTGATGCTGTGGATTTATTCACTTTGTAAGTTGTTAAATATGGTTTCATGAATTTTGCGATATTGGTATAGGATTATTCTTTATATGTATAAATTTTATATTTGAAATGGATTAATATGACTAAATTTTATAAGAGTTTATTAAGTATTCATTGCTTACGTAGTTTTTTTTTCCTCTACTTTTTAGATTATCGGAAGCTCGATCGGGTTGGAAGCTCGTCAGAGATCTATCAAACTATCCAGCAATTATATCGATAGATTTTGATGTCTTGGTTAAGGTTATAATGACATATATAGGTGGACTTATGGTTGATGATTGGCTGAATCTTAGTTGATGAGTTTAGCATGTATATGTAATTTGGGGTGATGTAGTCTTGGTACATTTGGTGCTTTGTTAATATATGTTAAAGCATGTTTGAATCGCCAAAGTGACATATGATGAATTGACCTCAACATGGTCAAGATATGGTAAGCTTTGAAAGGTTTTAGATAGATGTGCATGATTGAAATATGGTTTGTATACATGTTGATTGTCGGAACCATCTGGATATGGTTAGATTTGTATATTTAAATGGCCAAAATGGTATGGTTATTATGTATCAATTATGTTATGTTTTGGCATGAAAACAAGTTAAGTGATAATTGTTTAAATATTGACATGTATAGTTGTTTTGGTTGATATTATAGCCATTATGTTTTGCCTTGTAATTATGGTATTTTGAGTGATTGAAATGGTTGTTAGGTTGATATATGTATGTGGCCTTATAATGGTTGATTTTGTAGTCATTATGATGCTTAAATGATGGAAGTTGAAATGGTATAACTTGGTATAGAATTCTATATATGGATAAGTTATGGTCAAATATGTATAAGTTAGATAAACGTATATTTGGGATGTATGAAAACTATAGTTCAAATGATAAGTTCTAATGATAAGGTATAAGTTAAGCATGACATGTTTTAAAATGGTATAAAGGTGATCAAATATACATATGTGTTGTTAAGTTGAGTGCTTGCTTTGAGGTGCCTTTTTGGGCATATTGGTTGTATGGATAAACACCATATTGATCTAGCTTTATTATGCATGTTTAAGGTATATTTTTGAATGCTTGAAATAGGTACAAGGGGTTGTATGTATGAGCATATTTTGGGTGAAAGAAATGACTTGAAAATGGCATATTTCTTGTCCACACAGCTTAAGACACGAGCGTGTGTCTTAGCCGTGTGTGACACACGGTCACACGACACGACTGTGTGTCCCCTATAAGTTTTTATAGGCTACATTTCGAGAGTTACACAGCCTGGCACACGGGCGTGTGGCTTGGCCGTGTGAACCAAGTCAGAGAGTTACACGGGCTGGAACACGACAGTTTGTCCCTACTTCGAATGCCCACACAGCCTGAGACACGGGTGTGTGTCTGAACCGTATGAGTCACACAGCCTAGCCACACGGCTGTGTGACCCCTGTAGTATGAATTTTTCTATCTTTTTCCATGAAGTTTTAAATGTTTTCAATTTAGTCCCAAATTGTTTCTAAAGTGTTTCTAAGGCCTCGTGGGCTCGAAAAAGGGATGTCATGCAAGTGTTTGCATGGACTATGATATGATTTATGAAATGTTTGAGAATGAATCTTTTTATGTTAAAAGTTTTCTGTAATACTCTATAACCCTATTCCAACGATAGATACGGGTTAGGGTGTTACATGAGTTGCTAACCAGAATGGCGAATATGTTGGGTCTTTGGTAGGGCATGTTATTTGTTAACCATAGAATAACGCCCTAACCATGCAAGGGAACACACATGTGTTCAAAATAACAAGGATTGAGGTACTGATTCTGATGCGTGTATATGGGATTCAAGGTTAGCACAAAGAAGGGTGTGGTACAGGATAAGAAAATATGAATCTGGATTTGTTGCATGTATTGCATGATAAGTGTTAAGCCTTAAATCTTATTTAATGTGTTTTGGGTGAAACCTATATGTTAGTTGTAGTGCTTGGCGTATTCTATTTGCCAAATGAGGGTCATACTCAGTAGGTGTATAGATGCTAGTCAAAAAGTATTTTTGGAATGATAGAGTAAGTGAATGTAGCTTTTGTGAAGCATCTATCCTATTGACGTTTACAAAACTGTTCTCTAAGAAAGTAGTTGCTTACTATATTCGACAGATGATAGAGTTCGTCAAGGGATACTATCTGCCAGGGATAGGTTTCCACCATTGTCGTATGTAAGAGGGTAGAAGCCCAATTGTTTCTATGAGAAGTCTGTTAACTTATTGTTATTTATATATATAAATGCATCCAATTATTCCTGCTCAGAGAATTGTTTGGAAAAGGTTTAGCATTTTTATTGATGGAGCTTACTAAGTTCTTTCAAACTTACTCCATTTCTTTCCCTTTTCTAGGTGGTACCTCGACGTAAAAAGGCTTGTGGAAGGGATTCAACCAAATAAAGAGACCTCTGTTGTGAGCCTCGCCTATGGTTTTTTTTTTTTTTTGTAACAAGCATATGTTTATTTTGGGGTGGTGTAATATATTAGTCTTGTATTTTGAAACGAAGTATATGTTTCTTATTATGAATATATTTTTCAAATTGTATGGCGCACTCTGGAAGGCCTGTTTGGCATTTAGTTTAAAGTACCTTACTTTGTCAATTATGGTTCATAATTTCAATTATTTTATTATGGTGAATTTCCAAATGTTTTCCTACGTTGCTAAAAATATAAAAAAGAAAAAATCAAGTTTAAGCATGTTTCCCATTGTAACACCTCAGTCTACTAGTTGGGGGTTAGGGTGTTACATGTCACATCACGACCTCAAGCCAGTCAACATTGTGAGAAAGGTTGGTCCTCAAGACGTGGCCCCTGTTTTTGGAAAAAATGAACCATCTGGTCCCAAATCAAGACATGCACAACAACCTATTTGATTCAAACCATATTATACCATCATCACCAATAGATATTCATGCCAACTAGTCACTATACAAATTCCAAACTTAATACACATCTATCATTATCTCAACCTATTCAAAACCAAACCATGGCATTTCATATATTCAAATGTAAACTTCATTTATGCCAAATCTACCAAAATATGTCTTTCACTTCATTACATCCAATTTTGCACATGGTACTTATGTGATCCTAAAATAGACCAAAACAAATCACATGCCAAATACAAAACTCAAGCAAAATCATCATACATGCCATTTTAATGCATACTTCAACTTAACCATGTCATACCACATAGAATTATGTCATTTCGTTTTAGTTATAAGAACCTATGCACATAAATGCATCAAAAGCTTATAGATCATCACATCTTTATACATAAATTACATATAAGTCTAACACCGAATATGAATCAAAAACATCAAACATGATATGATATGATTAATCAAATTTTCCAAGTTGTAAACACTTTTATATACTAAAGGTACATATACCAAATCACTTATATACATGCCACAACCTTAGACTTAAAATAATCGGATAAATACTGATTCAGTGTAGTGTGAGCTTTGAGATGATCCGGCTTGACAAGTTCCGCAAGGTGATGATCTAGAAGGAAAAAGGAAAACATACAAGGTAAGCATATAAGATGCTTAGTAAGTTCATATGAATTAAAGAAAACTTACCTTATCTTTTAATTAAATAAAATAAGTTACCATAACTTGGCATAGTTTGGCTAGACATGGCAAATTAAAACATTAACAAGATGAGCATCATCTTATAATCAAATCATATAATATCACAAGTATTTAACATGTCAATTCATGTCGCATTAGGTAACAATCTCAACTTTATACACAATCAAGGGATGTTACATTTACACATATATATCAAAAGCATTACCTTAATCAATGTTTCTTACATTTACATGCCATTTGAATTATCAAGTTTAATTCATCCCTTTTGAATTTCTCATTTCCATATAAACTAATTTGATCGATGAACCCTAGTAAACAGACTTGGATTCACCGGTATCTACACCACACCAATTGCTTGTCTAACTATATATACATGTCAGGTTACCCATCTGGGCTAAACTTTTATAACGCCACATCAGGTTACTCGTCCAAGCTAAACTTGTGTCACATATATTTGAGAATCCATAACAAATATTAGACATCGGTAACATCTGTAATCAATCCCGTACAAGCGCGTACAAGGCCCTATTGGCATGCCAATCGTATACTAACCCTTACTAAGTTCACCTAGGCATCTTTTATGCATATAATCATCAATTTTTAATTTAGTCCAATTCTAGCCTTTTATATTGATTCACAACCAATTATTTCATAATAAATTATATATATACAACAAAACTACGAAATAAACTAAATAAATGAATATCATATGAACTTACCTTGTCAAAACACCAAACAAGTTGATTCTTTAAGGACTACTCAACAATTTTAACTTTTCCTCGATTACCTCTAGTTTTATCCAATTCTTGATCTACACAATTATTTCATTCAATCCATCAATACCAAACATTTATACATTATTCCATGACATGAATGAATCTATATAATCTAATTTTTTGATACCCCTAAAATTTTACATTTTTTTCAATTCAGCCATTGAATTCGAAATAACCATATCCTTTAATTTTGCACCTGGGTTTTAAAACCAACTTCAATTACATTCATTAGAGACCTCTCTTTCTATTTATACCAAACTTTTACAACAATTTTACCTTTCATTCACTTTAGTCATTATGTACAAAGCTAACAATTAAACATTACAATTTAGTATTTATTATAGTCTAAGCTTAAAATCTATCAATTTAACACCAAATTTTTCAAGAAATCAACAATGGAACCTTTCAAGAACTTTAACAATTTTAGAAATTGGTACATGGGCTAGCTAAATCAAGTTCCCATGACTTCGGAAACATAAAAATTACAAAAAAAGGACTTGAACTTACCTTAAAATTGATAGTCGAAAGTTTAAAGCTTTGAAACCTTAACTCCTTTTGTTTTTCTTAGGTTTGGACAGTAGGAAATTATGGAATATGACAATTTGCCACTAAAGTTTCATATTTATACATGTATTAAGCTTTAATTAACTTAATTAACCTTATTTACTTAATTAATTAAACCAAAATTTTAAGCTTAATTAAGCCTAAGTGGGATGTGCCATCATCCAATAAATCCTATTGAAAAATTATTTAATTACCATTTTAATCCTTTTGCTAATTGTAATTTAAGTCCTTAAGTCTTTAGCCAATTAGAAACCTATAGCGATTGAACTTTTACAATTTAATCCATACACCTAAATTAACTATTAATTTAAAAATACGAGTCCAAACTTTAATATATTTTTTGTACCAACTCCGTAAATATTCATATTTAATATTTATAGACCCGATTTATAAAAATGAGGTTTTAGAACCGCTTTTTTTGGCACCACTGAAAATCGAGCTATTACGATGAATATTTCTGAATTAGGTGCATTCATGTATTAAGAATATTATGTATATATTTTTAATGTTCCGAGCCCTTAAATCCTATAAATAGGTGATTAGAAAGGATGATCAAAATTTACTTGGAGCCGTGGTTAAAGTTCACAATTAACACTTAAATGAAACGAGTTCAAACCATATTATCCTCCTCCTTCTCTCCTAATATTGTAATGATAAAAAAGAAATGATTAGAAAAGATGAGAGATTTTATTCAAACATTTCAATATTCTTAAGATTTATTTCTTCGTTGTTCCAATTTTCTAAGCCTTTTGTTCTATTGACATTTTCTACTCTAAAGGTTCAGATTCAATTATTGTATAGTAAAAAGTTGAGTAAAATTTCGTAAGTTCACAGCCTTTTTTGAGGTGCGCAACTTTAAAGGGTGGTGCCATTGAAATCTTCAGAGACAAGTGCTTTGGAATCGTTTGCATAAGTGATGGGCAATTTCACATTCAGGACAAAAAGTTTAATCACTGACCATAAAAATATTCTTTTTTTTAATTGAATCCTTATTACTAAGTTTAGTTTTTGTCTTCAAATTTATCGTCAAAAGGAAATTTATTTTTTACAAGTGTATTTTATTTCAAAAAATATTATTTAATGCAAAAAAATTCTTAAACAATGTTTTAGGTATACACAAATATATATTTCCTAATGACACGTGTCACGTTATTATCCTTTCCCTTTTTTACCAAAGGTTTTGACTTTATTCTATATAAGATACATTTAGTTATCTTATTGACAATAAAGGTGTAGTTGGGCTAGACTTAAGTTTTATATTAACATATTTTATGTTTATTAAAGTTCATTTTTACTTGAAATATGGTTTTAAAACTTTACTCAAACTCATTCATATTTGTAAATTGTTATTTTAAGCTTATTTTAGGTCCGCTCGTATTTTTTTTAAAAATATTTCTATTATTTTGATTTAATAATTTCATTTATTAAAATTTTATATATAAACAACTTAACAATTTTTTAATGTTTTAAGTGTTATAAATTACATGATATTTAAATATAATATAATGTAAATATTACTAAATTAAAAAATGAGTTGAGTTAAGCTTAAGTATGAATGTTCAAGCTCAAACCTAACACATATTTTTAACTATTTATTTTTTTCCAAATATATTTTTCAGATTTAATAGTCCAAAGTCTCCAAATTTCAAACAGCCCCTTTGATTTTAGGCAAATACCTCGATACTTGAATAAGTTTAATTCTGAATGAATGGATGGAATAGTTTTTGGAATTGGTTGAATTACAAAATATGATTTGTATGATGTAAAGTGCATATATCAACGGGAGGAATTTGAATTTCGTAAATAATCAGTTAAACTGACAAAAATTATTAAGAATCAGACTGAATGGATAAAATAATTTTTTAAATAATTTAGTTTTAATTAATAATATTTAAATCTTTAAGCTTTAATACGTTATGAAGATAGCATTAAAACATATATATATATATATATATATTTGGTTAGTTATTAACCATTTTATTGTTTTATGTTAAATATATATTAAAACATTGAAAATATATAAAATCCACTCAATTTATTAAATCGAAAATCGGAATTGAATCCTTTTATTGGATTATTTTAACATTGCTTCCGACGGCATTTTCGGAATTGAAATGTTCAAAAGTGCTCACCTTTTGATTGCTTTCTAGATGCCCAAACTATGAGCCACTCTATGCAAGGCCGCCTGCCCAACAATTTGCGGAGCGCTTAGCTAACGTATTGACAAAGACATTGACCAAAGTCCTAAATTACACACAGATATTTACAATAATACCACGATATTTTATATTATGACGAAATTCCCCCTAAACCCTGACTCCTTTCCAATTTAAAAAATAGGGTAAAGTATGTCATTAAACTATTATCCGGTTTTATTTTGGTTGTTTGACTTTTAAATTTTTCAATTTAAAAACTAAACTATTCAAAATCAAATTTTTTTACAGAATGTTAACATTCGTTTGAAATTTAATAGAAGTGTTGATATGGGATTTTTTTTGGTCTAATAACAAATTTATACCTCTAATGTTTACACATTCTATCTATTTTATCCTAGATGTAAAATTTTTAACAAATTTAGCTCTCAAAGTTTATAAAATTTGACATTTTAGTTCAAATTCTAAAATTCTAATAAATTTAACAATCTGTTATGAATATCTTATTAAGTGGATGTCCATCATGATCAAGATAAAATTTTAATGTACTTTAAATTCTAATAGTTATTAGAATTAGATCTCTACTTCTTTTATACTTCTTGTGCCTATAAATATAGAGTCTGATGAAGCATTGTAATCATCCCCTTAATTAATAAAGTACATTCTCTATTGCTTTCATATTTTCTTTGTTATTTATTTCTCCATCTCTCTTTATTTTATAACACGTTATCAGCACAATGATTTTCTATTTTCTCAAAACCTTTCGTAGTCATCCCACAAATCAAATTCATTTTCATCTTAAACTTCCACCCTTACAACTTCATCTTTAGGATGTTGAAAGATTCAATCTCAAAATGGATGCTCGTGATAATAGTCAATGTGATGACGATGATGTTAAAGATCTTCAAGTATATTTTATTATATTTTATTTATTATATTAAGTTTATTATAATTGGAGACTAATCATGACAATATTAATAGATAGATTTTGATTTGAAATTTCGCGCATGTTTGCGATGGTGATAATGAAATAAAGAATCTATTGAGATGTTTATTTGTTGCATTCTCTGAAGTGAATGTAAACATAAAGAAAATAAAAGATATACTCATTGACCACTAAAAGTGGGAACATAGTAATATATAAGAGAACAATGAGAGTTCTCAAGATAACTCTTCAAAGGGTAAAGATAACTTATGTTATCAATGTGATATGAAAGATTATTGGCCACATATGTGGCATATGCCTAAATATTTTATTTCTGTTAATATTCTTTGAGGAATTAGTTGAAAACTCTAGAAGAGCTAATATATTAATATCTTGTGATGGTTAATCCATTGGTTTTAAAAGATATTTATAATGAATCTTATATTGAGATTGTGAATGAAGAAAATATTATATTTCATATGAATAAAAAAAGGGATTGGGTTATTAATTTATAATCTTTGTAATATTCTTTTGTCATCATCCCTATTAAAGGATTGAAAGCAAAATATTTGACTGTGAAAAATCTATTTATGAACAATAAAACATGATAATTCTATCTAAAGCTCGTTATGGTTGGATGCACCTGAAATTGTAAATTATTATTATTTAGATATTTAAAGATTTTGGCATATTCCTTGAAGCAAATATTGCATATAATTGTTTGGAAATTATATTTATTTTGTTGACTTAGTGACATTATAATATTCTCATTGATTTAGACATTTCCAATAGTAAATGTCACAATAGCACTTATATGTGGATACAAAGTAAAATGAATGATAGTAAAATTATTAATTTGTTACAATTTAGTACAATTGAAACACATGTTAAAGTAAACCAGAAGTTTACTGATACAAATGCATTTACTAGTTAGACCATCCTGGACATATCTGATGTGAAAATTAATTAAGAATTTATATGGACATTCATTAAAGAACCAGGAGATTCTATAATTTAAAAAATTCTCATTTGTTGCTTGTTCTCAATGAAATTTTTTTTTTAGAAATTCACTAGCTAAAGTTGAGATTTAATGTCTTACATTTCTGAAATAAATATGTGTCTATTCATCCACCATGTGGATGGTTTTTATATTATATGATTTTGGTAGATGCATCTACAAAATAATTACATATGTGTTATCAATTTACAACCTGTCGTTTGCAAGATTGCTTGTTTAAATAATTAATTTTAGATCACGTAATTAAGACAATTCATCTTGCTAATACTGATGAGTTTATATCTCAATATATTTTTGGGTGAGTTTGAAGAACTTTTGTAAAAGTTTGCGCATAATGGTTTAGAGAAATTATTGATTTAACACCTCTGATTAATGTCTAAACCATTACTTATGATAACTAAACTTCCTATTTCAACATGAGTTATATTGATTTACGTGTTGTATGCATCAAGCTAATAAATTATAAATATTCCCCATTACAATTGATCTTTGGTCAAGAGCTAAATATTTCTCATCTTACAATTTTTGGTTGTGCGGTATACATTCTAATTACTTCACCACAACGCAAAAAGATAGGTCATAATAAGAGAGTGGGAATGTATATTTATATGAGTCTCATTATAATATTTTTGAGCTATTAATTCGATATTTAGTTATGACATGAGATGTCAGTTTTCCCAACATTAGGGGGAGAGAAATAATAACTTGTAATGAGTTAGGGGGAGAATAATTTGAACTAGAAGTTCAATAAGGATAACTCATTATAAGTTAACTGTTAGATGTATTTACAAACTTAATGAGAATAACCAAGTGTTATATATCATCTCATATTTTAATTTTAATTAAAATTCCAGTAGGATAGTCAGTTGGAATAAATAATAGATTGATCGATTTCAAATATGAAAATTCTTCTAGATGGTCATATAGTGGAGGCGGGTCCTCCAAAAGAGACCCGAGACATAACTAATAAGTAAAACTTCAGAAAAGATTCAGGTACCTGAATAAGAGATCTTGATAAGTTATGTCAATTCAAGAAAATGTGAAACCGAATAATAAAAGTGGTCGACAATGATTTTGCATACAATATTATTATTGAAATAATGAAATAAAAGGAGGATCTCAAATAAATCTATTGAGAAATATAGATATGGAATAAATTGATCAGAATAGAAAGACACAACTCAAGTACAATGAAATTCGTAGAGTTTTTGGACCAATAGTCCAAATATCTAAAGGTATAAAGCTAGTGAGGGTTCAATTGAAGTAGTTTTGCAAAAGTGGAATAAAAATATAAAGTTTTTTGCTAAGTCCTGGTATTGATTATGAAAAGATATAATATTCTTTTGTGGTGGATACAATAACCTTTAGATATATTATTAAATTGACAATTCATAAAAGATTTAACTTGCGTGTAATGGTTATTGTTACAACCTTTTTATGAATCACTATATAGTAAAGTTTATATTAAAATCCTTGAAGGATTTAGGATGCTAGAAGTATATTGAAATTCTCAGGAAATTATTTATTTATATGAATTGAAATAATTGAACATGTGTGGTAAATTTGACTTAGTGAATAATAGTTGAAGGAGGATTATAAAATGATTCAAAATACCTATTTATGTTTTTATAAAAGAATCATGATTAAAGTTTGTGATGATTATTGTTGAATCTCCTGAAGAGATTAAAATACATTTCCCCAAATTTCCCTCACTCATGACTTTTAAAAGAATGGTGATATAAATGGTTAGCAATACATTCAAATAGTCATTTGAAAAACTAGTATTCAAGATTGAATACATAGAATATGAGAAAGTATGTGATGTTTTCATGAGGAGGAGTAAATACGTGTTGTACTCTTTTTCCCTTAATCGAGGTTTTGTCCAATTGAGTTTTCCTGGTAAGGTTTTTAATGAGGTAGCATATTATGCGTATTATAGATTGTGTACTCTTTTTCCTTCATTAGGTTTTTATCCTATAGGGTTTTTCCTAATAATGTTTTAACGAGGCACATTATCTACCAATGAACATCCAAGGGGGAGTGTTATCAATATCTTATTAAGTGGATATCCATCATGATCAAGATAAAGTTTTAATGTACTTTAAATTCTAATAGTCATTAGAATTAGATCTCTACTTCTTTTATACTTCTTATGCCTATAAATAGAGACTCTGATGAAGCATTGTAACCATCCCCTTAATTAATAAGTACATTCTCTATTGCTTTCATATTTTCTTTGTTCTTTATTCTCTCCATCTCTCTTTATTTTATAACATAATCAATATTTACAAACTTTTCTTTTAAGTCATCTAAAATGATTTATTCCCTTTTTATGTTTTAAGAATTCTATAATTTATTCCCTTTTTGTCCAATCAGATCAAGCCATGTAACCCTTCAATGGTACAATTAAGCGTCGAGTTAGCCATGGTAGCATCCAACTCTGTCTAAATCTGTAACACCCTAACTCGGGTCCGAGGCCAGGACCGGGCACGAGGCATTACCTGACTTAAACACATGCATACAATTATTTTGAGTCATAAAAACTTGATCAAATTTAAAACTTTCCAATCTTACTCTAGAAATTCTTAATATAGGCTTATGAGGCCCGAAACACCCCTTGAAAACCACTCGGGACCAAATCGGGTCCGATAGGAAATTCTGAAAAATGACATCAGGAACAGAGGCACACGCCTGTGTGAGAGGGGCAACACGCCCGTGTGGTCATCTTGACATGGTCGTGTTGAAGGCTCATGCGACTCATACGGCCTAAGCATATAGGGACATGCCCGTGCTCCTTACTCGTATGGATTTAATTTTCAATTTGAGCCTACAGGGGTTTTCACACGGCCTGGAACACGCCCGTGTCCATGGCCTGTGTCCCTCACACAGCCTCAACAGACACGCTCGTGTCTTAGTCCGTGTCCAAAAACCTAGACATTCTGTTTCTGATGTCAGCAACCTTAAAGGTCACACGGCCAAGGCACACGCCCGTGTGCTAGGCCGTGCCCTTCACACGGTTGAGACACACGGCCGTGTCTCTATCGTGTTTACTACCATGTATACTGACTTGTAAATTTAACGTGCAGGGGACACACGGCCGTGCAACACGCCTATGGGGCTACCCATGTGTCTAGTCATGTGGGCAAAATAAGGCTATTTTCCAAGACTTTATGCCACCCTTACATGCACGAACCTATACCATCATCTAACATGACCAATCCACATAGCAATACAAGGTCTAATCAGCCACAATAGGCATTAGTTCAATCATGCAATTTACCTATCCATGAAAATATCATCATTTGCATATATTAATAATGAATATTAGCCATTATCTAAGGCTTTATACAAAATGAAGGGTTCGTCCCAAGCCAACATATTTGGCCAATATAATAGTGACACAAAAGTCTAAGTCTCTATACATGCCATACTCAAAATAGAAAAAGACTAACTATACCAAATGCTTCAAGGATAGTGTGACTGGCTTCTCTGACGTAAGGCGATGATCCACGAGCTACTTTGGCGGCACTATAAGAAAATGGAAAGGAAAAAGGGTAAGCATAAAGCTTAGTAAGTCGCATGAAAATAATGAAATGACTACAAGTTATCGTAAGGGATCATGCTCCTAATATAACTCAATTTGTACACGAAAGTGAGGATTCATAAATATTATTTGTTCATATTCGTCTCTCACCAAGCATACAACGTTAATTGAATTCACATTTCATACTTCATATAAAATGCACAAGTGATCATAAGCATAACTTACTTTCTTTCCTTATTAAACATACAACGTAATTGAGGCTTGTATTTAGTAATTCTCATTTAGGTACCTGTACTACTCATCACATGGTCATAAGTTCTCTCATTTCGATAAAATCCATAAATCTCCCGTTGAACCATTTGGAATACTACAGGATACTCAATAGCCCCAAACATGAGATAAGATGTCTATGCCATATCCCAGACATGGTTTTACACTGGCTAGCACATCAAAGTCGATGCCATGTCTCAGACAGGTGTTACACTGACTTTCATATATCGAGGCCGATGCCGTGTCCTAGACAGGTCTTACACTGGCACTCATCTATCGGTGTCGATTCCATGTCCTAAACAGGTCTTACACTGACACACACCAAGCTGACGCCATGTCCCAGATAGGTCTTACACAAGTATTTATGTCTCAAGGCTGATGCATGTCCCAGACATGTCTTACACTAGCTCTCGTCTCAATGCCGACGCATGCCCCAGACATGTCTTACACTGACTCTCGTTTCAATGCCGATGCATGTCCCAGACATGTCTTACACTGGCTCTCATAATGTGGCCGATGCATGTCCCAGACATGTCTTACACTAGCACACATATCACCCAATGTCATGGCATGAATATCCAAATCTATTCCTAATGTTCAATCGGGAGTCTTTGTTACATTAATTTCTCAACATGCATACTCATATCCAAAATCAAAACCATTTAGGCAATATCAATTAAATCTCACATCATAACAATCTAGTTGCATTATTAACATACAACTTACCTCAGATTACAAAATGTAGACGACTAGCCGATTTTAATCTACTTGCTTGGCCTTCCCCCGGTCTAGGTTCGGATTTTGTATTTTTTGATCTAAAATAATAAAATTCACTCATTTAATTAGCATTTAAATCTAGGTACTCAACAATTTATAATTGAGAAAAATGACCATTTTGCCCCTAGGTTTTCACAAAATGACCATTTTACCCCTAGGCCCGAAAATCGATTTTTATCAAATTTCCTTATTAACCAAGCCTAGCCGAATTATTTTTATACTAGAAACCATCAATTCCTAATATTTCACGCATTTATCACCTAATTTATAACTTATGCAAAATGGTCCTTAGTTAGGGTTTCCATGAAAACTATTTCACAAAAGTTGTTTATTTCACAACCATAACTCATATTCTTTCATAAAATTTCAGTTAACAACACATATACTTTCATGGAAAAACCTAGACTCTCAACCATTTTGCAAAATAGTCCCCTCAATAGCTAGATCAAGCTTTAGAAGTTCCAAAAACACAAAAATTATCAAGAAGAACTACCAAGAAGACTTATTTGCAGGAGTTTAAGGTTGCTGAAAATTTTAAGCTTCCATGGCTGTTTTCTTGAAGAGAAATCGGTGGTGAAAGAAGGAGAAAGATGAGAAAAATGACAACTTTTCCTATTTGTTTTATTTTATTTAATTTTATCACCTAATTTCACCAAACATTGACTTTTCTATTTCTTTTTCTCCCATGACCGGCCACCTCTCTCAAAAGGGTCTATTTGCCCTTTAAAGACCTCCACAATATGATTTATAGTCAATTTACACCTTTAGCTAATAAAACAGGACTTTTGCACTTTATGTGATTTAGTCTTTTTTCAAAATTAAGCTAGCAATCGCTAAAATTAATTCACCAAATTTTTCATACACTCACATAATCATACTATGACACCAAAATAATACTAAAAATAATTTTCCGGTCTCTGATTCGTGGTCCCGAAACTACTGTTCCAACAAAGCTCAAAATCGGGCTGTTACAAAATCACCACAGCCCAAATGACCTCCATCAATGATCTCGCCTTCAATTTCTCCACTTGTTCTCGCCTCGTCAAAGTAAAATACAATACATTCCTTTTTAGTATAATTTAATTTAAAATTTTTAATGAAATTTGTAATTCTTGTAGGATTTCCTTCATTGCTCAATCCAAAAATAAAATAAAATCGAATTCAATAAATTAAAAAGAACTTTCAACAACCGCGATTCAATTTGATTTAGTTATTTGCGTATTTTTTTAAAAAAGTGAATTTAATTGAAACTAAAAAAGTAGTATTAATTTACTTATTTTTATCAAAAATATCATTTTAGTTTTTGATAATTACATTATACTTTATAGTTTATATTCAAATTTAAAGAAGCAAAAATGTAAATTAATATAGGTATATATATAATATTTTTGGGTTTTTTAGTATAATTTAATTTGATTTTTTAATGAAATTTGTAATTATTTTATGATTTGCTTCATTGGTCAACCCTACAAAGAACTTCCAACATTCACGATTGAATTTGATTTAATTACTTATGCATTTTTTAGTATTAATTTACTCATTTTTATCAAAAATATCAATTTAATTTTTGATAATTGCATTATAATTTAGAGTTTATATTCTCCTTTAAAGAAGCAAAAATGTAATTTAATATAGGTATTCATGTATATATAAAAAATAATATTTGTGGGTTTATTTAATTGTGAAGCACTTTTAGCCAGGGAAAAAATTATTTGTTTCGCTGGAAGTTTCTCTTATTTGGGTCCAAAGTGCGCGAATAGTCTTTTGATTGCAGAACTTTTAGATGGACCAATTATGCACCTATTATGCAAAAATGTTGCTCTTTAGAAAGGTACTAAATTTCATTCCTCTTATTTTTCCTTGGTTTGTTTCATTGTACATTTCACATTTTTTTCCTTCTATTGTTTAGCTTAGGCTACTTGGGCTTGAGGTGAGGGTTGGATACGGGTATATGCTCGACATTAGTTTACCCAATTTTTGAAATATATATAATTTAAGGCTAAATTCAAAAATTTTGTAAATATTGAAGGCTAAATTTGTTAAATTTTTTATATTTAGGATCAAATTAGGATCAAACTTTGTAAACATTAGAAGGCTTTATTTGTTATTAGACCAATAAAAAAGCCCACGTCAATACTTTCGTCAAATTTCAAGCGTCTGTTAACGTTTTGTGACCAAAAATTTTGATTTCGAATAGTTTAGTAACTAAATAAAAAATATTAAAAATTCAGTGACCAAAATAAAACGCGAGCAATAGTTCAATGATCATTTTTGTACTTTACCTTGAAAATTAAATAATAAATTTTGACTCAGTTTAGGTTAAGAATTCATCAAATATAAAAATATATATTATTTTTATATATTTTATAACTAATTTAAATGCGTTTTAGAATTACAATTGAGTACAAATTATTGGACTAGACAAATATTCTTATTTTTCAACTTGTTTGAGTGTAATTGATTAAGTGATTTTTTTCTTTTTAAATTGTAAAATTTATTGAAAATTCAAAAAATATAAAATATTCACAAGTAAACTGCACTAGTAGTTGCCCAACTATTAGTAAGTTTCTTTTGACTATTTATTTATTTATTGCTCACCACTTATTAAATGGCCAACGAAAAGATTATATGATAGCTTTTAAACTTGGCATGATAACAACTTTAACCCTTACCATTTATACTTTGCATTTATTTAGTCATGCTTCTAAAAAATAAACCTCAATGTTTACACATTGCGTAATTTGGTGATTTTGCACATTTGTTTTTCTTTGTGACCCTTTCACCTAAAGCATCAAAGAAGATTGAGGAGTATCAAAGAAAGTTGAATTGAGAAGTATGTACTGGTATACTAAATTAAAGTAAGGACTAAAGCATAAAGATGTAAAAAGCTTTGAGGTTCAAGTAAAATAATTCAAAATTTGAGGAGTTGAAGCATAAACATGAGAAAATTTAAGGACCAAAAAGTGAAAATAACTCAATTTCTTATGACATGAAATTGGTGTGTAGAGACCAAATTGAATAAGTGGAGAAATAAAAGGGACTAAATTGCAATTTTACCAAAAGTGAGTAATGATTAAGGATGGAACTTTGAAGAAACATGAAGGGTAAAATGATAATTACCTAAATCAAATAATTATATGATGTAATAATTAAGGAAGAAAAGTGTTGAAACATGATTGGTTGAATATTTTATTATTTTATTATAAGATATTTATTAATATTTAATTTAATTTAAATTGGTATAAAAAGAAAGAAAGATGAAGAAAGTTCTCCATCTTTCACCAAGGCTTCCAACGTCCATGAAAAAGAGAAGAAAAAAAGTTTTGCTTTCTTTACAATTTGGTCCTTTTATAAAAAAAAATCTATTATTTTCACCTAGAAATCAAAGAAATTTGCATAATCACGAAGAGACAAAAATGATAAGGAGACTATGGAGAGTAAGAATATCAATTTAAATTCAAGAAAATAGAAGTTGGAGAGAGAGAAAATCAAGCTAAAACTTGATTCCAAGAGAACAAGGTATGAATATTAAGGTTTTATATTATTTTCAAGTTTCATATTGTTAGAAAAGTATGGAAATGATGCTAAAGTAAAGTTTACTTATAGAAATTTTTATGTTTTTGCCATGTTGATGAAGAAAGATATTGAGAAAATGAATCAAGTGATGAGGAAAAAGGAAGAGTAAATGATTTGAAGTTGGAAAAGGTAAGAACCCCTGAATTCTCTTGTTATTTAAGGATTAAAAATGTAAACTTAGCGAAGTTTTGTGGTAAATTAGTAAAATAAACTGTAAATCAATTTAATATGTAAATAAGGAAAATATGATAAAAGTTTAATGAATGTGTTATGAGATGATGAATATGTGGATGAAATAATAGAAGTAAAATACATAAAAAAAAATTGACATGTGAAACAAGATATTGAGATAAATTATGTGATTAAAGTGTAACTAGAAATAAAATTGATTTGGTATGATTAATTAGTGAATATTGAACTTTTATGACAAAAAGGGACTAAATTGAAAAGTTATGAAAGTTTACAATAAAATATTTGATAAGTGAAGAAGGTAGCAGAGAATGCAAAATTTTCATGATTATTGTAATTCAAATTACAATTGTTCTTTAAGTTGTGGAAAGATAAGGATTAAATTGAAAAAAAAGTGTAAAATTGTAGTTAAATTGTGAAATATAATATGGATAAATAGAATGTGTAAGAAAGTGTGACGAAATAGTATATGTATTAAAAGTGAGAGTGAGATTGAATTAGAAAAAATAGTGAATGATAGAAATAGTTATTAAATTATATTTATTATGTGAATTACTTTAGTGAAATGAAAGAATTATAAAAAAGAAAAAATGAATAAATTGAAAAATAAGCAAAAGTGACATGAGAAATATGGTAACATTTAATAGTGAATTATGAATTTTTTATTAAGTAGTGAGATATTTTATATGTGTTAAAAAAGTTGGAAATTCTATTTTTGAATTGTTACAATGTGGACTAAATTGAAATAAGTCCAAAGTATTTAAATTTTGTTCTGAAATAAGGAAATGAAATTGATTATGATATAATTACCTGAGTAGACGAGACGAGAACTAATAGGATATAGACGATATGCTATTAAGAAAAATTTAGCGTGCTCTCTGTTCTAAATACGCATTTCGGTGTTGTCACACTTCGGTGCTTTACTATTCTATATTTGCACTTCAGTGCATACTGTACTATTTTCGTATATTCTATGCGTTCTGTTAAGTCTATGTTGGGCCTCTGTTGAATAATAAAAGATAATGATAAAATAAAAAGTTATGGTAACCAAGTTTTGATGAAAAGTTATTGTTACACAATAAGATGACAAGTAAATGGTTCTAATAACAATCCCTGTTAAACCGTGAAGTGATCATGTAGTGAATTAGATGGGTAAAAGTTCTATTCCTGTCAATCCATGAAAAAAGATAAAAGTAATGAATTATGGTAATAATGAATCTTATAAATACGGAATGATCTGTTGATTGATAAATACACTTTGTTGATTATTATGATATATTTAGGAATTGTAATAGTAATAATGTTTTTAATATATAGAAATCAGCGTAAAAATGAGATTTGGAATCCTGAGGTACTCACTAGCTTTCACAAGCTTGACGTGTATTTTAAATGCGTAGGTGGAAGATCAAATTGAATCTCTAGATTTAGGTTGGGATTTAACAACCCGCTTTCAGTGAAATCAGAACAGTGGTTTTGAGACCACAAATCGACGAGTAAATTATTATTTTTTTATTTTAATGTTATGGAATGTTATTAAGGTAGTATAAAAAATTCATTAAGAAATTTTGACGTTTGCATGTTTAATTACGTAAAAAGGACTAGATCGTAAAAGATGCAAAAATGGAGTTCCATTTGTTAAAAGGGTTAAACTACTATCTAACTTAAAAGTGGGAGGACTTAGATGGTAATTAGGCCATTTATAATGTTAGTGGACAAATATGGACATAAGATTAAGTAATTTTAATGTTAAAAGCCAAGGTTAATATGGTAATTAGAAAAATTATCATAAAACAAAAATAAAGAAAATAATTGTATCATCTTTTTAGTTAATCTTCTCCTCCGAAATATTCAAGAGAAAGAAGCCATTTTAGGGTTCTTCATTCGGTCAATCTTTTCCTTAGCATGTAAGTGATTTTTGAGCTTGTTTTTAATGATTTTTATGTTTTCGGGATCTTTGTAGCTTAATCTATCTAGCTTGGGGACCAATATGTAAAACTGTTAAAGGTTTAGGGTTTTTCCATGAATGTTCTTACATGATTTTTGATGTTTGATGGTAGATTATGAGTTCTTGTTAATAAATAAACAAGTTTTGTAAAGTGATTTTTGATGAAAATAACATTTAGGAGCTTATTTGTAAAAAATGTAAAATTTCATCATAAAATTATGAAATGATGATTTGTATGGATTGATTTAGGTCCTTAGAGAATTTGGCTAGCATGAGAAAAGGATGAAATTGTTTAAATTTCAATTTATGAGTAAATTGTAAAAAGTTAAAATGTTAGGGGAAAATAGTAATTTTGCAAAAATATGAAATATGGACTGAATTGAATAATAGAAGTATTAAATGGATTGAATTTGTCTATTTAGATCAAGATAGACCTCGTACGAATTTAGATCGGGGAAAAGCTAAAGTCTCAGATTAATCGACTTCGTTTTTACGCTCTAATTGTCGAGGTAAGTTCGTATGAATAAGTATCGTTTCTAATGCTATTTTCCATTATATGTTATTATGTTAATTGTCATATAATTGAATGATGAATATCCAACAATGCCATGACGGTTATCGAGCCCCGTTTGAACCTTAGGAATTTGTAAGATACAAATGACAGGTCATTAAGGTTTTCATGTTTTGGGTGCTGGTCTTGAATGTCTTACCGATGGCTGATGTCATGTATTTGTTGTGGATACTCCACAGCTCATATGAGTAGCATCGTGAAGCTTACATTTCGACCCACAACTTGTGTGAACAAGTCCATTTCACAGCTCATGTGAGCAACGATGTAAAGGAAATGTTACGGTTATATGTTTAGCACACTTTATGTGAGCTTTCCCGAGTATCTGATGATATTCTAATTGGTTCAACGAGCATGAAAAGGAAAGGATCGGTAAGTGTTCAAATGAACTATATCATGTAAATCTGAAAAGGATTGAAATGGTAAGCTTCAATGGAAGTATGCTTATGTTAATGAAAATGAAGAATTCAAATGAAGCATGTTCATGTATAATGGCTTACCTTATGTAAATTCAAGTAAATTATGTTTGAATGCACTAACATATGTTGTTGATGGTGCTTAGGCTTATGCTAAGCTTGTGGTTGGATTATATTATGCTTAACCTTAATGTTATGTATTGAAATGGTAAGTTATGTTCATGTTTTACGAACTTACTAAGCATTGTGTGCTTACGTAGTTTTCTTTCCTATGTTTTATAGATAACCAAAAGCTCAACGGTTTGGAAGCTAGTCGGAGATCTATTACACTATCCAGCAAATATATTGGTAGTTTTTGATGTTTTTGCCAAGGTTATAATGGCATGTATAGGTGGCTTGTGTTGGTATTTAGTTGAATGTTAGTTTATGATTATGACATGTACAAGTTGTTTGGATTTGTTACCTTTTAATGTTTTCCAACTATGTCATTTTGGGTACTTCTGATGCATGTTTGAATGGCTAAAATGGTATGTGATAATTTGGTTTCAATATGGCCAAGATATGGTATGTTTTGAGGTGTTATTGAACTAGTTTTGTATGTTTGAAATATGGAAAAGAATTCATGTTTAAGTAAGTTTGAATATTTGCATTTGAGGTGCCTTATATGGCATATTGGTTGAATGATTTTGGGCTATTGAATTGGTTATTTCATGTAGGTTTTGATTATGTTTTGATGCATTGATTAGGTGCACAAAATGCTTTTAGGTGGTTGCATAATTTGAGGTTGGAAATAGGTTGATTTTGGACAATTTCATGTCCATACGGCCTAAAACACAGGCGTGTAACTCAGTCGTGTATGACAAAGGTAGCCTGTGTTCCACGATATTGGTGTCCAAACCCGACATATCTTGGTATGACCATGCAAACACATCTGAGAAATCAACAAGTAGGTCCTTCAACAATTGACTTTGCTCTTGCATGAGAATGGTTCCAATCCTAATTTCCTTTCTTACCTCATCATCACCCAGATTGATTAAATTTGTTCCTTCCAAGTAGGTTCTATAAGCTTCTTTTCTTGTTCAACTAGCCTCAAAAACTCATCTGGTACAACTTCCTCTTCTTCCATCCTATGATTGTTATAGTGAACATGATTATGAGAATTTGATTCAAAGATGTCATTTGGATTATTTATCAATTCATGAGGTATATCCTGGAAATAATTATGAGTATGTATATTGGTATATGAATGAAAATGATTGAATGAATAAAAGTGACTAGGGACATGTTCCAAATTTGATTTCATTAAATAGAACATAGTTTTACATGGATTTTTGAAGGAAATTAAATTAACTGAACAATATTAAACTTTGAAATAAAAGCTCTTAAAAACTATTACATCTCAGAGGACTCAAGGATAACAGGTAACGATATGAGCTGCCAGTTGTCTAAGGTAGAAGGGTCGTAGAAAACCGAGTCTCTTGACATCGGGACCCTATCGCCAATCATGTTTAGATCCACTATATCTTCATTAATCATTAACTTGACCGGGGGCCTTTCTTGGTGCTCGAATCCCACTGAGTAAAAGGTCTCAGATAGTGGAGGACAAATAAAAGGAGGTTTCACTACCTTCTTTCTAGCCGTGCGGGCCAACCACTTTGCTCTCCGCTCTTTACATAGCCTCTCGACATCCTCCCTCGTAGGCTTGTATCCTAACCCTTTTGTGTTCTTCTGAGTGGGAACAAAAATAGGTTCTAAGATACCTTGTAGGTATTTTCCCAAACCTAAGTGGATTTGCCAACCCTTCCCTACTGTTTGGGCAAATAACATGTTCGATGTTCGTGGTACATGAGGCTTAGGGGCCCGTATTCCCTCTACTACGTAAGATGTAGTGGTCACCTCAAAGGTTTGGAAAGAACTCTCTATTGCATCATCATCAACTTTTATGAAAGAAGAATTTTGCAAGCTAGCTACCAACAGCTCCTCTTCGCCACACGCGATGCACAAGTTCTGATCGACTACAAATTTCAATCATTGGTATAAGGACGATGGTACCACCCTAGCCGAATGAATCCGAGGGGTCCCAACAGTATACTATAAGAAGGCGTTATATCCATCACATGAAAGTGAATAAGGAAATTAACGGCTCTTACCAACAAGAGAATAGCCAATCACGCTTCTTTTGGTGCCATCAAAAGCTCCCACCACTAAAGGGCTAGATAACATTTACGAGGTGTCCACGGGCTACTTGGACAATGCTGAAAAAGGTAGGACATTGATCGATGACCCATTTTTGATCAGGACCCTAGCCACAGAATAGACTTTACACTTTACTAAGATGTGTAGTCCCTTCGTACTTCCTCTTCCATCCAAGGGTATTTCTTCATCATTGAAAGATATGTAATTTGGGGCCAAAATGCTCTATGCTAAGTGACTGACATTATCCACTGACATGTTGTGAGCGACATAAGTTTGTTTTAGAACTCGTACAAGAGCCTCCCTATGTGGCTCCGAGTTTAAAAGGAGTGACAATAGAGAATTCTTGCTGGTGTTTCGTTCAACTACTCGACCACACTACACTCGTTATGCTTTATCAGACGCAAAAATTCGTTAACTTCATCATTCTCGACTTCTACCATTTGGTCCTCTCTTGTTTCCTTATTGGCTTATTCATCGCCAATTTATGGTTGATTTTCTGAAATCACTTTCTTACCACGAAGTTCTTTCCCTACTGTGTTTGGCTTGTAACAATGCCCACTTCGAGTTATGCCACTAAGTCCTGAGATGTTGGAGGCATCAGATCCAACCACCTCATAATCATATCTTCAAGGAACTCATTGGTTATCTCCATACTTAAAGAGGCCGAGAACCCTGATGACCAACACATCATCTTGTATGGCTTTTAAGGTAGACGCTTTCTCAATAGGGGTTTTCTTTCCATATACGATGGTGACAGGTTTTGCAACTAATGTATTTATCTCATTGGTCCTAACACCCTCCCGTATCTGTAGCTGGAAAGAATCCAAGAGACACTGTATGTGTTCCCTAAAAATTGGGCAAACTTAGATAGAGTGTCCTCGAGCTCCTTGGTGGAATTTTTAGATTTGATCCATATCAATTCCCATTACAGACCTGGGTGGCTCAGCGTGAATTAGATTTGACTTTCTCAAGATGTCGAAGAGTCATTCGAGTGGGGTTGTGATTTCTTCCACTTTTCTCCTTTGAAGGCTCTTTTCTTTAGTTATAGCATTAACTGTTCGATTATGGTTTGGTAACGGATTTGTGTTAACATCTGGTGTATTCTCTCTCTAGAAATTTATCTTTCCTACCCTTAGAAGATCTTGCACCTTATATTTTAACACTAAGCAATTCTTGATGGTATGACCTGGATTGCCAGAGTGATACTCACATCGAGCGTTGGCATCATACCATCTTGGAAATGACAATTGCATTGGTTCCTTGTGTGTAGGTACAAGGAGATGCCTCTCCACTAGAGTTGGAAAAAGTTCCGTGTAGGAGATGGGAATTGGATCAAGCACAGGCCTCTCCCGTGCAAGCCTTACTGGAGCTTGGGTCTATGGGAACCGAGTTGGCATAGTTAACATGGAGGATTTGTAACAGGTACAGGTGGACGATACATAAACAGTGAAGTATTGGTAGCATTTATAGTCAGGTATTGGGGGCGTAGAGGTATTGGGCTTGGGTATGGAAAGTAAGAATATGGGTATCCACCTAGTGCGATTGTTTGCATTTCTGCTTCCTTTTTCTTCCTAACGACACCTCTCTTCACGCTCAAAGGGTCATCTATTTTACCTGACTTCAATGCATTCTCTATCATTTATCTGGATAATACCATATCCATGAAGGTCTAAGAGGTATTTCCTATCATCCTGTCGTAGTATATGCCTTTTAGTGTACTAATAAACAGAGTAGTGGTCTCCTTTTCTGTGAGCGGGGGCTTTACTTACGATGCCAGGTCCTTTTACCGTTGTGCGTATTCCTTAAAGCTCTCATTTTACTTCCTTGGCATGTTCTGCAGAGTTAGGTGGTCTGGGGCCATGTCTACAATATGTTTATTAAGCAATAAATACCCGTACGAGCTTTCCTCAAGTTCGAATTTGGCTCCTGTCCAATTTTACATACCAGCGAGCCCCGAATCCGATCAGACTCTCTTGAAATATGTGCATTAGTAATTTCTCATCTTTGGAGTAAGCAGCCATTTTCCTACAATACATGGCGATGTGAGTAATGGGGCAATTTCTACCGTTGTATTTTTCAAAGTCAGGAACCTTGAATTTTGTGGGACAACCATATTGGGTACTAGACACAGGCATTCTACTTCTACATATACGAAGGTGTCTAATCCTTCAATGGCTTTCAAACATTCCTCAATTAGGCTAAATTTATGAGTTTCTTCATCCATAATCGACTTTTCCTTAACCACTTCTCTCGGCTCCTTACTTGCAGGCAACTCGTTTACTCTTGGGATTTGAATGGTCACACCTGGTGCTTGAAGTGGTAAATCTTCATGATATACCCCTGTATCACCGTAAAAACGGATTGGATTTTTCAAAGTGCCACTTCATTCTCCTACCTTGGCCTTGCCTTTGACCATTGTAGTCATCATTTCCATCATTATTTTCATCTATTCCTCCAGTTTGGCCATGCATGTTAATTCTTCTTCTATCATCTCCTTGGTTTTTGAGCGGGTGTTATACCATTGAGCTATCCTTGGTCCTTTTTCAAATGACATTTATTTCCAAAGTTATAAAATTATTTGGATTTTTTATAAAAAATGTTATTCTTTTTTTTAAATAATTTTTCTGAATAAACAAATGAGTGAATGAGTGAACGAATGGATGAATGAATGAATGATTGAAATTGGGGCACATTGTCGTAAATATACTTGAATATAAACATTTTGTTTCATAGAAGGTTCGAAAACTTGTTCGGCTTACAAAGTTTTTTTCATTTTTCATTCATACTTAAAGAAAATCTTAATCGATCCTATTACCATAGGGTAAATCTCTACTCGCCGTTCTTCTTCTTCCTCCTTATGAGCTTGATGAACTTTTGGTAATGTGCTTGAGCCACCTTTAAAAGTTTCATTGTAGGCTCTTTCCTAGTCGCAAAAGGGGCAGATTATTTTTTGAGTTCTTTAATCTGTTCACATATGTCTTTGGCTTGCTAAGTGAAAACCTGGATTTTCCTATGCATTGTTGCAAACACTTCTTGTCGGCTTACTGCCATTTGTTCCACCGTGATAAAATGCTCTACCAGCTCCATATATTCTTTCGTCACCTCTTTGTTTTGCTCTTCTTTTCTCTCTAATTCTTTAGTCAGACAAAAAATTTCCTTCTCCAGCACATCAATTTCAGCAGTTTTCTCATTAAACACCCTCCTCCAAGTTCGCTCTTGTTCTTGTGCTTTTTGGAGTTCATTAGACTACATACTCGGACCCGCCTCCAACCTTTAAATCTCAGCGAACAAGTCAAGTCTTTCTCATTGACGTCATTATAATTGTATTCTTAGTTCTTCCTCTTTTCCCTTCATGTCTAATTGGTGTTGTTGTCGTTGTCTCATGATTTCTTCCTTCTTTTCCTTTACATATGCTTGATGTTGCTCTCGTTGTCATCTAATCTCTTCATCTTTCCCCCTCAGATGCACTTTAAATCACGTATCTTTTCTGTTAGCTTGACTACATCATCTAGGACCTTCCTTTTTCCCTTGAATTGCGCTGATATAGAGATTTTGCTTCTTCTTAGGCGCCACTAGATATACGTTTCTGAGGGGGAATGGTTGAAAAAGGTCCCTGATTGCAAGCTTAAAGTTTGACCCTACTTAATTTATACCTTTTCCAATTTCTTCCAAAATCCCAGATCCTGAACTAATAAACCATCAACGAGGAATAACTGATGGCTCCTCATATGCCAATTAAGGGAACCCATAAATGACCATTGTAACAGATGAGTACCATGCTCTGAATCATCCATGGAGCTATCCATTCTATTTCTTAGTATGTCAATGTACTAAGGTTTTGAACCCACTCCTCAATCGAATGATTTGGAGGCCACTTACTTTGTAGAAATTCCTCTATACGCCTGGTTGAAGGAACAAACACCTAACGAAAAAGCTTACAGAGGCACCTAAAATGGCTTTTCATCCATATGAACAACAACTGTGCGCATCCTAAGAAACGCTCGTCTCCTTTCCGTCTGATGAAATTGAGTGAAATGATGGTTTCAGCTAAGAATGCTGGAGCAGGATTCACTCGTATTTTCAATCCAAAATAGAAAATCAGCTAGCTCCACACTCACATATCCTAGAGCTTTTGGGAACACAATCAACCCATATACGGCAAACGCTAACAGTGACAAATGTCTATCATCCCTGGCTTTCACTGTATCTATAGGTATTCCGTCAGATTGGCTAAGGGTCCCTGGAAATCGACATTCTGCTTCCAATATATCCTGAGCGGATCTCTAAAGTCATAGTGGAGAAGGGTAGAATATTCCTCGATAATTGGTACCATATCCACTTCATTAAATGTAAAACACCTATAAGTGGGATCCCAAAAATGTACCATAGCCTTCAACAGGGCATTATTTGGTTTAATAAATAGAAGCTATGCTACATCGCCATACTTTTCTCGAAAGTGCATTTTCTTAGCCTCGTCCCATGATTGCCATATTCCCTTTAACTCATCTTCGCGACTCCTCTTACAGTCCATGCGGACCATTTGAGGTAGGCTCAAGTCAAAACTAACTATCTGGCAATCACCTTCTCTACTCTGAATATCCTCTAACATTCTCGCTATTATCGCTATATTTTCTACCCAATGCCAAATAACTGAATCTTCTCAAAGTGTGTTCATGTCGAATATAGATTCGACACTGTGCCCAAGTATTTAAATGATGCATGAATTATGACATGGAAAGACACAGACATGAGAAAACAAAGTCAATAAAAATAACAATAAATTCAAATGAAAAAAAATGTGAAATTAAATAAAAAAGCATTGTGAAAAATAAAACCAAACACAAAACATACGAATAAATGCTTATGAAGTCCTATAGGGTATTATTACGAGGGGTAAGGTATGACTCTTATGTCTAGGCTTCAAATTTAAAATGGTCATTATATGCTGGCTTACGGCTGAATCTAATGCACAGGGAACCCAAGGCTTAAATACGACATCCATAAGGATGCGTTCCCCTTCAAAATGGGTTGGCCCTTGGGTGGTAAGACTTCCATAGTGTACATGGTAGCATTTGCTACACGAACATCTATGTCCATCTTAACCACGGAGTAGTCCTTAAACTTATGCGGTGACATATAGTCACATGAAAGCCCAAGGCTACTCCTCTTAAATAGGATGGGCCCAAGCATAGGGCCGAAAGCAAGATGCAACATGACTGACAATTATAGCCGCCCCACGATGGTAGAGTCGACATACGTACTAATCAATTTCATCGATAAAAGAATAAACAAACACATTGGCATACATATCAAAATAAGATAAGCAAATGAAATGAACAAATAAATCAATATTTAACACATATTCAATAATTTAAAATAACATTAGAAAATTAAATAAATTAATGCACGAATAAATAAATCTAATATGTACAAATACTAAAAACCTTAACTCTCAAACCTAAGTAAGTCGACTCACTAACATCCCCAGTGGAGTCGCAAAGCTGTCATAACGTTGCCTGCATAAGGGTACGGGGGCCTAGTAAGTGAATTTATACACGAATAGCCTAAATTAACAAAGAGTCACCACTAACCAACTAGGGCTAGGTTGGTTAGCCACCTATAGTCTAAAAGTCTAGAATTAATACCACGAAAAATCCTAAAAGTCTAGACTCGATCTCATCACCAAATTTCGGGTTTGAGAGTACGATTACGTGTGGGGGAGGTTTTGGCACCCCTACAACGCCTATCCGGGGATAGTCTTATGGGGTCTTAGGAGCTCGGTTTTTTATTATTATTTAAGCATATTAATGTCTTAATCTAGGTTAAAATCTTATGAAAAACTTAAATAAAAAATTTAAAGAAAATGTCTTCGGTTTACTTGTAACTCGATTAAGATGTGTTCACCAAACTTATCTAATTTGAAACTTAAATTAGACATTTTTACTTTTAATGGGAACCCTAAAGGATACCTAAATAATTCTAATAAAATATCTTCAATTCCTAAAATTAATTCTGTCTTAGAATTCTAAAAAAAAACCTAAAAATTACCAATGAATTAAGAGAAATATTAAAATCCATCTACAACTTATTCGCTATATTATTGTTATTTTTAAGATTTAATTAATAACGTTGAACCTATCAAGATCTTATAAAAGTATCCTATGCCGAGTTTGTGATTTATCTTACTTCAAAATTCTTGATCTAAGTTTTAAATTCGTCAAAATTCTAAAATAATATATTTTAAATAAAATTTATTACCTTTCTTAAAAAAATTTCTAAAATAAAATACTTAGAAAGACCTACTCATAATTTACAATTCACCTACAAAAATATTTAGTTTTAATCTTGAATAAAGTCCTAAAGAATATTTACATATTAATTTAAGATTCTAATCCTATACGATATTTAAAGTTAGTTTAAAACCTTAAAAAATATCTTACATATTATTTATAATTTTTCTAGGATAAATGGTAGATAAGATCTTAAAGACTAACCTAAATCCGAATGTAAAAACCTTATGGTTTCATTAAAATGTAACACCTACTTACCTAACTTTATGTCAACAATTATAGGATGAAAAAATGACCAAAAGTTCCCTATTTTGAAATGAATAGTAATAAAATAGGAAAATTAATTAAATTGGCTAAAGTTAATGAAAAGTTAAAACTCTTTCAGAAATGACACTAATAAATAAGAAGTTTTAAACAAATGAAGTAAATAAGACATTGACATGATGATGATAATAATAACAATAATACATCTTATTCATAATACAATAAAAGAATCAAAATAACATAAATAACCAATATTAAAATGTATGTAAGGGGAATGTGTAAAAAAAACATAAATATAAATAGACACAAAAATGAATAAAGACAAAATAAGAATAAATAAAAAAATTATATAAGTCTGAATAA
The DNA here is from genome assembly GCA_025698475.1 of Gossypium anomalum. Lineage (NCBI taxonomy): Eukaryota > Viridiplantae > Streptophyta > Magnoliopsida > Malvales > Malvaceae > Gossypium > Gossypium anomalum. The sequence continues at coordinate 24,242,760 of CM046957.1, forward strand.
ATATAAAACATTAAAATAAAGTGCATAATTGACATTAAATATACAAGATATAAATGCAAATGAAAGGGAAGATATAAGTGTAAATAATTTATTAAAGATGGAAACAAAATGACATAGCTTGATTTTGGGACTAAAAGATAAAAAATGTGGAAGACAGAGGACTGATGTAGCAATTGATTTGCTCTTAATTTTGAAATTTCGGATTAAATCAAATTTTTGAATAAGCAAAAGGGTCACGGGTGTAAATAGGCTAGGGAGTGAGGGCGGTATTGTAAAAAAGGGGTATTTTTTATAATTTTAAAAAGTAAGAGGGTGGAAATAAATTACCCATTTTTGGCAACAATAAAGGAAAAAAACTATTCATTCTTTCATTTTAACCTCATTTTTTTTCAAAAAAAAAAAAAAAAAACCTCTTTCACTTCCTCCTTCTATGTTGGCAATGGCTCCACCATCAGAGAGCCGTTAGGCTCTCCGGCCTTCGGTGGTGGAGCCGCTACGTACGGTGGCCGAAATTTTGTTTTGCACAAAATCAAAGTTTTGTTTAAAAAAATTATAATTTTTCTTAAAAATCAAATCTTTATTTCGAAATAGTTGAAAAAAGATCAAAACTTTGTTTTAAAATTTTAAACTTTCCTCTAAAATGAGTAAAAAAACAGATTTTTATTTTTTAAAATCTAAACTTTCTCCATTTAAAAAAAAACACTATTTTTCTTAAAGATTAAAGCTTTTACTTTGAAATAGTTGGAAAAAATTAAAACTTTGTTTTAAAATTTTAAACTTTCCCTTAAAATTACTAAAAAAATAAATTTTTTATTTTTTAAAATCTAAACTCTCTTTTTAAAAAAAATCAAAATTTTTCCCAAAATCAAGTCCTTTTTTAAAAAAAGAAATATTTATTTTAGAAAGGAGATGGAAAAAAAGGGATTTTTAGGGGCTCCTAGGGGCGGATGACTGACGGTCCGATGACATCCCCTTCATCAGAGGCCAAAACCCGGTCTCTTGTGACATGTCTATGGCCAAAAAAAAAGAAAGGTAGAAGAAAAGAAAAGAAATAGAATGCTTGTAGTTGTTTTTTTTTTTTTTTTTTTACCTTTTCTTTTAAGAACACAATTATGAAAAGCCCCTTTTTTTCTTTCATTTCATTTCATTTCTTGTATATATATTGTTTTATAATCTTATTTATTTGTAAAAAATGATAATAATGATATTTAATAATAATAGTAGTAGTGATGATAATAATAATAATTTGGGCCTTTGACAGGCCTAAAAAGGAAAAAAGAAAAAAGAAAAATAAAGGTCTCAAATAGACCAAAACTAGGTGGGCTTCGAATGACCCAAGAGAGAAAAAAAATTAAATGGGCCTCCAATTGGGCTCGAACAAAATGGGTGTCTACAACATATCATATGGATGATTTCATATATATATGAACAAGGGTACTAACTTGTAAACTTGATGTTGTTGTTTGGATCAAATATGAACAAGCAAGCCTCCAGTTGATAAAATTCAAAAATATGGGGCTGAAGAGTTCTGTGGTACAGCCGAAGATGATCCAGAGAAAGCTAAATTTTGGTTAGAAAACACGGTGAGGGTTTTCGATAAATTATCTTGTACACTGGTTGGATATCTGAAATGTGTTGTATCGTTACTAAAGGACTCGACATATCAGTGGTGGAATACATTGATTACGGTAGTACCGAAGGATCGTGTAAACTGGGAATTCTTTCAAACAGAGTTTAGGAAGAAATATGTTAGCCAACGATTTCTTGACAAGAAACGCAAGGAATTTTTGGAATTGAAACAGGCCCGTATAACAGTAGCCGAGTATGAGAGAGAATTTGTATGACTTAGCAAGTATGCTTGAGAATGTGTACCAATAGAAGTTTCTATTTGCACTCGATTCAAAGATGGTTTAAACAAAGACACCAAGTTGCTAGTCGGGATTTTTGAGCTGAAAGAATTTGTAGTTTTGGTTGATAGAACACACAAAACCCAGGAACTCAGTAAAGCGAAAAGAAAAGCAGATTTAGAGGTTTGTGATATAGGAAAACAACCTATGGGAAAGACATTCTCATCTCCATCAAAGAAATCAAAAGAATTTCACAGTTGTTCATTAGTGTCAGTGGGTTATTTTGGGAGAGATAAAGGAAAACAACATTCGAGTTCGACTTCAGGCTACATCTAGAGCTAGTGTGGGTAGCGTCAGAAATAACAAGCTCGAATGTCAACAATGCAATAGACAACACTTCGAAGAATGCAAATTGAAAGATGGGTCATGTTTCAAATGCGGTTATTATGATTATTTTCTTAGAGACTACCTTGAACGGTCTAATAAAGAAAAGGTTTAGAATACTCATTCGAGTAATACAGCAGCGAGAGGGAGACCACCACAAAATACTGGAAATGTGGGTATTGTCAAAGTGAAAAAAAGGATTTTGCTGTTCGATCAGAGGCACGAGCACCAGCTAGGGCTTATGTGATTCAGGCTCGAGAGGAAGCTTCAACACCTGATGTGATTACTAGCACCATTTCTATCTTTGATACTAATGTTAATGCTTTGATTGACCCAGGGTCAATGCACTCATATGCATGCACAACTTTAGTGTCGAATAAGAAAATACCTTTTGAGTCTACTAAATTTGTGATTAAAGTAATGAACCCTTTAGGTCAATATATGTTAGTCGATAAAGTCTGTAAATATTGTCCTTTATTGATTCGAGGTTACAACTTTCCAACTAATTTAATATTGCAGCCATTTGATGAGTTTGATGTGATTCTAGGTATGGATTGGTTAACTCTGCATGATGCTGTTGTAAACTGTAGACGAAAGTATATTATGTTGAAATGTCAGAACGATGAAAGGATCCAGATTGAATCAGGTAGACCGGATGGTGCATCTAATGTTATTTCAGCTATGACGTCACATGAATATGTTAGAAAAGGCTGTGAAGCGTATCTCACTTACATATTTGATTCTAGGGTTTTAGAATTGAAGTTAGAATTGATTCTGACTGTATGTGAGTTTATAGACGTGTTCCCAAAAGAATTATCATGGTTACTGCCAATCATAGCAGTTAAGTTTGCCATTGAATTAGTGTTGGGAACTTTTCTGATATCGATAGCTCCGTATAGAATGACACCTACAGAATTAAAAGACTTGAAAGCAGAGTTGCAAGAATTTACAGATAGGGGCTTTCTTTTGCCCAAATTTTCTCTTTGGGGTGCTCTTATTTTGTTTGTTAAGGAAAAGGACCAGTCAATGTGATTGTGTACCGACTATCTACAACTCAATAAAGTTACGATCAAGAACAAATATCCTTTATCACACATTGATGATTTGTTTGATCAGCTGAAAGGTGCAACCTTATTGTTAAAGATCGATCTCCATTTTGGATATTATCAATTATGGGTTAAAGACTCAGATGTGTCAAAAACTACTTTCAGAACCAGGTACAAACATTATGAATTTCTTGTTATGCCATTTGGTTTGGCCAATGCACCTATTGTGTTTATGGACTTGATGAACAAAATATTCAGACCATACTTAGATAAATTTTCTGTTGTGTTCATTGATGATATTCTTATTTATTCCCAAGATGAGACAGAGCATGCCCAACATTTGAGAATTGTTTTGCAAACTTTACGTGAAAAACAATTGTTTAGTAAGTTTAGCAAATGTGTATTATGGCTCCACGAAGTTGGATTTTTAGGACATGTGGTATCCGCAGACAGTATTAGGGTCGATTCAAATAAAATATCAGCTATAGTGGACTAGAAGCCTTCGAGAAATGTTTCAGAAGTCAGAAGTTTTATGGGTCTAGCTAGATATTATCGGAGATTTTCCAAAGGATTTTCAATGATTGCAACATCGTTGATGAAACTACTTTAGAAAGATGTCAAGTTTGAATGGTCTGAAAGGTGTCAGCAAAGTTTCGAATAGTTAAAAGTATTATTAACTGAGGCACTTGTGTTGGTTCAGCCAGAGTCTGGTAAGGAATTTTTTATTTATAGTGATGTTTCATTGAATGGTTTAGGTTGTGTTTTGATGTAAGAAGGCAAAGTGGTAACATATGCTTCTTGACATTTGAAACCACATGAAAAGAATTATCTGACTCATGATTTAGAGCCTGCAACTATTGTATTTACTTTAAAGATTTGGCAACACCATTTGTATGGAGAAAAATGTCATATCTTCACAGATCACAAAAGCCTGAAGTATTTGATGTCACAAAAAGACCTGAACTTGAGACAACGTAAATAGATTGAATTGTTGAAAGATTACAACTTGATCATTGACTATCACCCGGGAAAGGCTAATATTGTTGCTGATGCTTTGAGTAGAAAATCTTTGTTTTCTTTGCGAGCTTTGAACACACGGTTAACATTGATTGATGAGGTTCAATTTTAGCTGAATTGAAAGTAAGACTGACATTTTTGCAACATATTTGTGACGTTTAAAAATGTGATGTTGATTTGATCTCTAAATGGAAACAGATTGAGTCGACACTTGATTCAGATTTTCATGTTGGTTCTGACGATAACTTGTACTTCAGAAATAGGATATGAGTTCCAAAGAATTCTGATCTCATTCAGAAGATTTTACAGTAAGCTCACAGTAGTAACTTATCGATACATCCTGGTAGCAATAAAATGTATAATGATTTGAAACAGTTGTACTGGTGGCCAGGTATGAAATGAGAGATTTCAAAGTTCGTATCAAAATGTCTAATCTATCAATAGGTTAAAGCTGAGCGTCAGGTACCTTCTGGTTTATTACAGCCTGTGATGATTCTAAAATGGAAATGGTAATGAGTTACAATGGATTTTGTATCGGGATTGCCTCTATTTCAGAGAAAGAAAGATGCCCTATGGGTTATTGTCGATCGTTTGACAAAATCTACGCATTTTATTCTAGTACGTATGGATTATTCACTTGAAAAGTTAGTAGAATTGTATGTTTCAGAGATTGTTAGATTGCACGGAATGCCAATATTTATTATCTCTCATAGGGATCCACTGTTTACTTCACGATTCTAGAGTAAATTACATGAAGCTTTGGGTACTCGACTGCATATTAGTACAGCATTTCATCCACCAACCAATGGTCAGTCTGAGCGAGTTATCTAGATACTTGAAGACATGCTACGATGTTGTGTTTTAGAGTTTGAAAGTAACTGGGAGAAATTTCTTCTGTTGGTTGAATTTGCATACAGTAACAATTATCAAGTGAGCATTAAAATGGCACCGTATGAAGCCTTGTATGGTCAAAAATTTTGAACGTCGTTATACTGGACTGAGGTGAGCGAGAAAATGTTATTCGGTGTTGATTTGATTCGAGAAACCGAAGAAAAGGTCAAAGTAATACGTGACAGTTTGAAAGCTACTTCTGATCGTCAAAAATCCTACATAAATTTGAAAAGAAAAGATATTGAATTTTAAGTCGGCGACAAATTATTTCTAAAAGTGTCACATTGGAGAAAAGTTCTCCGTTTCAGTCGAAAAGGGAAGCTTAGTCCATGATTTATCGGACCGGATGAGATCATCGATAGAGTTAGACCAGTGGCTTACTGATTGGCTTTACAGTTAAAATTAGAAAAGATTCATAACATATTCCAAGTATCGATGTTACGACGGTATCGATCAGATCCTTCACACGTGCTTTCACTTGTAGATGTTGAGATTCAGCCAGATTTGATGTATAGTGAAGAACCGATCCAAATTTTAGCTCGAGAAATTAAAGAATTGGGAAATAAAAGTATAACTTTAGTAATGTTCTCTAGCAACGACACGGAATTGAAAAGGCTACTTAGGAACCAGAAGAAGATATGAGAGTGCAATACCAGAACCTATTTTCTGGTAAGATTTTCGGGGACGAAAATTCCTTTAGGAGAAGAGTTGTAACAACCCGTTTTCAGTGAAATCAGAACAGTGGTTTTGGGACCACAAATTCGATGAGTAAATTATTATTATTATTATTATTATTATTATTATTATGTCTATGGAAGTATACTAAGGTCGTATTAAAATTTCGTTAACAAATTTTAATGTTTACATAGTTAATTAAGTGAAAATGACTGAATCGTAAAAACTGTAAAAGTTCAATTTTATTAGTTAAAAGGGCTAAATGACTATGGAAATTGAAGTAAATCAAATTAAATGGTAATTATACTATTCAAAAGGTTAGTGGATGTGCATGGCATGGTTTTATTGATATTATGTTAGTTTTTAAAGGTTAATATGATAATTAGGTAATTAAACTTAAAACTAAAACAAAATAAACAAGGTATCATCTTTTATTTTGTTATCCCTAAACTGATTCTAAGAAAGAAAACCTCCAAGGATAAATTCTTCATTCGTCTAGGTCTTTTATATTGCATGATATGTGTTTTCACTCCATTTTTAATTATTTTTATGTTTTTGAGTTCGTTGTAGCTTAATCTAGCTATCCCGGGGATTAATTTGTAAAAATGTTAAAGGCTGAGGGTTATGCTATTGATGTTTTTGAGTAGGTTGTGATGTTAAATGATATATTATGAACTTTTGTTGAAAAATAAACAAGTTTGGTAAAGTGATTTTTGAAGAAAATGACATTTAAGGACTCATTTGTTAAATGTATAAATTCTAGGGTTTTATTATTAAATGATGGTGAATATGAGTTGTCTCAAGGTCCCTTGCATGTTAGATTAACATGGATTTAGGTTAAAATGGTTAGATTTTATGTTATTAGCTAAAGGACTAAATTGTGAAAAAGTTAAAATGTTAGGGGCAAATTGGTAATTTTACATAAATGTGAATTATGGGTTGAATTGAATGTTTGAGATTAATTTAAGTACTTAATTGAATATAATTATCTATTTAGATCAAGATAAATCATGTCTGAACTTAGATCGAGGTAAAGCATAAGCTTCGACTTAATTCGACCAAACTATTACGCCCCTAGTTATCGAGGTAAGTTCGTATGAACGATTATTGCGTATATGTTATTTAAATTTATTGTTATTATGTTATTTGGATTGTAAATGAATCGATATATAAATGTATTGATGTAATGATGAATTGACACTTATCGAGTCCTGGTTGAACCTTAGAAATTTGTAGGATACAAATGACATGTCATAAGGGATTTCATGTTTCGGATGTTGGTTTTCAATGTCTTATCAATGGCAGAGGTCCTTCATTTGTTACGGATACTCCACATCTCATGTGAGCAACATCGTGTAGCTTACATTTTAACCCACGGCTCGTATGAGTAGGCCCATTTCACAGCTCGTGTGAGTAATGATGTAAAGGTAAGGTTACGGTTATATGTACAGGCACACTTTGTGTAAGCTTTCCTGTGTATCCAATGTAATTCTAGATGGTTCAATAGTCAAGAAAAAGGAAGGAAAAGGTAAATATGCAATTGGATTGAATCATGACATTATGGAACATTGAGGGTGCAAAATGTTATGTTTATACATGATGAATTACATATCCTATGGATGATTTCATATATATATGAACAAGGGTACTAACTTGTGAACTTGTTGTTGTTTTTAGGCTTATGTCAAGCTTAGGGTTATGGTTGATTTTATGCTTATGCTTATATTATGCAATTGATATGGTAAGTTAAGTTTGGTTTATACAAGCTTACTAAGCATTCATTGCTTACGTAGTTTCTTTCTCATGTTTTATAGATTTTCGGAAGCTCGATTTGGTTGGAAACTCGTCGGAGATGTATTACACTATCTAGAAGTCTATTCGGTTGTTTTTGTTTATTCTGGCCAAGGTTTATAATGGCATGTATAGGATGGTTTATAATAGTGTTTCTGATGAACATGTAAATTGGTAACTTGGTATGTTTGTGCTTGGATATTTATGGTTTGTCGATAGACTTATTATGCTTGCTTAAGTAAGTCATTGTGGTCACTTATAAGTGCATATATATAAGGTTCATTTAGTAAGTTTTAATGGCTTGATAATGGTTTGTTATGGTATGTTTTGTATACTTTGGAAATGGCTAAGTGAGGAATGTTTGAATACCTAAATGGCCTAGAATGTTATTCATGGAATTAGGCATACAGGCATGGCTAGATAGGTAATGTTGGTTGTTGATTGTGGTGCCTTTGAATGGCATATTGGTTAGTTGAATTAGGATCTTGAAATGGCAAACTTGTGTATGATTAGATGATGTGTTGGTGCTATGAAAGTATGCGTATTTGGTTTAAATATTTGGGTATGAAATGTCTTGGATATGGCTTGATTTTAGGTAGATTTTGGTCCACACGGCTTGAGAAAAAGGCGTTTGACTTAGCCGTGTGAGACACACGGCCTGGCGACATGGCCATGCGTCATTTGATGATTTCCTTAGGTTATAAGTCAGTGAGTTACATGGCCTAGCACACAGGCGTGTTACTTTGCTGTGTGACCCTACTCAGAGAGTTACATGGGTAAGGACACAGGCTGGTACACGATCGTGTGTCCTTATTTCCAAGGTTACACGGCCTAAGACATGGGCGTGTGTTTCAACCATGTGAGGCACACGGCTGGACCATACAGTCGTGTGACCCTTGTTTTACAAACTTTTCATGTTTTTCCTAAGCTTTCCAAATTGTTTCAATTTGGTCCCGATTTACTTCTAAGATATTTTTAGAGCCTCAAGTGCTCGATTTAGGGAAAATATGATTGTATATGGATGGTTTATGATATATTTAAGTTATTGATCAATATTATGTTGCATGGTTTTCGGTTAATTAATAGTACTCCATAACCCTAATCTGGTGATGGATACAGTTTAAGAGTGCTACAGACTTCATGACTAAATAAGCTTATAATTAATAAGTGAAAAGCTTGGACTTATAATAAATCATTTGAGCCTGAATAGCATATGTCTAATCGGTCCTTCCGCAAGCTTGTTGAAAATAGAAATGAATTGTGTTATGAATCAAAAGAACATAAATGGATAAAAAATGATAAAGTTAGACAAATAGGTTACATTCAGAAATGAATGTGTTTTTCTCACTAAGTTTGGAAATGACCTAAGAATTAATTTATGATTTTTCAAATTATTAATTAATTAATTAACTAATTACTTAATTGATTGAAGTTCAAAAATAGATTTAAATTAATTGGTCATTGTGAATCCAATTGAATATAGAAAAATTAAATATATTTTCTTATAGATTCTTTGACGATAAATTGTCATGATTTTAACGAAATTAAAATTGGGTTGAGAAAATTATTTAATTTTTTAAAATTAATTGAGAAAATAATATTTAATTTCGGAAATAGAGTAAAAATGTACTTGTTTGGAAATAATTATAAAGTACTGGGTTAAAGTCTAGAAAGCACATATAAATGAACCCAGTACATAAGAGGCCCAACTCCCCTTATATGGAATACCTAAATATTAGGGAGTTTGAGATTTTTTCTATCAAAATAATATTATTTGTATTCTACCACTTTAACCAAGATTCTACCAACTTTCCCTATAAATAGATTAACACTGGTATGTTTCAAATCACACCAACAGAAAGAGAAAAATACAAGTTTCTCTAAAGTTTTCAATATTGCTATTCTGGCATAAAATAATGGTAATTTATTTTAACAATAAATTCTATTTTTTGGAAATTGCAATCCTACTGGTTTATATTTAAGAGATATTTACTTTCCCACTGAAAGTAAAAAAAAAAAAAAAAAATCTAGTTCTGTGTTTGATTCGATTTGTTCGTGACCATACTCGAAGCAATTCGTGGTACGAGAATGGTTAAGAAGATCGTTTAGTTGAAAGCCGAGAAGGACAAGAATTTGTCTATCTGAAAACACAAGTATAAATTCGGTCTAGGGTTTATTAATATAAATATCGCAAATCAACCCGATTTTCAAAATTTTAATTTTACACCGTGTAAGAAAATCGTTTTTCAAATCAATTTTTTTTCAAAAATTGGTATCGGAGCTAATTTGTGCTATGTTTATAGTATAACCGAGACTAAAATTCTCCCTTTTGTTCATGTGTGATTATATTTGATAAGATGTGACATTCTTGTAATTGTATGCATGTTTAGGGGAATGTATGCGATTGAATGTATGTAATTATTAATATAGATGATAATTAAATTTGGAAAAGTTGTGATTCCTAGAAAGTAAATGTAATTTATTATTTCAAGCATGTATATTTTAGATCATGGACTATCATCTCCATGCAAGATTAATTTTATTTTAGAATAAAATATGTGAGTTGAAAACAAGCATAGGAATTTTGTAATATTTTCCCTACGGAACTCGGAGAACCAAGCTGCATATAGACCAATCAAGATGATGCAAACCTAACCCAAATGTTTGATAGTGGCCAGCGATAGTGGCTGGTAGTGGTCCACGGCGGTGGTTGGCGTTGACAACACAAAAACGATGAAGAAAACGTGAATCGATGCAGTAGAAGCATGTGGTGACAAAATTGAAGACACAAAGTATGCTTTGAGGTGAATTTTTGGAAATGTTGAATTTTATTTTCTTAGGACAATATAATGGAAACATTGGTTGGTTAGAGTCATTTAAATTTTAATGCTTTTATATTTATTAGATGAGCATGATGATATTTTTATGACTGCAAATGTATGTTCATGCATATATGAGATAAGCATGCCATACAAATTTGAAAAGAATGCCACATGTACTTTTCATGCATATATTGATCATTCACGTTGAAACCGAACATTAAAAACCTTGTATGTTTTTTTAAAATATTGAGTGGGAGAAGGTCCCTAAACAAGACCTACGACCTCCACCACTGGTCTCTTGTGATGGCATGACAATTTAACTACTCCATAGTAGAATTGTTATGTGTATCTCATTGAGGAGATTTCCTAAAAATAAATAGAACTCTCTTCTATTCCTATGATAAATGGACCGACCTCCATAGTAGGTATTATCATACGATATAGCAAGAAATTTTGTCTTCAAAGAGGACAACTAGTCATGACATGCTACTCGATGAGATTGTCACACGATGACTCATTTATGGTGCATGATGCGATAGGTGTTGAGTTGATGGTTATACACTCAATATCCTCTGATTAAATAACTCCCATAAAGCTCTAATTAAGTTCGAAATATGACCAAATGTTACACAATTATTAGTACGTGTTAATGCCAAAGGAATTACGTTCATATGCTAATTAAATGGAAATCCATGTTCTTACTAGTTGATCATAACCAACCCACGATGCCTTGGTTCAATGGGTTTAGGAATTATCGTTGCAACGACTTAAAAATATTTTGGTTTAATGTAAGACACATGCATCATCTTAATGCATATTGTAATTGCAAAAAATTTTCAAACATTTTCTTATACAAATATATTAATAAATGAATGTTTTATTTTTCAGTTCGAAAATGACACATACTCCCTTATTAAACATACTCACTGAACAAAAATAACTATAAGGAATTAGAAAATGAACCTGATGATTATCTTAAGCTGTAAGAACTTAAAATAATTCTTGATAATAAGTTCCCTCCGACCACTCAAGCTGAAGCTAGAAAATGTTGGGAGGAGCCTAATGAGATAGCTCATTGCTATTGTAATACCTCTCACCTGTATTCAACGCCAGAATAGGGTTACGGAGCATTACCGGACTATAAAAACAATTAAACATTCATTTCATATACTTTTTCAAATATCAAGCAATCATCATTCAAATTCCATTACACTGTCCCTAATACGAGCCTACGAGGCCCAAAATATACATTCAGGAAGGTTCGGGACTAAACCGAGAATTCAGGAAATTTTTACAAAACTTAGAAAATTTTCCAAAATACAGGGGACACATGCCCGTGTGGCCCAACCGTGTGTCTCACACAGCTAAAGACACGCCCGTGTCACAGGCTGTCTGGACATTCGTAATGGAAGTACATGGTAGTGTCCCAGCCCGTGTCTGACCTCGTGTAACTCTCTGATTTAGGTCACACGGCCAACACACACGCCCGTGTGCTGGGCCGTGTAGAGCATACTAACTCGGTTTTAATTTCAACACCATGGGACACATGGCTGTGCAACCTGACCGTGTGTCACACATGGCTAAGACACACGCCCGTGTCTCTGCCCATGTGGACAAAATTAGGCTATTTACCAAGCCAATTTGTCACCCAATTTGCACACACCTAAACCAACCTATTTGGCACCAAAACATAGCAAATATAGGCACTCATCCAATCTCAAACAAGCATAAAATATACCATTTCAATACCAACAACAACAAGTCTCACATGTATCACAAAATGTTATTGCATTTATACAAAATTCATATTCCCAATTCAACTACATAGCCACTGTCAAACATGCATAAATTTGTCTAAACTCACAAGCATACTTATTCTTAATTCATCAAACAATTGACATCCATAATACTTATTATCAAAAAGTATCAAATGTATCCATCATCAAGTTCACACACAAGACATACGCACAAATCTGTATACACAACAAAACCAAGCAAAATAAGCCAACTTACATGGCTAAATTCATAGTTAACATATATACCAAAATGACCACACTTCTATACATGCCATATACTTAATATAATTAAGTTAAAAAAATACCAAGTGATAGTAGGATAGTGTGATGAAGTCTCCGACGGTCCCCAAATCTGAGCTAGCTTTGAAATCACTATAAAACATAAAAAATAAACAAAGTAAGCTATAAAGCTTAGTAAGCTCATATGAAGTTAATAAGTAAATCTCACCATTTAATTTACATTTCAAATCATGCATATAACATACCACATAATAATTAACCACAATGTTAACATGTATTCATTCATCTATATAACCATGAGTTTACTTCTTTCATAAGTTTGATACATATACAGTTTTCGTACATATCTGTTCTGGTACGTATCTATTCTCACTATTTCTTATCTTTGATATACCCATTGAACCATTTAGAATATAAGTCGGATACTTGAGAGTCTCGCACCCTAAGTGCCAATATCATGGCCCGAAGCCAACTCAATGAATCTCTAATGATATGTCATTTGTATCCTACTCTATTCCTAAGGTTCAACCGAGATTTCCAATGTCGAATCTTCGTCGAATATGTCCGCAAGGTCGAAATTCACAATTTAGGCAATATGAAGAAATTTATAATACAATAAAAATAATGCTTATTACATACGAACTTACCTTGAATACAAAAACAGTAAAACGAGTCGGTCAATCCAAAACCTTGTTCTTTCCTCGATCTAAGCTCGTACTTCACTGTTCTTTATCTATATAATATCAAATTTAACTTATTTAATAATCTCTCTTTGCAATTTAGTTTGAAATACACTTTAAAACCACTTTACACTTATGCCCCTAAATTTTACATTTTTTTAAATTTAATCCTTATTTCATAAAATTACAAATTCATGCAATTCAACCACAACCCATGCTAACCGGTTTTCAATTAGGTCCCTAGAAACCCATATTTTTCATTTATTTCATATTTTAACCATAAAGTTTCCACATTTCACAATTTAATCCCTAATTTGCATTTTCACTAAAAATCACTTAACAAAACTTGTATAACTACCATCAAACATTCATAATCTATCATCAATCGTTAAAGCTCATACATATTCATCAATGGAAACATCCTAAACCTTTAACAATTTTGCAAAATAGTCCCTGGACTAGCTAGTCTAAGCTGCAACGATCTCAAAAACATAGAAATCATTAAAAATAGAGTCAAAATTACTTACCAATTAAACAATGCAATGATCGAACCCTAAATGGCTTTTTATGGATGTTTTCTTCTTGTCAAATTCGGCTAGGGAGGATGATAACTAATAAAATGTGGTTTTTGTTTTATTTATTTTATGTTTATTTACATATTTACTTAATTAACCTTAGTTATAAAACATTATAATCACTTAATGCATGCCCATAATTGTCCACTCATATTAACAATGGTATATTTACCTAATATGGACTTCCACTATTTAATTTCATAGCTATTAGATACCTTTAGCTAATAGAACACAAGTTTTACACCTTACGCAATTTAGTCCTTTTTATCAAATTAAGCACTCAAACGATAAAATTTCTTAATGAAGCTTTCATACAATCATTTTATCATGCTGTAGACATTAAAATAATAAAATAATTATGTCAACCTCAGATTTGTGGTTCTAAAAACACTGTTTCGATTTGACTAAAAATGGGTTGTTACAGTTATATGCTCGCAAGCGTGACTAGCATCCTATATAAGCAACTAGAGAGTTGTAACACTATCAAGGGATTCTAGATAAGCTAGAAGACATGTTCAGAGGCCAAGCTACCTTGGCTTGACAATTTGCTTTAACTAGTTTGATAAATGCCCAACAAAAGCCCAACACTCCGGTCAAAGACCATATGATAACTCTTATGAGATAGTTTTTCGAGGCCACAGACAATGAGGCAAATTTGGACCAGAACACTCAAATTGAAATGGTATTCAAAAGCTTGTTCAAGGATTTTACTGGCTTTCGGGCTGCATATAACCTTGTGAATAAGAACTTGACATTTACACAACTCATGAACAGTCCTATGAGTTGATGTTGAATGGTAGTCAATTGGTCTGAAGAGTAGAAGCAAACATATCTGTCACTTCTTACTCAAAAAGGAAGGGAAAACACGCTAAAAAAGGTAAGGCTAAGATCTCTAGGCCACCAAAAGTGGAAAGAAAGATAACCAGAAAGCCTAAAGACTTATTTAAGTCTAAATACTTCTTTGCAATAAGAAATGACATTTCAAGGGGAACTGTAAAGAGTGGAAAGAATATTTAAACACCAAAGGCAAAGGTATGTAACTCTTAAGAGGCATTACCAAACTTGTGACTCAGTTCCAAACAACCATATGTCAATATCATCTCATTACAATAAATGCAAATCATTTATATTCAATATGAGCTTAAATCGAATATACAAGGTCTAAATCGTGCATTCGGGACTAAATCGATAACGTATGAAAGTTTTAAAAACTTAGAAAATTTTAAACTTTTCAAATGTCACACGCCCGTGTGAACAGGCCATGTGCCTCACACGACTTTACACACGCCCGTGTGTCTAAGTCGTGGCAAAACAGGGCATACATACTGACTTGTCCACACGACCACAGACACGCCCGTATGCCAGGCCGTGTGAAAATTATGAAGGCTACTGACTTGGCCACACTGCTGACCGTACACCCATGTGTCAGCCCATGTGTCACACACGACCAATAGACTCGCCCGTGTGTCTAGGCTGTGTCAAAACTGGAGGTTATACTGACTTTAATTCGTAGGGTACCCTACGGTACACACGGCCAGAGTAAGCTTCTAAGCTTAGTAAGCCCGTATAATTCAAAATTAAACTTACCATTTAAAGTAATCAAATGCAATAATAACGTGCCCACAATTCAATATAGCCATCACCTAATCACACATTATCATCACATGTTAGTCATTTAACTAATACATAAACCGTAGCTTATTCATATAACATTATTTAGGCCCGTTGAATCTATTAGAACTTCAAAGGATAATCGAGTGAACAATTTCAATAATTTCGTCAATTCATCATCATACATGCTCTTTCGAGACATGGCCAGTAAGCTCTTTATGAGCTGATAACAGTAAGTTTTTTCGAGCTGAATCGGTAAGCTCTAATGAGCTGAAATAGTAAGCTCATACGAGCTATGGTGAGTCCACAACAAATGCAGGAGCTCGGCCATTTTGGTAATTCCAGTAACACGTCACTCATATCCAATGAATTCACGTTGTTCAACTATGGCCCGGTACCAGATTAGATATATCATCAAAGCATTCATATCTCAAATAATTCAATTATGTACATTTAATTCAACCATTGCAAGTATAGTATAGTTCGATTCTAATTATACGAACTTACCTCAAGTTGTTCGGATGAAAACTAGCATCTACTAGTCTATTTTTCGTTTCCCCCGATCTAATTTTCAGTATTTGCTTATCTTGATCTATATCATATCAAATTAACTCATTCAAACTTTCATTCAATTCAATTTAGCTTAAAACACACATTTTGGCTAAATTACCAATTTACCCCTCGCCATTTAGCTACTTTGCAATTTACTCCTTTATACACAAAATGGCAAATTTATGCAATTTACCCTTAACCCAAGTATAGCCGAATTTCACATGATCACATAACAGACCATATTTTTATTTTATTCACATTTTCAACCATAATATTTCTATCTTTTACAATTTAATCCCTAATTCTCATTTTTGTCAAAAATCACTTTATAAAACTTGTATAACTATCATCAAGCTTCCATAATCTATCAAAAGACTTCAAAATACCTAAGTATT
The DNA here is from genome assembly GCA_025698475.1 of Gossypium anomalum. Taxonomy (NCBI): domain Eukaryota; kingdom Viridiplantae; phylum Streptophyta; class Magnoliopsida; order Malvales; family Malvaceae; genus Gossypium; species Gossypium anomalum. Next base: position 24,259,082 of record CM046957.1, read on the forward strand.
CAACAATGACATATCTTAAAATCTATAACAGTTTTGAAAACGAAGGTACGAGCTAGCTAGATTAAGATGCAACGAGCTTAAAAACGTAGAAATCATTAAAAATCGAGTCAAAATCGTACCTTAATTGCTCCTTCAAGCTTGGCCGAATGTCTAGCCCTAAAATGGCTGATTTTATTGCTCAATTTCAGTTTGGGAAGATGAATGAACAATGTGATTTTTATTTTGTTTTATTATTATTAACATTAATTTATATTTTACCAAATTAACCTTAATAAACTTTAATAATTTCAAAATTACCAAGCTAAAAACTTCCACTAACCCCTATAATGGCCTATTTGACATGCAAGGACTCCCATATTTCAAGCTATAGCCATATAATACCTTTAAACAATAGTACTCAACTTTTACACGTTACGCGATTTAGTCCTTTTTACCGAATTAAGCATTTAAACAATAAAATTTCTTTACGAAATTTTCACATAATTTATCTATCATGTTTTAGACCTTATTAAAATAATAAATTAAATATTTTAACTTCAAATTCATGGTCCCAAAACTATTGTTCTGATTTGACCTAAAAACGGGTTGTTACACTTTCACAATATGAATCTTGCTTGAAAGGTAAGATGAGTAAGTGATCTTTTAATGTAAAAGAAACAAGGGCTGTGAAACCCCTAGAACTTGTACACACTAAAGTATGTAGTCTCATTAGTGTCAGTGCAAGAGGTGGTTATGTGTATTATGTAACCTTTATTAATGAGTATTCCAAGTATGGGTATATGTAACTATTGCACCGTAATAGTGAAACCTTTGATAAGTTCAAAGAGTTTCGTGCGGAAGTGAAGAAACAACTAGGTTTATCCATAAAGACACTTCAGTCTAATAGAGGTGGGGAATATTTATCTAATGATTTCTTAGGGTAACTCATAGAGAATGGGATACTATCCTAGTTGACTACACAGGCCACTCCACATAGAATAGTATAGCAGAGAGAAGGAGTTGAATGTTGTTAGACATGGTACGTTTGATGTTAAGTTATTCATAGCTATCAATTTCTTTTTAGGGATATGTAGTACAATTGACTTACTATATTCTGAATGATGTACCAATAAAGGCAGCATCAAAAACTCCATATGAATTGTGTCATGGCAGGAAGATGAATCTTAATCATTTAAGAATTTAGGGACGCCTGACCCACGTATTGGATAATAATGCGAGGAATTTGGACTCGCAAATAGAATTATGCATATTTGTAGGATATCTAAAGGGAATAAATGGTGGTTTGTTTTATAATCCGAAAGAGCAAACTATAATAGTGTCAAGTCATGCTACTTTCCTTGAAGAAAGTTACATGAATGACTTCAAACCCTATAGCAAAGAGGTACTCAAGGAACGTTCAAGAAATATACAAAAACCTACAAAACGATTCTAAAACCAACTACTAATAGTGAATTTGCAAACAGTCAGCAGCATAGAGTGCTTCGTCATAGTGGGGGGTCTCTTGTAGGCCTGAGTTCTTCCAATCTAGCAGGAGTGTTTTTAACATTGAGTTTATCATATAGGAAGATGATGACTTATTCATGTATGATAAAGCAATGTAGAGTGATGATTTTAAGCTCTGAAAAATAACTATGAAAGTTGAAATGGATTCCATGGATTCTAACTCACTGTAGGAACTTTTAGACTTACCAAAAGAGTTAAAACTTTTTAAGAGGAAATGAAATACTGATGAAAAAGTGGAAAATTATAAGGCCATATTTGTGGCAAAATGTTATTTAAAAAAAAAAGGTATCAATTACAAAGAAACCTTCTCTTTGGTTGCCATGCTCAAGTCAATCCGCATATTACTATCCATTGTAATGGCTCTCGATTATGAGATCTTGCAAATGTAAGTCAAGATAACATTTTTGAATGACTATACTGAAGAGAGCATCTATATGATGCAACCCACTAGATATATAGCTAAATGAAACGAGCATAAAGTTTGCAAACTGTGTAGATCCATATATGGGCTTAAGCAAACATCTTGCTCATGGAATCAAAGATTTGATCAAGTGATCAAGACTTTTGGATTTGAGCAAAACATAAATGAAACTTGTGTTTATAAACGTTTAGGGGATGAAAAGGTGGCCTTTCTCGTTTTATATGTACATTCTACTCATTGGAAATTATGTAGGGACATTATCATCTGTTAAACTAACCAAAGTTTAGCATGAAAGACTTGGGAGAAGCTAACTTTTTTCTATGCATTTGAATCCTAAAATATCAAAAGAAAAAATTGATAGCACTATAACAAGCTTCATATATAGATAAGATATTGAAGCGTTATGCTATGATCAATTTAATGAAGGGTAATCACCCTTATGTATCGAGATTTCACCTATCTTTGAAAGATTGTCTTAGGACAACAGAAGAAAGAGAAAACATAAGAAAAGTTCCTTATGCTTCTATAGTAGGAAGTCTCATGTAAGTTATGTTGTACATGTGCCTAGATATCTATTTTGTAGTGGAGTTGGTGAGTTACTATCAGGCAAATTCAAGACCAAGACTCTGGTAAGAAGTTAAGCATATACTCAAGTATTGAGGAGAACGAGAGATTATATGCTTGTGTATTTCAGAAAATATTTTACTCCTATCAGATATACTCATTCTGACTTTCAAATATGTTGGGATTTTAGGAAATCAACATTGGGTTGTGTTTGCTCCTAAATGACAGGTCCATAGTGTGAATAAATGACGAGCAGGGTTACATTGCTAACTTCACTTTGAAGGGTCAAATGTAAGGTATGGAAAAGCTATAGCACTACAACAGTGCAGATATAACTAAAGCCCAAAGAAACAATATAAGGTCAAAATACATTGATAGAAAGTATCATGAGGGAGTCGATATTGTTTGACAGAATAGTGGGTGTTGTCACACCCCAAATCTTTGAATCGACAAATTAGAGTGTATTAACCAAATAGGATTGGAATAGAACTTAGTGAGCATGTTTATTATGCATGTTTTTGGGTCTGGCTATAATTTTAGCCCTCATCACAAACCACTTCACGGTTCTTTTGTCATCTTGCATTTTTCCACCTCGCATGTGGCAAGTCGTCTTTACTACTTTGTGAGTTCGCCAGTTTGTGAGCTCACCGGTTAGCAAGTTTTTCAGTCTACGAGCTCATTAGTCTACAAGCTTGTTAGTTGTGAGCTCGTCAGTTTACCTTAACACCTCACAATGTATGACATGTTTCAAGGCATGTGTTAAGCTTGGGGAAGGGAAACATGTCACTGTGCATGGCCATAGGGGCCCTCAGTTATAAAAATGGTTAGTGAATTTGTGTGTGTATGAGCTATGATTGGTTAAATAATATTTTAATCTAAATTTTTTCTTCCAATATAAATTATACGGTGAAGGAAGACTCCATTTTCTTTATGATTTTTCCTCTCTTTTTTTCGATCGATTGGTTTTAGTGGTGGAAACTCCGATTCAATGTAAAAGGACTTATGGTTTTTGGCTTCCTTAAAAGTTATTTTTTTTAGTGTTAACGATAACTTTCCTAAAAAATCTTTTTTTCGTAGCTTGTTATTTAAGTTGTGATTGGAAATTGTTGAAGAAAGAGCTTATTTGAAAGTTTTGGAGTGGATAGGAATCCATATTTTTGTTGTAAATGATGCATATTATAGTAGTTGTTAGATTCTTATTTACATTAAATAAATTAGTTCATGTTGTGGCTGATTTCATTGTATATGTGAATATTGAATGTGTATAGCTAAAGAAGTAGGGGAGGTCCTAGTAGAAAAGGGAAGGAGCTCATTGAGTAGATAAAAGTATTCTTAAAAGATTTCTGATGAGTTCCTTAAACATTTGTGTTTGAATAATTTGTCTAGCTAGCATAAAGATGTCATTTATCTAAGAAATGTTAAATCCTTTTGGTCTATTGATGGTGTGCTGATTAAATCTATTGAGATATATTTTCTAGTAACTTGTTAGCAGTAATTGTATCTATAATTCTGGATGTGCCATAGAATGGTTATGTTGGACTATGACACTTTTACAACTTGGTTAGCTGTTATGTGTTGCTAGACTGTAATGACTTGATTTTTAGTGGTGTTGGAAATTTTGATTTTAGGGCTAAAATTCAGGAAAACCGAGATGAGGAACTAAATAATAACTTGTTGAGTACAAAATTGAGAGATCAAATTATTAAATGATAATAAATTAAATCAGTAATTAAAAATAGTACAAGGACTAAATTGTAAGGTTAGTATATGATTGGATTTGATCAAACTTTAACAAGCTCTTAATGTGCAATAAAACCAAGGACCAAAAAGGTAATTAAACAATCATTAAATTACATTAGTCCAATGACGTGATCATCACCATCTATTAGCACCAATAGTTTATTAAGTTAATCTTGGCTATTAATTATTATGATTATTTTAATTCATAATAGAAGTATGATAATGGGATGAAAGAGACGATTTATTCTACCATTTCTTATTCAACACTCGATTACAAAGCAAAACAAAATAAAATGTCTAAGTTTTGTTACATACAACTTTAACTTGAGAATGCCCAAGGTTTTAAGTAAGTTTTCTGTAACGATCCAGTTTTCAGTGGTGTCAAAAAAAGTGATTTTGGGACCCTATTTTCATAAAATCGAGCTTGTAAATATTATTATTAAATATTGACGGATTTATCTTATAAGTGAAATAAATTTTGAATAGGTAATTTTGTCGAATTAGTGATTAATTAAGGCCTAGGGACTAAATTGTAAAAGTTTAACCGCTATAGATTTTTAATTAGGAAATGAATTGAGGATTTATGTAGCAATTAAACCAAGGATTAAAATGATAATTATACCACCTTAAAAATATTAGTGGACAGTAGGTAGATGATTTAATAAATGTATATTATAAAGTTTTAATTTAATTATAAAAGCATAAAATAAAATATGATTTAAACAAATAATGGAAAGAAAGAGGAGCATTTTCTCATCTTCTTCCCACATCGAAACCACCATAGAAAAAACTTGAGAGAATTCTCTCAAGGGTTCTAAGTTTCAAGCCTTCAATTGGTTAGTGCAATTTAGCCCTTTTCTTATAATTTTTATATTTTTGAGGTCATGAGAACTTGAATTAGCTAGCCCACATATCAATTTGTAGAACTGCTAAAGTTTTAGACAATTACAATTGTTTATTTCTTGAAGTTTTAGGTGGTAAGTTTATAGATTTTAAGCTTAGAGGTGAAAAATGACTAAACTGTGAAATTAATTGATAGTTTCATACATTAGGGACTAAACTAAATAAAATGTAAATTTTACTATAGAAATGAGAAATAGGAGGTTCTAATGGTTAATAGTATAAATTGATGTCAATTTGGAGTTTTAAAGTGAAAGTTATGTTAGTCTAGATTTTAGGGACTAAATTGAATAAGTTTAAAACATTTGTATAAATTGATAATTGAATGTGAATTGGTTGAATATTGATTTTGTAATATGTTTATTGTTAATCCTTAGCTAACGTTGAACTGGATTCGTCGAGAGGAAAAGGAAAATTTAAAATCGTCAACAATAGCTCGACATTTTCGGTTTGTAATTCTATAATTCGAGACTTATTTACTTACTACATTTTCATGTCATTTCACATCATATATTGTTAAGGTAAGTCATTGATTACTATTTGAGTTGAATTGATATGTATGACATTGATTTTCGAGATAGGGACTAAATTGAATAAAGTATAAAACTTGGAATTTACTTGATGTTTGCTAATTGGCATGGACTTGTATTGAAATATGTTATATAGTTATGAAATTATGATATTTTGATTGATTTGAGATTTTTGAATTATAAGTTGAATTAAATATATTGAATTAGAAATGGAATACCTTATTTAAATGTCCAGGCCGAGTAGGATGTAGTTGGCATGTCACAGGGTCAGACTACTGAGCAAAGCCATTGTTGACGAGAAATTCAAGGTGGTAAATATTATACATTGAGTCATCATTTCTGGGAAACCTAGGGTGATAGATTAATTGAGTTGAGTAAACCATTGTTGGGCAATTCGAGAGGTACTATATATATATCATTATTGTCTCATTGTTTCCGGCCAACCCAGGGTGACAAATCCGTGTATCTGCACCAAGTCCATGTCAAGTTAATGAGGGTTAATATTGCACAAATAGATTAATTTGTAATGAAATGAAAATGTGATGGCAAATGAGAATTGTAGCACCCCCAAGTCTAACGGGTTGGCCGACAAACTATGGTATTGCTGAGAGGACAAAAGGGCTCGCGATAATGGGTACTTTATGACGAATTATGAATTTAGAATAGACCAAAAGGTAATGATAAGAGTTCATAATATCTTTTTTAGAAAATAAGATTTATGTCTCGGCATTTTATATATACAAAGAGGAGAAAATAACGAACATATTTAATGACATTTGGCGAATACAGGTAATATACTTTTCTTTGTCTTTCAATAAAACAAGATATTATCAAAAGGATCATTCATAATATGAAGGTTTGAAACATGGCGAAATGCCAGAATACATTTTGCTTACGCAACAACTGAATAAGGGCGCGAACCAGTTAGGTTTGATTATTATCAAATAGAAACATGAAATGAACAAGTCTAACAGTTGTCCAATATGTACATGTTACAGAAATAAACAAATGAAAAGCTCACAAAAATAGTGACGATCTAGCTAAGTCCCTTCAAGATCACAATGAAAAGAGGAAATGTGGTAAGTTCAAAATAAACTTAGTGAGTTCCATACATAAATGAAAACCTTTCAACCCAGGGTTTCCAAGAACACAAACAGTACAAAACATCAAAACATTATTAGGCTTAATAAATGTCACCAATTCAAGCTTGCACTCACAACAAGTCAGTGGATATCAAATACATATCTACCCTCACAACACGCCAGTGGATAACTGGAACGACAAAAATATGCAAGTGTACACAATCGCAATAAGTAATAAAGTGACAAGTAAATGTCGAGTTATCGTACCCACAAGGACTGTGTAAGAAATTATTTGTGAATGCAATTAAAAAACACTTTGGTGAAGAAAAATATTTTGATTTTGAGGAAGTGATTAAAACTAAAATTTAACTAAGTAAAATAAAATAAAAAGTTTCAATGCATGATTTCAAATGATGATTTTAATCAAGATGACATAATTGTGTTAGATTAATTATATTTCTTAACTTAATATTACTAAAACAATGTTCATGTTGTTACGAAATAATTCAGGGCAACTTGGTAATTTGTTAACTATAGCATATACAGACTCACTAAATTAACTAATCTCTTGAACATATCTCTATGCCAATTCAAATAATTAATCAATTTAGATAAGCAAATAAAAGATTAAGTGGGGGTAACAATGTATACCTACATTGAAATTGTTTAACCACAATAATCTTGCCAGTTATGTAAGGCTAATGTACTGTTTAATACTATCGCTAATTTAACCCTCAGTTACCTTAGATGATTAAACATGCACTGATTAAGTATTGTATCCATTAAGTGTAATTTCATCACGATTTAATAATTAATTCATTAGTTACCTTACAACGATAATGCAAGATTAACTTAATGTATTCATAAAAACAACAATAAAAATTAAATGGTAGGGAATTAGAATCAAATTTGGTGTTTTTTCGAAGCTTGACTAGTTTGCTCCGCTCCTCCGTCTCCGCTTGTTCTTGTTGAACCAACGCTTATACAAGCACTTGAATGCTGCTACCAATGGTGGTTGAAGGGCTCTTTTCCAAGAGGAGAAATCGGAAAGGGAATGGAAGGGGAAAATGGAGAGCAAAGGAAGGGTTTTGAAGAGAGAAAGTGAGAGAGAAGTGTGAAGAATGAATATGTGAAAGATGTGTTTTAAATGAGCGGCCAAGGGGATATTCATAGGTTGGATAGGTTGCTAAAAATAGTAAAAATCAGCAGCCATTCACTCCCCCCATTGCTGGCCACACATGTGGCAAGTTTGAAGCTTTCAAACTTGCTAGCTTTAGCTAGGGCAAATATACAAAAGCTAATGAAAAGATAAGAATGTCCTTGAGTGAAAAAAATATCATTTTGCCTCTTAGCACAATTTCTTCACAATAATAAGAACTTATCAAATTCAAATCTTATAGTTCACATTTAATTCTTCTTTGGATGATAAAAATTACACTTTTAACCTTCTCTTGATACAATAGAAAATTTATAATTTAGTCTATATACTTTCAAATCTTTCTCAAATTAGTCCAGAAGTGATATCCATCATGTAAGTATACACATTCCTAGTTATTCCCATGTCAAATAATAAACAATAGTTCACATTTTCTCTTTTTGGTTGAATTACATTTTAGTCCACAAACTTTTCCAAAATTTACAATTTGCTCCTATTTCCACAATTTTCACACCCACAATTATCTACATAGATTTCCATCTTCAATATCAATTTTGTTCCTTATGAATCCAATTTGTGTTACTCATTTATGAATTTTCTATAAAATCACTAAACATGGTTCTTAGAACAATATTCGATATAGCATTAAAATTTTTGGATCTCAGTCCAATCTAGTCACATTATTAGATCTTGAAAAAAAATCTAAGTTTAGAGATCAAAATGATTTAATTGCCAAGTTGTACCAAAGTGAGCAAAAAAAAGTAGAGGTATGAAAGTTGACCTATTTGATAAGTTCAAGAGCTAAATTTTATATTGTCCCAATTCTAAATGCACAAAAAAAAGAAAATGGAAACTTGGACCATAACTTAACAAAAGAAATATGTCTGCAAGTAGTTTTGCATGTTTTGCATAGGTTAAAATATGCTATAACTCTCTATACTTTTAAAATTTTAAAATTTAGATTCAAATGTTAATATTGTTAAATTCGTTGAACCTAAATCATGAGATTTGAAAAATAAAGAGATTATTCTTGAAAATGAGAATACATTAATTAAATTCTAAATTTTTAAAGATTATAAGTTGTTATGAGATAGTTTAACTTCTGCATAATTTGTTTTTTTCCTGTTATTATAAGATAAACAAAAATCTACACAAAGCTTGACTTCGGTCTCCAGAAATCAGTTTCGGATTTTGTTAAGGATCTTTAAAAGGTAAATTTGAAGTTTAATATTAGGTAAATATTATTAATATCAAACGACTTTGCCTAACTAGAGTTGAAAGATTTGTTGGAGTAAGGGTAGTTTGGACTTTTCGTTGAGAAAAAAAAATTTGAACAAAGAGAGGATTCTGAAGGAAGTATCTGAGAAATAGAACAACTTTGAAGCTCTTCTCTCTCTTCCAAATCCCATGGTGAGGGTGGTTGGTGACTCTTTCTTCTTCTTCTTCTTCTTCTTCTCAATTTAACACGGTTTTGAATATATATATATATATATATATATGTATATATGTATAAAAGAAAATCCTTCTTTATGTTTATATTTTTCACTCCTCAATTTCTCCTTCATTTCGTTGCTTAATTTCCCATAAAAATCTTTTACCCAAATTTTATTTATTTATTTCTTCTTTTTTCTCCATTTGGTTCCTCAATTCAATTTTCTTGAAAATCCAGAAGCAAGGTTTCTATCTCTTTCTTGGAGAGCTTCTTTTATTTGTCTATTTGAAAAAAACAAGAGTTGTTAGATCTCAAAGCCTGGATCTTTGAAAGCAGAGCCTTCTTTTTCCTCCTTTTTTTGGTCTAAAAGTTCATCTTTTGATTTTCTTTTTGGCTGCTTTGGGTTTAAATTCAAAAACCAATTCCAGCAACAACAAGAAAAACCAGAAAAGATCTTAGATTAAGTTATTGGGTTATTTCATGGGAAATTGTTGTGCGACTCCATCAACAACAGCTTCTCATGAGAAGAAGGAGAAGAAAGGAAAAAAGAAGCAAAATCCATTTTCTCTTGATTATGGTCAACATGACCATGGCAACGGAGGCCATAAGCTCACTGTTCTAAATGATCCAACTGGGAGAGAGATTGAGCAAAGATATGAACTTGGGCGTGAGCTTGGGCGTGGTGAATTTGGGATCACATATCTTTGTACAGACAAAGAAACAGGGGATACTTTTGCATGCAAATCAATATCAAAGAAGAAGCTAAGGACTGCCGTTGACATTGAGGACGTAAGAAGGGAAGTTGAAATCATGAAGCATTTGCCTCACCACCCAAATATTGTTACCTTGAAGGATACTTACGAGGATGACAATGCAGTCCATTTGGTTATGGAGTTGTGTGAAGGTGGTGAGTTGTTTGATAGAATTGTTGCAAGAGGTCATTACACTGAGAGAGCTGCTGCTGCTGTCACCAAGACCATTGTTGAAGTTGTTCAGGTATTTTCTTTCCCTTATTTTTGTGTTTATTCCTATATCTTTTGGTTGATCTTGAATCTTCTCTTCTTATCTCATGAATGTACAAGTTTAGGGTTTCAAATGACTTGCTAAACTAGTTGCTTGAAGTGATTAAACTGAAATGCTACACAAAATTTTGGGTTTCAAATGCTTGCTATTCTCCATATTCTCCTAGTATGTGTACTTTGTTTCACTATGCCTTAAATTAAGATCTTAAGTTAATATTTGTGCATTTTTGTTGTTGCAGATGTGCCACAAGCATGGTGTGATGCACAGAGATCTCAAACCTGAGAACTTTCTGTTTGCAAATAAAAAAGAGACAGCGGCATTGAAGTCGATTGACTTTGGTTTATCAGTGTTCTTTAAACCAGGTAATGCCATTTTACAAACATGATATCAAAAACTTTTTTGCCCTTTGGTTGAAGTTTTCACCTATTAGTTTCATCCTTCTATGTTGATCTATTGAAATTTGAATATTTCCCCCTGCAGGTGAAATATTTACCGAGATAGTTGGAAGCCCCTACTACATGGCTCCTGAGGTGCTGAAAAGAAATTATGGACCTGAAGTTGATGTTTGGAGTGCCGGTGTTATCCTTTACATCTTACTTTGTGGTGTCCCACCTTTCTGGGCAGGTTCGTGTTGATTTATAGTTAAAGAATCGCTGTTCGAGTAATGAGAATTGTAATTAAGAACTGCAATGCTCCACCCCTTCCCAATTGAATTCATTTTTTTTAACAATTTTTCTTTCACTTTTGCAATTAGTCCTATTTCCACCGTATGTGATAAATACTGATGGAATTTGATATGCCTTCCTTATATAATTTTGTTTGTTTCCATCTTACATTTTTATTCCATCTCTTTTTCCTCTCTAACTTTCCTTCTTTCTATGCAGAAACTGAACAAGGAGTTGCGCAAGCAATTATTCGCTCTGTTATAGATTTTAAGAGGGATCCTTGGCCTAAAGTTTCTGAGAATGCAAAAGACCTTGTGAGGAAGATGCTCAATCCTGATCCTAAGCGACGACTTACAGCTCAGGAAGTACTCGGTAGGTTTTACTTCTAATGATATAGGTTTTCTGTTGAAATTTTTAGTAGTTTCCAGTAAAAGTTTATTAGCAAAATTGTTTTGCTATATATGTGAATCCTAAATCAAATTGTTTCTTGCTTCAGATCATCCTTGGTTGCAAAATGCAAAGAAGGCTCCAAACGTTTCCTTGGGTGAGACCGTGAAGGCAAGGCTCAAGCAGTTCTCTGTAATGAACAAGCTCAAGAAAAGAGCTCTCAAGGTAATGCTTCTGGATTTCTTGTTGGGCAATAGAACCTAAATAAAGTTTCCACTCATTGCTTGTTAACCTTTTTTCCCCATTTTTGCTTATCTGGTAATCTTGTACTGACAGGTAATAGCTGAGCATCTCTCTGTGGAGGAAGTTGCGGGCATAAAAGAGGGATTCCAATTGATGGATACTGCCAATAGAGGCAAGATTAACATTGATGAGTTAAGGGTTGGGTTGCATAAACTTGGTCATACCATTCCTGATGCAGATCTTCAAATACTAATGGAAGCCGTAAGTTCTACCCTAAGCTTGCATTATATTTTGTTTTGTCATTGATATTTGGCGGCACAGACATGTAAATGTGTAACCATTATGCTATCAGTTTCTTAGTGCAACTGTTCGCTCTTTTACCGAGCCAATATTCCACCCTAATCTAGTTTTATAGAAATCAATGGGTCAATATGATTTCTCTTATGTTTGCATCCATCTGTGGTCATTGTCATATCTCGTTTTAGAACTTTACATGTGCATTGTGAAGATTATCCAACTGTTTGCAAGAAGAGTAACTAACTAAAAATTTATTTTTTAATGTTTTTCTTCACAGGGCGATGTAGATAAAGATGGATATCTGGACTATGGAGAGTTTGTTGCCATTTCAGTTCACTTGAGAAAGATGGGCAATGACGAGCACCTTAAAAAGGCCTTTGAGTTTTTCGATCGAAACCAAAGTGGTTATATTGAGATTGAGGAACTAAGAGATGCCTTATCCAACGAAGTTGAAACAAACAGTGAAGAAGTCATTAGCGCCATCATGCATGATGTGGACACAGACAAGGTTAGACGGATTTTCCCTTTTTCGCTCCCTTACCTTGGCATGTTTATTTCTCCCAGATGTTCATATTCCTATCACATCTCAAGTAGGATAAATACTGAATAAGCCCGAAACTCAGTTTAAGCTTGTAGCTTTTAAACCGGGAAGGAAAATGAGAAAACAACCATAATCTCTCTCCTAAATCCATGATTTCATTTAATCGTAACATACTTGATGCTGTGAATCATTGCGGGAAGAAGTTGAAAACATATCATTGTCACTTTAAAGCTTTTATTATTTTTTCTGAAACCCGAGCAGTGTAAATTCATTCCCATGCATATGAAACCATGCTGAAAGTCTATTTGATGGATGTACTGCAGGATGGGAGAATAAGTTATGACGAGTTTGCAGTGATGATGAAGGCTGGTACCGATTGGAGAAAAGCTTCAAGGCAATATTCTCGAGAGAGGTTCAACAATCTGAGTCTGAAATTGATGAAGGATGGATCATTGCAAATGAACAATGAGCCCAGATGACCAAACACCATTGACAAAGTTCTACTAATGAAAAATGGCTGTTGATTTCAGTGTTACTTTTAGCTGTTATTTTTTTTCTTCTTTTGGGTCTAAAAGAAAAATCCTTTTTCATACCCTTAATTAGGGTTTATTAGGATTGAGCCATGCCAAGGGTGGTTCATGGGTTGGAAATTGCAATTTGTTTTTGCTTGTTTTATGTACTTAGATTTGGGTTCAGAGTGTTTGGAAATAGATATATGATTTATATGGGTATATATATTTTATATATATATATATATATATTGGATATTAATACAATTTAGATTGATGTAGAACCATAGCTGATGCTATGATAGATGTTCTTTTTTTTTTTTTTAACCGAAAAAGCTGACATTTACTTGAAATTGTATTTCAGATATGTGTTAGGTGTGCTGGTAATGGTCCCAATTATCTCAAATCGATGTCTAATGAGTTAAAAACTGTGTACTATTATTTTGTCAAATCATATTTAGAGAATTAATATCTTAACAAAAATATGAATTTGGGTTTATAAAATTTTAAGTCTAGATTAAATTTGGATTTGAAAATTCGTTTTAAAGTAAAATCTAAAGTAACTAATCTTTTGTTTCTCTCAAAATCTGCATTAGCTAGAACTGTCCAAGAACACAGCGGACTAGGCCCGTCCCAACTTAGAATGAGCTTAATTCAATTTAAATATTTTTAAAATTAATTATAAAAATATATAAATATTAATATAAAAATGTATGTTTAAGTTTTTATTAATATTTTATATAGTAACGAGCTTTTGAAACTGGCCTAAGCTTATTTTTCTGAACCTAATTCTGACTCGGGCTTTTGTCCACCCTTTATCAATCTAAACCCAAGCCCTCCTTTATTTCTTCTGTTGCCACCTCCGTTTCCCGCTTCCATCTCACCGCTATCAAGATAACCAAATTACATTCTAGTTTCTTGATAAAAAGGTCCAAATAAACTTTAATGATTTTTTTTGGATAAAAAATAAAACTATACATCAACTATGATTTAATGTGTAATCGTATGCACCAACTTTAATTTTGTGATATTTTATACATAGAATTTTGATTTGATTCAATTTTTGTAAATTATTAACACAATTATTGATATATCATTTTATATTTATATATTGCATACATAAATATAATTATATTTATCTAAATAAAAATAAATTAATGTATTTATTTTTAAAATGTATATGATTATCAAAATTATAGTTTCAAGTATATATTTGAACTAAAATTAAAGTTTCACGTTTATAATTGCAACAAATTAAAATTCATGTATATAATTTCATATTATGTTGGAAAATATGGACATCACATATATAATAAGGGTAATTACATATTATTATTTACTATCATGATAGGTTAGCTCAAATTAAAAGTGATCTAATTTGGTTAAGGCTTATTGGGCTTTAATTATTAAATAAAATATGGGTCAAATATGTGTAGATACTCTAGTAATTAAGTTCTAATCAATTTCTAATTAATATGGGCTAATTAGGAATTAGGACTAATGTGCCAAAGTTATTTATATTAGGGTTATGATCCCTAAATTACATACACGCTAACTTTTCTAATATCCCATCTTTAGAAAAGAGAGAGTCACATTCTTTAGATTACTTGTGTGCTACTTTGGAATATCAAAACCCTAAGATCTGTAGATTTCAAGAAATCAATGAATTCAAGTACGCTTTCGCATCTAGTTTTGTTCTTGATTTATTATTCATGATTTGACATGATAGATCCTGGTTTACAATTCTAATTTTATATTAGATATTATTTATGATTCTAACAAGTGGTATCCAAACCTCGTCATGTTGAATCATTGAGAATGAATTGATTTTCTATTAGTTTGGATTGATTCGTTTTTCAAATTTTATAGATATGATATTTCAATTATATATAATGTTGAATCTTTGAAATTCTAGATAATTTTTTTTTAGGTTTTGATTAATTATAATTCAATCTTTTTAGGGCTATTTTTAATTTGATTTTCGTTCAATGTTGAATTTTTGGATTAATATGAATTTATCATGGCTTTGCACTTCTGGTCAGAAAACCTAAATTATACAGGTGTTGGTTTTAAAGGAAAAATTTATTAAAAAAAAAGTGTTGAATCTCGAAGGAATCAGGATAAGTTTTAATAGAATTGAAGCCTGACAATTGAATTTAAAATATAAATATATTATTAATGTTTCAGCAGTATTACTTTGGTGTTTTTTTAATGCGATACACATGTATATACATATAAAGGTTTTGCTTGTGTTATATTTTCTTTTTAATAAAACAAACGAGAATCAAATTTGGTTTTGAAGTGCATTGAATGCAGGCCGTTTCTTTTTTCTTTAGTCGATTATTATATATTTTAAAGAAATCGTAGGCATATATATTTTGAGTATTCTATAGCTTCAATTATTATTTGTTGATTCTCTAGATTCAATTATGCTTCAATCTTCTTTCATTGTTAATTGATAATGAGGAATTAAGTAAACTTATTATTCTAGAATTTTCAAAATTAAGAATATGTGCATTCTTGATTTCATGAAAGTTGGTTTGACTGTTATTCTTCAATTGCGATAATATGGGTTAAACTATTAGAATCGATTTTTTAATTTTGATTATCTATGGTAATATATTTGAAATCTATGTTTCGAGTATTAGGAATAATATATTTAAGTTTTGTTATATTGTTATATGGTGGCTATGAATTTTCATAAGTAGTTGTGCAAATGAAGACTTTTATACAATTTGAGATTCTTTTTATATTTGGTGATTATGAAATTTTTTTTAAGTATTTGTGTGTATAAAGAAGTTTTATAATAATGTCTTTAGTCATGAATATAAATTTGAGTTTACATGAAGGGAAGCTAGTATTATTTTTCTATTATTATAATTGTGTGTATATATATTATATGCATATAAATGATTTTGAGGATTAATGCATGATTATAGCTTGTGTGAATATGTGTTTATAACTATTATTCAATAAGATATATTTTATAGTTTAATTGGTGAAATTAAGTTTTGATGGATATCATTGAAGTTGTTAATTTTTTTTTTTTTGCTATGGTTATATATTCAATTTTATGAGTGCTTTGGTGCAAATTCATGTCAACTCTATACATATTTAAATAATTTGGTTTTAAGTTTGGTTCTATAATATTAGGTTTTGGCATCTTATGGTTCTAAATATTTGGTTAAATTATGATGATATGGTTTATTGTATGAATTGTGGGATATGCCAACTATTATGATTTTGTTTTTCAGATTTATTGGCTTGAAAATATTTTTCAAGTATTCATGTGAATATCTGTTTAATTATAAATACAACTTTGGATTTACATGGTAAACTCAAGGTAAGTTTTTCTGTTTGATTATGAAAAAATGTATATGCGTGAATTGCTTTGGTGTTTTTGTCCTTGCCAAAATTATGAATACATGTGCTTGTTAATTATTTGGCTTTGAACCACTACATTATTTCTGTTTGGTTTTGATATATAGGATTTTGGAACAAAAAAAGAAAAACTAGTCAAAGATTAAGGTTTTCGGTTTTTTTATTGCATTATTAAAACAACCTTATTTTGGGTTATTCGGAGTTTATAAAACAATAAAAAAAATAGTTTTGACATTTGACTATGGGGTAAATTTTAAATTTGAATATTGGTATGTTTATATATATTTTAAAATAACTTAATTGAAGCAATAAGTCACCAAAGTGATTTTTTTTTGTATAAATTATTTTGTTTTAAAATATAAAAGGTTGTGTGCATGTAACTTAAATTATGTTAATATTGATTGACCCAAATGAAGGTTAATAATATTACATGTGCAACTATGGTAATAAACATGTGACAATTATTCGGTTTTACATGTGAGCAATAAATTGACTCAAAGGAAAATTTATGGTTCGACATGTTCTTATTGCTAATGTTTGATTATTACACCAATATATCACTTACAAGTTAATATTTTGTCCAAAGACAAAATATTAATGGAGTGTATGATATCTTGAGATGAGATTTACATTTATTCAAATTATTTTGGTTTAAATTTGAAGTCTTATGTGAGGTTGTTTATGATTTATGATTTATTCAACTATTATTATATTTGCCAACATCATTGTATGTTGTTTTTGGATAAATATATATACATACATATACTATTATCTTTTAATTAGATTCAAAGATGAAATTAAGATAAATATTTTGAAACAAATAAATTCAGATTTTGGCTTTAGGTTTTAATTAAGGATTTCTAATATTTTAAATAGATTAGTTGAAACAAAATGCCGCTAAAGTGATCTCTTTTGTGTAGATTAGTTTATTTAAAATATCAGGATGATTATATATTTTTGTGATTCATGCGTTTATTAATTGACCCAAAGGTAAGTTAATATTTGGTAGAATTTCAATATCTATGGTGATAAATGTGCGACAATTATAAAGTACTTTATGTGAGCAATATGTTAGTCCAAAGATTAATTCATTGTTTGATATAATTTATTCTCAATATTTGATAACTACAACAAGAGTACTACTTACTGTTAATATTACTGTCCAAAGACTTGATATTAATGTTGTGTTTGGTATCTTGATTTGGTATCTTAAGATGGGATTAGCCATTATCCTGAATTTATTGTTTACTTATGAATATTGATGTGAGCTTATTTTTATTTATTATTTGTTCTATATTTAGCTAATTCATCTTCTACTGCCACTGTAACACCCCACACCCGGCCTAGACGTTATGGCCAAATCTGGCGGTGTCACATGATAGGGTGTTTGAAAACTAAGTTTCTACTATAAATCCTTTTCTGTTTCATTACTCTTGTTGACTCCAAAATCGCTTACTTATTTACTCAATTGTTTTAAAACTCAATTCGTTGCGAAAGCTTTAGAAATCATTTAATTTATGAAAAACCGAGTTAATGAGGTAAATTGGTCCATCTTAAAAAAAACCTTTTTGTTTTAGTGAAAACCATTTGTTCGTTGAGTTTGTGTAATTATCAAATCCACTAAAACAGTCTAAAATCCAAAATAAAAGCAAACAGTCCAAAAAGTCCAATTTACATAAAAAATAACCCAGAAAATAATTAAGAAATAAATACCAAGACTGAAATTAAAATAGTTTAAAATACCTGTGGCCACCATTGAGTCCTCTGCTGCACCGATTCGTCAAGTCAGGGGATTACCTGTGCACATTAACCAGAGAAGGGTGAGTTTACGTAAACTCAGTGTGTAATCCCACAGAAAACAAACGACAACAAATCACAGTACACAGTTAAAACAGTCTTGGGCCTATGCCCTTTTTCAGTACCAGTAATAGTTTGGGCCTTAGCCCATCTCAGTACTTTATTAAGTATGCAGTAGTGTAATATCCCGAATTAGGGCCTAATTGGAATAGTGGTTTCGTGACCACAAATCAGAGATAGAGATAATTATTTTATAATTATTTTGATGTTTATGATATGATTGCATGATTGTGTGAAAATTTCGTGATGAAATCCTATGCCTAAAGTGCTTAGATTGAAATTAGGGACTAAATCGAATAATTTGTAAAACTTGCATTCTAGGAGTTTTTAGTATGAAATTGTTTTGGAATATTAATGAGGAGGTCTTAAATATAAATTTGACCAATTTATAAGTCTATGGACAAAAATTGGACATGGATGGAAGTAGTAAGGGCATTTTGGTCATTTAGTTATTAAAATGAATTAAAAACAAAATTAAAAGCCAATTTTTGTCCATCTTCTTCATTAGGCCGAAATTTCAAGGGTTCTCCATAGCTAGGGTTTGTTTCAAGCTTCCAAGCTCCATAGTAAGTGATTCCAAGCCCCGTTTTTAATGTTCTTTACGTTTTTGGAATCCCTGTAGCTCGATTAAGCTTATGCTAGCAATAATTCAACCTAGGGTTCATATTTGGAAAAACACCCCTAGGTGAAATTTGTATATTTTGGTGTTTTATGATAGAAAATGAGGTTCTAAATTATGTTAGACAACTTGTACTACTCGGTTTTAAGCGAAAACGAGTAAAAGGGCTTAATCGGTAAAAATACCTAATAGTCATAAGTACATATTAGAGTGTGAATTTGATGTTACCATAGAAGGGAAAAATGATCAGCATGTCATAAAACATAAGAATAATGGATGAAGTTTAATTCCCGAGCCTAGGGGCAAAAGTGTAATTATGCAAAAGTTTAGGGGCAAAAATATAATTTTTCCAAAGTTTGTATTAAATGTTGTTTTGATGAATGTATGTATTAAATAAGATTAATTTGGCATTATAGATCAAGAGAAACGAGATTCAAGTCGCGGTCGAGGGAAAAACAAAGTTTACGAAGAATAGGCTCGATTGCTAATAATTTTGTACCGAGGTAAGTTCATGTGTAAATGTAGTAACATAATTGTCATTTTAATTAACTTAATGATATTTATATGATATGATGATTATTATTATGAAATATTATGCTTTGTGGTTATTGTTGAGTAATATGCAAATTATGTTTATTACTTGTTAAATATGAATTGCTACCGAGTATCGGTTTCAATATTCCATGGAAGACGGCAAAGATATGTGATCGAGGAAAAAGCCCGTTTGAACCTTGGGAATAGATTAGAATACAAGTGACATGTCACTAGGATGGTTGAGTTCCGAACTCGTTGAGTTGAGTCCAAGTTCGTGAGATGTAACTAGGCATCCGAGCTCGTTGAGTTCAGTCTGAGTTCACTTATGGATGCGAACGCCCGAGCTCGTTGAGTTGAGTCCGAGTTCACTTATGGCCGGGTTACATGGTAGCTTGGCTACATAAGTTCCATGAGCTATTGAGTTTGTCTAGTCTGCAGTATGGCTCTTATGTTCATGAGATTCGCGTATTCGAATTATATTCCGATGTGTTCAACGGGTGAATCTTAAGTGAATAAAAAGAAGGCCTAAAATGAAGGTGACATGTTGGTAAGTGTGGTAAATGAGAAAATTTGACAGGTATGTGCTTAAACCCTTGGGTTGAGAACTTGGTATGATGAAATCGTAGAAAGATATTAAATACAAATGAAACATGAATGTCTTGGTGTTGTTTATGCAAATAATGTTTTTGTGGGATTGTGTGATTATGTTACTTGCTATTTGCATATGAACTTACTAAGCATTTATGCTTACTCCCTCCTTTTCTTTCATTGTAGTTTTGACAAGCCGGCTTGAGAATCGGGATAGGTCGACGACTCGTTCACACTACCCGAAGGCCTAAATTGGTAAAATGGCTTGTGTGTTTTGAATGTGGCATGTATGGCAAAATACTCACTTTGTGTAAATGATCTTATGATATGGCTATGGTTTGGCAAGAATAGGGTTTGTAAATGATTAGCCATTGGAATGGCCAATCTAAGTCATATTTGATGTTATGTATGTTTAAAATGATATTTAGCCCATGAAAATCCTTAGTAAAATGAAATTTGCCATAAAACAGAATATGGCAGCAGCAGTGATGTAAATTTGAAAAATCACTAAAAATAGTAGAAATGGAATTAAATGATGAGTAATTATGAAATTGAAGATTTATGAGTCTATTTTCATATGGATTGAACAAAACAGGTATATGAATTATATTTTATGAGATATTTAAATTTTTGTGAAATAGGGCCAGAGTGATTTCTGGTTCCCCTGTTCTGATTTTAAAAATTCATAATAAATTGTAAAAAAATAATTAGAAGTCATGCTTTATATATACAGATTTCTTATTGAGTCTAGTTTTAAGAGAAAGAAACTTCATAGACATTGAAATTCTGTACAGAGAGATATCTGATTCGTAATACAAAGAGGGGAGAATTTAAATAATAAACTGTACTAATTGGCTTGACCAAAAATTATAGAAAAAAATTAGTAAATAGATATATGAGTCTAGTTTTAGGTAAAATTTACGGAATTGGATTTCGAGTTTCGGAACTCGAGATATGAATTTTTAAGCGACTGTGATCCAGATTGCTAGCTTGACTGGAAATTTAAAAAAAAATCGTTTGAGCGGTTTAAGTAATGAATTAAGTCTGTTAACACCTCGTGTTCGAATCCGGCGACGGTCTTGGGTACGAGGCATTACAAGTAGAGCCTTAGCCCATCATAGTATCAGTAACAGTCATGAATATTCTGTAACACCCCTTACCCGAGACCGTCGCTAGAGTCGAGCACGAGGCGTTACCAGACTTATCTTACTTGTTCGGGGCATAAAAAATTACTTAAAAAAAATTAATTCGCTCATATTCATCCAATAAATCCCTAAAAAAGGCCCTCAAGGCCCTAAAACGTGAATTGGAACGGTTCGGGACCAAACCGGGAACATTAAAAATTTTCCGATTACTTGCACAAATCAAAACAATTTATTTCACTATTCATAATAAAATTGTCTATCTGTGTAATAGCCACTAAATTAATTATAACTCAAGTTACAAAACTCGAAATTTAAATCTGTAAATTTTATCTGAAACTAGACTCATATATTTTCTTACCATAATTTTTCCAAAATTTTTGGTTTGGCCAATTAGTACAGTTTATTCATTAAATGTTCCCCTGTTTCGCAATTTAGGACTTGACCTCTCTTCACTAAAAATCGATTATCTCATTATAAAGTAATCAGATAATATCCATTTGTTTATAATGAAAATAGACTCACTAAGGAATCTAAAAATATAAACTTTGACTTATAAATCTTTTTGTAAAATTTCTAGTTATTTTCCAAATTTGCAACAGGGGATCATGAAGTCACTCTGAACCAGTCTTACAGAAATTTAAATATCTCAAAATATAGACTTCCTTTGCTTGCTTTGTTTCTTTCTTATAAAAATAGACTCAATAAGCTTTAATTCTATATCTTATTCACCATTTAATTCCATTTCTACAATTTTTAGTGATTTTTCAAATCCACGTCACTACTACTGTTTCCTAACTGTTCCATGGCCAACTCTTACTCTTTCATAGTTTCTTTGCATCAAACTCATTTAGGCATACATAATACCAAAAAATGTTCTTAATTAGCTGTATCATAGGGTAATCATTACCAAGTATTCACATTCCATTATTTAATCATATCATAAGGACATACACACAAAATAGCCAAGTCCCTATACATGCCATAACTTAAAGTATTTCTAGTCACAAAATACTGAGATAACTAATTGATAGTGTAAGGCTATCTCCGACGTCCTTACGATTTTCTGAGTTGGCTTTGCGATACTATAAAAAAGAGAGAAAAGAAAGGGAGTAAGCATAAAGCTTAGTAAGTTTGCATGTAAAGAAATAACAACATTGTAAATGATTTATCAAGATAACCTGAACCTTTCGAACAAGGACTTATCTTACCTTCCCTTTGGTACACTATTTGAATTTTCCATTGAACCATTTAGAATATTAAGGATACACGGGTACCTTTCCTTTTTAAACTTACCATTGCCATGTCTTGACATGGTTTTACGTGGTATCCTTGCCTTATGAACTCACCATTGCCATGCCTTGGCATGGTCTTACAAGGGATATTTGCCTTATAGTAGTTTATCAATGCCATGTCTTGACATGGTCTTACATGATTTCCTTGCCTTGTAAAACTTACCAATGCCATGCCTTGGCATGGTCTTACTTGGTATCCTTAAACTCTAATGTTATGACATTTGTATCCTACACATTCCTAAGGTTCAACTGAAACTTTTAAGTATCATTTCTCCGTCAATTCTTACTTGAATCATCAAGGAATAAATTTAAAAAATAAATATATAGATGCTGAAAAATAACATCATTAATTATAAATAATAAAACATTGCATTTATTTACCACAAACTTATCTCGATACAAAATACGATCAAATATTTTGATTTAGTCCTCAACCTTTTTCTTTCCTTGGTCTAACCCCGAATTTCGTTCTTCTTGACCTATAATAGTAAGTTTAACTTATTGAATATTCAAATTTATCAAAACAGTCCTTAACTCTAACTTTGGAAAAATTATAATTTTGCCCCTAAACTTTTACATATTTACACTTTTGCCCCAAGGCTTGGAAATGAAACTTTATCCCTAATTCTTATGTTTTATGACATGCTGATAATTTATTTACCTACGGAAACATCAAATTCCCACTCTAACATGTACTTAAGACCATTAGGTATTTTTACCGATTGTGTCGTTTTACTCGTTTTTGCTTAAAATCGCTTAGCTCAAGTCGTTTAACATAATTTCAAGCTTCATATTCTACCATAAAACATCAAAATAAACACATTTCACCTATGGGTATTTTTCCAAATATGAACCCTAGGTTAAATTATTACTAGAATAAGCTAAATCAAGTTGCCAAGACTTCAAAAATGTAAAGAACATTAAAAACGGGGCTTGGAATCACTTACTATGAAGCTTGAAAGCTTGAAAAAACCCTAGCTATGAAGAATCCTTGGAATTTTGGCCTAATGAAGAAGATGGGCACATTTTTCCATCTTTTTCCCTTTTTTAATCTTTTAATTATCAAATGACTAAAATACCCTTCATTAAAACTTTAGTTATTTTTATCTATGTATGTCTATTTTTGTCCATAAAAACTTAATGGTCTAATTACCATTTAAGGACCTCTACTTCAATTATACTCTTCAATTTGATCTTTTAGCATCTAAAACTCATGTTTATCAACTTTTGCAATTAAGCCCTAGTAGGCAAATTAAGCATGCTATCTATAAAATTTTCCATCGATACTCTAACGCATGCATCTAATCACTCGATAAATTATAAAAATTAATCGAAATAAACTTTTCTATCTCGGATTCACGGTTTCACAACCACTGTTCCGTTTAGGCCCTATTTTGGGATGTTACATATTCAGTAGCAAAGTCCTACCCAACCAACCTCTACACACCATCTCCGTCCAACGCTACACTCCATGTGGGGATTAAATCAACCCACCCATCCCTACACTCCAGATAGTATCGAATGCGAAACATAAACAGTAATTTGCAACTGAGCTGCCAGATATTAGACTTAAAGCCTTTCAGTACACTTCCTCCAAATATCATCATCCCAACCCAATGCAATGCAAACATACAATATGTCATGCTTTTATGCAACCATCAGTTATACGTATACATACATATATCAGTAATCATGCATCACATACACTCAAATCATACATTTAGGGGTTTAGGTAACGCTTACCAACCCTACAGTAGGTTCACAGTCGACTTGGGCGACCTCGTGCAACCCTAGGAATCATTTCAGATAAATAGGCTTACACGCGCCATGTGGCTTACCCATGTGGGCCCACACGCTTGTGTAACCCACCGACCCCAAATTTTCCTTGGCCATGTGGATCACACAGCCTGGCCCAAAATCCCACACGGCTCAAATCAGTCTAGCCCGTGTATTGCACACGGCCTACCTGGCCATCACACGGTCGTGTCTTGTGCGCACGGCTTGGCCTCGTCGATCACACGCCCATGTTATGTCACACGGCCTACCACAAGGGTGACCAGACGCCCGTGTGGCGTCGATAGTGAGGATTTTAGTTTTTGTCGAAACCTCATTTTTTGTGCAATCGAGTAAACACCTGGTTTGTTTTCAATGCTATCGCAACCACTAGCACTCCAAAACCTAAAAATCGGTTAATCCAAGCCCAATTTTAGTGACACTAATGAAACTTGATCGAACATCCAACAAGATGATCAACTTCCAACTAACCAAAACCTTACCTTTGACCGAGAACAGCGTTTCTACACTACTTCAATACTGCTAGAAAAACTCTAGCCCCTAACCTTCTAAAAAAAATGAAACCCATCAATCAATATCTCAAAATCAAAATAACTACACTTACTACTCTTATCGAAACTTACCAAACCCGCGTAAGTAAAATCAACGTTGCAAATACAAAAGAAAGGAATGGATTCGGAAGAACGAAGCAAAAAAGAGGGGGGAAGAGGCTGCCGAATTTTTGCAAAAAGATAATCAAAAGGAACTTTTCATAACTCCCTATCCCAACACCCCTTATTTTTCTCCAGTAAACTACCCACTACTCAGAATTCCTGTTTGACCGAAACTCTCTCAATCAAACAAGCAAAAATAGACTCCCACGCTTGCGCAAGGATTTGAACTCCAGACCTTCAACACACCAACAAACATCTTAACCACCAGACCAGCATGCCCATTTTGTTATTGTTTTACAAATACTTAAATATAAGCCCACTGCTCAAGTATAAGGCTTAATTCAGAAAAATATCAAAATTTGCCAAAGTTAGGGCTTGAACTTGGGACCTCACACACACATCCAAAACACTTAACCACTGAAGCAGATACACAATTGTGTCATATTTTTGTAATAACAAGAATAAGAATTTTGGGGCGTTACAGCCACAATATCTGCTAATATAGATTCTATACCCATACTTAATGGGACTAATTTCAATGAATGGAAAATACACTTATAGTGCTAGGTTGTATGAACATAGACATTACACTAAGGGAAGAACAACTCGTACATCTTACTACGGAAAACACCCCTTATGTTAAAAGGGATTTTAAGAGGTGGGATTGTTCAAATTGCATGAGTCTAATGATTATGAAGCACAATATTTCAGAAGCCTTTAGGGGCAAAGAATCTGAAAAGATTACTCAGGCCAAGATTTACTTGACGAAATTGAGAAACATTTTGCTAAATATGGTAAGGTTGAAATGACATCATTTCTGACTTCTTTGATGTCTATAAAGTATAAGGGTCAAGGAAATTCTGAGATCTAAGGGCAATGAGTTTTATGATCCCACAATTAGGAATATTTTTATATGAGAATTGCAACACTCTTTTAGGATGTTGAGTTTGGAAGGAGAAATAAGGTTTGAGACATTGCTTTTAAGAAGGACTTGAATTCTAACTCAATTCCTACTATCACTTTTGATGATGTTTAGGTTCTCATACATATCATTGATTAAGAAGTGAATCTAGAACCTCAATAAGACAATGTTGAACAACTTCCTATTCAAGATGAGGTAATTGTTCCAGAAGAACAAACTCAACAACCTCAAGAACGAATGTCATTAAAAAGGCCCCCTAGAGAAAGGGTTATAATGGCTTTAGTGGAATATTTTGACCTTAAGCTGCATCAGATGAATATTAAGTTAATAGTTTTTCAATGGTAACATTGATCATACATTTATATGGTACAACTAGAAAACTTTGTGTCTGATGATGCAAAGTTAATGATTTGCAAATTAAAGAACTTCATCTATGGGTTTAAGCATACTTTCATCTATAGGTTTAAGCTTACTTCTCGTCAATAGTATTACAAATTTTACCAAATGATTATCTTATTCGGTTTAGAGATGAATTTTGTCGATAATTGTATATACCATAAGTTTAGTGGGTGTAATGTTCTATATATGGTTTTATATATTAATGACATACTACTTGTCAATAAAAAAGAATAGTCTCAATCAATGCCCTAAGAATGATTTTGAGATTACAAAAATGCATAAGATTTTTTACATTTTAGTAGTGGGAAGTCTAATGTATGTTCTAGTTTGTATACATTGGAATATTGTGTATATTGTTGGATGTTAGGTAGATATTTTAAACAACCCTGGTTTGGACCATTGGATAGCATCTAAGAGGGTTATAAGGTATTTTCAGAGAACAAAAGATTATATGCTCACATATCAGAGGTCTAATTAGTTGAGATCATCAGGTATTGTAAAAACAAATATTTTGTCACTAAGGTGCAAATTGTGAAAACAAATTGAAGTATTTTATTCCAATAGCAACAGAGCACATCAAAGTCAAAACACATAGACTTTAAGTTCCTGGTTGTTAAAGTAAAAGTTTAGAGTGGTTAGGTGCTTATAAAACATATTAGGACAAACTCTATGATTACAGATCCGCTTACTAAGGGACTACACCTAAAGTTTTATAAGAGCACATTGCTCATATGGGTGTAACGCCATTTAAGGATATTTGGTTTTAGTGGAAGTTTGTACTTTAAAATGTTTTTATGTTATAGACACATTTTCAGTTATTTCAGTTTATGGATATTAAGTTTATTTTCTGCAGAAATAAAGTTCAGTTATTTCAGTTTATGGATATTAAGTTTATTTTCTGCAGAAATAAAGTTTATTTGGTTTATTCACACTCTGATTTTAGTAAAGTTTGATCTCACTAAGATTTAAGAAGGACTAGTTGGAAAAGACATGTTTAGATCATATTGCATGTTATTTCCATGCTACATAACCATATCATATTGCATGTAATTTTCATGCTACATATCCATACTTGATTTATGTCATTTGGTTGTGTTAATATACATGATTAAGGATGGATTTAGTTACGATATATGTAACAAAAGTCGCCTTCGTTCTATGTTAACATAATTAATGGACGAGATTGTTCGGAATACCTTTTGGATATGATGGTAAAATTTTGAGCTCATAAGGTTATATAATGACATGTAATTATAGAGTAATTAGTATATATATGTGGCCCAAGTGGGAGATTATTGGAAAATATGGACATCACATATATAATAAGGGTAATTATATGTTATTATTTAATATCATGATAGGTTAGCCCAAATTAAAAGTGATCTAATTTGGTTACGGTTTATTAGGCTTCAATTATTAAATAAAATATGAGTCAAATATGTGTAGATACTCTATTAATTAAGTTTTAATCAATTTTTAATTAATGATGGACTAATTAGGAATTAGGGTTAATGTGCCAAAATTATAAATATTAGGGTTATGGTCTCCAAATTACATACAAAGTAACTTTTCTAATATCTAATCTCTAGAAAAGAGAGGGCCATATTACTTGTGTGCTAATTTAAAAGATTAAAAACCCAAGATTCATAGATTTCAAGAAATCGATGAATTCAGGTACGCTTCTACATCTAGTTTTGTTCTTGATTTATTTTTGATAATTTGACATGGTAAATCTTAGTTTACAGTTCTAATTTTATATTAGATATTATTTATAGTTCTAGCATATTAAACCAAAATTCATATATAATTTTAAAATTTTTTCAAATCCTTCTAGGGTGAAAAGAAGTCTCACGGCAACTTCTGGAATTGATTTATGTAAGTTTAGAAATTAGTGTTGACACTCGACAATTACTTTTATTGAACACTTTACAGGAATAGCGTGATAAGATATTTTCAGTATTACAAATGTTTAAATTTAAATTCGCCATGCACAGACTGCTCATATGCACTTCTTTTTATGTTTTTTATTATGTTTATTTCCCTAAAATAGTTTTTGGGAAAATATTTTTTTTAAATGGTTTTCTGGAAAAATTGATTATTACTAAATAAACCTAATAGAAACCAAAACCAAAGGCACAGCCCAAACACAAAATACTGGCCCCAATCCACTAACATAAAACACAACAAAACTAGATAAAACAATAAATAAAGCCTTGTCCAGCTAGATCAATAAACTAACATCGACTTCTGCAATTACTCCTTCACATTCATTTCTATTGGTTCCAGTTTCCAACAAAAACTCGGCCTCCCTATTTATAAATCAACATCGCTTCCGTTCTCTTCCCCAAAACGAGAATCTTTCAAGAGATTTGTCTCAGTCTGGTTCTCTCTGGCTTCTCACCTTCAGCGTTCGCACAGCAAAATCGGTCACACCTCCTTCAACGTAAATATGCTCAACTCTTTTTTAACTCTCGGTTGTTAATGTGTGATAAGATTTCTAGTTTATATAATTAAAATATTTATATTTTAATTTTATACTCTAAAACATTTATTATTAAATATTTATAAATTATAATATATTTATTATTAAAATAAAATTATAATATTAAATAGTTTATTAAAACAATAAAGTATATTAATTATGTCACATCTTAAAAATCGAATTAGTAGAAATTGGGTTAATGAACCGAGAGTGGTCACACCCGAAATTTCTTTTAAGATGACCTTGACACTTTTGTCAATATATAAGTATCAAGTATAGTGATTGAGTAGTATTGGAGTTATCCTTGACGATCTGAGTTCGAATCTCTTCTCTCTCATTAATTTCTATTTGGTGTAAATTTACTTCAAACCTTAGTAAATGTCACACCATTTTTTTAAAATAATTGTTGTAGAAGTGTGAACAAGTAAGTGAATTAGCCTAATGGTTAAGAGCTTAATTAGTTTCCTTAACGTCATAGGTTCAAGTCTCCATATTTCTTAAAATTTTTTATTTAATTTTTGCCAACTTTAGCATGGTCAACACCCCTTTTTCGTCCAAGCTAGTTGTCATGCACGGGGAAAGATTTTTTCCTTTCTTGGTTAGTCAACATTCCTTAAACTCCTTCCATAATCCACCTTTTGCTCTATTGTCTCCTTAACATGCCATTTTGCTTCATCATTTTCGTATGTGCTGTTTATTGAACCTAGACAAGGTGTATCTCACCTTTTGTTTCATTTTTATCTTTTCCTCTCCCTATTTTGCCACACCTCTTCCATGTTTCTTCACCACCTCTTGCCAACTGAACCACCACTATCTCCATCGTCGGACTTCCTTCTTTGCCTCCGCTCCTCCCATTTATTTTGCTTCAATGTTGCTAGACCGTCAAGTCGTAAAGCTTATCTAGGAGATATCTTTTATTTGCATTTGCGCCTTTTAGAAAGAGCCACTAAATCAAGTTCTCAGTTAGGTGAAGGATGTATGACTGCTTTACCAATAGTTGAGACCTAGTGGGGAGACATTTCGGCGTATATTCCTACTAATTTGATTTCCATTATAGATGGACAAGTATTCTTATCTGCCAATCTATTCAATGCTACAATCAGACCTACTATTAATGTGGGGATTTCTATCTATTTGCCAATCTATTCAATGTTAGAATCAGACCTACTATTAATGTGGGGATTTCTATCTCCAAAGTAAGATCTGCGCTCAAATTAAAGCTATGAAACAAGTCGCTGGTAAATCAACACTAGAATTGGCCCAATTCACCGAATTAGAAGCCTTTGCACTATTTGCTTTTGATATCGATAAAGCTACTCATAATCAATTGGCACGAGGTCAACAATTACGTGAGTTGCTTAAACAATCCCAATCAGCTCCTCTTACTGTGGCAGAACAGATAAGTATTATTTATATCAGAACGAATGGTTATCTTGAATCATTAGAAATTGGACAAGTAAGGAAGTTTCTTGTTGAGTTAAGCACTTACTTAAAAACGAATAAACCTCAGTTCCAATGAATCATATCTTGTACCAAGACATTCACTGAGGAAGTAGAAACACTTTTGAAAGACGCTATTCAGGAACAAATGGAACATTTTTGACTTCAGGAACAATTATAAATAGAAAATTCTAACTTAATGGAATATAGAGAAATAGATTCTAAATTGCGTCCAATAGAATTTGAATCTATACCAAAGGTTTAGAAGACTTCTGTCCTATCCATTAGACAATGGACGCTTTTCATTTTGATTTTTTGACCTTTAGACTTTTTTTCTCTTGTTCGATTTTTTCTTTTCTCTTATTCGGTTTTTTCTTTTCTCTTGGTTGGAAAAGCTGAAGAACATGTGAAAAAATGTAACACCCAAAACTCAGCCTAGAAGTTTAGACCGAATTCGGAATGCTACATTGATCACCTAGGTGACCGTGAGAAAATATTTATATAAACATCTTTTACTCGATTTTCGAAAAACATAAATACCACATGTTTAAAATCCGAATAATAAAATGATTAAAACATAAAACAACATTCTACCACAGTGTTAATAAAAACCTTACTTTCAAATCTAAATAACAAATAGAAATCCGAAACCATAACTAATAATTTATTAGTCTCAAATTGCCTTCCTCTAGCAGTCGCCCGGATGACGCCTCTTACAATGTCCGCAAGACGGAAAGTTCAGACACGTTTTAACATGCTTCACAGAACGAGACTCCAGCCCTACAAAACTACGATCTCTCTTCTTTCCACAATCCACGCATCTAGTCAGAAGCGTTTCACTGATCTCTCCTATCCTAGTCTCAAACACTCCTTCTAGCACTTCCTTTACTAAGCGGGTCAATGCCTCAGTACCAAGCTCTGGGTTATCGCCACCCAAAGTCGGCGGACTCACATTGTCCTCCAACTCCTGAACAGTCACACGTTCCGGGGGAGTAAAGAACTCATCACGATCATGCTCACCTTTGGAAGTCATATCTAGTGTAGGGCTAACTTAGAAGGCCTACAATATCAGAACATAAAAACAATTGTAATAACAGAGTCTATATTTCTAATTGTACAGTTTCGAATTTTACCTGGACTAGCATCGGAGTCTCAGACAGTTCATTTTCATAAAACATTTTCAAAACACAATCATTTCAGCTTATTGTGGTAAAGTTTTTCAGAAAATTCCTTTTTAAATCCCACATGTACGCACACGAAAACGTAAGAGCACAAGCTGAGCTTTTGTAGCCGTAGCGCTGATACCACTAAATGTAACACCCTAAACTCGGCCTGAATGCTACATTGATCACGGAGGTGACCGTGAGAAAATATTTATATAAACATCCTTTACTCGATTTTCAAAAAACATAAATACCACATGTTCAAAATCTGAATAATAAAATGATTAAAACATAAAACAGCATTCTACCATAGTGTTAATAAAAACCTTACTTTCAAATCTGAATAGCAAATAGAAATCAGAAATCAGAAACCATAACTAATATTTTATTAGTCTCGAACTGCCTGAGTCCTCCGCTTACCGAGTCCAGCATCTAAATTTTGAAATTACCTGAAAGGGGAAACAGAAGAGGGGGTAAGCTATACGAGCTTAGTGTGAGATCAAACTAACTAACTACCGAAACAGAAACAAATACAGTAAACCCGAAAAATAGTTCAGCAGCGAAACATACTTACAGAGCGACTTAACAAAATAGACCATATGTAACTTTACAGTCATATGGCTCTGTTAAACACAATACCTATAATTCACAGGAGTCACAAATTGGGCCTAAGCCCTTTTTCAAAATCCGAGTCGATTGGGCCTTAGCCCATCACACAAAATACATTTAGGCACGAGTACCTTCTAGTCAAATACTGCAATCAGATTTCCCAGACAATCAGATAGGAATGTTTCAGTCAAGTAGATATAGCAGTCACAGAATCAAACAAATGTATATGAGTGCGAATGAGTTATATAATAACCCACCCATCCAACCATCACACCATCTCCGTCCCCCATCAAACCTTAATAGAGTTGTAAGCTCATCCAACCAATCACTCTAAATAGGACCTCGAAAAGCCCATCCAACCTTATATCCCCTATACATTGTCCACGACCCTCAGGGAATTAGGACTATCAGAAAGCTGTACAGTGCCATGCGGAAGACCGCAGTACAAATATGCAGTATAATTGCCAAATCATATATATATATATATCACGCAGCAAGGCTAGCGTATGAGTCATCTTGTGTAATACGGTGGAACTGCGAGAGATGCATGCGCATATAACCGCGGATCGGATAATGGTACGTAACGTAGCTAACGTACATGCAGTACAGTGCAAGGCGGCAAACCGCTATACCATTAATAGAAATATCCACGACCCTCAGGGTATTGGGACCGCCTATGACCCTATGGGTATTACTAAGGCATTTAGAATGCGGATCACCTGCCAGATCGTAAATCTCCCTTCTCTTCAACATCCCACCCAAAAAGATTTATGCAGATGAGTGTATGTGATGTAATCAATGCCGATGCATCAATCCACAACACAATCTTAGACAGACATTCAGAAACATTCACCTACAATCAGTCAATCAATTACAGAAACATGCACACTTGTGCACTCAGATTCGATACCTAACATGTCACACTTCAATCACAAACAATACATAAATCGAGGTGAGAACAGAGTCATAATCACCCTTAGAAATCTTAATCGAAAGGTTGGAAAAACAGAGATCACGAATACACTTAAATCAACCTAAAATCAAACTTGGCGAGATAGGGCCATACGCTCGTGTGCTCCGGCCTTGTGGAGCACTTCAGGCCGTGTAGGGGTCATATGCCTGTGTAAGGAGTAGCACACGACCATGTGACAGAGACACACGCCCATGTGGTGCAAAGGCACGGCCGTGTGATCAGGCCGTGTAAGACACTGTCCAATTTCGCTAAATTCAAGTGCAGAGTAAACACGGTAGTGTGAAGATGTCACACGCCTATGTGACAATCAGACATGACCGTGTGTCCCACAACACACGCCCATGTAGAATTCCTAGGCCCCAAATTGGCTATAAGGCAGTGTGTCCCAAAACACGCGCTCGTGTGAGAACCCTAAAATTCCCAAATCAGTCACATGGCCGTATGGCCAGGCCGTGTGACCCCAAATCTCAAATCCCTAATTCCCAAACTCACACGCCCGTGTACCCTAAGGGACACACCCCTGTGGTTCCGACAAAAATCCCTAAATCGACTACACGCCCGTGTGGCACCCATAACTAGCCTGAAACCCTAATCTCTAAATCCACACGGTCGTATGCCTCGACACACGCCCGTGTGGCCATCGGGGCAGTCACGAAACCACTCTTGAACAGCCCCGAAAACACCACATCAGCCACCAAACCATCCTCCTACTTTAGTACTATAAAAAAACACATCAGAAAACGGAGTATCGCACTCCCTTTCAACTATTCAAACTCTAAAACTAGAGAATCCAAGCACTCTCACGAAAAACTGAAACAATATTTGCAAAACATAAGAACGGTAGATTAGTCAGAGTTGAGTCTCACACCTGATTTTGGGGACGAAGGAATGACAGAGAAGTAGAATTCTCGAAGCCCACAAGCCATACCGAATTTGAGTATATTTAGAAAATAGCAGAAAGGTAGAAAATGAAGAAGAAAAAAAGAGAACCGAAACGTTGAAAAGAGAAGAGATAATAAAATACCAATCCCCAAAATAAAAGTAAACATCAAAATATAAATAGACATAAAAATAAATTAATAAATATTTAACTAAAACAAATAAAAAATTAAAAAAAATAACTCGCGCACCCAAAGACTCAAACCTTAAACCTCAAGGTTAACTAACACTCTACTTATCCACCAGACCAGTAGGCCCATTCTGACACTAAATTGCACAACTAATCACATATGTGCGGCCCTTCCTATGACTCTATCCATTGAATCCCAAAACTTTCAGGCCTAAAATTCGGGGCGTTACAAAAAATGTATTCTTAGGAATTGCATATTTATTAATTCAATTCAACGATGCATTAGCATTAATGCATCGTTGAATTGAATTAATAAATTTTCAAATAGATAGAATATGAATATCGAGCGGGTAGCGGGAATCGAACCCGCATCGTTAGCTTGGAGGGCTAGGGGTTATAGTCAATATTGATTCATTATTTTTAGCATCTCTAATTCAAAACCGAACATGAAATTTTGGTTTCATTCGGCTCCTTTCTGAAAGATAGATAAAAAAATAGAATATAAATAAGATAAAGATAAGGCAAGAACAAAATGAAATAATAATTTGGCCCATAACACCTATGTTAGCTTTTCTGTCTGAATGCATTCAAAACAATTCGCTTTCTAAATGATCCTTCTAGAAGAGTGGGCCACCATTCACTACTGTGGCCACCACATTGCACCACCATTGATAATACTTTTTTCTTTCTTCACTCCTCTATTAATTTTCCTTTAATATTCCCCTCCTAACTCTCACCAAACCATCGCCGCCATCGTCGCACCTGCATCAGCGTTAATGACCTTTCCTCTTTTTTTCACCATTTTCCAATCTCTATCATTCATTATACTAATCGAAATATTATTTCACCTATTTCAGTTTGTTTCTTTTTAATTAATTTTATATCTTCTACTTATTGACTCTCCTTTCCAAATGACTATTTTCTTGACATTCAATTTCCTCCCCGATTTAAGACCCCGATGATCTATTAGTCCTTCCAATTCAATCAAGATAGAGTAAGTATTATTGTTGAATGAAAATCACTATCCCCTCTCTTCAATTTTTCCTTTAGGCTGAAAGTATGTAACATCCCGAAATAGGGCCTAAACGGAACAGTGGTTGTGAAACCACAAATTTGAGGTAGAAAAATTTATTTTATTATTATTTTGAGGTCTATGATATGTTTGCATGATTGTGTGAAAAGTTCGTGAAGAAATTCTATGCATAAAGTACTTAATTTGAAATTAGGAACTAAATTGAATAAATTGCAAAACTTGTGTTCTAGAAGTATTTTGCATAAAATTGAATTAGAATATTAATTAGGAGGTCTTAAATAGCAATTTGACCAATTTTAAGTTCATGGACAAAATTAGGACATGGAAGGAATTTTTGAAAGTTTAGTAGTAAGGGCATTTTGGTCATTTAGGGGTAAAATGAATTAAAATACAAAATTAAAAGCCAATTTTGCTCATCTTCTTCATGGAGGCCGAAATTAGCATGGGGGAAGCCATGGCTAGGGTTTTCAAGCTTTCCAAGCTCAATAGTAAGTGATTCCAAGCCCCGTTTTTAATGTTCTTTACGTTTTTGGAATCCCGGTAGCTCGATTAAGCTTATGCTAGCAATAATTCAACCAAGGGTTCATATTTGGAAAAATACCCATAGGTGAAATTTGTGTATTTTGGTGTTTTATGATAGAATATGAGGTTTTAAATTATGTTAGACAACTTGTACTACTCGGTTTTAAGCAAAAACGAGTAAAAGGACTTAATTGGTAAAAATACCTAATAGTCATAAGTGCTTGTTAGAGTATGAATTTGATGCTGCCATAGAAGGGAAAAATGACCAGCATGTCATGAAACATAAGAAAATAGGCTGAAGTTTAATTTACGAGCTTTGGGGCAAAAGTGTAAATATGCAAAAGTTTAGGGGCAAAATTGTAATTTTGCCAAAATATGATTTTGAGTCAATTTGAATAATGTGAGTCCTAATTAGACTATATTTTAAATGGTAGAGCAAGGAAAACTGAAATTCGGGCTAAAATGGAGAAAATACCAAGTTGTGGATGAAATGGTAAAAGTAGCTATTTTTGCATACGAGGTAAGTTTACAATAAATAAATGCAATGTTCTTTTATTTTACATTATTATTGTTAATTTCCAGAATTTATATACTTATTTTATGAGGATATTTAAAGCCGAATTAAAGGCGAAGTGACAGAGAAAAAGCATTAGGAAGCCCTGTTTGAACCTTAGGAATATTAGGATATTGGGGTTGACAGACGGAGACGGACAGAAATGAGCCATGTAAGTCCATATCGCTTATATGGCTTTGGAGACAGGAATGAGCCATGTAAGTCCATATTATATATATATGGCATTGGAGACAGAATAATTCATGTAAGTCCATGTCGAAGACATGGCATTGGCGAGATATTGATAGACGAGAACGACCCAAAGATCCTTAGTATTCCGAGTGGTTCAATAGGTCATTGTACACGTTAAATTACAGTGAATTATCAGCAAAAGGGAAGGTAGATTATATTTATGAATAGTGAAAGGTCAGGTAAGAAAGAAGGTAAGTAAGTAAAGAAGAAGGTAGAAAATGAGAAGTAAAGAAAGTTTATGAGGCTAGGTGACATTATGTATAATCATTCATTATGCTGAATATTGTAATTTATTTGCTTGTAAGCTTACTAAGCCTAGTGCTTACTCTCTTTATTTTCTTTTTCTTATAGTTTTTATCAAGCCACTCGGGGATCGAAGGAAACGTCGGAGACCCGATCACACTATCAAAGGAATCACATTGGTATAGTTAGACGTTTCGTTTTGTGTATGGCATGCATAGGAACTTGGTTTCTTTTGATATGATATCATCAATGAATGATGTGTAAATACTTGCTAGTGATTAACTAATAGAAGGGCTGATGATATACATGTTTAATAGTATGTATGAATAAGTAGTAACTATCACATGAAAACTATGAAAATGTGAAAGTAACTTAAAACGGATTCAAGTATCAGAAATAACATGACTTTGAAAAATCACTAAAAATCTTAGAGACATGTTTTGATGGTGAATAATATATGAAATTAAAACTCATTGTGTCTATTTTCATATGGAATAAGCAAAACAGGTAAAGGTTTTGTATTTTATAAGATATCTGAGTTTTAGTGAAATAGGGCCAGAGCGATTTCTGGATCCCCTATTTCAACTTTAGAAATTCACCATAAATTTTACAAAAATAATTAGGTGGTGTAATTTATATGGTTAGAATCCTTATTGAATCTAGTTTTAATAGAAATAAATGGTATAGTCATATAATTTTTTTACAGAGAGAAAAGTGGTTCGCAGTAAGTAGAGGCCAGTGCAGTCGAATTCTGAAACAAGGGTAACTTTAAATAATAAACTGTACTAATTGGCTAAGTCAAAAATTCTAGAAAAAAATTAGTAGATAGATACATGAGTCTAGTTTCAGGAAAAATTTACGGATCTTAATTTTGAGTTTTGAAACTCGAGAAATGAATTTTTAAGCAGCTATGACGCAGAAAAACAGTTTATTCCGAAAATTAAAATAGGTGGTTTAGAGTTGTTTAAAAGGTAAGATAAGTTTAGTAACACCTCAAGCTTGACTCCGGTGACGGTTTCGGGCGTGGGGGCATTACAAAGTAGATAGATAATTATAGTGTATTTTTCCTTCAAGTATCAACGTATTGTATTCCACTTTTGATAAAGGGCCGATCGATACCATCCCAGAAAATCCCTAACTTTGTAAATGAAATCACCATTACGATCGATTATTTACAAGAGTAAGTTCAGAATGGATGATTTAGTTAAATTGAGTAATATCACAAAATGTTTAAAAAGACGACTTTTAATGGAAGGATACTTTTATAACATATCGATATTCCATTGTATAAGATCCGAGTGTGGACATTCTTTAGAGTAATGATTTGTTTTGGATCTACTATCAGGTGTGGGTCTAAATTAATTAAAAATATATATACATTAATTTTGATGTTTATATAAATATTATTATTGTATTTGCGAATACTTAAAGCATTCCAAAAAGGGAGATTAAACCCATCGATAAGTATTATACCAAGTAAGTGACTCCAAACCAACTAGTTTGTGGAAAGTATGTTGTGTGGTTATGATTATCACTGATTTGAAAAGTATGTTATTTTCATTCTCATGTTATGTGATACTATGGCATAATGGATTATACATCGTAAGTGAAATGTGATGTTTAATACATCGAGACAATATGTGAATTACATGGCATACATGCCTATGTGATACTATATGTTAAATGATTGATGAACATGTTTCACATGCCTAAATGATATTCTGTAATAAAGTGAAAATGTGTTTTTTCTAGCCATATCACATGCATGGGGTTGAGACATTTGTAAGGAGGAAGATGTGTCAGTTTATTAATTTGAAAATATTGGTAGTTTATCTACAACTATGTGTATTGGCAGCTTGCCTGCTATTTCAGTGGCTTTGTCCACAATATATTTGATATGGTAGTTTAACTTCAAATTGATAAGCCATTGTTACCGGGCAACACAAGGTGGTGGTCATTGTTGCTGGGCAACCCGAAATGACTTAATTGGAGTGTAATGGATGGATGAGTTCTGGGAAATTCCTTTTGGTGTGTAACAAAGATGGGTAGGATGTTTTAAAAAGAAATTGCGTTATTGTTTTACAAAAATTGCATTGCCATGATTAGGTGCATAATATTGGTTATTTTGTATGATAAGTATGTGTTTATCATTATTTAATTTGTCATCAGACTCAGACTGGGCTTTAAAAGCTTACCCATTTAGTTCCATAACCTTTTCAGGTGATTCACATACATAGGACTTGGATTCGGCATACGGAGGGGTCTCTCGGATGGATTTTTAATAAATGGTTTATGAATTATTGGGTTGTTATTTTGGACATTGGAGATTGAACTTTTATTGGGTTATTTCTTTTACTTTATTTAATTTTAAATTGCCATGCATGCATGTTTGATGGACTTACAAATATTTTAACTTGTTGTTATTTAATTTATTTACAAATTTTATTTGATTTCAAATAAACTTATCAATTTATGACTTTTTAAGTATTTTCAAAAGTCCGCTGCGAAAGATTTTTACCAAAATCATTTTTAAGGAATAATTAAAAATATTACAACATCTTGATTTTAATGATTTAAAATGATATTTTGAAATAATAATGAACTTTTCAAATATTCGTGCTTTAATAAGTGTTTTTCAAAAATAAAAATTTCTCAGTATTTAAATTTTAGAATTTTTGTAAAATCAATTGAAACCTAGTTGTTTTTAATAAGTAAATGTTTTCAACAGTTTTAATATGGCTTCCGAAATTTGGTCATAACGTCTAGGCCAAGTTTAAGAGTTTACATTTAGTGATATCAGAGCCCAGTTCAAAACTCAGACCGTGGATTTTTGTTTTGAGTCTGCATGCATATTTGAAAGGGGTATTTTGAGAACCATGCCACAAGAAAATTTTCATGACTTTCAAAAAATAGTTAAATCTAAGAACTCCGATGTCGTTCCTAAGTTAGTATTGTTACTGCTAAACTAGAAATGAACATTAGGATTGTACTGTTTAAAATTATAGATTAAAACTGTAAACTTTAGACTATAAACACTCAGGAAATAATTAGACGTTTTATTTTTGAACTATAGATTAACATAAAATTTTAAACTCAAGAAAGCGATATGAAAACCCAAGATATGCGAACTTGTGGCATGTGATTTTGCAGTACACAATGTCGAGTAGCTCAAGATTATTCGTTAGCCTTTTCAAGAACTTGTGCCTAACCTTAAGACAAATGACATCGTTAGTGCATGTACTGCTAAAGGCAAAAATCAAGAGACTAGGGATGATGCAATATCCCAAGCAATGTTGAGAGTTTTAGAAAGGGTTTTTGAGATTATGGTTAAGAAGATCAAGATATTAAAAGGGAGTAAGTGGTTGGAATACAAGAGAAAGGAAAATAATGAAGTACGAAATAAAAGGAAATCTAGTTATACTGACTCATATTCGCGGCAATTGAAGGGGGCTAGAAATGACAAACCACAACAGAATGTTGTAGAAGCTAATATTGGAGGTTCTATTGGATCAGCGAAAATTTTTTGTTTGTAAGTATTGTATTAAACGCCATTCAAACGAGTGTTGGAAAAGTCAGGAACATGCTTGAGAAGTGGGTCCGCGAAGCATTGTGTTACATGCACAATGCCATCCTATTTAAATGTAAGCTTCGACTCAGAAAAAGAATCAGAGATTGGTTTATGCTATTAGGTTTCGAGAGTATCGAGACACATCTGACATCAATGAAGGTACTTTTACAGTCCATTCTAATTGTACCTTGCACTGATTGAGAATTGGTATTACTTAAATGTTTGTTGTTAATAGTGTATATGTGAAATTGAGAATTTAGGAATAATGAAATTGTTAGTGATATTTCTATAGATAGTCACTTGAGACAATCCGTGTAAGTAAATAGGAAATCCATTGGAGATTTAAGGTAAAGTATTGGAACCACATTGGAATCAAATTTGCGCAACAGAAGCGTGGTAGTTAGTTTAGAAAAAAGAGTTATGAATTTTGTGGATAAGTGAATTGGCTTAACAATAGAAATTTCGAGGACAAAATTCTTTTCAAGAAGGGAAAAGTTGTCACATCCCAAAAATTGGGTTAGTTAAAATTAGGTTAATGAAACGAGAGTGGTCACGCCCAAAATTTTTTTCAAGATGACCTTGACACTTTTGTCAATATATAAGTATCAACTATAGTAATTGAGTAGTGGTGTAGCTGTCCTTGATTGTCTGAGTTTGAATCCCTTCCTCTCATTGATTTCTATTTGGTGCAAATTTGCTTGAAACCTTAGTAAAGGTCACACCATGTTTTTAAAATAATTGTTATAGGAGTGTGAACAATAGTGAGTTAGTCTAATGGCTAAGAGTTTAGTTAGTTTCCTTAAGGTCATGAAAGAAATAAATAGGGTATTTTAGGGTATGCATACTCAAACATAAATAAAAGTTCATAGAAGTTATTATTAAGGTTTGCATACAACTTACAACATAGGTTCGCGTAACAAAGTAACACGTGAGTTCAAATAACAACATAATGCATGAGTTTGTGCAAAAGCACGGGTTCATAAAATATCAGAGGTTTGCTTACTTCCAAAGTTCACACATAAACAAATGTATCTGTATTTGCATACAAAGAAAGCTTTGCAACAAATGGAGTCATTCATACAAGGTTTCTCACACTTTTATAGGGTTTGCTAAATGGTAAGGTTATCACTATAGAGAATTCGTATGCATGTTGGGGGTCGCATGAAATAGTATTTCGCAACATAATTGACTCGCATGTGGGGTTAAGACATACTTGACAAAATTAAAAGAATACAACATAGCACACATGTAAGGAGGAATAATGAACATTATACTCTATTAATACCAGCAAAAAGAATTTAGAAACAAATGACTATGATAAATTGCTCATTCGAGAACTAGCAACCCGTGGCTATGTTTCATGTTTATCAATCCACAAAATGTCAATGAGAGGATACCATTAACTCTTTAATTGAGCTATGAATTCTAATGTTGCTAGTAAAGTCATGCCATATACAAGTCATATACCTAACATACCGGCTATGGGCTTGATCATCTTTAGAGCATAAGCCTCCACTTATATCAAAGCACATGAGTTGCATACGTATGGTTAGTGACTAACTTAGGATTTAGGTAAATCATGCCATGAAAGTCACAAGTGAATTAATTCAAAAATGAATTCAATATTAATTCATCTTGGGCCCTGTCCATTGTATCATTCTACAAATGAATACATCTATGTCTCTACTCGTGGAGTCAACTACTTCGATAGCCAAGACTAGCCATCACCCCAATTTGAATTGTAGACGACATAATAATCCTTCTCAGTAGTTGAATCAAATGCCCACTTTGATTCTTTTACGGGATTGCTGACTCATTTAGATTATCTACTGAAGTAAGTCGGCTTTCTTGCAATGTAAACATTCTTTACTATGCCACTTATCTTCAATTTGAACTTTAGACAATCAATGAGCTAATATTTGCTTGTCACAATTTTGTTATGCATACAAAATATAAAAGACCTAAATGGAAAAGACATAATAGTGAAATGTGAAATTAACTTTATTTATTTATTCATCGTTCAAATAAATAGAAAACAATTACATATTTACTACATTATGGGCACATTTCCCAACAACGGCATCATTTAAAATAGTGTAATTCATAACCCAAGAAATGGGCAAATGGAATCCTCTCATTGACATTACATGATAGATGAAAAGTAAATGGGCCACGGGTCGTTTGTCTTTGTGATAAATGACTTAATTACTATTTGATAGTAATTGACTTTTCATGAAGGAAGGTGTAATTATTAGCATAAGATAAAATAAGATCATGTTGGGAGAATGGATTTATCCTAAAGATATTAAGGATATCCTATGAGCGAAACACACTTATTACAAGGTCATTGGACAAGTACTGATGGAGTAGCCTTCATAATGGCATGTATTTAGGGAGAGCTCAATCACGATGCTTAGTGGAATAACTTCGTGACTAAAAGAGTTCATAGTTAATAGGCAAAAAATTGGAACTTAATCATTTGAGTCATAATTACATATGTACAATCGGTCTCCCCACTAGCTCCTTGAAACCATAAATAAATTATATTTAAAAGCAAATGAACAAAAATAGATAAAAATCATAAAGTTAGAGAAATGGATTACATTCATAAATGAATGTGGTTTCTCACTAAGTATGGAAATGACATTAGAAGAATAAATTTAAGTTTTTCAAATTATTATCTACGTAAATAATTGAAGTTTGAAAATAAAATTAAATTAATTGGTCAATATGGATCCACTGAATGTCGAAATTAAATATATTTTCTAATATATTATTTTACAATAAAGTTTTCATAACTTCAATGGAATTAGAATTAAGTTGATAAAATTATTTAATTTTAAAATTAATTAATTAAAATTAATTTAATAAATAATATTTATTTTGGAAAATAGAAAAACATGTATTGAGTTGTATTAAATTATAAAGTGTTGGGTTAAAAGTCTAGGAAGCACACATAGTTGGACCTGATACAGGACAGGCCTAAAATCCCTCATAATATGTATGAGGTGCGGCAACCCTATTATAATTAACTAGGACTAGCCGCCCCTCTCTCCTAGTAGAACTAATAGACTTTTAATTCTGTCAGATAAGTATTATTTGTATTCTACTAATTCAACTACTAGTTTTCTATCTCTCCCCATAAATCGATGGTATTGGTAGAGCTATTAACACATTAGTTTACAATATTTTTTTTCTACCCAAAAATAGTCAGAATTTATTTCTATGTATAAATTATATTATATGGGAACAATAATTCTACTGATTTCTATTAAGAGAAAGGTTTACTTCCCTATTGAAAGTAAGAAAATTATTTTTGGTTCTATTCGGTTCGTAATTGTTCGACCCACACTCAAAGGGATTCATGGTACGAGAATAGTAGAGACGATCATTCAGTTGAAAGTCGAGAATGTCTAGGATTCATCTCGCACAAAGAACATACTTTTTGGGGAAAATTTATTGTAATAAATATCACAAATCGGTTTGGTTTTCAAATTTTTAAATTTTCTGCTATAATAGAAAATCATTTTCAAACCAGATCTTTTCTATCACTTAGGAGTGTTATTTGATGTTTCAAATTTCTTGAACCTCCTAGCTTGCTTCTCAAAGGCTTAATTGAAGTTATGAGTAGGCAAAGCAATCAGCTCTTAAAGTTTTTCTATTGTAGAGGCATTGGGAATTGGCACTTCATCAGCAACTTAAAGTGTAATGCTTTTTTTACCTTTTGACTTAACCCTCTTAGGTTCATCCAAGTTCAACTCAAAAGTTTGTAGGGACTCTATCAACTCACCAATCTTCAAGCTATCTAAATCTTTGGCCTCTTTAATTGCAATCACTTTATTTGAGAATCCTTTAGGTAATAACCTTAAAAATTTTCTCACCAGCTTTGAGTTGGAGTACTCTTCTCCAAAGGTGAATGCCTTACTAAATAGGTTGTACAATTTAGCATAAAATTCTCCTACCGCTCAAAGTATTACCTTCCTAAAGTCTCAAACTTGGAAATATGTTTGGACTCTTACATATCAATACCACAAAATATGGGATACAAGACCTTAGAATTTCCATTGGAAACTCTATTTTATTTAATTGTTGACTGCCTCCAGACATACCAACATCAGTCTACAAGTATACGGGTTAGGTTGTAATCTAGTTACAAAAAAGTAGGTGAGTGCTTCGAGGATTGTACCCAAGGAACGTGATACTAAATTAGTCCTAACCTAAGCATAAATAAAGCAGATCTGCCACGAATTACACTATTATTTATATCATTTT
Source organism: Gossypium anomalum (assembly GCA_025698475.1). Lineage (NCBI taxonomy): Eukaryota > Viridiplantae > Streptophyta > Magnoliopsida > Malvales > Malvaceae > Gossypium > Gossypium anomalum. Next base: position 24,303,438 of record CM046957.1, read on the forward strand.
TGAATATAACTTTAGTTTGTTTAATAGTTTAATCAAAGCATCTTAGTAGATATTTAGGTTTTCATACTTAAAGTAGTAATTTATGATTTCTAGTAGTTTTTATTACATTTTATATGTCTAAATAAGGTTACACGGGCTTGTAGGTCAAGTCAGGAGCTAAAGATGCATATTTGGGTCGAAACTGATGCCTATGTCGTGACACCGATACACTGATGTCTCAACATCAAAGATAGAAGCTAAAAACAAGATCTAGAACGAAACTGCCTTAGATGTCGCGACACAACCCTTCGATGTTGTGACACCGGAAGCTGATGTTGCAACACTACAGGCCTGTGTTGCAACACCGCTCCTGCATAGCCTAAAAAGTCCTTTCACATGGAAGATGCATTTTCAAGGGAAATTAGGAGTATTTTTCCTAGTCAAACTCTAAGTACTTCAAGGACAATTTGGGCATTTTAATATTTAGACTATATAAAAGTCATTGTAATAAGTTAAAATACACAATGGGAGGGAGCCAGAAAATATATTTATGGTTTTTATTGTATTCTTAGATTTTACTTGGGGTATTTTATGTTCTTGTAACCAGAGGGTCCTATTCCGAAGTGAGACTCCAGCGAGTAGAGATTGTTATGGAGCCAATCTTTCATCGATAAATCCATGAACATCCCTTTTCCTTTATTATATTCTTAGATCTCTTTCTTTAACATTGTTAAAGTGAATGTTTGTGTAAAGATTAGAATCAATTTATGCTTTATCCATATCTCGCATGATTTACACTGTTCTAATCTTATTAATTTAGTGAAGGATAAAGTTTCTTAATGGATCATCTGTTTGGGAGAGGAAGAACTTAACCCTAGGCCTGACAACCATAGGAAGTCATTTAGGTGGAAATTAACCCAAAATTGGTATGGCCTATCCTTGAACACCTTAACCCAAACTGATCTGGACTGTGAGGTTAGAAGATAAGTAGTTCTTACTAACTCGTCATTCTAGTGGATGTATCGAAAGATCTTACTAGGTTTTCGACTAGTTGATTGATTAGAACCCTACATCAATAATTAATTAGGTAAAATTATTAGATATAGGATAAAGGGATAGGATAAGCCAATACATGAACTTAGGAGTAGATTTAGGTTTAATTCAATTTATTTAGTTTATTAATATTATTATCATCTTGCCTTCATATTAACACTACTAATTCGTGACAAGTAGATTGATAATTATTTCTCGTAATTGGTTTGATAATAGTCTTCCCCAAACTACAATCTTTTAGGTATGATCTTCGGAGTACTTACCTATTTCGTTGTAACTATATTACAAACTGACCAGTATACTTGTAGACACTGCCTCAAATCTACATATTTAATTGCTTTATTTGCTCTCTAGACGTTGGTATGTTCAGAGGCGGTCAAGTTGTTGGCGTCTTTGTCGGGGATTGCGACAGTGATCATTGTTATTGAATCAAATACTTGTGAATAATATTAGTCAAAAAATGAATGAGCTGGATAGTGTACTAATTTTTTTCATTAACTGTGTTATTTTTATTCTTAAAATTTATTTACTTAACTTTTTTATTATTCACCTTGTTGACTAGATAATTTAATTATGGAAAATTTTGATTATAGGTGGTTTAGTTATGAATGGACTTCTTGGGATAAAGAATGGAATTACATAATTGGTTGGTCAAACGGAACCACGACAAACCAATGAAGCAATGATAAAGGGTGTGAAGATAATGAGTACTCATACGAAGCTCTTTATGATTCGTATGACAAAGACAATGATATACCCAGACACTTAGATGAATATTTTTATGATCTGCATAAGATTCCTTCATGTGAAACTGCTGAGCCATCCAATTCTGAAAGATTATCAAACATGTTAGACATAATGGAACATATGAGGAAAATACTCCAAGAAATATCTGAGGCGCAACCTCCAAGGGAGGAGGTCATGCATGATGTTCCCAACCTTGATCCAGATGTAACGCCCCTAACCCGAATCCGTCACCGAAATAGAGTTATGGAGCATTACCGAAGTTACCGATTTATTTATCAGATATTTCATTTTATCTAACGTTCATATTTGGAACCAATTAAAATCAAACATATTGTCCCTTAACGTACTTATTTTTCTCGATATGTTTTACTTAAATTTATTACTCGTCTCAATTTAATTAATTTCCTTATATTAACGTATCAAAAATAATCACCTATTTACATGTCATGATAAATATCATTCTCTTGCCATTTCTTCATAAACATAAAATCAAGGAATTCATTATATCGATATTTCATGCATTTAAAAATACAATTCAAGTTATACTAACTTACCTCGTTACTTATACATGTTTATAATTTCATTAATCCGATATCTTTTCTTTTCACGCTCAAGTCTCGTATTCGAGTTATCCGGATCTTTATAAAGAAATTTGATCGTCGTTTTCATTTATTTCATGTTGTAATACATTCAACTAATAATCTAAACAAAATTACCATTTTACCCCTAAACTTTTAATTAATGACGATTTCATCCTTAGGTTAAAATAAAATAAAATTATTGCAATTTAATCCTTATTTCCAGCCGTTATTCTCAAACAAATTGATAACGACCCATGAATTCTATAAAATATCAGAATTTTCCATAATTTCAACACTTTTCAATTTAATCCTTAAAATATGTTTTTCCCTGATCTTGAGCTAAATTAATAATTTCATTCAATTTTGTAATTTTAAATAATAAAATAATTCATTTCATGCAATTTGGTCATTTCTGACATTTTTACAAAATTGCCCATAAATTTTTTTTACTTTTTTTCAATTTAGTCCATGAGCCTAAAACATGCAAATTAGCCATGCTAGCTGAATATTCATACATATTTTCCTCCCCCTCCTCTCCATTCCACATCCTTTATTTATAACATGCAACAAGTAACATTATCAATAATTTCACTATTTACTTATATGTATATTCAAAACTGTCCATTTGCGTCATAGTTACTAAATTATTTATATCTTAAGGTACAGAACTCGAAATTAAGATCCGCTAATTTTCCCTAAAACTAGACTTACATATCTTATAACCATAAAATTTTCACAATTTTTGGTTTAGCCAATAAGTACAGTTTATTCTTTAAATTTACCCCTGTTCTGCTGTCCGACAGTTCCGACCCTTCTTCACTAAGAATTAATTATCTCATCGTACGAGATTTGGATCATGTTCCCGCTTATTTCTATTGAAAATAGACTCATTAAGGATTCTAAACATATAAATTTAAGCCCCTAATTATTTTTATCCAATTTTTTATGATTTTCCAAATTCAGAACAGGGGAACCCGAAATCATTCTGACCTTGTCTCACAAAAGTTATTGTAGCTCATGATTTACAACTCCATTGCTTACATAATTTCTTTTATAAGAAACTAGACTCAATAAGATTTAATTTCATATTTTATTCATCCTATAATTCGATTTATACAATTTTTGGTGATTTTTCAAAGTTAGGCTACTGCAGCTGCCCAAAACAGTTTTAGTGAAAAATATTGATTTCCATTTAGCCCCAAATTTCATAGTTCATACAATTCAATCCTTGTTCAATTAACTCCTCAATTGAGATAATTTTTCTCATTTAATACTTTATTCCATCATTTTAAACTACTTCATAACCCTTGAAAACCATAACTTTAACACTAGACCTTAATTCCAAACTCTTTCACAATTAGGTCCTAAACCAATTTTCATCAATTTTACTTGATAAAATCACCATATGTCAAAATTAAAACTTCAATTCTATGTTTATTCATCATATTCTTCCAGTAATAATCCATAAAAACTTCAAAAATTAGCCATGGAATCAAAAACTAATGAAATAGTAAGTTGGACCCAATTGTAAAAGTCCAAAAACATAAAAATTTCAAGGAGAAAGCAAGAATTAAACTTACATGAAGCTAGAGTATGAAAACCAGCTTGAACCCTCATCCATGACTGTTTTTCAGCTGATGAATATGAAGAGAAATGAAGAGAATTCTAGATATTCCAATTTAGTCCCATTTTTATTTAGTTAATTTTGGCAATTTTCTAATTTTGCCCTTATTTCACCCATTTTCTGATTTTTCAGCTATTGCACCCAAAATATCTCCTTTGGGCTTATTTGCACTTTAGGTCCTTCCTCATTTGAAAATTAAGCTATTTAATCATTTTAGTAACTTTTTCACCTTTTTCAATTTAGTCCTTTTTATTTAATTAGCTATCAAGATTTTTTAAAATTTCTTGACGAAACTTTAATACTAACTTATTAACACTCCATAAATATTTATAAAAATATTTATGGCTCGATTTAAATTTTTGAGGTCTCGATACCTGCTTTCGATTCTAATTATTTTAATATATATATATATTTTTTTTTGTACACTATTCACTATTTCAAAATTTTTCCTAACTTAACATTTAACTTATACTCACTAAATTAATAATATTTCCTACTCATTTGTCGGATTTAGTGATCTCGAATCATTGTTCCGACACCACCAAAATTAGGTCATTACAACTCTCCCCCCTTTGGGATTTTCGTCCCCAAAAATCTTACCAGTAAGAAGTTACTTTCAACACTCATAAACACTTTTACTAATTTCTCGTAATCACAATTTGATTTAACCTCGAATATCTTTTCCTGTCACCTTTGAACTCTAGAACACAATGTTGGAACGCATCACAAAATTCTAAATTACCCTCTCGGGGACACATATACTCAAATGATCTGTCAAAGGAAAACTCAGACTTCATCAAATGATCATACGAGATCTTTCTTTGTCAAATGAACAACCATAAACTAAATAACATTTTCCTTTCCGATGTTAATGACAATCCCAATTCAAATCTATAGTCATTCTATCTCATAACACACTAGTATTATCACCGATCGCAATAATCCTAAATGTTCTTAATGTTCACTTACTTGCTAACAAATAGACATCCGAATATGAACTCAAAAATATTATGTAATGCTCATACAATCACTAGTACATCTAACTCACAAAAAGATAATAAAGATCTTGATAATTTCTCAAAGAAAGCCAAAAGAAAAACATTGCTTACTGACTCTGGACTTCCATCATAACAGAGATAATATATCCCCCGCATGTATAAAACAAAATCAGATCAGTAGAAACATAAGAATAGTCTCACATAAATTTTTACCATTAACTTCATTTCCAACATATTAAAATAGAATTCCAAAAGATGAAGAAATGACGATCATAAACCGACCAGGACCAATAGAGCTTTAAGCCTAACATCATAATTAACTAGCATTCTCAAAACATCAGAACTCCACCAGAGACTGAATAACCACACACATATCTCTGAGGATAAAAGAATATATAGAATACCCAGAAAAGATTATCATATTCGTTTCAACTATAACTATCACGCACAATCATCTTTACTACTCAATTATCATTTTTCTAACTAATTCTGTCATCATGAACCCCGCATCATTCCATTCACTAACGAAAACCAATTCGGGAAAAATTTCAATAAACACATACTTCAGATATCATATCTGAATAAGTCGACTAGCCGAGGTTAACTTTTTCTTTAACCGTGTCATTACGTAATCTGAATGACCTTTAAAGTAATCTGATATCTTTTTTCAAAACTGTATTTACTTGTCAAACTATTTTCAACTCCGACTACATTATTAATTATTCCATTACTGTACTCTTTAGTTTCCCATTTGTGAACTTATTCAACAATTTTTTTTTTTTTTTGTAAATTTTCGTTATAAAATACTAAATTGGTAAGAGGGTGAGGTCGTAAGGCCTCTAACTGAGCTCTCATAAATACACACATATAACTTAGCATTTATCATCAACATCATATCATCACAATTACATAATTCACTTCAAACAAATTAACATACATAATTATGTTACACGAACTTTTCAGCTTATCCATTTCAAACTAGTGTAATTAAACATACATTTCATGAATTTTGAGTAAATTTACTCATAGCATTTACTTAACCAAACAAGTCAGACACATAATATCATATGAATGCCATACAAACATAGATAAGCTTATCACAATTTAAACTTTCATTTCATTCACGTTTCATCATTTCTCAACTTTTGATTATCTCATTTCGTACATTATCACATACATATCATGAACTTCTATTCATACCTTTCTAAGTTCCTTCTCATCATAAACACATTTCAATTATCTCAATATCACTAACTCATACTTCTCTTACCATATACATAATTTAAATTTAACATTTAATAATAAATAATTTGAATTATAGTAATACAACCATACGTTGAGTACGTTTATACTCAGTGGTATTGCCATAATTCAAATTATAAAAACTATAATAAATAATAAACATCAAACATGTAACAATATAAGTCATATGTGTTAATTATGCTTTAATTTCATATCTCGACAATAGTCTTTCATCAAATAGCATCATATATCATCTATACTATCTTTAATCAATTCATGAACCTTTGGTTCAAGCTTTCAATCTCATATCTCAATTTCAATTCACATTTCAATTTTTAATTCCACTTTTTTTTTTTTTCATACTTTCAAAAGTTCAATCGATCAAATTCATTTGATTTTCTCATTTCATTTATTCAACTGATTTCAATATCAATAATTCAATATTTTAGCAAATTCATGAACCTTTCCAAATCTCACATTTCATTTCAATTGAAAATTCAACTCATAATTTCTTTCTCATATATATATATATATATATATATATATATATATATATATATATATTTTTTTTTTTTAGTAATGCGAGCAACCAAATTTATTTAATTTTCTCATTTCATTTATTCACCCTATTAACAATCTGGACTTTGACTGGATACACAGATTCCAACCCAAACACACCAAGATCGGCACATAGTGCCTCATCGGTCGAAAGCCAAAACGAAAACAATAATATGAGCGATGACGGTACACAGAGTACCTCATCGGAACAAATCCGAATAAGATAAAGAATAAAGATGCGGTAACAATATCCGACACAGAAAGTGCCGAATCGTTAATCTGTAATAAAGAACTAAAAGACATAAGTGCCTGATCGGTAAAGCCGATAAATCCTGCACTCTTCCAATCCTATGGCATGCCAATTATATCCGACTAGCCCGACAAGTTAATAGGAATTTAATTCTTATTTCAATTTTACTTAATATTCATATTTACCCCTATTAACAAGACTCGGACTTTGGCGGATATGCGAATTTCACCCAAACACACCGTAATATCCAGCCCAAACACACCCTAATATTATAAATCCTCCATAACACACCAAGATAATATAGCCTCCCATACACACCAAAAGATATCATATCCCCAAACACACACACGATGTCCAACCCAAACACACCCTAATATTATAAGTCCTCCATAACACACCTAAAAGGCATTTAATGCCTCTTCTGATAAACCGGTTACAATAATGAAACATCTTCTCACCGAACTACAAATCTCCTCATCACATCACAAATCCAATGGCATGCCATTTGTATCCAATCTAGTCCGATCATCAAGTAATAGGGTATTTGATTCACTTTCTCAATTTAATAATTCCTTTATCAATATACCAATCTAATATTCATATATATTCACACATTTTCATAATTTCATATATTTTCATTTAATTCAACAAATATATTTCAATTATTCACATAAATTCATAATTCTATACAATTCAATTCACTTTTCAAGAACAAATATTCAAATATCACAAATCTCATATTTAAAATTTTCAAACAATTTATATTTCAATTCAAATAATCAAATATACTCATAATTCAATTCAATTCAAATAATCAATATATATTCAATATATATATATACACCAATTCAATCAATATAAATTCAATAAATTCATCACATATTATATCAATCCATTTCAATTGCAAAACACAATAATTCTTACTTACCATACATAACAATTAAAAATTCAGCAATCAATAATAATTAAAATTTGAATTATAGTAATACACACTTCAATTAATCATAATTTCATTCCATTCCATTCAATTCAATTCAAATTCACTTTTCCACTTTCTAATCAAGATACAATTCAATACCAATACATATTTCGATATTCACATATAATCATACTTCACATGTACTACATTCGGTCCGAGAACCGACTAAACCTTAGCTCGATACCACTAAATGTAACGCCCTAACCCGAATCCACACACCAAAATAGAGTTATGGAGCATTACGGAGTTACCGATTTATTTATCGATATTTCATTTTATCTAACGCTCATATTTGGAACCAATTAAAATCAAACATATTGTCCCTTAACGTATTTATTTTTCTCGATATGTTTTACTTAAATTTATTACTCGCCTCAATTTAATTAATTTCCTTATATTAACGTATCAAAAATAATCACCTATTTACATGTCATGATAAATATCATTCTCTTGCCATTTCTTCATAAACATAAAATCGTGGAATTCATTATATCGATATTTCATGCATTTAAAAATACAATTCAAGTTATACTAACTTACCTCGTTACTTATACATGTTTATAATTTCATTAATCCGATATCTTTTCTTTTCACGCTCAAGTCTTGTATTCGAGTTATCCGGATCTTTATAAAGAAATTTGATCGTCGTTTTCATTTATTTCATGTTGTAATACATTCAACTAATACTCTAAACAAAATTACCATTTTACCCCTAAACTTTTAATTAATGACGATTTCATCCTTAGGTTAAAATAAAATAAAATTATTGCAATTTAATCCTTATTTCCAGTCGTTATTCTCAAACAAATTGATAACGACCCATGAATTCTATAAAATATCGAATTTTCCATAATTTCAACACTTTTCAATTTAATCCTTAAAATATGTTTTTCCCGATCTTGAGCTAAATTAATAATTTCATTCAATTTTGTAATTTTAAATAATAAAATAATTCATTTCATGCAATTTGGTCATTTCGACATTTTACAAAATTGCCCATAAATTTTTTTACTTTTTTTTTCAATTTAGTCCATGAGCCTAAAACATGCAAATTAGCCATGCTAGCTGAATATTCATACATATTTTCCTCCCCCTCCTCTCCATTCCACATCCTTTATTTATAACATGCAACAAGTAACATTATCAATAATTTCACTATTTACTTATATGTATATTCAAAACTGTCCATTTGCGTCATAGTTACTAAATTATTTATATCTTAAGGTACAGAACTCGAAATTAAGATCCGCTAATTTTCCCTAAAACTAGACTTACATACCTTATAACCATAAAATTTTCACAATTTTTGGTTTAGCCAATAAGTACAGTTTATTCTTTAAATTTACCCCTGTTCTGCTGTCCGACAGTTCCGACCCTTCTTCACTAAGAATTAATTATCTCATCGTATTTGAGATTTGGATCATGTTCCCGCTTATTTCTATTGAAAATAGACTCATTAAGGATTCTAAACATATAAATTTAAGCCCCTAATTATTTTTATCCAATTTTTTATGATTTTCCAAATTCAGAACAGGGGAACCCGAAATCATTCTGACCTTGTCTCACAAAAGTTATTGTAGCTCATGATTTACAACTCCATTGCTTACATAATTTCTTTTATAAGAAACTAGACTCAATAAGCTTTAATTTCGTATTTTATTCATCCTATAATTCGATTTATACAATTTTTAGTGATTTTTCAAAGTTAGGCTACTGCTGCTGCCCAAAACAGTTTTAGTGAAAAATATTGATTTCCATTTAGCCCCAAATTTCATAGTTCATACAATTCAATCCTTGTTCAATTAACTCCTCAATTGAGATAATTTTTCTCATTTAATACTTTATTCCATCATTTTAAACTACTTCATAACCCTTGAAAACCATAACTTTAACACTAGACCTTAATTCCAAACTCTTTCACAATTAGGTCCTAAACCAATTTTCATCAATTTTACTTGATAAAATCACCATATGTCAAAATTAAAACTTCAATTCTATGTTTATTCATCATATTCTTCCAGTAATAATCCATAAAAACTTCAAAAATTAGCCATGGAATCAAAAACTAATGAAATAGTAAGTTGGACCCAATTGTAAAAGTCCAAAAACATAAAAATTTCAAGGAGAAAGCAAGAATTAAACTTACATGAAGCTAGAGTATGAAAACCAGCTTGAACCCTCATCCATGACTGTTTTTCAGCTGATGAATATGAAGAGAAATGAAGAGAATTCTAGATATTCCAATTTAGTCCCATTTTTATTTAGTTAATTTTGGCAATTTTCCAATTTTGCCCTTATTTCACCCATTTTCTGATTTTTCTCAGCTATTGCCGCCCAAAATATCTCCTTTGGGCTTATTTGCACTTTAGGTCCTTCCTCATTTGAAAATTAAGCTATTTAATCATTTTAGTAACTTTTTTCACCTTTTTCAATTTAGTCCTTTTTATTTAATTAGCTATCAAGATTTTTAAAATTTCTTGACGAAACTTTTATACTAACTTATTAACACTCCATAAATATTTATAAAAATATTTATGGCTCGATTTAAAATTTTTGAGGTCTCGATACCTCGTTTTCGATTCTAATTATTTTAATATATATATATATATTTTTGTACACTATTCACTATTTCAAAATTTCTCCTAACTTAACATTTAACTTATACTCACTAAATTAATAATATTTCCTACTCATTTGTCGGATTTAGTGATCTCGAATCATTGTTCCGACACCACTGAAATTAGGCTGTTACACCAGATGACCCTTATTTTACCGTTGACCACCTTGAATTAGACAATAATTGTCAATAAGAGTTTGGAACTGAAGAACATAGGGATGAATTGAATATGACCAAAGTGGTCTCTGATCCAATTGACGTAGTAGAAACAACCATAATAGTACAAGTAACTACTAACATAGAATTTAAACTGATTTTAAATGAAAGTGTAGAGGAGTTGATACAGTTTCTAGTCATAATAGACAAGTTACCAGCCGAAAAGATCAATGAGTTCAACTTATTCTCATATGCCAAAGGAAAGAAAGCTCGAGTGACCAAAAATTCACGCGACACGGAAGAGAGGAAGCTAGAGGCAATAATACCCCAAAAAATGATTTAGGGTTGGTTCGGATTGAAACGCCCCTAACTTATCTCTGTCGTCAGATTGATGTCACGAGGTATTATGATAACTTTTCAAACATTTAAAACTACTTACAAAATATATATTCAATTGAATTTACAAATTATCAAATCATAGTCAATTCATATTAAACATATATTTACGGACCTTAAACTGGGTTTATAGGCTCAAAAAATAGATTGGAAACATTCTTGGGTCAATTCAAAATGGAAAAGTTAAGAAAAAATTAAAAATTTTGAAAACAAAGGACAGATGGCTGTGTGGCCAAGCCGTGTGTCATAGCCGAGACCGTGTGAACATTCGAAGTCTAGACACACAGCTTTGTCCTAGCCCATATGTCTACCTGTATACATATTTGAATTAAGGTCATACGACAGTGCCATAGGCCGTGTGCCTACCCGTGTGTGTATTCAATGTTTGGGCTACACGGTCGTGTTGTAGGCAGTGTCCAAGACTGTGTTCGAAACTATTTTGGTACACACGACCATGTGCCAGACCGTGTGTAGCTTGCAGCTAAAAACATTAAGATACATAACTGTGTGGGTAGGCCGTGTGATAGCCTGTGTCTCAAGACGTGTGTACCCAAATATGCTTCCTAAACAACGCATAAATCACACCTATCTTAGGTAACAAACCAAGCATAAAACATCTTTATAAACACCAACAAATAAAACTTCCCAAACAAAACAAGTCAATTTCCTACAATATATGTGCCTAACCAATGTGCCCTCATTTACACCATATTTAATTTATCGAACACAAGCCAACATTTCATTCATCCATTGCATAACTAATATGACATTCAAAGGCACCTCAAACAAATTTTAACCATTTCATATGTAACACCTCTAACCCGTATTCGTTGCCAGAATAGGGTTATGAGGTATTATCGATCAAAACACAACATATACTATTCATTCTCATACATCATTCATTACAACCACATTGTCCTTTATAAAGACCTAAGAGGCCTTAAACATGCTTTAGAAGAGGTTCGGGACTAAACCAATAACATATGAAAATTTTCGAAAAGCTTATAAATTTTTCAATAATACAAAGGTCACAGCCAATGTGAATAGGCCGCGTGCTTCACACGGCTAGTAGATATGCTCGTGTCTTAGGCCATGTGGAAACAGGGCATACGCTGACTTGCATCAAACAGCCGAGGACACGCCCGTGTGCTAGGCCATGTGAAAATTGGAGAGTATACAGACTTGGGAACAAGGCCAACCATACGCCCGTCTATCTAGCCCGTGTGCCCTATAAAATGGCCACACACGATCGTGTGCTATGCCGTGTGCCAATTACAGGGGTATACTGACTTATACCATACGGCCAGTCACACACCCGTGTGTGAGACCGTGTGGAGCATACTGACTTCAATTCAATTTCAACACCAGCGGACACATGGCCATGTAACCTAACCATGTGTAGCACACGGCTGAGACACACGCCCGTGTCTCTGCCATCGTGTCGCACACGGCTGAGACACACGCCCGTGTCTCCGCCCATGTGGACAAAAATAGGCCATTTGCAAAGCCAATTTGCCACCCTTTTTTCACATACCTAAACTCAATTGGTATCATTTTAAGTCACAAACATGCAGCCAAAGTTCATCAACCAATATATAATCATACCATATCAATTTCAACTAAATTCAATACTCAATTCTATATCATTTACCTTCAAATACCAAACAATTTAACTTCTTTTAGTAAGCATAATTCACATGTATAATTCATTTAGCAAAACCAATCCAAACATACATAACCATTTCAATCCCATTCATTCATTATAGGTCTATTACCAAACATTAAAAGTAGAACTATTTGCACATTCATAAGCATCAAGTTTATCATTTTATGGTCTTATTATTCATCGATATTCCGATGCCATAGTCGAACTATGGTCTTACACATACATTGCCAAGGCCCTATCGTGGTCTTTCATTCACATGCCATAACCCGATTATGGTCTTATTATTCGATTGCCATAGCCCGGCTATGGTCTTATTCGGCAACTTGCCTTACTCAACTCATACATTTCATTTAATATCTCAAAATTTGTCAAATAGAATAATTTCTATCTCAATTTCATCCATCAAATAGATAGGTAACCATTTAAGTTCAATTATACGAACTTACCTCGTATACGGAATTGACAGATAGGGTCGACTACTCGATAACCTTACTTTTCCCCCAATCTAAATCCAAATTCTTTCTTTCTTTACCTAAATGAATTCAAAATTAACTTATTCAATCATATATTCTTTCAATTTAGTCCAAAAATACACACTTGGGCATATTAACACATTAGCCCCTAAACTTATACATTTAATCAATTTAGTCCCCATTTCACAAATACACAAAATTCACATAATTTCTTTAAACCCAAGCTTGGCCGAATTACATATAGGTCCCTAGCAATCCAAAACATTCATTTATTTCACATTTCAACCACTCAATTTGCATATTTCACAATTTAATCCCTATTTGACATTTTTGTCAAAAATCACTTTACAAAACATGCAAAACTATTATCAAGCTTTCATATTTCAACATTAAACATCAAATAACTCATGGGTTCAACAATGGCAACTTTCAAAATCTTTAACAGTTTCAAAATCTAAGTACGGGCTAGCTAGATTAAGCTGTAACAATCTTAAAAACATAGAAATCATCAAAATTCGAGCAAAAACCGTACCTTAATCAAGCTAGATATTGGCCAAAACTTTGAAACCCTTTAATGGTGTTTTTCTTCTCTTAATTTCGGTTGAGGAAGAAAATGAACACCAAATTTTAGCTTTTGTTTTATTTAATTATAACTTAATAACAAATTTATCATATTAACCTTAGTATTAAACATATAAAATCATATAATGGATGTCCATTAATCTCCATTAACCTTTAAAATGGTCTAATACCGTTTAAGGCCATCATATTTAAAAAGCCAAGGCCAATTGACACCTTTAACAAGTAGAATGTAACTTTTGCATTTTACACGATTTAGTCCTTTTTCTCAAATTGAGAAATTAAACGATAAAATTAGCTCACGAAATTTTCACACATATTAAATAACATGTTGTAAACACATAGAATAATATTAAAATAATTTTCTGACATTGGATTTGTGATTCTGAAACCACTGTTCTGATTTAGCTAAAACTAGGCTATTACAACTCTCCCCCCTTAGAGATTTTCGTCCCCGAAAACCTTACCAGTGAATAGGTTCGGGTATTGTTTTCTCATAGCATCCTCGAGTTCCCATGTGGCTTCTTCAACCCCATGTCGATGCCATAATACTTTCACTAATGCGATTCTCTTATTTCTCAGCTCTTTAATGTCTCGAGCTAAAATTCGAATCAGTTTTTCAACATATGACATATCAGACTGAATTTCAACCTCGGTCGGGGAAATGACATGTGAAGGGTCAGATCGATATCGTCTAAGCATCAACACTTGAAACACATTATGTATTTTCTCTAACTCAAACGGTAAAGATAGTTGATATGCTACTGGCCCAATTCGCTCGATAGCCTCATACGGTCCGATAAATCGTGGACTCAATTTTCCTTTCCGACCAAACTGCAATATCTTTTTCCACGGTGACACTTTTAAGAACACTTTATCCCCGATCTGAAACAGAATATCTTTCCTTTTCAAGTCTGCGTACTATTTCTATCGATCCGGAGCTGCTTTTAGACTATCGCGAATTACTTTCACTTTTTCTTCAGTCTCTCTCATCAAATCAATCCCATGAATCTTGTTCTCACTAAGTTTAGCCCAGTACAACGGTGTTTGGAATTTACGACTGTATAGAGCTTCGTATGGTGCCATCTTTATACTCGATTGGAAATTATTATTGTAAACAAATTCAATCAGCGGTAGATATTTCTCCCAGCTATCTTCAAACTCAAGAATATAACATCGCAACATATCCTCAAGTATCTGAATAAATCGTTCAGATTGACCATATATTTGAGGGTGAAATGCAGTGTTAAAATGCAGCTTTGTACCTAAAGCTTCTTGCAATTTCTTCCAAAATCGCGAAGTGAATCTCAGATCCCTATCTGAAACAATAGATAATGGCACTCCGTGCAATCGAACAATCTCTGAGATATACAACTCAGCCAATTTATCAAGTGAGAAATCTGTACGTGTCAGAATGAAATGAGCTGATTTTGTCAATCTGGCAACAACAACCCAGATCGCATCTTTCTTTCTCGGAGATAAGGGCAAACCCGATACAAAATCCATTGTTACTCTATCCCATTTCCACTTTGGAATCATAATAGGCTGTAATAAACCTGACGGCACTTGATGTTCAACTTTGACTTGCTGACAAATCAAACATTTTGAAACAAATTCTGAGATATCTCTTTTCATGCCATGCCACCAATAAAACTGTTTCAAATCATTATACATTTTCGTGCTTCTCGGATGTACTGATAAATAGCTATTGTGTGCTTTGTTTAGAATTTTTTGAATAAGCTTAGAATTTCTTGGTACACAAATTCTATCACGAAACATCAAACAGTCATCAGACTCTAATCAAAACTCTAAATTAGGAGTCGACTCAAACTAAATTTGTTTTGCTTACAATTCATTGTCAAACTTTTGAGCTTCACAGATTTGCTGTAAAAATAACGGTCCCGCTTTCAACTCGGCTATTATCGAACCATCATCAGACATCGTTAACTGTGTATTCAACGCATGTAAAGCAAATAAGGACTTTCAACTCAAAGCATCAACAACTACGTTTGCTTTCCCCGGATGATAGTCAATTACTAATTCACAGTCTTTTAGCAATTCTAACCATCTCCGCTGTCGTAAATTCAAATCCTTCTGAGTCATCAAATATTTCAAGTTTTTATGGTTTATATAAATATGGCATTTTTCACCAAACAAATAATGACGCCAGATTTTCAATGCGAACACTATCGCGGCTAACTCTAGATCATGTGTCAGATAATTCATTTCGTGAGGCTTCAACTGCCTCGAGGCATAAGCTACAACTTAGCCTTCCTGCATCAGAACACAACCTAGGCCATTTAACGATAAATCACTAAAAACTACGATTTCTTTACCCAACTCAGGCTGAACTAACACTAGTGCCTCAGTCAAAAATGTTTTCAACTGTTCGAAGCTCTGCTGGCACTTTTCTGACCACTCAAACTAAACATCTTTTTGAAGCAATTGTGTCATCGGAGTCGCAATCATCGAGAAACCTTTCACAAATCGTCTATAATAGCCAGCTAGTCCCAAAAAACTACAGACTTCAGATACATTTCTCGGAGGCTTCCAATCTATAATCGCTGATATTTTGTTTGGGTCAACTCAGATACCCGCGACTGAAACTATATGTCCCAGAAAACCAACCTCTCATAGCCAAAACTCACGTTTACTAAACTTTGCAAACAACTGTTTCTCTCTCAAAGTTTCCAATACGATTCTCAAATGCTCGGCATGTTCAGATTCATCACGAGAGTAGATCAAAATGTCATCAATAAATACAACTACGAATTGGTCTAAATACGGCCTGAAAATTTGATTCATCAAGTGTAACACCCCCTACCCGTATCCGTTGCCAGAATAGAGTACAAGGCATTACCGTGAAGCACGAAACACTTACAGATAATTTAAATATATTTTCATAACAACTTGTCTCGATTTCATACTATTTCATATTTAAGATTTATTCACCAAAGTATTTGAAATATCATTTTTATGCAAATAGCACACATGAGGTACATAATTCCATAATTATGAATGAACACATTTATCCAACATATTACATGTTTATATATATCATAGTTTCATATTTCCATGTATCAATTACCATTACTTCCTCGTATTTCAGACAAATACGTGTGACAATACATAAATATGTAATTCACTAACTCTTCCTGCCAATCACGATTTAAATTGCCAAATCACTTATTGAGCCCAATTTCACTGTTCACTAAAATTTATCATATAAATTTGGATGTACGTATTCATCAATGAATTCCATGTACAGATATCATCTCATATTTCCACACACATTTACTTTCCACATTTATGAATTCAAATAGCATATACAAGACATACCAATGTATTTCAAGGACGTTTTCATGATATTTCATTTCGAATTCAGATTATTTCATATTAGAAGTTTTCTCATTAACTCATTTGGAATACTAATTCATACGGATAATACACTCAAGGCGTAGAAATATATAATCACAAATGAACTCATTTATCAACCAAGATTTATGCTAATGTCTCATCAACTCGTATTTCCTTATGTCACATAATTCCATGTAATACTTACAAAACTTTTTCAAATTAATGAACATCTTACGGAATTGGTCTGCACCGATATGCACTGAATTTCACTGATAATCACTGATGCCATAGCATAGCTATGGTCTTTTCACTAGAATGCCATAGCTCAGCTATGGTCTTACCTCTTCACTATCATTATGACATGGTGAAACCATAGACTTATCCGTCAATTCATCAGTTTTTACTAAAATGCCATAGCCTAGCTATGGTCTTACATCTTATACACATATCACACCGATGCCATATCCCAGATATGGTCTTACACAGAAATCACTGTCACTTGTAGCTGAAGCTACCACTACTCACTGATCAGGTAGCCGGAGCTACCATTTTTCACTGGTAAAGTAGCCGATGATCAGGTAGCCGAAGCTACCACTTTTCACTAGTCAGGTAGCCGAATCTACCACTTTTTACTTGTCATTTATCCTTGATCAGATAAGTGTAGCTGAAGCTATCACTTATCACTTTCATTTGTCCTTGATCAAATAAGTGCAGCCGAAGCTATTAATTATCACTTTCACTTATCCTTGAGTGTAGCCGAAGCTATCACTTATCGCTTTCATTTGTCCTTGATCAGATAAGTGTAGCCGAAGCTATCACTTATCACTTTCACTTGTCCTTGATTAGATAAGTGTAGCCGAAGCTATCACTTATCACTTGTTTCCATGGTCCAACCATGGTCATTTCTTTCAATTCATCTTGTCACTGAACTGAAGTGCTCAATTTGATCATTTATTCAATTTTCATGCTTTTACATTATTCACGATTTTATCATCAATACATATGAAATAACACATCATGAAATTCATAAAATTAACAAATGATCACTAAAATTTAGCCATATAAACTCAGAAGTTTGATTTTTGTATTATAACGATAATCATAATTTCATAATAAATATTCCAAATAAAACATTATATCATTTCTAATTAAACACTTATCGATTATAATCGGGCATGTGATCAATTTGTACACGAGTCATTCATATATATATATATGTATATTTTTCCTCCTCCTCCTCTCCATCCACATCCTTAGTATAAAAAACACACTTGTAAGTAACATTATCCATAATTTTCACTATTTACTTATGTGAATATTCAAGCTATTCATCTGTGTCATAGTCACTAAATTATTTTTATCTTGAGATACAGAACTCCAAATTAATATCCATAAATTTTTCCAGAAACTAGACTCATATTTCTTTTTACCATAAAAATTTCATAGTTTTTGGTGGGTCAATTAATACAGTTTATTCATTGAAGTCTCCCCTAATCTGCTATCTGATAGTTCTGACTCTTCTTCACTAAAAATTAATTATCTCCTCGTACAGGATTCGAATGATGTTCCTGTTTGTTTCTATTGAAAATAGACTCATTCAGGATTCTAAAATATAAATTTAAGCCTATAATTATTTTTCTCCAATTTTTTATGATTTTTTAAAGTCAAAATCGGGGAACCTGAAATCATTCTGATGTTGTCTCACAAAACTTATATCTCATGATTTACAATTCCATTGCTTACACCGTTTCTTCTATAAGAAACTAGACTCAATAAGCTTTAATTTCATATTCTATTCATCCTCTAGTTCAGTTTATACAATTATTGGTGATTTTTCAAAGTTAGACTATTGCTGCTGACTATTGCTGCTGCCCAAAACTATTTTAGTGCAAAATG
The DNA here is from genome assembly GCA_025698475.1 of Gossypium anomalum. NCBI lineage: Eukaryota > Viridiplantae > Streptophyta > Magnoliopsida > Malvales > Malvaceae > Gossypium > Gossypium anomalum. The sequence goes on from CM046957.1 coordinate 24,322,589, forward strand.
TTAATTTTTATTTTGCCCCAAATTTTAGAGTTCATACAATTCAGTCCTTGCTCAATTAACCCCTCAATTAAGCTAATTTTCTCAATTAATACTTTTCCTAGACGTTATAAGTTATTTCTTAACTATTAAAATTCAGAATTTCCACATAAAACTCTAACTTCGAACTCTTTTACAATTTAAGTCCCAAACATTCACTTTCTATTCAATTCTTTCAATAAAATTAGCATATAAACAATTTAAAGCTCTAATTCCATGCCAAATCATCATATACTTCCAGTACATATTCATAGCAACTTTTAATTTCTTTCATAGAATCAAAAACTAAGGAATTCAACAAGTGGACCTAGTTGTAAAAGTCACAAAAACACAAAAATTTCAAGAAATAATCAAGAATTGAACTTACTTGCAGTAAAGATATGAAAAACCAGCTTAAGGGAACTCTTCCATGGTGTTTTTGCTGATGAGAATGCAGAAAAATAAAGAGAAATCTAGATAATTCCACTTTAGTCCTAGCTTTATTAAGTAAATTTTGCAATTTTCTAATTTTGCCCTTAATTCTCCTTATTTTCTTGCTGATTTCATGCCCTTACCGTACAGCCTAAATATACCTTGGGTCTATTTGCCTTTTAAACCCTCTTTCTTTTATCATTTAAGCTATTTAATCATTTCCCACAATTTTATATTTGATACAATTTAGTCCTTTTTGTTCAATTGGCTATCAATGCTGTAAAATTTCTTGACGAAACTTTAATACTAACTTATTAACAGTCCATAAATATTTATAAAAATATTTATGGCTCGATTTAAAATTTTTGATGTCTCGATGCCTCGTTTTCGATTCTAATTATTTTAATATTTATTTTTAGTACACTATTCACTATTTTAAAATTTTTCCTAACTTCACATTTAACTTATACTCACTAAATTAATAATATTTCCTACTCATTTGTCGGATTTAGTGATCTCGAATCACTATTCCGACACCACTGAAAATTGGACTGTTACATCAAGTCCATAAAAACAATAGGTGCATTGGTTAGTCCGAAAGGAATGACAAGAAATTCGTAGTGTCCGTACCTTGTTCTAAATGCAGTCTTAGGTAGATCAGAGTCTTTAACTCGCAACTGGTAATAAACCGATCTCAAATCAATTTTCGAAAACACTGTTGCCCCTTTTAACTGATCAAAGAAATCATCTATTTGTGGCAAAGGATATTTATTCTTGATCGTCACTTTGTTGAGTTGTCGATAGTCTATACACATTCTCATCGTTCCGTCTTTCTTTTTCACAAATAACACCGGTGCACCCCAGGGAGAAAAACTCGGTATCGCAAAACCTCTATCTATCAATTCTTGCAACTGAGCTTTTAATTCTTTTCACTCAGTTGGAGCCATTTTGTACGGAGCTATTGATATTGGCATTGTACCCGGTACTAATTCAATACCAAACTCAACCTCTTTAATAGGTGGTAAACCCGATAACTCTTCGGGAAATACATCTAAATACTCGCATACAACTGGTACTGATTCAATCTTTGTTTTTGTAACTTTCGTATCAAGTACATAGGCAAAATAAGCTTCACATCCTTTCCTTACAAATCTCTGTGCTAACATAGACGAGATCACAACTGGCAAACTATTCAGATCATCAGATTCAATTCTAATAGTCTCATTGTTCTGGCATTTCAGTTTAATTATCTTTCGTCTACAATCCACTATAGCATTATGCATCGTTAGCCAATCCATACCCAAAATCATATCAAATTCATCGAATGACAACAACATCAAATTAGACAAAAAATAGAAATCCCGATGCATTAACGGACAATTCTTGCAGACTTTGTCAACCAAAACACATTTGCCTAAGGGGTTCAATACTCTAATCACAAATTCAGTAGACTCTACAGGCAAAGTCTTACTGGATACTAAATTCATATATAAATAAGAATGATTTGATCCTGGATCTATCAATGCAATTACATTAGTATCATAGAGAGTGAAAGTATCAGTGATAACATCTAGAGATGACGCTTCTTTGCGAGCGCAAATAGCATAGGTTCTGGCAGGTGCTGTAGGATCGGATCTCGTAGTAGTATCTCGAGTTGTACCTCTACCACCATTAACATTTCCAACAATACGGAATGATCTTCCTCTCACAGTATGGTTGCTCGATCTTACATTCTGAGACTTATCTTTCTCATCTAGCTTAGGACAATCCCGAATGAAATGTTCATGCGAGCCACATCTAAAACAAGTTTTATCATTCAATCTACACTCTCAAAAATGTCGTTTTCCGCATCGTCCACATTTAGATTTATTTGATCTAACATTACCCACACTTTCCACTGATACAGTTGGAGTTTTTGAACTTGTAATTTGCTTCCCACAATCTCTACTAGAGTATTCCACAGGTGTATTTGATTGACTAAACAAATCTAGAGATTTCTTTGATGAAGAGTAATACGGCTTACTCATTGATCTTTTTCTCTAATCTCTAGCTTCTAAATTAACTTTTCTCTTTTCTTTGCTAAGATCCTCAGCTTTACAAGCCCTTTTAACTAGAACGACAAATTCTTTCAACTCTAAAATTCCAACTAGTGGTTTTATATCTTCGTTAAACCCGTCAACGAACCGCTTACACATAATCTCCTCAGTAGAGACATACTCTCGAGCATACTTCCTTAACCGTACGAACACTCTTTCATACTCGGTAACAGTCATGCGACCTTGTTTTAACTCTAAGAACTCTTTATGCTTTTGATCAAGAAATCACTGACTTATGTATTTCTTTCGGAACTTCTTCTGAAAGAATTCCCAGGTCACTCGTTCGCTCGGTACTACAGACACCAAGGTATTTTACTATTGATATGCAGTGTCTCTCAATAAAGATATAGCACATTTAATACATTCCTCAAGAGTACAAAACAATTCATCAAATACTTGAATCGTATTTTTGAGCCAAAACTCGACTTTCTCAACATCATCATCAACAGTAGCCCGAAACTCTTCAGTCCCATGTTTACGAATTTTATCCACTGGCAGCTTATTCAACCATATCGAATCTACAACTTGAGGAACAATAGGAATTTGTTGAGGCATAAGTGGGGGTGGAGGTTGTTCAGCAGCCAGATTAGTACGAATGTATTGCGTGAGCCATTCGTTCATCATTTGGAAAAAGACTTCTTTAGGCTCACCTCCGTGACTACTTGACACTGGTCTAGATTCAGTAGGCACTGTCCCTTGAGTGAGAGTTGGCGCATTACTCTCTACATCATCCGCTATAGCTCGTTAAGGATCCATTACTATACGACAACACAATTTAAGCTGTCAGAAATCATCACACTATCATAGAGTTTATATGGCATGTATAGCTAGACTCTCACACATGCTACGTTAGTCCTAGAATCGACTAAACCATAGCTCTGGTACCAATAAAATGTAACACCCCTAACCTGTATCTGTTGCCAGAATAGGGTTATGAGGTATTACAGATCAAAACACAACATATAGCATTTATTCTCATACATCATTCATTACAACCACATTGTTCCTACGACCTACGACGCCTTAAACATGCTTTAGCAGTGGTTCGGGACTAAACCGATAACATACAAAAAATTTCAGAAAACTTATAAATTTTTCAATAATACAATGGTCACACGCCCGTGTGAATAAGCCATGTGCTTCACACGGCTAGTAGACACGCCCATGTCTTAGGCCGTGTGGAAACAGGGCATACACTGACTTGCATCACACGGCCGAGGACACGCACGTGTGCCAAGCTGTGTGAAAATTGGGGAGTATAGTGACTTGGGTCAACCGGCCAACCACATGCTCGTGTTTCTAACCCGTGTGCCCTACGAAATGGCCACACACGACCGTGTGCTAGGCCATGTGCCAATTACGGGGGTATACTGACTTATACCACACGGCCAGTCACACCCGTGTGTGAGACCGTGTGGAGCATACTGACTTCGATTCAATTCCAACACCAGGGGACACACGGCCGTGTAACCTAACCGTGTGTTGCACACGGCTGAGACACATTCCCTTGTCTCTGCCCGTATGGACAAAAATAGGTCATTTGCAAAGCCAATTTGCCACCCTTTTTGCACATACCTAAGTAAACTCAATTGGTATCATTTTAAGTCACAAACATGCAACCAAAGTTTATCAACCAATATATAATCATACCATATCCATTTCAAGTAAATTCAATACTCAATTTTATAACATTTACCTATTCAAATATCAAACAATTTAACTTGCTTTAAGCATAATTCACATGTATAATTCATTTAGCAAAACCAATCCAAACATACATAACCATTTCAATCCCATTAATTCATTATAGGTCTATTACAAAACATTAAAAGTAGAATTATTTGCACATTCATAAGCATCATCAAGTTTATCATTTTATGCCAACTCAAATGGCCAAATTACACATCCATAAAACAAACCAAATTGACACAAGCCTATACATGCCATATACCATATATACATTATTTCAAAAATACCAAAATAGATGTTCAATAGTACGATGAAGTCTCTGACGATCCCTGAATCCGAGCTAGCTTCATAGAACTATAAAATATTAAAAATTAAACAAAGTAAGGTATAGAACTTAGTAAGTTCGTATGTGAACATGAAATAATCGCAACATTCATTAGCAATTCAAAATAGATAATATCATTAACATTTAAAGCATCAATTCATAAGCTAACATCAAATTTATTCATATCATCATTCATGAGTTCTCAACTTCATCTCACTCGATGCTTGAATAGTTTTTCGTACATACCTGTACCGATACATTTCTATTACTCATCAATACTCTTATCAAACCTCTTCGGTTTATAAGTTCTTACGATACAAATTCATCGATATTCTGATGCCATAGTCCAACTATAGTCTTACACATACATTGCCAAGGCCCTATTGTGGTCTTTCATTCATATGCCATAACCCTGTTATGGTCTTATTATTCGATTGCTATAGCCCAGCTATGGTCTTATTCGGCAACTTACCTTACTCAACTCATACATTTCATTTAATATCTCAACATTTATCAAATAGAATAATTTCTATCTCAATTTCATCCATCGAATAGATAAGCAACCATCTAAGTTCAATTATACGAACTTACCTCGTATACGGAATTGACGGATAGGGTCGAGTACTCGATAACCTTGCTTTTCCCCCGATCTAAATCCAAAGTCTTTCTTTCTTTATCTATATGAATTCAAAATTAACTTATTCAATCACATATTCTTTCAATTTAGTCCAAAAATACACACTTGGGCAATTTTAACATATTAGCACCTAAACTTACACTTTTAATCAATTGAGTCCCCGTTTCACAAATACACAAAATTTCACATAATTTCTTTAAACCCAAGCTTGGCCAAATTACATATAAGTCCCTAGCACCCAAAACTTTCATTTATTTCACATTTCAACCACTCAATTTGTATATTTCATAATTTAATCCCTATTTGACATTTTTGTCAAAAATCACTTTACAAAACATGTAAAACTATCATCAAGCTTTCATATTTCAACATTAAACATCAAATAACTCATAGGTTCAACAATGGCAACTCTCAAAATCTTTAACAGTTTCAAAATCTAAGGTACGGGCTAGCTAGATTGAGTTACAACGATCTCAAAAACATAGAAATCATAAAAAAACCAAGCAAAAATCGTACCTTAATCAAGTTAGATATTGGCCGAACCTTTGAAACCCTTTAATGGTGTTTTTCTTCTCTTAATTTCGATTGAGGAAGAAGATGAACACCAAATTTTAGCTTTTGTTTTATTTAATTATAACTTAATAACTAATTTACCATATTAACCTTAGTATTAAACATTTAAAATCATATAATGGATGTCCATTAATGTCCATTAACCTTTAAAATGATCTAATTACTGTTTAAGGCCATCATATTTAAAACCCAAGGCCAATTGACACCTTTAACAAGTAGAATACAACTTTTACATTTTACGCGATTTAGTCCTTTTTCACAAATTGAGCAATTAAATGATAAAATTAGCTCACGAAATTTTCACACATATTAAATAACATGCTGTAAACACATAAAATAATATTAAAATAATTTTTTGACATCAGATTTGTGGTTTCAAAACCACTGTTTTGATTAGCTAAAACCGGGCTGTTACATCATAATCAAGTTAAGAGCATATGACATTAACCACTCATTCATACTCAACCAAACTTCAACCAAATAGTCAAATATAACCAATCTCACCAAGTTGCCTTATACAAAACATTTACCAATTTACATAAACATTTATACACCTTCAAAAGAGTCAAGTTTATCAAACATGATTATTTCATTTATAACCATTTACAAGCTTTTGTTTCAAGATAAAACATAACTCAAAAGCTTATATGGCATTCTATACAAGTAACCATTACTAGGTTTGACCACATTTTAAAAGACCATTACTTAAATATCATTATCCTATGTACATGCCATGACATACAGAAAGAAATTCATCACCAACATTGAGTTCAAGATTGATGTAGGATGTTGAGTTGGCAATCAAAATAAGTACCTAACCTGCACACAAAGGAATGATCAACTATTGGTTAATTTTAATAGCTACATAAGAGTTTAATACTCCATCAATTCACATATCTAATATATTTATATTGGTAGTTACCACATAGTGCACCGTAAGTCCTCTTGACATTTCATATGCAATTCAAGCCATCTTTCATTTACTAACCATCATCAAGGGATCAGAAAAACATTTTCAATATTAACCAACCCATTATTAGCACCCAATGCTTGACTGATTAATCGTAATAAAGTTTTACGCCCAGCGCTAGTCGGATAACCAGTTATAGTTATGTCCTACACTAGTCAAATAAATTGACAAATAATTTGCCCAACGCTAGTCGGATAACCGACAATAGCTGTGCCCTGCACTAGTCGAATAAATCAACAAATAATTGCGCCCAGCGCTAGTCAGATAACTGAAAATAGTTGTGACCTGCATTAGTCAAATAAATCGACAAATAATTACGCCTAGCGCTAGTCGAATAACCGACAATAGTCCTGCACTAGTCGAATAAATCGATAAATAATTGGGCCCAGTGCTAGTCAGATAACCGACAATAGTCCTGCACTAGTCGAATAAATCGACAAATAATTGCACCCAGCGCTAGTCAGATAACCGACAATATCAATTACACCCTTTCAAGTCCACAGTATCACATTACATAATTCAATACACATTCACCTCAATTGACTATTAATCATTCATTGATTAATTCTATAATGCCACATTTCATATATATAGTTATTATCAATATACATTCAATAGAAATTATACAATTACACAATTAAGAATATAATTAATTAATAATTAATAATTATCTAATTAAATTAAATAAGTTACATTCGAGTTCTAGGATCGCGAACTTACCAAAATATGACAGATGCTAAGGATTAGAGATAGCTACTCGGTGACCTTTTCCTTTCCACAGTTGATATCCAATCTATTCTTCTCTTGATCTAAATTTAACAATTTAATTCAATTACTCTATTTGAATACCATAATATATTTCAATTCAATCAATTACCCTTAAATCATATTTATACATTTAACCCTCAACAATTGGCAATTACTCAACTCAGTTATTAACATCAAAATTAACATAATCACATCTTCATCTAATTTTCATAGCTAACTAACTATACATATAATTCATTAAAAATCCCTAAATTCTTGAATTTTATAACTTAACACCATGCTAATTTAATTTATAGCATTTAACTCGTTAAAAGCTAGTACTAACAAAATTCATGGTACAAAATATTTTAATTGCTCACTAAAACTTAGTAATTCAACCCAAAATTTCTAGCCAAAAGAGCAACCTCCAAAAATAGTCCCTAAACTTCACATAATTAAACAATTTAACCCCATATTTTTAAAATTTTTCATAATTTAGTCCACAATGTACAATTTCATGAATTGACTTTACAAATCCTCTCACATTACTTCCGACTTTAAAAAATAATATTAAGACCTTAGATTTTCTACCATAGTAATTTCTGTTAACTACAGTCATTCTACAAATTTCAACATAGGTATGCTAGTTCATGATATTGGGTTTCCAAAAACATAAAATTAAAGTAAAAAGAACTAAAATCTACTAACCAATTGAAACTTGTAACAATTTTAGCCCTAATGCCAAAAGTTCTATCTTCTTCCCCCTTTATTTCGACTCTGCATGAAATGAAAATGGAAAAAAAAAACGATGTTTTTGTTCCACTATCTAGTTTTATTACTTTATTATATTATGTTCTTTATTTACTTATTTATTCCATAAAAAAGAATTGAAATTTAACACACTTTACTAACAATTTAAGCCATGTTACCGTCCATTTAAATGAACAATGGTCAAATTGTTTTAGAAGTCCCTTTATTATATAGTTTAAACTTTAATTAAATATAAATCACACTTTTACTTTCTAAACAACTTAACCCCTGAATGCTAAATAGACCTTCATTCAATAAAATTTCCACACCAAAATTTAATTTACTTTTAACATGACTCTATAAATATTTAATAAAAATATTTACGAGCCTGATTTACGGAATCGGAGTCCAGAATGTATGCTTCTGACACAACTTTCAAGTCGTTACACAGATTGATACTAAATGGCTTGTAATGTGGATGTCGCATCGATCCAAAATAAGGCAATATCATTGGAATTGACCGAAAGGGTTAGTTCCTATATATCGAAAATGAAACAAACGATGGATCAAAGTGTTGAGAACCAGCTGAAAGTTCTTTTATTATGGTTACATAGATTGCCCCAATTTTTTTAAGAACTTCTACATCCTGTTTTAAATTTTGTTTCATTTCTATTTTATATTCATTTATTTTATTTTATTTATTTTTTAATCTTAGTCCTGTTTAGTTTTCCCACAGTATGTGTAGATACCATGGAGTAACAAAATCAAAAAAAATTGAAGAAGCCAAAAACTGGGCTCGACGTCGTGACTTCACACCCTAACATCAGAACATCTTAGACAAAACGCAACCTTGCAACATTAAAGGCCCAAATTCATCCGAATATTTTTAGATGTTTTGTCATCCATAATCAAAACTTATTCTTTTTATTCTTCTTTTTAATTTTATTTTCTTTACATTATATTTCATATTTCTTTTCGTAGAATTTTTTTAGGTACTCTTCCGTCCGTGTTAGAGATGTGACCCAAATTCATGATAAAATAAAATACAAGTGTGCAAGAGAAGTTCAAATAGAAGTATACTTCCTTTATTTAATGTTGATTTGAATAAGGTTAAAACAAAGCTATAAATAGATATAGTACTCCTTTCGTAATCATCCAAATTCGACATAGTGAATTATCTTTTCCTCTGCCCGTAATTTTTTTCCCGAAAAGGTTTCTACTTAAAAATCTGTATTATTTTTTTCTTTTTTTTCTTTCTGTTATTACCGACATTCTATTTTTCACAAATTAGTATCAGAGCTTTCTGGATTGCTTATCTCGATCACGGTAATGACATCACTGAAGTATGAAATTTCACTGCTGGATCACAACACCAGATTCTCATTGTGGCAGATTCAAATGCAATTGCGCAGATGGATATGGAGAATACCCTGCTAGGGACTTATAAGATACCTTCTACATTGACGAATGAAGAAAAGAAGCGTAAGGATCGAAAGGCTTTGACGCAATTACATCTACATTTGTCTAATGAAATTTTGCAGGATGTGATGAAGGAAAAGATCACCGCTGCATTATGGAAGAGGCTGGAGCAGCTATGATTGTCGAAAACTCTAACCAGCAAGCTGCATATGAAGCAGCGTCTTTATGCTCATCGTTTGGAGGAAGGTACGTCTGTGCACAAACACTTAACAGTGTTTAAGAAAATTCTCTCGAGCCTTGAGGCAATGGAGGTTTAACATGATAAAGAAGATCTAAGGCTGATTCTGCTTTGTTCGTTGCCCCCGTCTTATTCAACCTTTAGAGACATGATTTTGTATAGCCGCAAGTCTCTCACAATTTATGAAGTTTATCATTCTTTGACCTCCTATGATAAGATGAAGTATCTTGTGGTTAAACCAGACTCTCAAGGAGAGGGTCTTATTGTTCGTGGAAACAAGATCAGAATATTGATGATGATCGTGGAAAGACATAGGAAGGGAATTCTCGCGATAAATCTAAGAGAAGATCGAAATCTTCAAACAGAGGTAAAACTTGTAACTTCTATAAAAAGAATGGACACATTAAATTTGAGTGTTTTAAGCTGCAGAATAAGATTAAAAAGGAGGTTGCAAATCAAAAGAGTAAACAACCAGAAAAATCTGGTGAACCTAATGTTGTAGAAGACTACAACAATGGTGAACTTCTAGTCGCTTCTATCAACAATTCTAAAGTGAGCGAGGAGTGAATCCTTGATCCGGGTTGCACCTTTCATATGAGCCCCAATTGAGATTGGTTTACAACTTATGAAACAGTGTCTAAAGGTGTTGTTTTGATGAAAAATAATGTTTCTAGTAAAATCACAGGTGTTGGAATGATTAAAGTTAAAACGTTTGACGGAGTTGTCAGAACACTTAGTGACGTGTGACATGTTCCAGAATTGATGAGAAATTTGATTTTGTTGAGTACTTTTGATTCAAAAGGGTACAAATACACAGCTAAAAGTGAGGTTTTGAAGATTTCTAAAGGCTCCTTGTTGTGATGAAAGGGTAAAGAAAAACTGTCAAATTATATGTTTTGCAGGATTCTACGGTTACTAGTAATGTAGTTGTCGCTTCCTCTTCTTTTTCAGATGATGATATTACTAGACTTTGGCATATGCGCCTAGGGCATATGAGTGAGAATGATATGGCAAAATTGAGCAAAATGAGACTTCTTGATGGGTAAAAAATTTGCCAATTGAAGTTTTGTGAGCACTACATTTTTGGGAAGCAAAAGAGTTTGATTCACCAGAGGAATATATAACACGAAAGGAAAGTTGGATTATATTCATTCTAATCTTTGAGACCATCTAGAGTGCCTTCAAGAGGTGAAGCCAATTATATTTTAACTCTTATTGATAATTTTTCCAAAAAAATTTGGGTGTTTTTCCTAAAGCAAAAAAGTGAGGTGTTTTCCACATTCAAGTCTTGGAAAACTATAATTGAGAAATAGATAGGAAAATAGATAAAACACCTCTAGATAGATAATGTCTTAGAGTTTTATTCTGACGAATTTAATGAATTGTGCAAGTTAGAAGGAATCGTGAGACACTTGACAATTCGTCATACTCCACAGCAAAATAGTGTTGCAAAACGAATAACCAGAACGATCATGGAGAAGATTCGATGTATGTTGTCAAATGCTAACTTACCAAGCTCATTTTAGGCCGAAACAGTCTCTACTATATATTTTTTGATCAATCGATCTCCATCCGTTGTTATCGAGAAAAAGACTCTACAAGAGGTACAGACTGGTAATCCTTCTGATTATTCTGATTTAAAGATCTTTAGGTGTTCTGTGTATGCTCATGTTGATAATGAAAAATTGGAACTAAGATCTATTAAATGTGTTTTTCTTAGTTATAAAACTGGGGTAAAATGGTATAAATTATGGTGTCCTGAAAGTAAAAAAGTTGTGATTAGTCGAAATGTTTTTTTTAAACTGCTATAGCAAAAACAGGTAAAGCATCAAATTCAATCCAAAATCCACAATAGAGTTAACTCTTCAACCAATACAGAAATTCATAATAGAGTTGTTTCTTCACCACAATACTCTATTGCCAAAAACAGAACTAAAAGAGAGATTAAAACTCTAAAATGGTATGCCGGGGCTGATCTAGTTGCTTATGCGCTTAATGTGGCTAAAGATACAGATGCAAACCAAAGATCATCTACTTATTCTGAGGCGATTAGCTGTGAAGACTCAGAAAAGTGAATGTTTGTTATGCAAGAGGAGATGGAATCACTCCACAAAAACAGAACATGGGATCTTGTAAAACTTCCTAAAGGCAAAAAGGTTGTTCGTTGTAAATGAGTGTTTAAAAAGAAGGGACTCCAGGTATAAAGCAAGGCTTGTTGCAAAGGGCTACAGTCAAATTCCAGGTGTATACTTCATATGTGTTCTCCCCAGGTGTGAAGTATAGTCAAGCTTTGTTTGGTATTGTGGCAATGCATGATTTGGAGCTTGAGTAGTTAGACGTAAAAATTACAATTTTTGCATGAAAAATTTGAAGAAAATATTTACATGCAACAACCAAAGGGTTTTATAGTCTTAGAAAAAGAGGACTATGTTTTCTTATTGAAAAAAATCCCTTTACAGTTTGAAACAATCACCAAAATAGTGGTACAGGAAGTTTAATTCATTTATGACTTCTCATGATTTCAAAAGAAGTAGTTTTGACAGTTGTGTTTACTTTAAGAAAAACAGTGATGGTTCTTTTGTGTATCTAATCCTTTATTTTAATGACATGTTGATAGCAGCGAAAGATAAAGAAGAGATAAGAAATATCAAAGCCCAAATAAGTGAAGAATTTGAGATGAAAGATTTGAGACCAACAAAGAAGATACTTTGTATGGAGATTCTCAGATATAGAAAATCAAGTAAATTGTACCTAAGTCAAAGAGGGTACATTGATAAAGCTCTTTGCAGGTTCAGTATACAGAGCGCTAAGCCTGTTAGTACTCCTTTAGCAACCCATTTCAGATTTTCATTGACTGTCTCCACAATCAAATGATAAGATTGAGTACATGTCACATGTTTCATATTCTAGTGTAATGATATCTCTCATGTATGCTATGATTTGTTTATATCCAGGTTTATCATATGCAATTAACGCAATTAGCAGATACATGGCGAATCCAGGTAAAGAACATTGGAAAGTAGTTTAGTGGATTTTAAAATACTTACGAGGTACTACTAATGTTTGCTTATAGTTTGGAAGAACTAGAGATGGAGTCATTGGGTATGTTGATGTTGATTTTGTTAGAGACTTTGATAGAAAAAGATCTCTCACAAATTATGTCTTTACAATTAGAGGTTGTGCAATCAGTTGAAAAGCCACTTTGCAAACTACAGTAGTTTTGTCTACCATTGAAGCTGAATACATGGCAATTACTGAGGCTTGTAAATAAGTCATTTGGTTGAAGGGACTCTTTAGTGAACTCAATGAAGACCTTCAAATCAGTACAATATTTTGTGACAGTCAAAATGTCATATTCCTTATAAAAGATTAAATGTTTCATGAGAGAACAAAGCAGATTGATGTTCGGTATCATTTTGTTCGTGATATTATTGCTTAGACTTGGTTGGTGTTTATTGTTGAAGTTAAACCCTTAAGGGTTTTATGAAAGAGGTGAAGAACTTGTTCTTTGAGAATTTACAATGAAGAACTTGCTCGTTGAAGAATTCATGTTACGGTGGAAATTTTTAGAGATGTGACCCAAATTCATGATAAAATAAATTACAAGTGCTAAAATACAAGTGTGCAAGAGAAGTTCAAATAAAAGTATACTTCCTCTGTTTAATGTTGATTTGAATAAGGTGTTTTAACCTTATTGCATTAGTTCTATTTTATTTTGATTAGAATATGGTTTTACACACCTACAAAAAGACAAAGTCTATCCCACTTGTAATCATTCGAATTCGACTTAGTGAATTATCTTTTCCTCTAATCAAGATTTTTTTCCCGAAAGGGTTTCCACATAAAAATGTGTTCTTTATTTTTTTTCTTTCTTTTTCTTTACGATACATTATCATTATCGACATTCTATTTTTCACAATCCGCTTGGAACACACAAATGCCGATATTATCATTATAATATAAACTCGGCCTACTTAGGGAATTTTTTTGTTTGCACTTTAATTATTTTAAATTAAGGGCAATGTATGTTCTAAAGTGTGGGGGTTAAACATTGGATTAGTTTATGTGTTTTTACTTTGTTTTAATTAAGTATTTATTTACTTTAAAAAATATATTGTTGCATGGAGCTTGGATTATATTAATATTATGAATAGCGGCTGAAGATAATAAAGCATGTAACATTTTTTTACAAGTATGAAATTTTTAATTGATATCAGATAACTTGATTATTTTTAAGGGAAATTGATTAGGTTACCTAGTTAAATTACATAATAGATTAGAAGTACCTAAGTAAGAATATTTGATGATGCCATATAAGATATAAGTAGATAGTCATAGAGACATGAATGCTTGAATTGATTATTATTCATTCGATTTAATTTGAAGCGTGAAAGAAATTGTGTATTGTAGGATGCTTAGGGTTGACCTAAGGCATTGTTTGAATAGCCAGTCCTCAAATAACCATACCTTAATGCTATGAATCCCGAGTCTTCATATTTAAGTCTAATAACTCATTTTTGATGAACCAACAAAATTGAAACCCAAAAGCCACACATAAAACTTGAACTCTTTTCTATCTTTAGTCCTTTAATACATTTCAAAATAGACGTCAGGTCATAGATATTGAGAGTTTAAGTAGATACGGTGGTTTCAAAAAAAGTTACAAAAAAGAAGAAAAAAGGTGATGCAGTGATTATAGGCCGGGCATAAATGTGCAAAAAAGAAAAATCTAAAAAAAGTCAAAAGTAAATACGAGTGGGAAAATTTTAAAACGTAAATAAAAGCACTGTGATTGAGAAAAGAGTAAAAATTCAAGTGACAAAATAAAAAGTCACAAAAGTGAAAAAAAAAAAAACTTCAGTTATCAGTGCACCAAAACTCGCTAAGCTGACCATAGTACCTAGTATTATATTGTATCTTCCTACATGGAGAAATAAGGTAGGAGAGAGAGGGAGACAAAAGGCAGTGAGATTAGATGGGACATTTAGGGGGATGAAAGGGAACAATGTAATATGTCTAACTATTTGTAGTGTTTGAACTGTTTTGAGCCATATCCTCCTTTGAACTCGTACCGTCCTAAGCCTCATAACATTACAAACCTAGAAGACCAATGTGACTTAAGCATTCTCTGTGCATAATTTTCAAAAATTGCTAACAATTATACTTAATGATTTTTTTTTATTCACATGATTGTGTCTACTATATATCTATTTGATTTATGTTATTGGTGATATTATTAAATATTTGGTTATAGGAATTACTTCTAATTTGTTAGTAATGTAATTTTTTAAACTAATCCTAAATTACTTTAAAAAAATTTCAAGGCGTCAAATTATTAAGATTAACTTACATGTGCAATAAGAATTGTTATACTTTTAATATTTGACAATAATTTTCATAGTAGTAATAAAATCCAATGGTCGTCTTCTTATTGCATGTTATATGTCTAAACTTGGTTTGCTTGAGGATAAACAAAAAGTTAGATGTGGGAGAGTTTAGGTGTGAGGTTCTTATTTACATCCATCTTCACTAACTCTAGCTTATTTCAAGAAAGAAATTAAGACATTTTCGCGTTAATTTTTTATTCTCTTTTTCTAATATATATGTTTTGGTTGCTTGAAGACAAGCAACAAGTTAAGTGTGGGGGAAGTTTTAGGTGTGAGGTTCTTATTTACATCCATCTTCAATAACTCTAGCTTGTTTACAGAAAGAAATTAAGTCATTTTCGTGTAAATTTTTTATTTTATTTTATTTTCTCTTTTTCTAATATATATTGTTTTGGTTGCTTGAGGACAAGCAATAAGTTAAGTGTGGGGGAGTGATCGGCCACGAATTACGCTACTATTTATATCTTTTTTGCACATAACTTTAGCTTATTTAATAGTTAAATCAAAACATCTTAGTATATATTTAGGTTTTCACAATTGAAGTAGTAAGTTATGCTTTCTAGTTATTTTTTTTACATTTTATATATCTAAATAAGGTCAAGTCGGGAGCTAAAGATGCATATTTCGGCCAAAATTGATGTCTATGTCACGATACCAAGACACTGATGTCTCAACATCGAAGACAGAAGCCATAAAGAAGTTTTGGAGTGAAATTACCCTCGATGTCGTGACACTGGAAGCCGATGTTGCAACATTGTAGGCCTGTTTTGCAATCCTGCCCCTGCGCAACCCAAAAAGTACCTTCACGTGAAAAATGCGTTTTGGAGGGAACTTTAGAGTATTTTTCCTAGTCAACTCTAAGTACTTTAAGGACAATCACTTTAATATTCCGAGTTTAGCCTATAAAAAGGCCATTGTAATCAGTTACAACACATAATGAGAGGGAGCCAAAAAAAATATTAGAGTATTTATTTCATTCGTATTTTTTACTTAGGGTATTTTATGTTCTTGTAATCAGAGGATCCTATTCCGTAGTGAGACTCCTGCAAGTGGAGATTTTTCGGAGCCACGCCTTCATCGATAAATCCATCAACATCTCTTTTTCTTTATTCCATTTTTTACATATCTTTCTTTAACATTAGAATCAATTTATGTTTTATCCATATCTCACATGATTTCAACTATTCTAATTTTATTAATTTATTAAAGGATAAATTTTCTTAGTGCATCAACTGTTTGGGAGAGGAAGAACTTAAACCCTAGGCCTAACAACCCTAGGAAGTCATTTAGGTAGGAATTAACCCAAAATTGATATGGCCTATCCGTGAACACCTTAACCCGAACCGGACTGAACTGTAAGATCGGAAGATGAGTAGCTCTTGCTGACTCGTTCTTCTAGTGGACGTATCGAAAATCCTGCTAAGGTTTCGACTAGTTGATTGATTGGAACCCTACATCAATAATTAATTAGGTAAACCAATTTGATCTAGGCTAAAAGAACTCGCGTAGTCGAAACAAGGGATAAGAGAAGTCGATACATGAACTTAGGAGTAGATTTAAGTTTAATTCAATTTATTTAGTTTATTAATATTATTATCATTTTACTTCTATATTAACACTACTAATTAAGTATATTAGTAATTATTTCTTGTAATAGGTTTGATAACAGTCTTACCCAAACTGAAATTCCTTGGGTACAATCCTCGGAGTACTTGCTTACTTCATTGGAACTATTGTACTTGCAAACACCACCTCAAATCTACATCTTTAGTTGTAGTATTCACACTCTAGTGTCACAGGGCTAGACCTTTCGTCTCGCAATCTATGTGGCCTTAGGCGATTTCCTCGTCCAAACTCGCCTAAGTCAGCCTTTACTCGAATGAGAATTCTTTAAGTACTCTTCCAAGGCACCAATTGAATAGCGGAAGCAAACTTATGCCAAAAGAAGCAACCAAAAGAACAATAGACAGGGACGCTCACAAAGTGTTTGAGTAAATGCTCTCTATTCTCTTATTCAGAAAGAATAATGAAACAATAAATGGAGTGAGTACAAATAAGGGGGAAACTCTCTATTTATACTTGAGCTCCTCCAAAATCGACGGTCAAAATACATTTACATCGACGGACGACATTAACCATATCCCCTGATTTAAGGGATTTACAAGATATTGTCATATCAAATCCTATCTAATCTTACAAGACATGATTCCATCTATCTTTTAAAATTAGTTACCATAGATGCCTAAGTTGTCATATCTTCACTATCGGGCCAACCAGGCTTTAATCTAACAGGCTTCTCCAACAGTTTCTTAAATCGAGCCAGTTCTCATGGGCCAAATGATCCCCATCTAAGCGTTAGACCTCCATCAGATGCATTTGGTGCAATGGTCACGGGCTTTGAACTCTGGCCTGTAACACTAAACGTTGGTACGTTCGGAGGCAGTCAAGCATTAATTTGTACTTTAAATAAATTATATTACCAATGAATATAAAGAAATATTTTTGGTATTTTTATAAATAATAAAATAATATAAAGGGAAAGACTTTAGGAAATTTTATATGGAAATTAAATTAGATCTGAGCATGGGTGATTAGCTCGCTTCAGTAATCATAACTGACTGCTGCTTCAGGTTCTTTGTTCAATCAACTAGTCATTACCCTAACAGAATCTCTTGATCATCCACTAAAATAATAACTCGGCAAGAACTACTTATCCCTCGACCTCACAATCTAGACGGATTTGAGGTTAAGTTATTCACGGATAAGCCATACAAATTTTTGATTTATTCCCACATAAAAGACTTCCTAAGGTCGTCAAGCCTAAGTTTAAGTTCTTCCTTTTCTAAACAGTTGATCTGCTAAGAAAACCATTAACAACAATTAATTAATCATACTTTCACTCCCTAATTCTCCATAAGAGGATTAGTTCCTCATAGATCTAAAAAAAATAATAAACATTATGCACGAAATCTTGAATTGTTTAAGAGAATCTTGAATTGTATTGATTGAAACACGAAATCCACCAAAAGTTGATTAAGTTCCACAAGTCAGATCTCTTGACAAATGCAAATAGAAAAATTGATAATAACCTAAGCATAAGAAAAAGGAAAAACTAAAACTGAAATTACAAAGAAAATTATAGAATATGAAAGTTGTTCATAAAAAGTGTTTAATGAGCCTATTTATAGATTTAGGGTTGTCGTTGTCCTCAACCCTAGGCCAGTTGACGCTCTCGTATTAAACGTTTGGTTGTGTAGACCAAAACACCCCTAGCTCGTAAGTATTTCTCGTACAGGATCAATGTTGTGACACCCTAGTGCCTGTGTTGCAACATCGAAGGTAGTATGCTCATACTCAGGTTAGTTTCAGGGTGTGTCGCGACATCCGTCGGTTGTGTCACGACACTGAATGTGGTATTTGCTCCCTATGTTGTGACATCAAACTCCCCGTATTGTAACACAACGACTAGTATTGAGTTGATAATGCCCTGTAATGATAACTTACACACTCATAAACTATATTAGCTCACTCTTAGGCCTCATTAGGCTTTATTCGACCCCTAAAGTCAATAAAAAAACCCAAATTAAACTTTTTATTGAATGTAAATAAAATTCTAAAAAAGAAACTAAAACATAATAAAAATGCTTGTATTCAACCTCCTAAAATGCGATAACTAGTTTATCTGCTACACCAAATTATAGCATATCAAACTCCCCCACACTTAAATCATTGATTATTCTCAAGCAAGGTAAAATAATAATAATAATAATTCAAAGGCGACCCTTGAGCAAGTATAGTACAAATGTTAGCTTTAGAGCATATAACTAGGCGTTTCATGTTTACACATAATTTTGGCATGATATATAGCTGACTTACCACTTTTGATATCAAACTCTTAAATTCAGTATATTACAAAGTATATAAACATTAAGGGTTTCAAATGTATGGATCCATCAATAAGTTATACAGGTAATTTGATTATCCTATCCGAATACAAACAGTCATAAATGCAAGTATTTAGTATAATGTCAACTCATAAATAAGTCTACCTATATCACATAGGGCTTTTCGACTTGTAACATTCTGAGGCTTAATATAGGTATAGAATTCAAGAATAGTAAGCATCAAATAATTTCAAGCACAAAAATAGTTTGACTCATTGTATTGTTCCCTGCTCTCCCCCTTACCAACCCTTACCTGCTAACCACCTTATTTCTCCTCTCACCTTAATTATTTCTCCAAATAGCAAATCATAGCATAATATAGTAATTATGGCTAGCTTACAAGTTTTTGTGCACTAATGAACGAGTCTTTCTATTTTTAATGACGTCACTTTTCTTTCTTCTTTTTCAATACATTTCTCATGCACAAATGCTTTTACTTTTTAAGAACTTTTTCTACTCATTTTGATTTTCTTTTTGAATTTTTCTTTTGCTACACATACTAGCTAACCTATAATCACTCTATCACACTGATCCTTCCTATTTCACTTTATTTTTACAAAATTTCACCGTAATGTATCTACTTAACCCTCAATACGTATGGTTAGATGTCTATAGTTGTGCAATTCAAGACCAAAGAAAAAGGGTAAATACAAGTTAACATTTTTGCCTTGGGTTTTATATGAAGGTTCCTCAAAAAGTGTTTTCTGGCTCAAGTATAGGTACTAAGGATAAATAAATAGGGTTAACTTTTTTACTTTTGGTGTATACCAACCAATGCCTTAGGTCATCCCTAAGTGTTTCAATATTCACAAATTTAATCACCCAAACAATCACAATTTCAACAATTTATCATACATAATAGTATGCTCGTTTCCCTGTACTCTTTATATCATTTGGTGCATTCAATTGCTCAATGTTTATTTACAGTGTAATATATATAACTTAGTAGTCTAATAATAAAAAATTTAAAATCATCAACCATCTTGCCAATCTTATAGTAAATCTAATCAACCTATATACATGCTCCTAACCAATCAATTGTGTTTCTATAAGCTCAAGCAACATTTGACAACAAAAATTAAAAGAAAAACATAAAAATTGAAACAAATTTTCTAGGTTACCCCCCACACTTTAGATAACACATTGTCCTCAATGTGTAGCCTTGCAAAAACAAGGAAAGAAGTTACCCAAATTGTTAGTGGGTGCTTATTCCTTTGATTATTTTAAGTTTTAAATTGTTGTGCTTATTCCATGTAGGGTTCCTACATAGGAAACTTAAAATAAAAAAATAAAGCAAATAACAATCTACTCATACAAATAAAAGTTAAAACAAATTATCCCAATAGTTACAAATTTTAAAAACAAAAGTTTAATCTTCCTCAAAATCCATCTCATCCTCCTCTTCTTTCTCATCTTCACTTTCTTTTTCACTTTCATGCCCATCTTCTTCTTGCTCAGGATGTATTAGCTCAAACATATCCGGTGTATAATTAGGTACTCTAATGTTGTTTTACTGTGCAAATTCTTAAAAAATTGGGTCTGATTCTTGCATCCAGTGTATCATTTAATCCAACTTTGCATGACTGCTCTTGCCAATTTCCTGTTGGGTTGTCGGTTTTGCTTTTTTGTAAGATCAAGCTAGAGTAGTCATCATCTCTTGTTGGCATTTGTTCCACTCCTTTATTTATTTCATCCGAAGCTCTGTGTACTATGTATACAGAGTCTCCAATTATGTTTCGGGATGGCTTCATGGACTACTCAGTGAACACTAACGGAACACTTACTTTTTTGCATAAGGCCATCACTAAGTGGGGAAAGAAGTCTTCTACTTTCTAGCCACTAACACGTTTCATATTTTAGTATATCCATGTTCAGATGCATATTTGTTTCTTCTGTAAAATAGTGTAAAGCAAAATCATTTGAAAAGTATTGACATTAGAAACATTCAACGCAGGAGTAATTCGATTGCACAATAATTAAATCTATTTTTTTTGTACAGGAAACATTATTGCTTGATTAAACGAAGTTGGGATATCAGTACCTAGGCGACACTTCCATTCGCCTCTTCCTTCTGACATATTGTTTAGAACATTGTCCATATTTGTCTCTAAAGCATCTAAATCAATTTCTTCAACAAAGTCTTTCTCATAAAATGGGGCACTATAAATTCGCAAATGATTTTGGAGGTAATTCGCATTTCCTTCCCTTGCATCAGTACTGTTTCCCAAGTTAAGCTTTCAGTCCTTTTAGACTCTTGGTCTCGCAAAGATACGTAAAATTCTTGAACTATAAGGACCACAGTAGAGTCTTTTGAAATCACAAAAAATCATTCCCATATATGGTATCGAACCAAAGGCCAGATATCTTGGCAGAGAACCATCGATGATTCAAATCCCCTCTTTTGAATAAATTTTTTTCCCTAAAGTTCTAAAAAATATTTCTCAACATTTTGATTAAAGAAATTATAGAGTTTTGGAATCATTGACGATTTCAGTTCATTATTTCTCCTAAATTTCCTTGGAGGCATATTCAAAGGAGAGATTTTGTGATAGAGTAATAAGGAAAAGTAAAATGGGTTTTAGTCTTTATTGAAATTTAAGAGGTTTTAAAAAGGTTAATGAAGGTTTTAGAGTTTAGAGAAGGTTGATAATATGTTTTAGGGTTAAAATAATAGCTATATAAATGCTAAAAATAGGTTCAAGCATCATTTATGCTGTTGGGTTGCGCAATCGAGTTGGGTCAACCCTGCAGAAAATTACAACAATGTGACACAGGGGTTTCATGTCGCGACACCCTAAGCAGTTTACCATTGCCGCGACATTAAGGTACGATGTCCCAACACGTTTTAAGATTTTGGAATACTGGGTAAATTATCTTCTATGTCGTGACACAAAGATGATATATCATGACATCGAGATGATTTTCTTGATCCTTTGATTCTGGATGCGATGTTGCGACACAAAAGTTCCATGTTACAACACCAACTCTATTTTGAGCCAAATTTTCACTTCCAAAGTGTCTCGGTTCCATAAAACACAATGTTAATAAAAATTACAGTCTAAGTAGTCAGTTAAATATACAATAATATACATAAAATTAAAGTTTAATTAAAATTGTCAAGTGCAAGTAATGTGCACGAGGATGTTTTCCTTAAATTGTTTCTATATGTATTTGTTTAACATCCATTATGCCACTCCATTTTCTTCCGCTTATACCTATGCTTCTACCATGCACTAATCACATAAGACATCTTCCCTTGTTCATGGTTATTAGGAATATTTACAAATATTTCATAACATGGTCTCCTTAATCATTTCTTTTCTACCTTATCTTGTTGGTGACCGCATTTAAAAGTTTTAATTTCACCGTTAATCTTCATGGTTAATTCATTCTTTTCCAAATCAATGGTGGATTTCAGCGTTGCTAAGAATAGTCTTCCTAATAGGAGAGGTATTTCACTATCTT
Source organism: Gossypium anomalum (assembly GCA_025698475.1). Classification (NCBI taxonomy): domain Eukaryota; kingdom Viridiplantae; phylum Streptophyta; class Magnoliopsida; order Malvales; family Malvaceae; genus Gossypium; species Gossypium anomalum. The sequence goes on from CM046957.1 coordinate 24,345,276, forward strand.
TTTCAAAGTCTAACATTACAAAATCTGCTAGAATGATGAAGCTGTACACTTTGACTAACACATCTTCTAATATTCCTTTCAGATACACTAAAGATCTATTAGGCAATTGAAGTGTGATCTGAATGTTTTTGAGGTCCCTTAACCTGAGTTTTTCATATATAGATAAAGGCATTAAATTTATGCTAGCTCCTCTCTATGGAGATTGTAAAGCTTCTTGGGTCTTTTAATTTTTTGGGAGCCTATTTAGATATAATTCAACTACATGAGGCGCTTATGTTAACTTGCTCTCCTGTTTTAATTTTCCTACGCTTAGACATAATTTCGTTTAGAAATTTGGCGTACTTAGGGACTTATTCAATTAAATCAATATGAGGCAAGTTAACATTTAACATTTTAAATAAGTCCAGAAAAGTTATGGGTTCTTTCACTGGTTCAACTTTCGACTTAGCTGCCAGCTTGGTTATCTCCTATTACGGTTCTTCGTCAGCTTCTTGGGGGCCTCAAAGATCTTTGGCATTCTCCTTGGTTCCCTCTTGTGTTAGGGTATCTGAGTTACTCAGTACTTTTCTTGAACAGAGCACAATTACATTCACATGCTCCTTCCCTTCCCTTTGAAGGTTATCTTCAGTATTGCTAGTAATACCAGTGTCGATTTGTCCCTATCATATTCATCAATTAGCTCATTTGATCTTCGAGTCTAGTGAAGGTTTTCGTAGAACTAGTTAATCAGATTACACCTCTTTCACTTTCATCCTCATTAACTACATTTCCCCATCAATTTGATCTAAGTGTTGACCACATACAATATGGTCATTCGAGTTGGCCCTTTCCTGAAGCTTCTGCCCCATCTCAGGTCTAGGTGGTCTCTCTATCTAAGATTTTAAGTATTCAAATAAGGGTTTCCACCCTTATTCTCGACTTTGTTCATGTCTTTGATAAGATTATTCATATAATAGAAGAGAGATTTATCTCCTCCATACATAGGTGACACACTGGTTGAAGACTTTATACGATTGAGTCTGTCCACAATTTGTTGGTATCTATCATACTCTTAGAGAGCTTTGACCGTATATGGCTTCTAACCATATATGTAACGTTCAGTTGGCCACTAGCATGAATTCATTGCCAAACTCTCTATTAATTCATACGCATCATCGTATGTAATGTTCATTAGGGCTCCTCCTATGGCTCCATCTAGTCTTGATCATACATATGCATCCAACCCATTATAAAAAATTTACAATCGTAGCCAATCAAGTAATCCATGGTGTGGGCATCTCTAAATTAATGTTTTAAAGCTCTCCCAAGTTTTGTGAAAACTTTCCCCTTCTAATTATTTAAAAGTTGAGATCTCCCTCCTTCGTAGAATCGTTTTACTAATAAGGAATAACTTTTGCAAGAATTTTCCTACAAGTTCATCCCATCTTATGATAAGTCTTAGTGCCTATGAGTCTAACCAAGAATAAGTGTTATCTATTAAGGAAAAGGGGAACAGACGAACACGAATAGTGTCATCAATGACCCTATTATATTTAAAAGTATCACAAAGTTGAGCGAATCATTTTAAATATTGATTTGGTTCCTCCTTCATTATGCCTCTAAATTGTAAATTGTTCTAGCTCATTGCTGGTTTGATCTCAAAATTATTAGCTGTGATGGCTAGCCTTGTTATACTTCCTTAAGACTTGGTAGCGTATAGTCCCTTTAGGTTCTTTCGTTGCGCGTTATATGTATATTTACAGGTAGTTGTGGTGGTAAGTTTTTTGGGTTATTATTGTTACTTTTGTCAAACAACAGGTTCTCTCAACGTGGTAAATTGTTTACAGCAGGTGGCTAGTTATGCATCTGTTGTTGCTACTGTTGTTGTTGTCAACGATTCTTATGAATTATTCTTTTTGAATATGTGGTTGGCTTTATAGGTGTTCCCCTACTATGAGTCATACACTAAACCAAAAAGAGAATAAAAGATGTTAGCATCAATAAGAAGATAAAATCATATCTATAATTTAAAAAATTTTGTAATTATTCTATTATGTGCAAAAATTAGAATTAATTTAGTGACGTTTCCTCCCCGACAACGGTAACAACTTAACCGCCTCTAGACATACCAACATCCAGAGAAAAGATCATGCACACAATATATCAAATAGGTGGTGTTGTCAACAAGCATACGGGTCAAATAGTAATATAGTTACAACAAAGTGAATACTTCGAGAATCATACCCAAGAAAGGTAAGCACTAAATTAATCCTAATCTAAACACAAATATAATCAATTAGTACTTTAAATAAATTATATTATGAATAAACATAAATAGATTTTTCGTATATTTACAAAGAATAAAATAATATAAAAGACTTTGATATGAAAATTGAATCGGATTTGAGCATGGGTGATTAGCTCGTTTCGGTAATCATAACTAACTGTTGCTTCGGGTTCTCTATTCAATCAACTAGTCATTACCTTAGCAGGATTTATCGCTAAAATAACGAGTCGGTAAGAACTACGTATCTTTTAACCTTATAGTCCAGATCGATTCAAGGGCTAAGGTGCTCACAGGTAGACCAAACTAATTTTGGGTTAATTCTCACCTAAATGATTTTTTAAGATTATCAAGCCTAGGGTTTAAGTTTTTAAGAAAAGCCTGCACAATAATCAATTAATCATACCATAAGAGGATTAGTTCCTCCTGGATCTCAAGAAACATAGTAAACTTTATGCGAAAGATAAACATTAATAATAAATCAAGGGAAGAAGGTTTAAGAGAATCCTAAATTATATTGATTTAAGCACAAAATCTACAAAGAGTTGATCAAGTTCACAAATCAGATCTCCCGACAAATGCAAATAGAAAAATTGAAAATAACTTAAGCTTAAGAAAAAGGAAAAACTGAAACTGAAATTATAAAGAAAATTATAAAGTATCAGAGTTGTTTATAACAAGTGTTTAATGGGCCTATTTTTTTATTTAGGGTTGTTGTCATCCTCAACTCTAGGTCAATTGGCGCTCTCATATTAAACATTTGATTGTGGAGACCAAAATATCCTTGGCTCGTAAGTATTTCTCGTACAGGACTAATGTCGAGACACCCTAGTGCTTGCGCCGCAACATCGAAGGTAGTATGCTTGTATTCAAGGTAGCTTCAAGGGTGTGTCATGACATTCCTTGGTTGTGTCATGACACTAAAGGCAGTCTTGGGATTCTTGCGCTCTGTTCCCTCTGTTGCAACATCAAACTCCACGCGTTGCAATACAGTGACCAGTATTGAGTTGATACACCCTCTAATGGTCTCCCACTGACTCACGAAATATATTAGCTCACTCTTAAGCCTCATTCAGCCCCTAAGATCAATAAAAGACTTAGATTATACTTTTTATTGAATGTAAATAAAATTCTAAAAACTCAACTAAAATATAATAAAAATGCTAGTATTCAAGCTCCTCATATGCAAGTTTAATCTCCTACATCAAATTACAGCAGATCAGTTGTCCACTCAATTTTAGGTTTAGGAACCTTTAAAGCATCAAAATCAACATTAGGAGCTTATCGACCAGTAAGAATAGAACATCATGCCCTCTCATCAATAGACTTAATATAGGCTTTCATCCTATCCTTCTAGTAGGGATAATTACTGATGCGATCCCGCTCGCATCATGTTACGAGCCAACTTGACGACACTGAGATTGGGCTAAACTCGACGGGCCCAGGTGCAAAATGAAACATCTCATAGGCTTGATTGATTATTGGGCCAATGTTTTTAAGGACTTTTTAATTTAATAATTTTTTTATAAATTAATAAGTTTGCATATTTTAATTTGCACTTGCACTTTATGTGTTCTGCATCATAAATAATATGTATTATGTAACTCCCATGATAGTTTAAGCCTGCATCATTAAATTAAGTCTTACATTAAGTAACTCATGTATTTAGTTAGTTTGCATCTTAAACCATGCATTTAAGCATCTTAGTTGTTTAATATGTTTGAATTTGTTTATATAAGTATGTTATTTAATTTGGCTATTACATTTTTACTACATTAATTTAAGTGTGTTTATTAATTAAGTTTATTAATTAAGCTTATTAAGTTGCTTTGGCTGAATGTTAATGAATGCTTGTAGGTGACTATTCAGCTGGAATCAGTTATGTACAAATGGCTGTTACAACATTTAAGGAGAGAATTATTCAGTATTTAAAATCGGTAGCCTATTCCTCTTCTCCAAGGAGCTGTTCAAGAATAGCAATGGAAAAAGGAGTGATTACACATGGCCATTTAGTTTAAGAATCCTTTTCACATTCCATAACTAATTGCCTCTTAATGATCACACCATGGTCTGTTTGAATGCCCAAAATGTCATCAATGTTGCTGGTGTCTATTTGGCTGCCCAAGGGAGAATTTAAAGCTTATTTTAAACTCTTTGGCTGCTCAAGAATGAATATTTCCAGCATAAACATTCAATTCAATTAAATCAGTTGAATTGGAACATTAAATCATATTGATGGTTGATGTTACTTAGGCCTAGAGATTTCAAGAGTTTATGCTTAGTGATTAAGTTTTATTTCAGCTCATAACCGATCATTTAAATTGAATCTAAGTGACTATTCAGCTAGGCATTATTTAGCATTAAAAATACTTTGTAATCAGCTTATTTTAAAAAACTTTTTGCTCATTTGACATATGTTTATAATATTTGTGAGTTTTTAAACTCTCTTAATTCATTTTAGACTCAATTTGACTTATCTAGCTTGCTAGTGGCGTCATTCTGTTTCTTTCAAACCTATCACTCATTCCGAGTATGGCGTTCACCCATTTTGATACCTTTGATTCCTAACTCTCCATAGTTAGCGGGTCAAGGTCATTTGTTTCCTTTCCAGCATCTTAAGTGACTTATAAGTTTCGGGTCAATACTCTTAATAGTATTGGTTCACTCTTGTCCTTAAGCCAATCTATCCATTCCATTCATCATCCTTGTTTATTTTGCTTCCTTTTCTCAGCCGAACCATCTTCAATCTATCCTTAATTCCTTTGAACCAACTTGCAACCTCTGTTGAGTTACAACTTAGCCGGATATTCCACTAAATTCAAGTAAGAACGATACTTCTCAGATTTAACGATCGGGCACAACTACGACTTGAAATCAACTCACGAGCCAAGTTCGTATCAGTTACCATTCTCTAGCATAATGGGACCAATAATCAAAAAACCTTCCATTGTTATCAAACGGCACTAGGATTCACCACTAAATACATTAAGTGTTAAGCTCTAGTAAAAATCATTTCTACCTACAGTTGTTTACTGAAACACAACAATTTATGAAAATGCTTAATTGCAGTGGCCACTACGCCTTGGCAATGCAAAAACTGCGCAAACAAAAACACAAAGAACACCAAGGTTTATTTAAGCAGTTCAATTTCCCTACATATGGAGAACCTAACTCATAGAGTAATTCCATTATCTTTAATCACATACAAGTGATTCACAATTTATAACTCCTCAAGTATAAAGATCTCACATTTGTACCTAAAATCTAGAATACTCATCTCCGAATTCTCCCCCTAAGAATTCGGAAGTAAAAACTCAATGTTTACAAATTAGCTTGGACTTACTAACAAAACAGTTCCTTAATGAACAGATTCAAGTACTCTCAATGTGCTCTCATATATAACCTAGAGAAGCTTTAAAGTATATATCAAATTATGGCTTTCTAACATAGAAATTTAAATGAATACAAAAAAACTCATTGAAAATAGTTATTACAACATTAACATTCAAAGCACAATTACTCGAAAATATGATATTAAAAAATCAAAAACACAATCTTCACATTCCAAGGGCTTCATTAATCTACTCGAATCTAATCTCATCTTCAATAGCCAAGGATTAGTTTCTATAGATAGACCATATTATCTTCAATATAACAGTACATAAACTAATCTAAAGATTTTCTTCATTAAATTGTCGACTTAAACATGGCAAATAATTTTACTACCTCGATGACAATCTGCAATGGACACTACTGAATGCCACTCAACTTCAACCAACACACCTTGCCTTAGCAGATTACAGGAAATACTACATGACATTACTACACACGAAGAAAAAGTACCAAAAACAAGAAAAAAAAAAACCCACACCAAAAAAGAGTTAAACCTAAAGCCATCCAGATTCAAAGTAACTAGAACTGAAAAATATGTTTCTCTTTTACGTGTTACGGGAATACACATTAATTTTGAAGGCTATTTGTTGTTGATTTAACAAATAATCTTATCTATCTTTTGATATTTTTTCAGTATTTTAAAAATGTTCTAAATATTTCAATTTAGTCCCAAACTTCAAATATTTTATAACAAAACATGAATTGTTATTAGTTGCGAAAGATGGAGGAAAGATTTTTTTTTCTTATTTCTCTTTAAAATATTATAATTTTTTAAAAAAATTAATTTTGAAATGATTTAAATTCATATTTCAATTTAATGATGAGGTTTTGAACTTTGACTTGAGATCAATTTAATATATTATCATTGTTACAGTATTTTTCACTTATAATTTATAAACATTTTTTCATATCTAATAAGTCTGCTCTTTGTATTGAGTTTTGTCTGCTTTAATAGCAGGTATTGAGTTTTTTGTGTTTTTCAAATATGAGCATTTGTTTCTGTTATTTTTTGTCTTGGAATTTTTATAGTTTTGGTTTTCTTGTGTGGAATTGTTATTTTTAGCCATTGAAGAAAGAGGAGGAACTGAATTTAGAAGAAGGGGAAGATGAGGCTTTACTGCTACCAATAGATCCGGGGATATGGAAGTCAACGTTTGATCACTATATGGTTGGATGTTTCTAACAGCAAGTGTTGTTCATTCTCTAACCATGTGAAATAATACTATGGCGAATCTGTGGCAGTGTTCAAATATCAAATCTGGGTGATAGTCTTTTTTTGTTCAAATTCTTCCACAAAATGGGTGATTGGAAGGGTTTCTTGGACTTTCAACAGTCATTTATTGATCATTCATCGTTTAAATGCGAATGAAGACCCGTTATAAGTCCGTTTGGTGTCTTCGGCATTCTATGTTCAAGTTCATGATCTACCGCCATGGTTTTTTTTAAAACAGCGACAAAGCAATTGGGGAATTTTATCGGGCGTTTCATGGAGTATGACACGAATCAAGTGAATGAAGGGTTTAAAAATTTTCTAAGGATTAGATTTGATCTGGATGTTAGAAAATCATTGAAAATAAAAAAAAAGATAATGATTTGTTCTTCAAAATTTGTCTATGTTAAATTTAGGTATGAAAAGCTCACTTTGTTTTGCTTTTTGTGTGGTCGTTTATGTCATAATGACAAATTTTGTCCAATTAGATTGACCAATGCTAGGGATGATTTGGAGTTGGGATGGAATCTGAATCTTAGAGCACAATCAAAGAGGACCATAACCATGAACAGTGTCTTAACTTCTGGAGAAAGGGGATGATGAGAATAAGGAAACAAATTGCCTACTGCATTATTTAAAGAAGAATTTAAGGAAAGAAATTGGGAGGGATTTGTGGACAAATATTAATCCAATTTTGGGTTTTAATTTGGAAGGTTCTTCAAATCAAGATGCGCTAAATATGTAGGGTCATTCCAATGAAATAGGTTGGATGAAAATGTAACAAAAGTTAAAGATAACCTGATCAAGAGTGAGGATGGTAAGAAGAGGCCCAAATCAGTTTTTTTATATCCTAATGTTTCTGACAGTCAAGATTCATTATGATCTATTGTAGAGCAATCAAATGCTCACTCTTATATCTTATCAACACCTGCCAAGAAGCATGCCGACCAGAAGCCATGAAAATATTAAGTTAAAATATCCGCGGATTGGAGAGTATACGGGCTATAAGAAGGCTTCGGCAAATGTCGAAGACATATAATCCCCAAATTATCTTCTTTATAGAGACTAAGTTGGACGATGTGCATATAGATAAGGTTAGAAAGAGATTTGGTTTCGTGAATGGAATTGACGTTCCAGCTGAGGGCACGAGGGTGGCCTCGATTTGGTGAGGAATGGTAATGACATGGTTTAAATAAGAAGTTTTTCAAATAATCACATTGATGTGAACATTCAGGTGGAGGAAGAGGATGATCAATGGAGGCTAACGGGTTTTTATGGATTTCTGGAGGTATGTCAGAAGGAGGAGGGTTGGAACTTATTGCGTCAATTAGGAAAAGATCAAGGAATGCCTTGGATTGTCTGTGGTGATTTTAATGAAATATTTTTTTCTTATAAAAAGATAAGGGGAGGGCCATGTGACAAGAGATAGATGGAGAATTTTCATAAGATGCTAGATGACAGCCAATTGATAAATGCAGGTTATATTGGTTCACGTTTCACTTGAGAAAGAGGAAATTTACATGAAACAAATATTTGTGAAAGGTTAGTTAGGGGGAGGAAAATATTGGTTGGATGAATCTGTTCCCTGATTATTCGATTAGATATTCACCGCATTCTGTGTTTGATCAGTCCTCTTCTAATACAAACGGATCAGGAGAATAGGAGAATGGTAAGAAGGAGATTTCGATTTGAATCGTAGTGGGTTTTAGAGGAATCCTGTGGAGGAAATTTGTCAGATTTGGGGAGAAAATTCAAGTTCGATGCTAGATAAATTAGTAGCTCTTAAATCAGATTTAGCGAGATGGGAAAAGGGCATAAAAGAAAAGCGAACTGAAGCATCTATGCGTTTGAATAAAAGATTGGAAATTCTTTCGGAGTTAGAAAGGAATGATGATATTTTGGCAGAAATAATTGACATGAAAACTCATCTTAATTTAGAGATAGAGAAGGATGAAGCATATTAGGAACAAAGGGCTCGGACAAACTGGCTACGTTTAGGGATAAAAAAAAAATTTCATAATTTTGCATCCCAACGAAGACGCATGAATCAGATTCGTGGATTGCAAAATGAGAAGGGCAATGTAGTCACGAATGGAGTAGAGGAAATTGCTAGGAATTGTTTTTCTGATTTGTTTGCGTCAAAAGGGACCGAGAATTTGGAGCATGTATTGTCGGGAGTGGACAGATGTATAACAGAAAATATGAATTAAATGCTGCTGGAAAATTATATAACTGAAGATGTGTTTGTTACGATGAGTGGAATGGGTCCAACGAAAGCGGTTGGAGTTTACGATTTTCCAACAATTTTTTTCCAAAAATACTACCATATTATTGGACCGGATATGAGTCTTTTATTCCTTTGGACCGGAAGATAAATTGGAGATCAGTGCTATCATTAAAGACTGTTTACAGTTAAGTCAGGATTTCTAGATATGCAAGTTTCTATATGGCAAAGGAATGAAGAATGAAGTGGCAAATCTGTTAACAAAAGGTTTAAGAAATGGAGAACGTAGTAACGAAAATGGAAGAGTACCTGATTACGCCGTGGAGATGGTGGAAAGAGATCATCCAAGGAGTAGGCTATCTTGTTAATGGGAGTCGTTCTAGTTCTATTTTTGCTGAAGTTGTAGGTTTTCGGGAAAATGAAGAGGAAAGGGGGTTTCGGGAAAATGAAGAGTTTGTAGGTTAATGGGATTTAACTTATGTTGCCTCAGGCAATGATTTTACTGGGTCTGGGTCGAATCTTTTGGCCTTTCTATGTATTTTGGATTATTTTGTTTTGAGCTTTGTTTTCCAATAAATCCAACTATATTCATTCAAAAAATAAACTTAAAAAGTTAGGTGAAATTAAAATTTAATTTTAATTATTCGAATAATAATCTTAAAGTAATTCAAATGCTTGTGCTTAAAAATCATTAACATTGCCAATAATACCTTAGTTTAATAGGAAAAATACACAAAAACTTTAAAATTTTGAAATTCAAATCTTATCATGTAATAAATTCTTTTTACTTTTTTTTATTTGTTAATTTTTATTTTCAAATATATTTTGATTATTAATCAGTTAGTTCATTTTAATAATTGATTATAATTGCCCACGTTTGGGTAGACTATTATAATTGCATTTGTAGCTTATTAAAACAATAAAACAAAAAAAAAAATCCCATCTCTACCATCCCTAGATACAAAACCATGTCAACTTTAGAAAGAAAGTAACGGTCATTTACATACATATATAGTAAGATAAAACTAAAAAGTGGTTTACAAAGTATTTATATCTATGATTCTGTATTGAGAATTATGTATTTGACATGGAATTAAGAAGGGAAAATAGGTTATTATGAAATGGATCAGAGAGGTGCTCAACTAGGTTCTGAACTGGACCTTTACCTGTCAAAGCTGCTTGGAAATAAAAGCCTAACCAAGCAACCATGGCTAGCCTCCCATTTTTAATCTCCTTCACCTTCAGCTCCTCAAAAGCTACTGGGTCTTTTGACAGCTTCAATGGGTCAAATAACACTCCTCCCGGGTAATTAATATCGCCTGGCAAGTAAATCCCCAGAGGCTCCAATGCCTCTATCCCGCAATATCTTGCATACTCCGGTCCGACCTATATTGCAATCAAATAGTAACCAACAAAACCTCCAATTATTGAAACATTAAATCTTTGTTTGGTAGGGCGGAAAAGAAATTAGAAAGATAAAAAATTGAAGGGTCGGAAAATAAAAATATGAAACATATAATTTTCTTTCCATAGATGTGCTTGGTAGGAAAGATGAAAAAATAGAAAGAACAAAGTAATTTTCTTTCCATCATTTGCTTAGTAGACTTGAAAAATGAAATGGAACAAAATAAAACATTTAAAAAATGCATAAGTTTAAACTAATATTCATATCTCTCTCTTATTTTCTCTCCTCTCATCATTCCAATATGAAAGAATTGGTTTTTATACATTAGAATGAAAAATAATCATCTCTCCTATTTCCTTTTTCTCACCTTTCTTTCCAACTAAACAAACTCAAAATTTGTTTTCTTTCCACATTTCCACCCAACCAAGCACACCTTAAGTGTAAATGAAAATAAAAATAAAATTGCACAATCCATAACAGTCTCTCTTTTCCCAACTATTGCATAAATGATATTTATGAAGGCCAGGGATCAGAAAAATGAGATTGCTGAAAAGATATTACCATCAAGAGGGCCTGGCAGATAGCAATGACAATCAGTCCTTGCCCTCCAGCTAAGTGTAGACCCGGGATGCCAAGGTAGTCCAGTGTTTCTCCCTCACAAAAATCAACAAGCACATTTAACGGATATGTTGATATGTTGTTTTTTTCTAAGTAACCAAATTTGAAACATCAACTTAGATTTCTCAAGTTTGGATTCTAGGATAGGTTGAAGTGATCCTTTTGAGAAGAAAAATGACTATTTCCTACAGTCTAAGTTGCAGTGAATCTCTACACATACCAAAAAAAATGTAGCAATGAAAATTTCATATATTCTAAAACGGTAATCGGTATATGAAACATATTAGAATATAGGAAAAGCCTTGCAACATATATCTTCTTAAAGTAGCAGATTATGCATTAACTAGAAACCTCCTTTAGCACTAAAAATTTGACAATAAAGTCGAAACCAAGGGAACTACCTAAGATTAAATAAGATTTAGACATTCCAGATTATCTGTGAAAGATAGTTAATGAACTGGTACAGATTAACAACCTGAAGTTTCGAATAGCCCACCCGCCACCAAACAGGCTCAGCAAAGTGTGAGATTCCAAGAAGATCTAATATTTCAGGAACCACAACACCGAGGGCAGCAAGCATAGCCCAACGAGCATGAAGAATTTCGAAACTGCATAATAGAGATTGCATTTGATCATTTAATAATTAAAACTATCTACTTCAATTCAAACCATCAACGTATACTAAATTTCATGATAATTTAACTGAGGAAATTTCATGATAATTTAACTGAGGAATCCTATCACCATGGAACTGGTGCTTAACATTATGAATTATTTTGACCTCCTTCACCCCCTCCCCAAAAAAATAATAATAGTAATAATAACAATAATAATACAAGCATCTGAATGAAGTTTGGAACAGGTACCCTATATTCGGTTAAAATATACCTCAAATCCCTATAATCTTCATACATTTGGAATTTACCCCCTCTACTTTTATTTCAAAGAATTTAGTCTCTCTACATTTTAGATTTCAAAATTCAAGTCCAATTGTTAACACTATTACAATTCTTCTGTTACATTCACTAGTTTGACACTTTGAAATAAAAAAAATACTCACTTGGTAGCCATGTAACAAAAATAAACATTGTTATGAACCTGAGTGTAACAAAAGAATTTTAATAATGTTAACAATCAAATTCCTTGAAATAAAAATAGAGGGGCTAAATTTCAAATTTACAATGACTACAAGGACTTGAAGCATATTTTAACCCCTATAATCCTATTAGGAATTAAAGTCATAACTCGTGTTTTCTCATTTACATCATACTGAACACAATCATTTTCACTGTAAACATCTTAAAAAGCCATGGCTTCAGAGGAAATTGAATTGAAAGAAATGTTGACGTACTTAAAGTACTTCTGGAAATCCACAGGATCCTTGCCCAGACCTGCAATATCAAAACCATAATCCCCAGGCAGTTCTCCAGTTAGATATTCAGGATAGTCATATGGGATGGGACCAAGCCAGCGAGGGCGGTCTTCTCCATACCAGAAGCTGAAAAAGTCAGAGGTACACGCTATAAGAAACATATTTACTTAATATGAATACAATTTTAATTTATAAATGTAACTAAGGAGATTAAATCTGAGGCTGCTTCTAAATGAATAATGAAGCAAACAAAGCACACCAATTAATATCATTAAACACACAAAAGCATTCCACCAAAGATTATCATTGGCATTCAACTAGACCAAAAAAAAAAAAAACACAAATGGTGTTATGATTCTAATTAAATAATAAACCTAATTAATATGATTAAACATTATCAAGATAGCAGAGATTAGAGAACTTTAAAGGCTTAACCCTAGTAAGACTCATTCTTAAACCAATTTTTGCCGTCTTTGAATTATGCAAGCAACACTATAATAATATCAAGTTTCCAAGATTCAACCATCAATACTCTCCATAACCTTGCACAAGAACTACAAAGATCAAAAGAACTATGCTAAATCTCCAACTTTACAAGATGCGGCATATACTACTATATAAATTTTGAATGCCTAGAAATGATGAGAGAAAGGGAAAGAATGCTAAAGTTATTGAACTAAGAAAAGTAAAATGCTTGTATAATTTAGCTGAATTAACAGAACCCATTTACAGGCAATGGTTTCAAGCATTCTACACAATAATATGACTATGGTGATTGATTTGCATGCCACTGCCTGACATTTATTCGCTTATGTGTCGGAGAATGCCACAGTTTGAAATGAATAACCTATGTATTTGTGCATGGTTCATTTGAATTATTTACAACAATCCCCACATTCAAATTAATGAACTAGTGAACTAAAGTGATATGCATAATGGTATGCATCTTGTGCACTTGAACTTGAACTATCACCTAGTGATAGTGTTTACAAGAACCTTATGAAATAAATCTTTAGAACCCTTCTTTTGTTAGAGAAAATAAGATAAAGATTGCATGCATATCATTCCATAATATGGACGTACTCTACCTACATGGCACATTTAGGCCTCTCATCGATTTTGTAATTGAAGAATGCTCTAGAGAATGTGCCACACATCTACACTCATATAAGTGCTTTCTAAGATTGATGATTTTAAATTCAAAAATAATTTTGAAAAGTATCAATTTCATTTTTTTTTTTTTTACAAAAGAGTATTTTTATTATTGTGTTCTGTCATACCATTTAATTATCCTTTTAGAAATTCAAATTTCATAGTTGTTGTACCCCTATTGCAAGTCCTTGCTTGTTAGGCGTCAAGTGGTTGCATGCATAGCAACCAGCATAAGACACTCGATAGATAGGTGTCATACGGGTTGCTTAGTAAGCTTTGAGACCATTCCCTATAAATAGGCATTGCCAATCCGGCTAAACATATCCAAGCTATCTATATTTTCTAATTCAATTAGCTTTAATCTTTAAAACTCCGATATTCAAAATTAACAGAGTTATATACCATATCAACTAAAATGAAGTGTTTAATATCCAGAAGGTTGCCTTTAATTTTAGATAAGCTTAGTGCAGTAGAAATTTTATAGTTTTGCCTAAAAAAACCATATATATAATATTTAATTATTATAGGCACCTTAACGATTCAAGTATATTTCTTATTTGGTTTCAAACTCGCAACGCAAGCTTATATAAGCGAAGGATTAATTTTAAGCCAGAAGCAGAATATTACCTCTCATTTCTTGCCTTCTGAGCTAAAGCCTGGAACTTGGAAGAATTTGCAAGAGCTTCCTTCTTCCTCTTTAACAATTGCCTCTGCAGGGCCTCGCCTAGAGGGCTATTAGCGATGGCTTTGACCGCCGTGAAAGGAACTGCTGAAAACACCAGCACTCCCACCAGCTGAAAACAAACATAATACAATGTTATTTGTTTCAATAAAATTAAAAGCCGAAACAGATAGAATTTGCACCCTAATGAAGAAAGAACAGCAAGAGACCTCTTGCCATGAAGCTCTGCAACTAGTAAAAGAAGAAGACTTTGCGGTCGTGAGTTTAGTAAGGGGTCTGAAAGAGATAATGGATGAGAGGGAGCGTGGGTCTCCAGCTACGCCATTGATGAAAGACGAAGATGTGGAAGAGAGCCCAAGCGTTGTTCCAATTTGAGCCATTCGATTTTTAAGGCCTTTTTGCTTCCTTCTAAAACTGATAAAATCTATACCTGTTTATGGACGGCTGACCCGTAGGCCAAACCAGGTCCAATACTGGTTTGTCTGAGATGTTCGAATTAGGCCCAGCCGGACCACGGGTTTACGAGAACATTTCATTAATAAATAGTTAGGGATAAATATCAAAATCATACTTCAACTTTAATTTAATTATTAATGTCATATATGAATTTTGATTTTGTGTGGTATATCAAATTCTAATTTGATTCAATTTTCACAAATCACCAATAACGTTATAAAATTAACATGATTTTAAGTTAATATATATAGTTGGAGCATACGACATCTCTCATGAGATGGAAAAAAGGTATTTATCAAAGCTATTTTGCAAGCAATTCTAACATACGCAATGTTTTGCTTTCTATTGCCAAAGTCCTTTTATATGGAAATGGAGAATGTAATAGGGACTTTCTGATAGAAAAATAATCATGGGAAGAAAGGCATACGTTGGTGCGATTGGAGGTCTTTGTGTGCACTTAAGGAAGGAGTTATGGGTTTTCGAAATCTGTCACATTTTAATGTTGAATTATTGACCAAACAGGGTTGCGTTTGTTACGTAATCCTAATTCGTTACTAGTGTGAACTTTGAAAGCCAAATATTTTAAAGAAACAGATTTCTTAAATTACAGATTAAGAAATTTACCTTCTTTTACCTAGCAGAGCTTATGAGCTGCAAAAGGGCCTTCTTAAGGGTTTGGGTTGGAGGATAGGGGGTGGCAAGCTAGTGACTATATAGGGTGATGCTTGGGTCCCTGGCAATGAAAATTGCAAATTTCAGAACATGGTTTCTATTTTGACCCTAAATAAAGATGTAGACTTGATTGATGTCAACACAAGAAAATGGAAAGTTGTGATGATTCGAAATACCTTTCCGGAGGAGGAAGCTGTGAGAATTTTATGCATTCCTCTGTCTATGAATCCGCATGAAGATCATATCATCTGGCGTGGTGAGCCAACAGGGGAGTATTCTGTACGTAGTGGGCATAAATTTCTCTTACAAAATGAATAAACCCAAAGACAACAAAGCTACAGAATATTTTACAAAAAAAATTGTGGAACCTAGATCTACCTCTTAAGATTAAAATTACAGACAGGACAATCTTCTGTAACTATCTGCCTACTTTTAGCAACCTACGCTCTAGACGAATGCTAGGATCTGCTACTTGCCGAAGATGCCAAAATGGAGTAGAGAATAGGAAGCATTTGTTTGGGGAATTCCCTACATCAAAGGACACATGGAAGAAACTAAATGTTACTTGGCCTATAACAGATGCTAATATTGAGTACAAAGATTGGATTAGAAACATATTTGATTCAAATTCCTTGTTTAAGTGCAGATTGATAGCATGTGCAATGTGGGCGATATGGACGACGAGAAACAAGTTTATTCACGAGGCTGAGCAAAAAAAACAGGTTCTCAATCAGTGGATTTCGTGTTCAGTTACCTTAAGGAACTTGATGGGTTGAATAATCACTTACCAGGGAGTGGGCTCATCATGGGCAGATAGACAACTCTGACTGGTTCAACGGTTAAAATCAATTTCGACACTGCATTTAATAAGCAAAGGAAAGAGTCTTGCTTTAGGTTAGTGGTTCGAAACGAAAAAAAAGAGGTCATTTGTTCAAGAACAGTCGTGCATGAGAATATACCGTCTATTTTTGCGATAGAAGCGATGGCGTGTCTCTAGGCTATCCATCTAGGTTTAAATTTGGGATTGAGGGCGGTTGAAATGGAAGGAGATGCACATACGATGATTCGTAAACTACAAGCTAAGGAAGTTTTTATCAACGATTCAAAGCAACTATGTTCAAGTTTCGGGTCTTGTGTTTTTCGATTTACCTATAGAGAATCAAACAAGGTTGGTCATATTCTAGCTACAGAGGGACTGAAAAGGAGAGAAACAACTTATCTAATGAATAAAGTTCCTTCTTTCGCGGCGAAAGAGGTGGATGCAGATAGGCGATGGACAGAATCCATGAACGCTTGAAGGTGCTGAAGAGCTAAAGAGAAACTGAATCGGGAATAGAAGGAAAGATGGGGAGATGGCAAACCGATGCATAATGAAGACATTTTTTGTTTTCTGATGAAGGAAATAATGGCAAGTAATTATGATGAAGACTGTCCTTACAATTTCCCTATGACTTTTTGTTGCTTTTCAGGAGCGGGGGAATTATTTGATAACAGCTGGGTTAGAGGAAGGTTCTAAGGCAACCCTTTGGATCTAGGTTTTTTCTTCTTTTATTTTTGGGTCGTTTTATTTTTGTTTCGGATTTCCTTAAACTCTATGTTTGTCTTTTAGGCCTATTTTTTTTTATCTAATAAAGGATCCATGTATTTGATCTCAAGAAAGAGTTAATATATTGTCTACAAAAATAATTATATCAATTCAATATAAAAGTTAACGTATATATTTATTTTTTAAAAGTGTATATTGAATTTGAATCAAAGTTTCATGTATATATATATGAATTGTAATTCAATTTTTATGAGTATGATCGCACCAAACCAAAATTTATTTATCAAATTGCATATTACACCTAAGTTCATATATAAATTTGATATTTATCCCTAAATAATTGTTTATGTATCTTTTAATAAGAGAGAATAAAGCAAGATAGTTTCATTTCATGACAAGTATGATAAAAATTTTCAAATTATATACACTTTTTCATTATAAAAAATTAAATTAAATTAAATAGATAACTTGAACTTTTAAAATTATCACTCTAATTATTTGTTTATCTATTTATTAAAATTTCTTTTTATCTAATTATCATAAGATAAAATTTATATTTATTCATTTAAAATAAAAAATTTTCAAAACACACACAACATCAATATTTGCAAATTTTACATTTGAAAATATCCACTTACTAACCTTTAATTTACAAATCACAAATTTTATAGATGTTTTAAGTAAAATCAAACAATATTTTAGAAATTAGTTATTGCTTTTCTTTTTTTAAAAAAAGAAAACGACAATATCATTGATTAAAGAAAGCATAACAGAACAAATCACCGAGTAATGGACAGTAAACTAATCGGACCATCAAATCCTCCCCATGCACCCATCATAAGATCATTTACTTGCTAATGTCGAATCATCAGGCAAAGTACGAGCTAAAAAAAGGTGGGAATGAATCCCAAATATGTAGATGAGAATGAAATAAAGCTACCACTAATGGTGGGTTTGGATGGGCGGGTAGGATGCGGTGCGATGCGATGCGTTTAGCTTACTTTTTGTCTTACTCTACAATATTTAATTTCACTGCTACCATTGTTTTTACACTAACCGCAAGTAAACGCACCGCCCATCTAAACACACCCTAAGCTGCCATAGGAGTACAACCAAAGGACATTTAAGCAACAAATGATCTAAACTTTTGACAAAGCCGCTTCTAATGCAAGAGAGATAAAAAGGCACCCCCTTACTTGATAGATTACTTTTACACGACACATAATCCTTAAGGCACCTCCAAACAAAGTCTTTAATCTTTGGGGGAAGGGAACTATTCCAAATCTTCAACCAAGGTTTGGAATCAAACAAGAAGTCAAGTCTAGAAAACAACTTTATTGCAAGCAAATAATTGAACTTCACAATGTTGTTACTATTGGATTAGATGCCCTAAGTGTAGTATATTCATTTGTATACTTATATTTTTTTGAACAGATTGATTTAATAAAATTATCCATGAATTATATTAATACCCTTTGTATATTGTCATAAATGAATTTTGCACGCAAAGCAAAAATGTAAGCAAATATTAGCTCACTAGTTATCTAATGTTTAAATAATACTAAGCGGTGTTATGTGGTCGGATTCTAATATGGAAAGACAACTTTTATTAGTAGATGGACCTAAACATGTCTTTAGTCTAATTAGAAATGAGAAAACTGATTAAAAGACTAATACATTGTCTATCATGTCCAATTAAGGAGACTAAAAGCATCAGAGCGGTGACTCCCAGAAGATAGAGACATAAATGTGACTAACTAGATTGGCAGCATATCAGATAGGACCCAAGTAAAATAGATCCTAAATCCGTTCATGAGTTTATTCACTTGTGACATTCATAGTGTGGCATACCTTAATCCTGAGTGGATGGTGGACTATGTATGCGTGACTTGTATACTTTGATGTAAGTAAAAGCCTAAGTTCAAATAGATAATGAACCAAAAGTTGGTGCGTTGGGTATAGGACTTTTGTAATATGTACAACCATTCATAATAGTGGAATTCATAGCCTATGAAATGGGTAAATGATATACTATTATTGGCATTATGCGATAGATGAATAGTAAACATGGCCACAGGTCATTTGTCTTTGTGATGAATGACTTAATTACTATTTTAATAGTAATTGACTTTTCATGAAGGAAGGTGAAAGAGTTACCATAAGATAAAATATAAACATATTTGGAGAATGAATTTATTCCAAATAGATTAATGATGTCCTATGTGGGGAACATTTATGACAAGGTCATTGGATGAGCATTGATCAAGTAGCTTTCGTAATGGTATGTAATTGGAGAGAGCTCAATCATGATACTATAATGGAATGACTTCGTGGCTAAATGAGTTTATAATTAATAGTCGAAAATATGGAACTTAATTGTAAATCATTTGAGCCGTAATTACATATGTCTAATCGGTCCCTCCGCTAGCTCGTTGAAACTAGAAATGAATTGTATGTTGAATCAAATGAACATAAATGGATAGAAATGATAAAGTTAAAGATTTCATAAATGAATGTGGTTTCTCACTAAGTATGGAAAGGACTTGAGAATTAGTTGAAATTTTTTAAATTATTTTTTACTTAAATAATTGTAATTTGAAAATTAAATTAAATTAATAGGTCATTGTGAATATGTTAAACATAGAAATTAAATATATATTTTCATAGATTCTTTTATGGTAAAGTTACCACGACTTTAACAAAATTAGAATTTGGTTGAGAAAATTATTTAATTGAAAATTTAATTTAATAAATAATATTTATTTTGGGAAATAAAAAAACATGTATTGGGTTATATTAAATTATAAAGTGTTGGGTTAAAAGTCTAGGAAGCACATAATTAGACCCGGCACATGAGAGGCCCATAACCCTTCATAATGTGTATGAGGGACGACAACCCTAATATAATTAACTAAGGTTAGTTGCCCCTCTCTCCTAATAGAACTAGGGGACTTGTTTTTCTATCAAATAAATATTTATTTGTATTCTACTAATTTAACAATGATTTTTGAATCTCTTCCTATAAATAGATAGCACTGGTAGGGATAAAAACTCAACTTTAAGATATTGTTATTCTGCCCAAAAATATTTAGAATTTATTTTCTAAGTATATATTCAATTTTTTGGGAAATAACAATTTTAGTTTTTATAGAGAGGGATTTACTTTCCTACTGAAAGTAAATATATATATATAGTTCTATATTTGATTTGTGATTATTCGAGCCCACACCCGAAGCAATTGGTGGTGTGAGAATAGCGAAAAAAGTCATTCGGCTGAAAGTCAAGAATGTCTAAGATCTGTCTCGCACAAAGCATAGGTACTTCTTGCACAAAGCTCAATTTTCAAATTTTTA
The DNA here is from genome assembly GCA_025698475.1 of Gossypium anomalum. Taxonomy (NCBI): domain Eukaryota; kingdom Viridiplantae; phylum Streptophyta; class Magnoliopsida; order Malvales; family Malvaceae; genus Gossypium; species Gossypium anomalum. The sequence goes on from CM046957.1 coordinate 24,365,622, forward strand.
ATTTTTTGCTATGACAGAAAACCATTTTTGAAACCAAATATATTACAACAATTGGTAATAGAATCAGGTTGTGCTATGTTTATAGTATAAATTGATATCGAAATTTCTCTCTTCTTCATGCTTGGTTACTTTTTGATAAGATGTGACATTCTTCTATTTATAACCATGTTTAGGGTTATGTATGTAAATGAATGTATTTTTATTATTTTTATTATTTATATAATAAAGTAGTTTTACCAATATTATGATTCCTGGAATTTAAAGTGGTTGTAATTATAATTATAATTTTCTTGGGATATGTAATTAGATCGTGGACTATCATCTCTATGTAGGAATTATTTTATTTATTTTTTTAGAATAATTCATATGAGTCAGAAATAAACATAAGTATTAAGTAACTGAATTTTTTCGAGGAATCCCGAAAAATCGAGACGCATCCTAGATTGATCAAGACAACGCAAACCCAACATAGGCAATTGGCAAAAGACCGATAGTGGTTCGATGGTAGAAGGTTTTTGGTGGTTCGACGATAGTGGTTGGTGGTGGTGGCTCGACAATGGTCGACGGTGGTTAGCGGTGGCAACAATGACAACAACATCAATCATGGCGGTAGTGGAAGTCTATGGTGGCAATAGAAGTTCATCAAGAGATCCATTCATTGTTTTTCAAGTCATTTG